>CM066034.1:381717138-382923289 GCA_033557465.1 Ichthyophis bannanicus
ATATCCTTCCATCACCTCTACTTTCTGTGGTCTGCACAACAGTATCTTGTGTTTTTTCCGACCACATACACCGCCCTCTTTGCAACATTTACTTATCATAGCCATGTCTCCTACTATGGGCCTGCATTTGTAGAGCAGAGCAACGACTATCCTTCTAATTACTGCCCTTACTTCTGAAATTTTCCACAGAGGCAATAAACCTGGATGTACGTTGAGTAGTAACATGCACTTTGCAGGACCTACACGACACGTTCCTGGATATGCTCTTACATGTCCTCTGTGGTCTTTTGTTCTCGGCCCACAGCGCCCCAGCCCCGCCCATTGTTCTGCAGATCCCAGTGCTTGCACCCGTATATGTTCCAGGGCGTGTGGTTGTGGTTTTTGTGGTTGTCTTCGTGTTTATTGTTCTGTGGCTGTGGTTTTTGGAATATGGTCGTAGATGGTGTTTTTTGCTAGTTGATGACAAAATGTCTAGCCGGTGTGCCTAAAAATGGTTCTTATTTCATGGTTTCTGGATACATGACCCCTTCTAAGGTATATTTTTTGGAGGGAACACAAGTCAGTAGTACCCTATTTGAAAATAGATAGGACAAGGAAAAAAAAGGAAAAGTTTGATTGGACATTGTGAAACTTTGTAGCTCAACAGTGGTTGTTTTGTGGACTGAGGACTAGGTGCGGCACAGAGAGAGTTAAGAGTTGATGTGGATTTATTTACTCTTTCCACAACCATCTCAAGGAAAGTGTGACCCATTTCACGGTAACAATATTTAGTGTTCCTTGCTTCATACGCTAGAGCTAGATGTTGCTAGGTCTTGAGAGTGAATGAATGGTTGCGATTAATGCACATTATTTTATACAGATGCTATTATCATCAGTGGAGAGCCTAGTTTACTAATAATGTATGTTAAATGTGCTTAATGGTTAAATAATTGCACTTTACTACCCAATGTTATAGTCCTTTGCCATGGCTTATTCATGCATGCTTGGAAGACAGTGGTCAATAAAACAGTCGATCGGAATTCAGATCCCGTCGTGTGAACCGGTTCTGTCTGTGGCTCGGGAATCAGCTCTGGCCACACCGGTTTTCACGCCAACCAGTTCCTAACGCGTTTCCCCATTTTTCGCCTAAAAAACAAGCCAGTGCCTACAGGCTAGGTCACTGACTGTTCGCAGGATTGGAGGTGTTCAAAGCCCCAAAAGTATTGTTGATGGCATTCGGCGGGGCTTCTCCTGATGTCCATCAACATACCTTCGGGTGTTGTTCTTGATTCCCACCAATGCTGCTGCAGCAGTGACACAGCCTTGTAAGCACTGGTTCAGTGAATGCGGGGAAACAGCTAGGAAACGGTGAAAAAACAAGGCCTGCGGAAATCCCATCCACTGGGTCACAACCATCTAAGCAATGCAATCTTTCAGTCTCTACTCCTCCTGGAAAACAATTAATGGGTTTCTGTAGATGGGACCCGTATACACTGTGGAGGCCTTTGGGGCACTTAAAACTCAACTCACTCCTTCTCATCTTCTCCAAATAACTGTAATCCAAGCCAGGAATGTGTGTTCCTGAACCCAAAGGGTTTGCTTTAAAGGGACTGAGGGTCACTGCGAAGCAAGAACAAATACAACTGAGACAGCAAATCTACAGCAATCTGATTGCAAGCAGATTATCTACTTTCTCTTCTTCCTCCTATTTGGATTCCCATTTTTTTGGCCCAAGTTTTTTCTTAATGGAAGGTGTTTGTTCAGATTCTTTTGTGTGGTGGCTGTGCCTTAGTCTGATTCATGTGAGGGTTTACTTTTTCTTTTAATCAAGGTCGGCAGGCCCAACAGCTACAAAGTGCTTCTGGACCAGTGTGAGATGAGCCAGGAATATGATTAGCAGGAACCATGTTACTGTTCATAAGAAAGTTACTGGTGAGGAGTCAATAGAAGTTAATGGTAGACAATTCGGTTTGGGTTCGTGTGCAGCAAAGCTATTGATTTACTGGTGGGTGCCTGTTAAAGAATATCAAAAACATGAAAAGAAAGGAACAAACTAGGGTTCTCACTGGATTGTATCTGACCTTAGGCATCAGTTATGATGCTTGAAATGTATGTGGGAAAAATCTAGGCCTGTAAAGGATTAGTGACGTTGTGGAGGAAAAACATTAATGGAGTATCAGACCATCATTACAAGAGCTAAGAAGGGAATTGTTTCGTGGTCTATATGATATAGAAAGGCAGAAAACTAAACACCAAGGAGATGGTTTCTGTGGTGGGACTATTGCTTGGTTGTGAACTCTTTACTTCAGTTGATCATCAACCAAATGAGTTTTAGAGGGTAGCTATCAGCTGATGAAAATTTTTTTTCTGAATAAAATCACAGGATGGTGATACAGACATGTGAAAGTGGGCTGCCCTGTTGTGATGTTTGATTGCATGAGAATGAGGGTGAGGGCTTTCTGGGAGCTAATGGTAGTGAATGATGAACTTATTTTACTTCTGTTGCTGGGGATAATAGAATACAGAAGCTTAGTGTATTTGAAATACTGTGCTACCCGGTGGATCCTATGGCCTGGCAAATTGGTAAATGAATGACCAGCTGAGATGATTTCTTGGGTTGAAAGGTGTTGTGAATACATTGTTGCACAGGAGAAGCTCCGTGCCTTCATTGCTGAAAGAATCGGTATAGTAGTACTGGGCAGAAGAAAAGAGAATTAGACTTGGATAGATCTGGATACTTTCTTAGACCGATCATTCTAGATTTGTCCCCATTATCCTTACGATTGTATGAGGAAGGAGGCTACTTTGCCTATTGAGGAATTTTTGCAACCTTCCTGGAGGTTTTGATATTGGTAGGAAGCAGATTTTAGAAGGGGATCAGGAACTGACATCAGTTATTGACAGCAGTGATAGACTTTGATTTAATAGGTACGTAGATAACAAAGTAGGCAGGATTGTTAATTTCTTTTGATCTCATCACATTTTCAACATTGATGGTGTGCATGACTAATGATTATTGCCACGATAATTGCACTGTTGCAGTTGATACTTCAATCTACTCATAACCCCCCCGTAACCCTGAGTTCAGTCCTTTTTGGCTTGTTTTCTTTACGTTTAGTGCTGCATGACATACATATTGTTTTTTTCCCTTAGGGGTCGAGGCCAGGAAAGACCGATTTTGGTAGTTTAATGAGTGCATATGGTGCGACCTGGTGTAAGACAAGGTATTGGTTGTTAATACAAAGAAAAACAGGAGGTTTTGTTATTTGGAGCATGGGACTGATCTGAGCTGGCCTAGTCTGGGAAATAGATGGTTGAAGTTGTTGTTGTTTTATCAGAAGAGTTAGTTAAAGATCTGAGGTATTGGTAGACAGACAGGTGACTTCTGAGTCTCAGTTATCAGCTGTCATGTATAATGTTTTTTTTCTAAGCTTTGGCTGGTTAGACAGTTGAACTCTTTCTTGCCAAAGTCTGTTTTGCGTACTAAGATACAATCCTTTGGTTATAAGTATTATGGGACTATTGCAGTCCCCTCTGTTTTGGTCTTCCCAAAAAGTGGCTGAGTAGATTGTAGATAGTCCAAAATGCAGCAACTAAACTGATTGCCGCTCATTAAACATAATAGTGTTCATCATGTGTTGGTTGAGTTAGACTGGCTATCAATTAAGCAGCAAATACAATTAAAGCCCTTATTTCTGTTTTTAGTTTTCTATAAGAAGGAAGACCTTCTTATTTGAAGGATAAAATACGGAGTCGTACCAACAAAGTCAGAGATTTGATTGTAATATTGGTGGTCCCATGCTTTTCTTTCTGTGTTCGCGACAGGCCAAGCAAACAAATGGAATACATCTGATTCATCATCATCCCAGAGATGGGTCCCCATGGAGGTCTACCATGGTCTTTTACATAGCGAATCCAAAGTTTGGATGCTGTCAATGGTGATTTTCCACCAGATCAGCACCAGCAGAACCATTTTGTATTTGCTTCCTTTTCCCCATTGCAGTTTATATCCTCCTTCCCTTTCTCCATCTTCCCCTTACTTTACCATTTACCATTACCAATTTGAAAACAAGAAGTTGAAGAATGTACATTAGCAGTGTAACACAATGGTGTGTTTCCCCAATTTCCAGAAAGTGGCATGGGAAGTGTTCATATGTGTGTCTCATTTGAAGTGTCAGGTGGTAACAGGGGCTAGGAGGGTGCATGTGGGTATGTCATTGGGAGTGTTGGGGAAGGCATGTATGTGCTTTTCTGTCATGGAGTGTGTCATGGGCTGTGTACATCTCTCTCTCTCTCTCTCTCTGATGGCCCCCTTCCAAGCTTCCTCCATTCTGTTTTCCCCTCTTTCTCATGATCCTTCTCTCAGGCTTCTTCCAGTCTGTTTCTCTCTCTCTCTCTCTCTTTCTCTTTCTTATACCTCTCCCCAGCCATCATCCAGTGTTTGTGTGTCTCTCTCATAGCCCCCATCTATCACCCAGTATCCCTCTCCCTCTCATAGCCCCCCAACCATCACCCATTGTCTCTCTCTATCTCTATCGTATCCCACCCAGCCATCACCCAATGTCTGTCTCGTCTCACCCAGCCATCATCCATTGTCTCTCTAATAGCCTCTCCCTCCCTACAATCACTTGGTGTTTTCTCTATCTCTCTAAGACGACACAAGGAGCAGGAGACGTTGGATGAACAGTTGAGTCTTTATTTGATAGGGACCCCAACGCGTTTCGGCAACGCCTTCCTCAGGGGGATTACAACTTGAACAAACATTAAAACAAAATAAGAACAATTAAAAACAGATAAAAACAAATAAAAACAATAGGCATGATGTTAAATATATGCAAAACTACAAAATTAATAACCATATAAAATGGTCTGAATAGTAAAACAGTTAAAATAACACAGACAAACGTAGGGCTGAAGAAACACAACATAAATGAATAAAGATATAAATGAGTTAAAATATACTAATCATCACTATATTTGAACAATTGTAGCTTAAAAACGGAAATAACAAGTGCGAAACAAGATAATTATATAAATATAATAGTAACAGATAAATAAATATATACTAACATGTCTAAAACATAGCAAATAACATAGAAATAATGCACCATATAAACTCATGACGGTTAAGGAGAATAATGTGTGACAAATAGAGGAATATTATTGTATGAAGTGGATAGAACAAAATGGTATACTATTGTATAATTAAATACATTAAAATACCCACTGGTAGACTTAGATTTATATTTGGTCACATATAAATAAATAGGGTGGGAGAGGAAGAAGAAGGGGGAAGGGAGGGGTGGGGGGGGGGGGAGGGGGGAGGGGAGTTGGGAGAGGGAGGGGTGGAGGGGGGGGGGGAAAAGGGAGAGGGGGGGGGAGGGGGGAGGGGGGGGGGAGGGGCGAAAGGAAGTGGGAAGGGAGAAAGATAGAAAATTGTGCTAAAGACCAGACTTTATGAAAATAAACAAAAGCAATGAGCACTGGACTTTAGCAGCGTTCATCATGTGCATCTATTGAATGCGACCGGCGAATTAACAACGAACCCATCATGTTTTAAAATTATAAGGAGCTACTAATTATAAACGGTCCATAAGTATTACCTCCCCTTTTATGTGAAAACTTCATGATTGTACATAAGCAAATGAATGAATATGTTTAATTTGAAATACCGTTCAAATGCTCAACCACGGGAATGTGTATTGTAGATGTCTATCTCTCGTTCTTGTTGTGCGAGTCGGTAGAACAATCGCGTTTGTTCTACAACTATATTATGACGACACAACACATGTGTAAGGATAATTGCTAGAGAAAGGAAGATTTATGTGAAATAAATAGAGAACTTCATGGTACACTCACAAAACCGGCCACTCAAAGTAACGTGAAGTGCAAGTCACAGGAACTCTTCATGCGGATCGCAAAGCATTGAAAGAAAAACATTCAAAACCGGGCTAACTTAAGAACGCTGCTTTTGGCGCCCAAAATTAAAGTTCACCTGAGTTTGGAAACAGAGTAACAGAAACGAAATGTAATTGTAAGAAGAGAACTTTGCTCCAACCGGTGGATCGATTCTTAAACGATCTTTAAATGTGTATTCCGAGTAAGAATAATAAATTAAATAGAACCATACTATAAAGTTCAATAAATATTAAATAATTAAATTTATATTTACAACCTTAAAGGTGCTTTTAAGATACTTTATAGCACTACATCATGTGTAACACATGGAGAAGTAAATGTAAAAAATTAATAAACATTAAATAATTAAAACTTTAGCAAAATATCTTACACATGAAAAATAAAATGTTACAATGGAAATTTAGCCGCATATTAATAAGGTTAAAGGAGGGGGGGGGGGGGGGGGGGGGGTGGGGGGAGGGGGGAGGGGGGAGGGGGGGGAGGGAAGAGAGGGAAAGGAAAAGGGGAGGGGGAGGGGGGGAGGAGAAGGAGGGGGGGGGGGAAAAGGGGGGAGGGGGGGGGGGGAAAGAGAGGGAGGAGGAGGGGGAGGGGAGAAGGAAGGGGAGGGGGAAAAGGAAAGGAGGGAGGGGGAAAGAAATGACTTTTTGAAAATAATATAGAGCATACAGAAGCATGAGCACTAGACTCTAGCACCGTTCGTCATATTCATCTATTGAATGAGACCCGCAGATTGACACCGAAGCAATCATGTTTTAAAATTATGAGAATAAGAAGATACTAATTATAATAAGTGTTACCTCCCCTTTTATATGAGAACTTCATGATTATACATGAACAATTAAATAAATACGTTTAATTTTGAATGAAATAAAAAAGGGGGGGGGGGTGGTTTAAATGTAATTGTGGAAGAGAACTTTGCTCCAAACAGTGGAACAATTCTTGAAAGATCTTTACTGTATATCCCGAGTAAGAGTAAAAAATTAAATAGAACCATATTATGAAGTTACATGAATATTAAGTAATTAAATTTATATTTACAACCTTAAAAGGTGCCTTAAAGATACCTTACTAGGACTTATTCCATAGCACTACAACATGTGTAACATATGGAACAGTAAATGTAAAACATTATTAATAATTAAACATTAATTAATTAAAAACATTAATTAATTAAAACCTAGGCAAAGTATCTTACACATGAATTATAAAATGAAATAAAATGTTAAGATGGGAATTCGATCTAATCTCAACATTATTAATTAGTAATGCTGACAACGTAGTAATAAAAATTAAACAATAAATTAGATAAATAATGGATAATAAACAATTATGAAAAATAATAATTATAAAAAAACTGTAAGATCAGTTTCTTGATTCAAACCATATGGTTCTAAGGACCTTAAACTCATAGATAAAACGTTGTTCAAACTTCAGGAGAGTATTGTCTATATTGCCACCTCTCCAATGGGGAACTACTGTTTTTAGAACTACAAATTTGATGTCACTGATGCTATGGTTATTATCTAACCAGTGGAGCCACTAGGGGTTTATCTGACTGCTTTCTTTGTATATTACTCCGGTGTTCAATTATACGGGTGCGAATTTGTCTTAAAGTTTTACCAATGTATAGTTTATTACAGGGACACTGAATTAAATAGATAACATGAGTGGTCTTAGCAATTTGAAAAATGATTAAGAAAGTGTCTGATACCTGAGGGAACATGAATGAAATCTTTTTTGACTGTGATGACATGTGTGCACACTGAACAATTGCCACAGCTATAGTGGCCCTTAACTGTGAGGGGAGGTTTCACTATGGATAGTGCAGAAGTAACGAGGTGACATTCTTCAGATTAGAACTCCGTTTATACGCTATCATCAAGCGCTTAGTAGGCGAAAGATGGAATAGTAGTGAGGAGACTGCCATTCTTGTTTAAGAATGTTAACAATGGCTTTAGAATGTGAAGAAAAGTTAAGGCGCAAACAATTTTATCCATAGGATCGCGTGTCTTTGTACTTAAAAGGGTAACGCGATCGGTGTTACGTGCCCTATAATAAGCCTTTCTTATACATGATGAGGGATACCCTCGTTGCAAGAATCTATTCTTCATATCTTCAGCTTGTGTTTCAAAATCAGCGTCATCTGTACATAACCTTTTGATCCTTAGGAACTGACTGATAGGGAGATTCTTTTTTAGAGATGGGTTATGGAAACTATCATATTTAAGAAGCGTATTGCGGTCCGTGGGTTTGCGGTACAACGTAGTAGAAAAACCTGTAGCTGATTTCTTGATTAAAATATCTAAATAAGAAATCTCATCCAAACTATAATTTCCTTCAAACTGCAAGTGTGTGTCAAGTGTGTTCAGCCATGGTGTGGAAAGATTGTAATAGTGGTAATGTTCCATTCCAAAGTACAAGAACGTCATCTATATAACGTTTCCAAAGGAGGATATTAGATTTATATGGATGAAAGGTTAAGAACTTAGTCTCGAAATTAGTGACGTATAGATTCGCCACATCTGGGGCCATGGGGGACCCATTGCGACGCCTTTTACCTGCTTGTAGAAAATACCTCTAAAGCAAAAATAATTTTCGGTCATGGCCAAAGATGCTAGCTGAGTAAGAAAAAAGGTTGGGGTCCTAGTAGGTCTAGGCCTTTGTATAAGAGTGTCTGCTATTATATCTAATGCAGCAGATTGAGGAATATTAGTATATAATGACCTGATGTCAAAAGTAGCTAAGATAACTTGATCATAAGGACCCTGAAAATCACGTAACATTTGTATTATATGAGTGGAATCTCTAACATATGAGGGTGCTTGGGTGACGAAGGGCCTTAAATAAATATCCAAAAATTTTGACAACGGTTCAAATAAAGATCCAATCGCAGACACGATAGGGTCGACCAGGCGGATTGAGGTAAAGATTTGTGAACTTTTGGGAGCATATATATAGTGGGCAAAATAGGGAATGGAACCGTGAGGAACTGAATCTCTTTGGGAGTAAGGTAACCCGCTTCTTTGCCAATAAAAAGCAGAGTGTCAACTTTCTTCCGTAAATTCTCTGTTGGATCATCAAAAATCTTTTGATAGTATTCTACGTCATTTAATTGTCTAAGGACCTCTGTCACATAGGCATCCTATCTTGGCACAACTATAGAACCACCTTTATCAGCTGGCTTAATTATAATGTTTGAATTGGACAATAGACCACGAAGGGCCAATTTTTGAGGGGCAGTAAAGTTGTAAAAAGTGTTTGTCTTATTAGTTTATATAAACTATCTATTTTTTGAAGAACCACATTCTCATATGCAGAGATCATAACGTTAGGTTTTGAAGGTGGAATCCATGTAGACGGTCTTTTAACTATAGATGAATCAACAGTATCAGTATGATGTTGATCAAAGTAGTCTATAATTTTTAACTTACGAAAGAATTTGTACAACTCTACATGTGCGGCAAACCTATCATGTGTTTTAGTCGGGACAAAGGAGAGGCCTTGTTGAGAACCTCCAACTTCCATTTCTGATAAAGGATGTTTTGAAAGATTAATTACCACATCTAAAGATCCCAATCGAGATGTCTTTTTGCCATTAGGCTCTGGCTGTGTGTCCTCATTCGTTGTGGGTACTGTTTTGTTCGGTGACTCTCTGGGTCTGTACGGACGCCTTTGTGGGGACCTTGGGGAAAGATCTCTTTTGCCTTTTTCCCATAATTTGTCCATTTGAAAATCCCGTCTTTTTGCGTGAGTGTTGTCCTTAGCTTGGCCAGGTTCAGTAGAAAATAGAGGAGCAGATGGATTAATTTGATCTTGTGAGTGATGTCTGGTCCTTTTAATGTGTCTCTCAATTTCAGGAGTCATGGATGGAGACCTAGATCTATTTCTTACCTTATCTCTATGGGTATTTTTCCGTATTTGTTTAGGTGAATCATTCCTTCTAAAGGAAATACTACGTTTTCTTGATTTAGAGTCAGAATTATTATAAGTCCAATAATATACCATATTTGTTTTATAATCCTCTTCATCTCTCTTTAGTTTTTTGATCTTCTTGTCTTTAACACCTTTTTTATATTCTGCTGTGTTTTGATCAAACTTCCTCTTCTCTATATCGAATTGTACATCTTTCTTTTTCAAAATGTCAATCTTTTGTTCAACCTGTGGTTTTAAAATATCAGCCCTACGTTTAGATTGTGTTAATTAACAAAATCATTAAATCTAATGAGCATTTATTTAAAATTTTTATCCAGTTAGACATAAATGTAACATCGTCCTTAAACATGCCAGGTTTTTTTTGGACACGTAGTCCTCTTGGAATAATTTTCTTCTTACAATACTCCAATAAAGAAGCTGCGTGTAAATCTTCTCTGATTAAACGTTGTGTCATCCAGACACAGTCTCTCCATTCTTCTTCTAAATTAGGGAGGCCCTCCTCTTCCGTATAAAAAGGGGCCTCAGGGATTAAGGCACGTAAATCATCTTCCTTATAGCTGAGGACCTCAGTCCATGGAGAGAACATAGCTCCGAAATACCGGAAACACAGGAGGAGCAGGCCTCCTGCGAGCAATATAAGACGACACAAGGAGCAGGAGACGTTGGATGAACAGTTGAGTCTTTATTTGATAGGGACCCCAACGCGTTTCGGCAACGCCTTCCTCAGGGGGATTACAACTTGAACAAACATTAAAACAAAATAAGAACAATTAAAAACAGATAAAAAACAAATAAAAACAATAGGCATGATGTTAAATATATATGCAAAAACTACAAAATTAATAACCACATAAAATGCTCTGTATAGTAAAACAGTTAAAATAACACAGACAACGTAGGGCTGAAGAACACAACATAAATGAAATAAAGATATATATGAGTTAAAATATACTAATCATCACTATATTTGAACAATTGTAGCTTAAAAACGGAAATAACAAGTGAGAAACAAAGATAATTATATAAATATAATAGTAACAGATAAATAAATATATACTAACATGTCTAAAACATAGCAAATAACATAGAAATAATGCACCATATAAACTCATGACGGTTAAGGAGAATAATGTGTGACAAATAGAGGAATATTATTGTATGAAGTGGATAGAACAAAATGGTATACTATTGTATAATTAAATACATTAAAATACCCACTGGTAGAATTAGATTTATATTTGGTCACATATAAATAAATAGGGTGGGAGAGGAAGAAGAAGGGGGAAGGGAGGGGTGGGGGGGGGGGGGGGGGGGGGAGGGGGGAGAGGGAGGGGGGAGGGGGGGGGGAAAAGGGAGAGGGGGGGGGAGGGGGGAGGGGGGAGGGGAGAAAGGAAGGGGGAAGGGAGAAAGATAGAAAATTGTGCTAAAGACCAGACTTTATGAAAATAAACAAAAGCATGAGCACTGGACTTTAGCAGCGTTCATCATGTGCATCTATTGAATGAGACCGGCGAATTAACAACGAACCCATCATGTTTTAAAATTATAAGGAGCTACTAATTATAAACGGTCTATTTATTTATATGTTTCCCCCTTCTTCTTCCTCTCCCACCCTATTTATTTTGTTCTATCCACTTCATACAATAATATTCCTCTATTTGTCACACATTATTCTCCTTAACCGTCATGAGTTTATATGGTGCATTATTTCTATGTTATTTGCTATGTTTTAGACATGTTAGTATATATTTATTTATCTGTTACTATTATATTTATATAATTATCTTTGTTTCTCACTTGTTATTTCCGTTTTTAAGCTACAATTGTTCAAATATAGTGATGATTAGTATATTTTAACTCATTTATATCTTTATTCATTTATGTTGTGTTCTTCAGCCCTACGTTTGTCTGTGTTATTTTAACTGTTTTACTATACAGAGCATTTTATGTGGTTATTAATTTTGTAGTTTTGCATATATATTTAACATCATGCCTATTGTTTTTATTTGTTTTTATCTGTTTTTAATTGTTCTTATTTTGTTTTAATGTTTGTTCAAGTTGTAATCCCCCTGAGGAAGGCGTTGCCGAAACGCGTTGGGGTCCCTATCAAATAAAGACTCAACTGTTCATCCAACGTCTCCTGCTCCTTGTGTCGTCTTATATTGCTCGCAGGAGAGGCCTGCTCCTCCTTGTGTTTCCGGTATTTCGGAGCTATGTTCTCTCCATGGACTGAGGTCCTCAGCTATAAGGAAGATGATTTACGTGCCTTAATCCCTGAGGCCCCTTTTTATACGGAAGAGGAGGGCCTCCCTAATTTAGAAGAAGAATGGAGAGACTGTGTCTGGATGACACAACGTTTAATCAGAGAAGATTTACACGCAGCTTCTTTATTGGAGTATTGTAAGAAGAAAATTATTCCAAGAGGACTACGTGTCCAAAAAAAACCTGGCATGTTTAAGGACGATGTTACATTTATGTCTAACTGGATAAAAATTTTAAATAAATGCTCATTAGATTTAATGATTTTGTTAATTAACACATCTAAACGTAGGGCTGATATTTTAAAACCACAGGTTTGAACAAAAGATTGACATTTTGAAAAAGAAAGATGTACAATTCGATATAGAGAAGAGGAAGTTTGATCAAAACACAGCAGAATATAAAAAAGGTGTTAAAGACAAGAAGATCAAAAAACTAAAGAGAGATGAAGAGGATTATAAAACAAATATGGTATATTATTGGACTTATAATAATTCTGACTCTAAATCAAGGAAAACGTAGTATTTCCTTTAGAAGGAATGATTCACCTAAACAAATACGGAAAAAATACCCATAGAGATAAGGTAAGAAATAGATCTAGGTCTCCATCCATGACTCCTGAAATTGAGAGACCACATTAAAAGGACCAGACATCACTCACAAGATCAAATTAAATCCATCTGCTCCTCTATTTTCTACTGAACCTGGCCAAGCTAAGGACAACACTCACGCAAAAAGACGGGATTTTCAAATGGACAAATTATGGGAAAAAGGCAAAAGAGATCTTTCCCCAAGGTCCCCACAACGTCGTCCGTACAGACCCAGAGAGTCACCGAACAAACAGTACCCACAACGAATGAGGACACACAGCCAGAGCCTAATGGCAAAAAGACATCTCGATTGGGATCTTTAGATGTGGTAATTAATCTTTCAAAACATCCTTTATCAGAAATGGAGTTGGAGGTTCTCAACAAAGGCCTCTCCTGTGTCCCGACTCTAAAACACATGATAGGTTTGCCGCACATGTAGAGTTGTACAAATTCTTTCGTAAGTTAAAAATTATAGACTACTTTGATCAACATCATACTGATACTGTTGATTCATCTATAGTTAAAAGACCGTCTACATGGATTCCACCTTCAAAACCTAACGTTATGATCTCTGCATATGAGAATGTGGTTCTTCAAAAAATAGATAGTTTATATAAAACTAATAAGACAAACACTTTTTACAACTTTACTGCCCCTCAAAAATTGGCCCTTCGTGGTCTATTGTCCAATTCAAACATTATAATTAAGCCAGCTGATAAAGGTGGTTCTATAGTTGTGCAAGATAAGGATGCCTATGTGACAGAGGTCCTTAGACAATTTAAATGACGTAGAATACTATCAAAAGATTTTTGATGATCCAACAGAGAATTTACGGAAGAAAGTTGACACTCTGCTTTTTATTGGCAAAGAAGCGGGTTACCTTACTCCCAAAGAGATTCAGTTCCTCACGGTTCCATTCCCTATTTTGCCCACTATATATATGCTCCCAAAAGTTCACAAATCTTTACTCAATCCGCCTGGTCGACCTATCGTGTCTGCGATTGGATCTTTATTTGAACCGTTGTCAAAATTTTTGGATATTTATTTAAGGCCCTTCGTCACCCAAGCACCCTCATATGTTAGAGATTCCACTCATATAATACAAATGTTACGTGATTTTCAGGGTCCTTATGATCAAGTTATCTTAGCTACTTTTGACATCAGGTCATTATATACTAATATTCCTCAATCTGCTGCATTAGATATAATAGCAGACACTCTTATACAAAGGCCTAGACCTACTAGGACCCCAACCTTTTTTCTTACTCAGCTAGCATCTTTGGCCATGACCGAAAATTATTTTTGCTTTAGAGGTATTTTCTACAAGCAGGTAAAAGGCGTCGCAATGGGGTCCCCCATGGCCCCAGATGTGGCGAATCTATACGTCACTAATTTCGAGACTAAGTTCTTAACCTTTCATCCATATAAATCTAATATCCTCCTTTGGAAACGTTATAGATGACGTTCTTGTACTTTGGAATGGAACATTACCACTATTACAATCTTTCCACACATGGCTGAACACACTTGACACACTTGCAGTTTGAAGGAAATTATAGTTTGGATGAGATTTCTTATTTAGATATTTTAATCAAGAAATCAGCTACAGGTTTTTCTACTACGTTGTACCGCAAACCCACGGACCGCAATACGCTTCTTAAATATGATAGTTTCCATAACCCATCTCTAAAAAAGAATCTCCCTATCAGTCAGTTCCTAAGGATCAAAAGGTTATGTACAGATGACGCTGATTTTGAAACACAAGCTGAAGATATGAAGAATAGATTCTTGCAACGAGGGTATCACTCATCATGTATAAGAAAGGCTTATTATAGGGCACGTAACACCGATCGCGTTTCGCTTTTAAGTACAAATACACGCGATCCTATGGATAAAATTTTTTTCGCCTTAACTTTTTCTTCACATTCTAAAGCCATTGTTAACATTCTTAAACAAGAATGGCATCTCCTCACTACTATTCCATCTTTCGCTACTAAGCGCTTGATGATAGCGTATAAACGGAGTTCTAATCTGAAGAATTCACTCGTTCCTTCTGCACTATCCATAGTGAAACCTCCCCTCACAGTTAAGGGCCACTATAGCTGTGGCAATTGTTCAGTGTGCACACATGTCATCACAGTCAAAAAAGATTTCATTCATGTTCCCTCAGGTATCAGACACTTTCTTAATCATTTTTCAAATTGTAAGACCACTCATGTTATCTATTTAATTCAGTGTCCCTGTAATAAACTATACATTGGTAAAACTTTAAGACAAATTCGCACCCGTATAATTGAACACCGGAGTAATATACAAAGAAAGCAGTCAGATAAACCCCTAGTGGCTCACTGGTTAGATAATAACCATAGCATCAGTGACATCAAATTTGTAGTTCTAAAAACAGTAGTTCCCCATTGGAGAGGTGGCAATATAGACAATACTCTCCTGAAGTTTGAACAACGTTTTATCTATGAGTTTAAGTCCTTAGAACCATATGGTTTGAATCAAGAAACTGATCTTACAGTTTTTTTTTTATAATTATTATTTTTCATAATTGTTTATTATCCATTATTTATCTAATTTATTGTTTAATTTATTACTACGTTGTCAGCATTACTAATTAATAATGTTGAGATTAGATCGAATTCCCATCTTAACATTTTATTTCATTTTATAATTCATGTGTAAGATACTTTGCCTAGGTTTTAATTAATTAATGTTTTTAATTAATTAATGTTTATTTATTAATAATGTTTTACATTTACTGTTCCATATGTTACACATGTTGTAGTGCTATGGAATAAGTCCTAGTAAGGTATCTTTAAGGCACCTTTTAAGGTTGTAAATATAAATTTAATTACTTAATATTCATGTAACTTCATAATATGGTTCTATTTAATTTTTTACTCTTACTCGGGATATACAGTTAAAGATCGTTCAAGAATTGATCCACTGTTTGGAGCAAAGTTCTCTTCCACAATTACATTTAAACCCCCCCTTTTTTATTTCATTCAAAATTAAACGTATTTATTTAATTGTTCATGTATAATCATGAAGTTCTCATATAAAAGGGGAGGTAACACTTATTATAATTAGTATCTTCTTATTCTCATAATTTTAAAACATGATTGCTTCGGTGTCAATCTGCCGGTCTCATTCAATAGATGAATATGACGAACGGTGCTAGAGTCTAGTGCTCATGCTTCTGTATGCTCTATATTATTTTCAAAAAGTCATTTCTTTCCCCTCCCTCCTTTCCTTTTCCCCCCTCCCCTTCCTTCTCCCCTCCCCCTCCTCCTCCCTCTCTTTCCCCCCCCCTCCCCCCCTCCCCCCTTTCCCCCCCCCCCTTCTCCTCCCCCCCCTCCCCCTCCCCTTTTCCTTTCCCTCTCTTCCCTCCCCCCCCCTTCCCCCCTCCCCCCTCCCCCCTCCCCCCCCCCCCCCCCCCCCCCCCCCCCTCCGTTAACCTTATTAATATGCGGCTAAATTTCCATTGTAACATTTTATTTTTCATGTGTAAGATATTTTGCTAAAGTTTTAATTATTTAATGTTTATTAATTTTTTACATTTACTTCTCCATGTGTTACACATGATGTAGTGCTATAAAGTATCTTAAAAGCACCTTTTAAGGTTGTAAATATAAATTTAATTATTTAATATTTATTGAACTTTATAGTATGGTTCTATTTAATTTATTATTCTTACTCGGAATACACATTTAAAGATCGTTTAAGAATCGATCCACCGGTTGGAGCAAAGTTCTCTTCTTACAATTACATTTCGTTTCTGTTACTCTGTTTCCAAACTCAGGTGAACTTAATTTTGGCGCCAAAAGCAGCGTTCTTAAGTTAGCCCGGTTGAATGTTTTTCTTTCAATGCTTTGCGATCCGCATGAAGAGTTCCTGTGACTTGCACTTCACGTTACTTTGAGTGGCCGGTTTTGTGAGTGTACCATGAAGTTCTCTATTTATTTCACATAATCTTCCTTTCTCTAGCAATTATCCTTACACATGTGTTGTGTCTTCATAATATAGTTGTAGAACAAACGCGATTGTTTCTACCGACTCGCACAACAAGAACGAGAGATAGACATCTACAATACACATTCCCGTGGTTGAGCATTTGAACGGTATTTCAAATTAAACATATTCATTCATTTGCTTATGTACAATCATGAAGTTTTCACATAAAAGGGGAGGTAATACTTATGGACCGTTTATAATTAGTAGCTCCTTATAATTTTAAAACATGATGGGTTCGTTGTTAATTCGCCGGTCTCATTCAATAGATGCACATGATGAACGCTGCTAAAGTCCAGTGCTCATGCTTTTGTTTATTTTCATAAAGTCTGGTCTTTAGCACAATTTTCTATCTTTCTCCCTTCCCCCTTCCTTTCTCCACTCCCCCCTCCCCCCTCCCCCTCCCCCCCCCCCCCCCCCCCCTCTTCCCCCCCCCCCTCCCCCCTCCCTCCCCCCCCTCCCCCCTCCCCCCCCCCCCACCCCTCCCTTCCCCCTTCTTCTTCCTCTCCCACCCTATTTATTTATATGTGACCAAATATAAATCTAATTCTACCAGTGGGTATTTTAATGTATTTAATTATACAATAGTATACCATTTTGTTCTATCCACTTCATACAATAATATTCCTCTATTTGTCACACATTATTCTCCTTAACCGTCATGAGTTTATATGGTGCATTATTTCTATGTTATTTGCTATGTTTTAGACATGTTAGTATATATTTATTTATCTGTTACTATTATATTTATATAATTATCTTTGTTTCTCACTTGTTATTTCCGTTTTTAAGCTACAATTGTTCAAATATAGTGATGATTAGTATATTTTAACTCATTTATATCTTTATTCATTTATGTTGTGTTCTTCAGCCCTACGTTTGTCTGTGTTATTTTAACTGTTTTACTATACAGAGCATTTTATGTGGTTATTAATTTTGTAGTTTTGCATATATATTTAACATCATGCCTATTGTTTTTATTTGTTTTTATCTGTTTTTAATTGTTCTTATTTTGTTTTAATGTTTGTTCAAGTTGTAATCCCCCTGAGGAAGGCGTTGCCGAAACGCGTTGGGGTCCCTATCAAATAAAGACTCAACTGTTCATCCAACGTCTCCTGCTCCTTGTGTCGTCTTATATTGCTCGCAGGAGGCCTGCTCCTCCTTGTGTTTCCGGTATTTCGGAGCTATGTTCTCTCCATGGACTGAGGTCCTCAGCTATAAGGAAGATGATTTACGTGCCTTAATCCCTGAGGCCCCTTTTTATACGGAAGAGGAGGGCCTCCCTAATTTAGAAGAAGAATGGAGAGACTGTGTCTGGATGACACAACGTTTAATCAGAGAAGATTTACACGCAGCTTCTTTATTGGAGTATTGTAAGAAGAAAATTATTCCAAGAGGACTACGTGTCCAAAAAAAACCTGGCATGTTTAAGGACGATGTTACATTTATGTCTAACTGGATAAAAATTTTAAATAAATGCTCATTAGATTTAATGATTTTGTTAATTAACACATCTAAACGTAGGGCTGATATTTTAAAACCACAGGTTGAACAAAAGATTGACATTTTGAAAAAGAAAGATGTACAATTCGATATAGAGAAGAGGAAGTTTGATCAAAACACAGCAGAATATAAAAAAGGTGTTAAAGACAAGAAGATCAAAAAACTAAAGAGAGATGAAGAGGATTATAAAACAAATATGGTATATTATTGGACTTATAATAATTCTGACTCTAAATCAAGAAAACGTAGTATTTCCTTTAGAAGGAATGATTCACCTAAACAAATACGGAAAAATACCCATAGAGATAAGGTAAGAAATAGATCTAGGTCTCCATCCATGACTCCTGAAATTGAGAGACACATTAAAAGGACCAGACATCACTCACAAGATCAAATTAATCCATCTGCTCCTCTATTTTCTACTGAACCTGGCCAAGCTAAGGACAACACTCACGCAAAAAGACGGGATTTTCAAATGGACAAATTATGGGAAAAAGGCAAAAGAGATCTTTCCCCAAGGTCCCCACAACGTCGTCCGTACAGACCCAGAGAGTCACCGAACAAACAGTACCCACAACGAATGAGGACACACAGCCAGAGCCTAATGGCAAAAAGACATCTCGATTGGGATCTTTAGATGTGGTAATTAATCTTTCAAAACATCCTTTATCAGAAATGGAGTTGGAGGTTCTCAACAAAGGCCTCTCCTTTGTCCCGACTAAAACACATGATAGGTTTGCCGCACATGTAGAGTTGTACAAATTCTTTCGTAAGTTAAAAATTATAGACTACTTTGATCAACATCATACTGATACTGTTGATTCATCTATAGTTAAAAGACCGTCTACATGGATTCCACCTTCAAAACCTAACGTTATGATCTCTGCATATGAGAATGTGGTTCTTCAAAAAATAGATAGTTTATATAAAACTAATAAGACAAACACTTTTTACAACTTTACTGCCCCTCAAAAATTGGCCCTTCGTGGTCTATTGTCCAATTCAAACATTATAATTAAGCCAGCTGATAAAGGTGGTTCTATAGTTGTGCAAGATAAGGATGCCTATGTGACAGAGGTCCTTAGACAATTAAATGACGTAGAATACTATCAAAAGATTTTTGATGATCCAACAGAGAATTTACGGAAGAAAGTTGACACTCTGCTTTTTATTGGCAAAGAAGCGGGTTACCTTACTCCCAAAGAGATTCAGTTCCTCACGGTTCCATTCCCTATTTTGCCCACTATATATATGCTCCCAAAAGTTCACAAATCTTTACTCAATCCGCCTGGTCGACCTATCGTGTCTGCGATTGGATCTTTATTTGAACCGTTGTCAAAATTTTTGGATATTTATTTAAGGCCCTTCGTCACCCAAGCACCCTCATATGTTAGAGATTCCACTCATATAATACAAATGTTACGTGATTTTCAGGGTCCTTATGATCAAGTTATCTTAGCTACTTTTGACATCAGGTCATTATATACTAATATTCCTCAATCTGCTGCATTAGATATAATAGCAGACACTCTTATACAAAGGCCTAGACCTACTAGGACCCCAACCTTTTTTCTTACTCAGCTAGCATCTTTGGCCATGACCGAAAATTATTTTTGCTTTAGAGGTATTTTCTACAAGCAGGTAAAAGGCGTCGCAATGGGGTCCCCCATGGCCCCAGATGTGGCGAATCTATACGTCACTAATTTCGAGACTAAGTTCTTAACCTTTCATCCATATAAATCTAATATCCTCCTTTGGAAACGTTATATAGATGACGTTCTTGTACTTTGGAATGGAACATTACCACTATTACAATCTTTCCACACATGGCTGAACACACTTGACACACACTTGCAGTTTGAAGGAAATTATAGTTTGGATGAGATTTCTTATTTAGATATTTTAATCAAGAAATCAGCTACAGGTTTTTCTACTACGTTGTACCGCAAACCCACGGACCGCAATACGCTTCTTAAATATGATAGTTTCCATAACCCATCTCTAAAAAAGAATCTCCCTATCAGTCAGTTCCTAAGGATCAAAAGGTTATGTACAGATGACGCTGATTTTGAAACACAAGCTGAAGATATGAAGAATAGATTCTTGCAACGAGGGTATCCCTCATCATGTATAAGAAAGGCTTATTATAGGGCACGTAACACCGATCGCGTTACCCTTTTAAGTACAAAGACACGCGATCCTATGGATAAAATTGTTTGCGCCTTAACTTTTTCTTCACATTCTAAAGCCATTGTTAACATTCTTAAACAAGAATGGCATCTCCTCACTACTATTCCATCTTTCGCTACTAAGCGCTTGATGATAGCGTATAAACGGAGTTCTAATCTGAAGAATTCACTCGTTCCTTCTGCACTATCCATAGTGAAACCTCCCCTCACAGTTAAGGGCCACTATAGCTGTGGCAATTGTTCAGTGTGCACACATGTCATCACAGTCAAAAAAGATTTCATTCATGTTCCCTCAGGTATCAGACACTTTCTTAATCATTTTTCAAATTGTAAGACCACTCATGTTATCTATTTAATTCAGTGTCCCTGTAATAAACTATACATTGGTAAAACTTTAAGACAAATTCGCACCCGTATAATTGAACACCGGAGTAATATACAAAGAAAGCAGTCAGATAAACCCCTAGTGGCTCACTGGTTAGATAATAACCATAGCATCAGTGACATCAAATTTGTAGTTCTAAAAACAGTAGTTCCCCATTGGAGAGGTGGCAATATAGACAATACTCTCCTGAAGTTTGAACAACGTTTTATCTATGAGTTTAAGTCCTTAGAACCATATGGTTTGAATCAAGAAACTGATCTTACAGTTTTTTTATAATTATTATTTTTCATAATTGTTTATTATCCATTATTTATCTAATTTATTGTTTAATTTTATTACTACGTTGTCAGCATTACTAATTAATAATGTTGAGATTAGATCGAATTCCCATCTTAACATTTTATTTCATTTTATAATTCATGTGTAAGATACTTTGCCTAGGTTTTAATTAATTAATGTTTTTAATTAATTAATGTTTATTTATTAATAATGTTTTACATTTACTGTTCCATATGTTACACATGTTGTAGTGCTATGGAATAAGTCCTAGTAAGGTATCTTTAAGGCACCTTTTAAGGTTGTAAATATAAATTTAATTACTTAATATTCATGTAACTTCATAATATGGTTCTATTTAATTTTTTACTCTTACTCGGGATATACAGTTAAAGATCGTTCAAGAATTGATCCACTGTTTGGAGCAAAGTTCTCTTCCACAATTACATTTAAACCACCCCCCCCCCCTTTTTTATTTCATTCAAAATTAAACGTATTTATTTAATTGTTCATGTATAATCATGAAGTTCTCATATAAAAGGGGAGGTAACACTTATTATAATTAGTATCTTCTTATTCTCATAATTTTAAAACATGATTGCTTCGGTGTCAATCTGCCGGTCTCATTCAATAGATGAATATGACGAACGGTGCTAGAGTCTAGTGCTCATGCTTCTGTATGCTCTATATTATTTTCAAAAAGTCATTTCTTTCCCCCTCCCTCCTTTCCTTTTCCCCCCTCCCCTTCCTTCTCCCCTCCCCCTCCTCCTCCCTCTCTTTCCCCCCCCCTCCCCCCTTTCCCCCCCCCCTCCTTCTCCTCCCCCCTCCCCCTCCCCTTTTCCTTTCCCTCTCTTCCCTCCCACCCCCTACCCCCCTCCCCCCTCCCCCCCCCCCTCCTTTAACCTTATTAATATGCGGCTAAATTTCCATTGTAACATTTTATTTTTCATGTGTAAGATATTTTGCTAAAGTTTTAATTATTTAATGTTTATTAATTTTTTACATTTACTTCTCCATGTGTTACACATGATGTAGTGCTATAAAGTATCTTAAAAGCACCTTTTAAGGTTGTAAATATAAATTTAATTATTTAATATTTATTGAACTTTATAGTATGGTTCTATTTAATTTATTATTCTTACTCGGAATACACATTTAAAGATCGTTTAAGAATCGATCCACCGGTTGGAGCAAAGTTCTCTTCTTACAATTACATTTCGTTTCTGTTACTCTGTTTCCAAACTCAGGTGAACTTAATTTTGGCGCCAAAAGCAGCGTTCTTAAGTTAGCCCGGTTGAATGTTTTTCTTTCAATGCTTTGCGATCCGCATGAAGAGTTCCTGTGACTTGCACTTCACGTTACTTTGAGTGGCCGGTTTTGTGAGTGTACCATGAAGTTCTCTATTTATTTCACATAATCTTCCTTTCTCTAGCAATTATCCTTACACATGTGTTGTGTCTTCATAATATAGTTGTAGAACAAACGCGATTGTTTCTACCGACTCGCACAACAAGAACGA
This sequence comes from Ichthyophis bannanicus, assembly GCA_033557465.1. NCBI lineage: Eukaryota > Metazoa > Chordata > Amphibia > Gymnophiona > Ichthyophiidae > Ichthyophis > Ichthyophis bannanicus. The sequence goes on from CM066034.1 coordinate 381,739,708, forward strand.
GAGATAGACATCTACAATACACATTCCCGTGGTTGAGCATTTGAACGGTATTTCAAATTAAACATATTCATTCATTTGCTTATGTACAATCATGAAGTTTTCACATAAAAGGGGAGGTAATACTTATGGACCGTTTATAATTAGTAGCTCCTTATAATTTTAAAACATGATGGGTTCGTTGTTAATTCGCCGGTCTCATTCAATAGATGCACATGATGAACGCTGCTAAAGTCCAGTGCTCATGCTTTTGTTTATTTTCATAAAGTCTGGTCTTTAGCACAATTTTCTATCTTTCTCCCTTCCCCCTTCCTTTCTCCCCTCCCCCTCCCCCCTCCCCCCCCCCCCCCCCTCCCCCTTTTCCCCCCCCCCCTCCCCCCTCCCTCTCCCCCTCCCCCCTCCCCCCTCCCCCCCCCCACCCCTCCCTTCCCCCTTCTTCTTCCTCTCCCACCCTATTTATTATATGTGACCAAATATAAATCTAATTCTACCAGTGGGTATTTTAATGTATTTAATTATACAATAGTATACCATTTTGTTCTATCCACTTCATACAATAATATTCCTCTATTTGTCACACATTATTCTCCTTAACCGTCATGAGTTTATATGGTGCATTATTTCTATGTTATTTGCTATGTTTTAGACATGTTAGTATATATTTATTTATCTGTTACTATTATATTTATATAATTATCTTTGTTTCTCACTTGTTATTTCCGTTTTTAAGCTACAATTGTTCAAATATAGTGATGATTAGTATATTTTAACTCATTTATATCTTTATTCATTTATGTTGTGTTCTTCAGCCCTACGTTTGTCTGTGTTATTTTAACTGTTTTACTATACAGAGCATTTTATGTGGTTATTAATTTTGTAGTTTTGCATATATATTTAACATCATGCCTATTGTTTTTATTTGTTTTTATCTGTTTTTAATTGTTCTTATTTTGTTTTAATGTTTGTTCAAGTTGTAATCCCCCTGAGGAAGGCGTTGCCGAAACGCGTTGGGGTCCCTATCAAATAAAGACTCAACTGTTCATCCAACGTCTCCTGCTCCTTGTGTCGTCTTATATTGCTCGCAGGAGGCCTGCTCCTCCTTGTGTTTCTCTATCTCTCTAGCCATCAGCTGGTTTTTCTCTCTCTCTTATTGTCCCCCATGCAGCCATCACTTAATCTCTATCTCTATCTCTCATTGTCCCACCTCAGCCATCACCCTATGTCTCTCTCTCTCTCTCTCTCTTTCTTGTAGCCTTCTAGCCATCACTTAGTGTCTCTCTCTCTCTCTCATAGCTCCCTCAGCTATTATTCAGTGTCTCTCTCTCTCTCTCTCTCTCTCTCTCTCTCGTAGCCCCCCAGCCATCATCCAGTGTCTCTCTCACAACCCTCTAAACTGATTTCTCTCTCTCTCATTTCCCCTTGCAGCCATCACTCAATGCCTCTGTCCCTCTCTCTCTCTCTTGTAGCCCCCAGCCATCACCCAATGTCTCTCTCATAACCCCCCTAGCCATCACCCTCGCTCTCTCTCCTTTACTACTACTAGTAATAGAAACATAGAAATATGATGACAGAAAAAGACCACATGGCCTATCTAGTCTGTCCTTCCATATCAACAACAACACAATCATTTATATTGTGCTATAAGGTATGTACAGACACATATAAAGACGGTCTCTGTTCGTTAGAGCTTATAGTCTAAGACAGACAAGACAAAAGATAAGAATAAGGGTAGACCAGGGAAGGGTAAACAGACACAAGGGAAACAAGGGATCAAGATCCAAAAGCAGCCTCAAAGAGATGAGCCTTTAGCATGAATTTGAAAAAGGGCAGAGATGAAGCCTGACAACAAGACTCAAGTAGTTTGTTCCAGGCATAAAGAGCAGCAGGGTGAAAGGAATGAAGTCTGGAGTTGGCAGTGGAAGAAAAGGGCAAAGAGAGAAGCAAGCCAGTAGAAGAGCAGAATTCATAAGGAGGGATGAAGGGAGAGAGGAAACGTAGTGAGGAATAGAAGAATAAATGCATTTATAGGTCAGAAGGAGAAGTTTGAATTGGATATGGAAACGGAAGGGAAGCCAATGAAGTGATTTGAGAAGAGGGATTATATGAGTATATTGTGGCTGGTAGAAGATTAGTCGCACAGCAGAGTTCTTAACAGATTGAAGGGGAGAGAGGTGACTGAGAGGGAGACCAGCAAGAAGGAGATTGCAATGGTTGAGACAAAGTAATTAGAGAGTGACTAGTGTTTTAGTAGCGTGTCCAGAAAGGAAGGGGCGAATTTTGTTAATGTTATAGAAAAGACTGGTTTTAGCTATCTGTTAGATACGTGTGGAGAAAGAAAGGGAGGAGTCAAAGATGACTCCAAGGGTACTGACCGAGAAAACAGGAAGTAGAAGAGTGTTGTTTATAGGGATTGAGAAAGGAGGAAGGGGGGAGGAAGGTTTAGGGGGAAAAATAAGAAGTTTGGTTTTGGCCATGTTTAATTTCGGACAGTGGTGAGACATCCAGATGGTGATGTCAGACAGGCAGGCAGAGATGCAGGCCTGGAGTGTCAGAGAAATATCAGATGAAGAAAGATTGATCTGTGAATCATCAGCATAAAAATGATACTGAAATCCATGGGAGGAGATGAGAGCACCGAAGGATTGGGTGTAGAGAGAGAAAAGGAGGGGCCCAGAGCAGACCTTTGGGGTACACCAACTGAGTGTTTGGATAGCAGTAGAGGAGGAACCACCAGAATAAACACTGAAAAAGCAAAGGGAGAAATAACAAGAGAACCAGGACAGCACAGAGCCCCTAAAACCAAGTGAGGACAATGTATCAAGAAGAAGGCGGTGGTCAACAGTGTCAAAGGCAGCAGAAAGGTCAAGAAGGATGAGGATAGAGTAAAGGCCCTTAAATTTAGCCAGGAACAAGTCACTGGAGACTTTGTCAAGTGCTGTCTCTCTCTCATAGCCTCCCTCAGCCATCACCCAGTGTCTCTCTCTCTCTCTCTCATTGCCCTCCCATCCGTCAGCTAGTTTCTCTCACTGCCCTTTGCAGCCATCACTCAATGTATCTCCCCCCCCCCCCACCCTCTCTCTCTCTTGTAGCTCTGGAGCCATCACACAATGTCTCTTTCTCTCTTTCTGGCAGCCCACCCCCAGCCATCACCCAGTGTCTCTCTCTTTCTCTCATAGTCCCAACCAGACATCAACCAATTTTACTCTCTCTCTCATAGCCCCCCTCTCTACCGTCACTCGGCGTCTCTCTCTCATTGCCCCGCTAGTCATCATCTAGTTTCTATCTCTCTCTCTTTTATTGTCCCCCCACAGCCATCAGTCTATGGTTTCTCTCTCTCGTAGCCTGCCCCACCAGCACCCAGTGTCTCTCTCTCTCTCTCTCCTCCTCATTTCTCCCCTAGCCATCACCCAGTGTGTCTCTCTCTCATAGTTTCCCAGCCATCACTCAGTCTCTCTCTCTCTCTCTGTCTCTGATATACTCCCTGCCATCAGCCAATTTTTCTCTCTCTCTCATTACCCCCTCCACAGCCATCACCCAATATTTCTGTCCCTCTCTTGCTCTTTCTCTCTTGCAGCCCCCCAGCCATCTCAAAATGCCTCTCTCACTCTCTCTCTCATAACCCCCTAGCCATCACCCAGTCTTTCTCTCTCTCATAGCCTCTCCCCAACCATCACTCAGTGTCTCATTCTCTCATTGCCCCCCAGCTATCATTCAATTTCTTTCTCTCAATGCCCCCACCCCGCAACTGTTACCCAATGTCTCTCTCCCTCTCTTGTAGATCACCCAGACATCACACAATGTCTCTTTGGTAGCCCCCCCCCCCAACATCTCTCTCTCTCTCTCTCTCACTTCTCTCTCATAGCTCCATCCAGCCATCACCCAGTGTCTCACTCTCTCTCTCTCTCTCATAGCCCCACCCAGCCATCACACAGTGTGTGTGTGCCTCTCTCTCATAGCCCCCACCAATTACCCAGTCTCTCTCTCCCCCTCTCATAGCTCCAGCCAGCCATCACCCAGTGTCTCTCTCTCTCTCCCTCTCTCTCTCTCTCTCTCTCTCATAGCACCATCCAGCCATCACCCATAATCTCTCTTTCTCTCTCATAGCCCCACCCAGCCATTACTCAGTGTGTGTGTGTCTTTCTCTCTCTCTTTCTTATTGCCCCCTCCCCCCCCCCCACAGCTATCACCAGATCTCTCTCTGTCCTTGCCCTCCCTATAGACATCACCTGATATTTTTCTCTCTCAGCACCCCCCCCCCTCCACCCCCTCAGCCAGGAGCCAACAGATTTCTTTCCCTTCATGGTGGTGCAGCAGACAAGAACTAAAAAGCAGTGTGGAACTTTGAAGACTGCATGTGCATGGGCTCCATAGCCCTGTGATGATTTTTTAGGGGCATTTCAGCCCTTCTACATGATCGACTCTGCTCTGTGCATGTAGCTGGAAACACTCAGCTCTTCTTTGTGCATGTAGCTTGAGCTGCACAGAGCTCAAGCTACATGCACAGAGCAGAGCCAATTGCATTGGAGGGCTGAAACACCCCTAAAAATTAGCATGGGGCTATGCACACATGTATAGTCTACAAAGCCCCATGCTGATTTTTTGCATCTTGTCCACCACTGTTCACTGCTGGACTGCCTGCTGCTTGCCTGTCTGACTCACTGTGCCACCCTCCAGAGGCTGCTGCCCCATGTAAATGCACAGTTTGCACAGTGGGTCATGCCAGCCCTGAATGTGCAGATGCTGAAGAAACCTACAGCTTCAAATCAGACTTCTCTCTAGAGATACAGTGGAGATAGTTTCCTTTTTTAAGCAAGGTGATATATGGCTATGTTCCAGCCAGGAAGATAAGGATATCCCACAGGAAGTGACAAAACCTAAATAAGCAACAGTTACTATTGGACCACCAATAGTTTGTACTGTATCAGACCACTATCAACCCATTTGGACCATTTTAAGGAAGGAGAAATCTCCAGATTCATATAATTATAGGTGAGTGGAGGCATTATGTTTGCATGAATCCTTACTAAGGTCGGAGTCTTTATGTCATTGTCTTCAGGAGAAAAAATTTAGATATAATAGGTTTAGGAAGCGATTTTTTGAAGAGTTCTGCGCCATTTACATGCATAAAAAGCATATTTACATTTGTAAATCAGCATGTACATATAAGTGGGCAATTTGAGAACAGGAACTACTTATGCTTATATGCTGCAGCATGCAGAGATATAAACGAGGTGGGTTCTGGGCTTGGTTTAGGAAATCCTTTAAAGTATAACTATATTCATGTGTGTAGTATGCTTAGTGCATGGTGTTGCACAAGCACTAACAACCTGAAATCACAGGGTACCATGTACCACCAACCTGCTGCAGCCACTGCCTTTGCGCTCTTTCCCTCGCCCCTCCTCAGATTGACCCTTCTGTCACCCCTCCCATAGTCCAGTACTGTGTGCTCTGCCATGCCACAAGTCTTACACCTCACAGAACTGCAGCTGCTATACCAATAATAAAGTCTAAAAAACCCCAGTAAGATGCATGGTCGCTGCGGAGCCTTCCAGACCTGTGTGATTGAATTTTCTGCTGCCTTTCAACTCCCACCTTGAAAGAGAAGTGTGCACCAGAGGGGGCAAGAGTTGAGAGGCAGCAGAGGTTCAATCATGCAGGGCTGGAAGGTTCCGCAGTGACACTGCATACAGTATTACTGGTTTTTTTTTTTTACTTTATTATTGGCATCGTAACCTCAGCTCTGTAAGTTGCATGGGATAGGGGCAACAGAAGGACCAATGTGGGAGAGCTAGGGGAGATTCTAGATCAGTGGAGAGAGGGAGGATAGGAGAAAATTCTGGATCACATGAGGGGGTCAGGGAGCTTAAGAGGAAAGAGGAGAGAGAGAGGAGATAGTAGGCCATAGGGGTGAGGGGATAGATTGAGGAGAAGGTGGGCCACTTGTGGGATGGGGGGGGGGGTGAGAGAGAAGGAGAAATGAGCTAGGAGATGGTGGACCACGTGGGGGGGGGGGGGTGAGAGAGAAGGAGATATGAGAGGGGAGAGGGTGGACCACTTGTGGGGGGGGGTGAGAGAGAAGGAGAGATGAGTGAGGAGATGGTGGACCACTGGTGGGGGGAGGGGAGAGAGAGAAGGAGAGATGAGCAAGGAGATGGTGGACCACTTGTGGGGGGGGGTGAGAGAGAAGGAGAGATGAGCGAGGAGATGGTGGACCACTTGTGGGGGGGTGAGAGAAGGAGAGATGAGCGAGGAGATGGTGGACCACTTGTGGGGGGAGGGGGAGAGAGAAGGAGAGATGAGCGAGGAGATGGTGGACCACTTGTGGGGGGGGGAGAGAGAAGGAGAGATGCTGCATCATGTGAGGGGAAGTGTGGTTTACATTGAACAAACTGAAATTACATTGAACAGGGCATTATAACTTGGAGGTAACTATTTTACAGGGAACATGGGCAATGGAGGGTTAAGTGGCTTGCCCAAGACCACAAGGAGCACCTGTGGGACTAGAAACCTCAGTCCTTCCAGCCCAAGGTTGCTGTCCTCTAGTGGGATTTGAACCCCTGACCTTCCTGCCTGAAGTACCTTGCCCCAACCACTAGGCCACTCCTCCACTCCACTGCATCTAGCATTCACTACATCCTCCTGTAACAAATTCCAGAGTTTGATTACACGTTGAGTGAAAAAATATTTTCTCTTATTAGAGAAAAACAACCAGAAAATTAGTAAAGAAAGACCAGGACGAACCCAATTCAACTGGAAAATATAATGAGCAGGCAAAGGTATGAAAAAGTATTATCAATTTCTAGAGAATTAAATATGTCAGTTTTGAAAATGTGCATTTCTTGTATTTTGATCGATATGGAAGAAAATGCTATTTCTCTTTCTTCCGTGTTCCACTGCTCAGAGTCTGTTTTCATAGGTTTTCTATTTAAATTTTTGTCTGCATATTTGTTTCTAATTTATAGTCTTCTTTTGTTTATTAAGTGATGGTTTGTGTTTTGTATGTGTAGACAAGGTGAGGAAGTCTTAATACGTAGATTGTAATGTGCATAGGAATCTGTAGGAGCCAGCCTTCTTCTCTTTTCCCAGCTGGAGGTGTGCTGACTTTAGAGAATATTTGCAATGCTGACTTTTCATAGGTAATGCTGATGCACTTTGAGTTCTTGGACTTGGTGCTAATATGGTATGGCATGGTACAGCATAGTATGATATGGTAAGCTCTGAGTATCCATTTGCAGGGTTTTGTGTTACTTTGTAAAGTGTCTTGCAGTGGATAGCGTTTGTGTTGCTGTTCCTCATGTGACATCAGAATTTGAATATAATTTTTTGCATGTTGAGTTATAAAATTAAACATCCTTCTTCTGCTCTGTACCTATTGTCAGGAGAATTTTATGATTGATCTGGGAATAATTATATAATTTACATAAAAATGTGTGCAAGAATGGCTAAGTTTAAATGTGAAGTGAGAAATCGTGGTGGAAGCTAAGGGTCAGAGCTGGGGGCAGAGCTTGGGCCCTTTCGACCAAAATGGTGTATGTTGCCCCTGCTGCAGGCCACTCTGAAATACTTCTTTGGCCTGGGTGACAGAGAAAATAATCTCTCTGAAGCGTTGATGCTACCAGAGGAGATATGCTGCGGAATTTTGGTGGCTGAGGAGGTAAGAGAGAGAGGGAGAAAAATAAGGTAGTGCACCTGGGGAGGAAAAGAAGGGATAGGGAACAGAGGGGAAAGAGTACCCACAGGGAGGGGGGAAATGGGGAGGAGAGAAGAGTGTGCCAGGAGGGGTGTGAGGGTGAAGAGAGAGATTTTTGAGTGCTGGGAGGGATGGAGGAGGAAAGAGGATGTGCTATGAGGAAGGAAAAGGAGGGGAGGTGGGGAGAAAGAAAGGATGAGGTGGGGAGGGGAGGGAGTGCCGGGAAGAGGGAAGGTAAGAGGTGGGAGAAAGGGGGAGGGAGACAGCGAGGGAAACTGGATAGTAAATATAAATATATGCATCAATAAATGGATAGCGCTTCCGCTATGGTGTACCACCAATTTAAGCAATCACCCTATGCCCCTGGTGGGAGGGGAAATCCTTGCAAATTGTGTGCTGTACAGTCATGCAGAATCCCTCCAGGAGCAAACAATAAATAACATCAAGCATATTTGTCAAGTCTTAGCGGATAAATAGACCAGTGGGATTTGATGAAGTTAATTTCCAGGGAAAGTGCTGACTCAAACCAATTGTCGTATTTGATGGCATGAGGAAATATTTTACTGCTGCGAAATTGGCCATAGAGGCACACTATTTTCATCATCTTTGGATTACCGTATAGAGATTATTGTTAGGTTAGATTCCATTAAACATTTGTGATCTTCTGTCAATCTCACTACCTCTGTACACAAAGGATTGGCACTTACAAAATTCACCAAAAGTAAAGGAAAAATGACTGCTTTCCAAAAATCTGTGAGGTTAATTTTCAGAGCGGCCGTTAAATGTATAATTCTGCTATCTGTATATTTTAAAAGATTATGCAAACACTGCGGGGATGAAAATACATCGATCCTTCCCAGCACTAGCTATCTGGTGGAGAGGCGGAGAGAGGGCGAGGTGAGAGCAGCACAAAGAAATTATCCATATAGCGGGAATATTCAGCTACTATATGGATCATTTATACATTTAGTTTAGGCCTGCTGAATAGCAGGACTGAATTAAATGGATAGTGGTGGCAATAGTCAGTTGCTAATAAATATATTCAGTGTTACTGAATATGTGTGTATTGAATTTATTATTTCTAGAATTCAAATGTTGCAACCAATGTTTAAATTAAAACAATGACCACTGCTGCTGAATAGTACCCCTTTTATTTTTAAATTGGGATTATCGGCCTTATGTTGACTTTAAAATCCAGCAGAACACTCAGTCAGCAAGACCAAAAGAACTGATGGGCGGAAGGAGGGGACGAGGACACCAGCAATAATGAAGGAGAAGGTGGTAAGAGCTCCCAGACAGCTCTCATGTTGTACATTTGAGACATAACCCAGGAAAACCACAAACATTCTGCAATTTCTGCTTTTTTTTCTTGACAATTATTATGCCACCAGAAACACTAATCTTCTCAGAATACCATTTTAGTGCACTTGGACTATGCATAGACCAGAAGAACAGATTCTCTATTCGTTTCTACAGCAGCAGCTCAGACTTTTTCATCTATGGCCTTTCTCCTCTCTCAGTGCAAATGCTCCCAAAATGCTATTGAAATGTGTCCCATTTGGATATTTGCACCTCTGGTGGTAAATTTTATCTCTGACCGAAAGCATGTCTGAAAAAAATGTGATTTGGCCTAAGATAAGACGATTGTAATAGCTTTCAGTTTCAGCCCTCCTCCCACAGCTTCTCACAGTGCCACTGCTGGTAAAGTCCAAAATCACCAAAATCCCTTTAGTCACCGCCTGGATGAATTGCTGTGAGAAAGCACAGTGCAAAGAGTAGCACAGCCAGACACACGCGGATTTCAAACACTTAAAGCAGGAAAAGAAGTATGCCACTGTCTCTGGAATTGCGAGTCCTACAGCTCAGCCTGCTAACATGATCAAATCTACTAATTATGAGTTCCAGCGGCCCTCAGTGATTCTTTCCAGAGTGCAGTCTCCTTGCACGGCATTTTCCAACAGGAGAGGCTGCCATAAATCAAGGGAAAGCATACTATGTGAGCAATCTCAGCCCACGCTAGGGTTCATGTAGGGTTCAGTCCTAGGGCCTTTCTTTTCATCTGACACTTTTACCTCTTCAACTCAGCCCTAAAACTTTTTCAAATTTCAGTTTGCATAGTACTTTCGATGAAAAGTGCAAGTTATACAAAGATAGCAGAAATTGACCCAGAATCAAAAAATCAAACTGGCAGATAGGAGTTGCCAGATAACGTTGAATTCAGGTGACCTGGAAGTCAACATACCAGAGAGGCCAAAACGGAAAGGAAAGGGGCAGAAGCAAAGTGGCAAGGTATGCTGAAATAACTATGCAACGGCACTCTCACACACAAAATTGCCTCTGCCATTTCTACATAGTAACATAGTAAATGACGGTAGATAGAGACCATCACGGTCCATCTAGCCTGCCCAGCAAGGCGGCAAGAGTAGGTGCACCTGCCGCTCCGTACAGGTCATCCCTTCCCATGCCTTTGTTTAGAGGTGCGCCTACCACTCCGTGTAGGTCACCCCTATTTGTTGAGATAGCAGAGACAGTTAAGGTTATTTTGAATTTGTACTGTTGCTATAAACGGATCCACTTTGTCTGTCCCATGCCACTTTGAATTCGGTCACTGTATTTGCTCCCACCACTTCCATTGGGGGGGGCATTCCAAGCAACCACCATCCTTTCAGTGAAAAAGTATTTCCTGACATTGCCTTTCAGTTTACTCCCTTGCAGTTTCATGTTATGCCCTCTAGCACGGCAGCTTCCCTGTCTTTGAAAAAGGTTTGTTTGTTCATTAATACTCTTTAAGTATTTAAAGGTCTGTATCATATTTTCCACTGTCCCTCCTCTTTGCTAGCATATACTTATTTAGGTCTTCAAGTATCTTCTCATATGTCTTCTGGTACAGGCACCAAATCATTTTGGTCACCTTCCTCTGAACAGTTTCCAGTCTTTTTATATCCTTTGTGAGATATGGTCTCCAAAAATGAACATATTATTCCAAGTGAGGCCTCACCAGTGACTTTTACAGTGGCATTAGTACCTCCTCCTTTCTGCTGGTAATTGCTCTCTGTATGCAACCCTGCATCCTTCTGGCTTTGGCCACCGCCTTGTCACGTTGTTTCACCACCTTGAGATCCTCAGAAACAATCACTCCAAGATCCTTCTCCTGGTCTATGCACACCAACCTCTCATCCCCTATTGCATACAATGTCCTTGGATTTCTGCATCCCAAGTGCATGACACTGCACTTCTTCACATTAAATCTTAACTGCTAAGCATTAGATCATCCTTCCAGCTTTTGTAGATCTTTCCTCATGCTATCCCTCAGAAGAGTCCACACTGTTGCAGATTTTCGTGTCATCTGAAAAAAGGAAGACTTTTCCATTCAGTCCTTCAGCAATATCACTCACAAATACATTGAAGAGTAATGGTCCCAGGACCTATCCCTGGGGCATGCCACTAATCACATACCTTTCATCCAAGTTAGTTCCATTTACCATCACCTTTTGTCGTCTGTCAGTCAACCAATTTCTGATCCAGTTCACCACCTTGGGCCCATCCCCAGGCTGTTCAGTTTATTGATAAGCCTCCTATGAAGAACAGTATCAAAGGCTTTGCTGAAATCCAGGTAGATCACATCCATCGCATGCCCTTGATCTAGTTCTCTGGTCACCCAGTCAAAGAACTCAATCAGATTTGTTTGTCATGATCATCCTTTGGTAAAACCATGTTGCCTCGGATTATGCAACCTACTGGTTGCAAGAAAGCCCACTATTCTCTCTTTCAGGAATGCCTCCATTACTTTTCCCACCACCGAGGTAAGGTTTACTGGCCTATAGTTTGCCACTTCTTCCCTATCACCACCGAGGTAAGGTTTACTGGCCTATAGTTTGCCACTTCTTCCCTATCATGTGAAGAGGTCCCAAATCAGCCCTTCTCCAGTCCTGTGGAACTTCTCCTGTCTCCAAGGATCTATTGAAAACATCTTTTAACGGCCCTGTAAGAACCTCTCTGAGCTCTTTCAGTATCCTGGGATGTATCTCATCCAGTCCTATGGCCTTGTCCACTTTCAGTTTTGCAAGCTGTTCAAACACATCATCATCTGTGAATGGTGTGCTATCTACTCCATTCCCATTTGCATATTTGTCAATCACAGGTGGTCCTTCTCCAGGATCTTCTTTAGTGAAAGCAGAACAGAAGTATTTGTTTAGTATTTTCGCTTTTTCAATGTCACTTTCCATGAATCTGTTCTCTGCACTTTTGAGTCTTGCAATTATACCTCTTATTCTCCCAAATATACCTGAAAAAGGTTTTGTCACCATGCTTTAGATCTTTAGCCATCTTTTCTTTGATTTTGCTGTCCTTATTTCTCTTTTTGTCTCTTTTAGCTTTATCCTGTATTCTTTTCTGTGCTCCTCTGTTTGTGAACTTTAGAATTTTGTGAAAGCTGTGTGTTTTGCCTTTATTTGTGCAGTCACTTCTTTGGAGAACCAAAAAGGTGTCCTTTCCCTCTTGTTTTTATTTACCTTCCTTACATATCTATCTGTTGCCTCTTTTATTGCCTCCTTTAGTTTAGCCCACTGCAGTTCCACTTCCTTTTCCTTCTCCCACCCTGCCAACTCCTCAGTCAGTCACTTGGCGATTTTACTGAAGTTAGCGTTTTTGAAATCTATGACTTTTAGCTTGCTGTGATTGGACTCTGCCTTGGCTTTTATCTCAGACCATACCATGTGATGATCGCTGCTGCTCACATGGGCACCCACTCGGACATTTGACACGCTATCTCCGTTGGTGAGTACTAAATCTAGCATCAAACTTTTCCTGGTTGGTTCCATCACCATTTGTCTAAGCAATGCATCTTGGAAGGCATCCATATTTCTTTTCTTCTTTCCAGATTTGCAGAAGGAATACTCCAATCCACATGGGGTAGATTAAAGTCATTCAATATTATCACTTCCCCCTTCATGGCTACCTTTGTAATATTAATAATCAATTCGCTATCCATTTCTTCGGTTTGAGTTGGAGGCCTGTAGACTACACCAGCATGGATGATAGTGCCATCTCCTCTTTCCAACACAATCCACAGCACTTCTTCTTTTCCCCATGTTCCCTGCATTTCAGCAGCTTTAATATTTCTTTTGACATATAGGGCTACTTCTCCTCCTTTTCTGCCTTCTCTATTCTCCTAAATAAATTATAGCCAGCTATGGCTATTATTCCATTCATGTGACTCATTAAACCATGTTTCTGTAATGGCCACAATGTCCAAATCTGTTTTCACCATTAGGGCTTCCAGGTCATGAACTTTGTTGACTAGACTTCGAGCATTTGTGCTCATTGCTTTCCAGCATTTGTTGACTGGCTTGCCTGTATTTTGCATGGATTTTGTTCTAAACACCTTTTCCCACTTGCCATTGATGTGTGTGTTAATAGTGTGGCTGTTTCCAATATTATTATGTATTTGCTGGGAGTGACGCCCTGAACTTCTCCTTTTCCATCCTTCACGCCATTTCCCTAGTTTAAATGCCTGTCCACATAATGCTTGAATTTTTCACTTAGGATCATTTTCCCTGCAACAGAGAAATGTAGGGAAAAGGATCCTTAGTGAAAAATTCAGGCATTTAAACTAGGGAAAGGAGGTGACAGATGAACAAGTTCAGGACGTCACTTCCAGCAAAAACATAATAATATTGGAAATAGTCACACTATTAACCTACACATCAATGGCAAGTGGGGAGAGGCGTGTCCAACCTCAGTATACTGTATCAGATCCCCTGAGGCTTATCTCAGTTCTTCACCTCCTCATGAATCAGTGTTTGCAATAGGGCATAGACCTAGCTCACTAGATCCGCAGGAATCATCCCCTATTGGTTCAATTATGTCATTTCTAGTCTAGTATTATTGCAGTAGCCTTTTTCTCAGGGACACTTATCGGAAGGGAGAAAGGGACACTTTAGTTCCAGGTTTGAGGTGCAAGATGTGGAGGAGGGAAGAGGAGTCAATATTCTGTCCACCCCACCCTCCCCCCATATTCATCCCCTGACAGCAACAGTATCACTTCCAAGTAGAATTAGAAACAGTGATGCATTTCCCCCATACTGTGCAAAATATAAAGATAATGGATGTAAATTCTGAAAACGGACAAATTCTAATCATTAGATTTTAAATAATTTTCTTCTACCCTCCCCTGATCCCATTGCTGTAATCGGAGACAGGAGGCTGCCAGACAGGTGGAAGGTGGAGACGCAGCTCAACAATTCCTGAAAGCTGGGGACATCTGGTAACCTTTACCCTTCTAGCCTTTGCCCAGATTCCTTCAGATTGACTTCCTGGAGAACCTTGCACTGCCTGCCCGAACCATCTGGTCTTGCTAACTGTCTGTGCCCCCCATTTTTAACCCAGTTTATTTGACTTGTAGCATCTATGTTGCTCTTGTTCCTGGCGTTATTTCTTACCCTACATCTCTGCCTGGTTTTTTTCTCCTCTCTCTATCTTATTGTCTCTCCTTCCTCTCACAGTCTACCTCCTATTCTCCTAGGACAAGCAGGATTCGTCAGCCACACCAGGTGTCGTCCACCGACGGCGCCGACACGGAAGTGCTCTCTAGAGCTCAGAGTCCTTCTGAGCATGAGCCAGAAGCCCCACCCCACTAGCCCGCCCCTAGCTAGCCAGTCTTTTTTCTTCCGCCGTGCCACACACACGCGGATCTCATCTCTCTCAGCCAGAAAAGATATATTCCTTAAGGATACTCACAAATGAAGCCCGGATTCAAGAAATGCAGTTCCTGCTCGAGGAAAATGAACAGCTCCGATGCTCATGATCGCTGCGTGAGATGCCTGGGCTCTGCCCATCAGGTACAGGACTGCCAGCACTGCTCTCAGATGTCCCCCAGAGCCCTGAAATCAAGGAGCCATGCTCTGAAGGATTTAATCGAGTCCCTGAACGAGGAGGCCTCAAAAATTCCTTCACCGGCACGGGATGGGTCCTCAGGGTCCTCCATCCCCGGCCGTGCAGTTCCGGAGTCCACAATTTGCACCGGAGCCTCTGCTCAAACCGGAGCCCCTACTACACGGAAGACTACCGGGGAGCAACCAGCATCAAAAAGAAACAAAGCAAAAGGTAATCGGGGTGAAAAACGGCACTCCCCCTTATCCCCCTCAGGCCCCCGAAATGCTCCCGACGCCATTTGGAGCCCCCGGGAGGTCCCATGCTGCTCCTACCACGTTGTCTCTGGGGGAAGCCATCTTGATGACGTCGCTGCCTCGAGCTCCGCCCAGTCAGCTCCCATTGGACATCGCCAAGGGTCTCCAGGCTCCGCCCCCTTGCTCCTATTGGCCATCATCACAGGGCTTCCCCGGAGCATCAAAGAGACTCCCAGACTCTCGGGGCTGACACGGAGCCGTCTCCCCGTGCCGGCACAAAGTCCTCAGACAAGAGCAGGAGCTGTGATCGGGGCAGTAAGGGGAGCAGCAAACACAGACACCATCGGGATCACAGCAGGAGCAGAGAAAGCGATTCCCATCGCAGACACCGGCATCGGAGCAGGGACAGCAGTAACCATAGAGCACAGCACAGAAATGGAACTTCTCTGAAACGGAAACAAAGTGCTGTCGCTCTCAGCCCCGATTCCAGGCCGACCAAAATGCTTTCTCCCCTGTCTACACAGCATCCAGCTGCAACTCCTGCAGAGACTCTCTCTAATCAAGGGGCAAGCCTGGGAACTGTTTCTGGTTCCCCTGCAGCGTCTCTCCACAACCAAGAGAACATACTGCAGCTACTTTCCAGCCTCACCGAGCTTCTGCGTAAGGGCTCAGCAACTACTTCAGCCCAACATGAGTCCACAGATGCTAGCGCCCAGATCGCTGTCCCGGGAGAGCATCTTGACCATCGCGCAGAGCCTGCTAACCAATCCTTCGACAGTAGCATTACTTCTGCGGATCCAGAATCAACATCCTTCCTTAGCCTAGACGAGGAGGAGGAGGAAGTAACCACGCCGCTCGGATGCGAGTCCCCCAAGGACAAAGCGACCTCTGTACAGAGCGAGGAGTCCCAGTCTGCAGGACCATCTGCAGTAGCTGATACAATCCCTGAAGACCTTACATATCCGAAGTTCTTGCGTAAGGTGGCAACTACCCTTAACCTCACTCCTCCAGATCCTCTGCGGGATGGCCCGGAGCTTTTCAAATACCTCGACGCTCCGAGGACACCCATCTCCTTGCCAGTACATCAGCGTCTCAGAGACACGCACACTAAACTGTGGCAAAGCCCGGCCTCCTCACCGGCGTGCCCCAAGAAACTGGACGCTAAATACCTAATCCAGCAAACTCCTGGATTCGGAAGAAGCCAGCTGCCTCATCACTCCATTGTGGTGTCCTCTGCTTTAAAGCGTGTTAAATCCTCACGCAATCATGCCAACTCACCTCCCGGGAAGGATCACAAACTCCTGGACGACGTCGGCAAGAAAGTTTTCCAAAGCGCCATGCTGAATGCGCGCATTTCTGCACACCAGTTTCAACACGTCCTCTTCCAGGACGCCCTGCTGGCAACCCTCAAGGACGCCTCAACAATGCTACCCTCCGGAGAAAAAGCAAAAGTTTCAGCCATTCTTGCCGATCTAAAGGAATGCGGAAAACACCTCATCAGCACGATTCATGACTCCTTTGAGGTTGCTATGCGCACAGCAGGCACCGCCATCTCCGCTAGGAGGCTGGCATGGCTGCGAGCCTCTGGAATACGCGAAGACACTCATGAACGCATTGCCGATGCCCCCTGCAATGGCGAATCTCTCTTCGGGGACAAGGTGGCGGACACCGTTAACGATATGAAGGAGCACTGCTCCACCCTGCAAACCCTTGCCGAGGACGGCCTGGAGCGCAACCCCAGCACCAAGGGATCTTACAACAGAAAATCGTACACCCCTTACAAAGGTTATCCCTCATACCGCAAATGGCAGCAGCCCCGCTACAAGCAGACGGCCTACAGACCCTCTTATGGAGCCCAGCACCAGCATAAGCAACAACGAGACAGGAAACAAAAGAAACAGCCACCTCTATCGGGCAAAAACAATCCATCTTTTTGACAACCAGTCCGCGCAGGGACGGGCAACCCTTCCAGTGGGAGGACGGTTGACAGCTTTCTGGGACTCCTGGCAAGCTATTTCTTCGGACACTTGGGTCCTGCGGATTATTCAGGAGGGATATCGCCTGCGCTTCATGCTTCGCCCTCATGGGCGCCCCGCGAAATCTCAACCCCACGACAGCAAAACGTCCCTGCCCATGCACATGGAAGTGATGCATCTATTGACAACCCAGGCCATCGAACCTGTGCCTCCGGAACAAACCAACCAGGGCTTCTACTCCAGATTCTTCCTAGTACTGAAGAAATCGGGAGGAGTACGCCCTATCCTGGACCTGAGGAACCTCAACAAGTTCATCCTCAAAGAAAAGTTCCGCATGTACTCCCTCGACTCGATTCTTCCCCTTCTCCAACGCGGGGACTGGATCGCCTCCTTGGACTTTCAGGACGCATATACACACGTCCCGATACACCCCCAGGACAGACAGTATCTACATTTCCAAGCACTTGGGGGCCATTACCAATACAAGGCCCTCCCATTCGGCCTCTCGCCAGCACCTCGGGTGTTCACAAAGTGCGTAGCTGTGGCAGCTGCACATCTGTGGAAACAGGGCATTCACGTCTTCCCCTACCTGGACAACTGGCTTCTGTCAGCACCATCACCGGAAGAGACGCGGTGGGTCATCAAACGAACCATCGGCCTTCTCACTTCCCTCGGCTTCCTGGTAAACCACCAGAAGTCACACCTGGTTCCCACTCAGCGTCTGGAGTTCATAGGGGCCTGCATAGACACCGTGGAAGGGAAGGCATTCCTCCCAGCACAGAGGGCGAAGAATCTGGCCTCCCTCGCCACAGCAGCCTCCCTCCAGACAACTTCAACGGCCCGATCCCTCCTCTGCCTCCTGGGCCATATGGCCGCTACCACCCACGTCCTGCCTCTAGCACGACTGCACATGCGAACCCTACAGTGGCGCCTATGCTCGTGTTGGAATCAGCGCACGCAACCGCTCTCCTTCCATATCACCCTCGACGCCCACACCAAGAAGAGCCTTCGGTGGTGGACAATCAAACGGAACCTCTTGGTGGGGAAACAATTTCAGCAGCCCAGTCACCAAGTCACTATCACCACAGATGCATCCCAGATGGGATGGGGAGCCCACATGGGCCATCTGCGTACGCAAGGAGCCTGGACACCGGCAGAAACCAGCCTCCACATAAATCTTCTGGAACTCAGAGCCATAAGATATGCACTGCAGGCTTTCCAGCAACACATCAACAACAAGTCTCTTCTTATGTTGACAGACAACCAGGTGGCCATGTTCTATGTCAACAAACAGGGGGGAACAGGCTCCCGACCGCTGTGCAGAGAAGCACTCAAGATATGGTCGCTGATCCTAAAGAACCACTGTTGGATAAGAGCATCCTATCTCCCGGGTATACAGAACTCCTTGGCGGACAGACTGAGCCGACAGCTAAACCCACACGAGTGGACCCTCAGCCCCCAAGTCACCGCCCACATCTTCAAACGCTGGGGCCAACCGCAGATCGACCTCTTCGCTACGGACCGGAACAAGAAATGCCCCCTATTCTGCTCCAAGCGACAGACAGCCAACAGCGTAGCCTCGGATGCCTTCGCCGTGTGCTGGGGGGAGTGGTCTCTTGTATACGCCTTCCCCCCCATGCCCCTGATCTCCAAGACGCTGCAGAAGATCATCCAGGACGGAGCTCAGGCCATTCTGGTGGCCCCCTACTGGCCCCGGCAGATGTGGTTCCCAGCGCTACTACGCCTCTCGCAGGAGCCACCCCTCCGCCTCCCTCTCCACCAATCCATGCTAACCCAGGACGAGGGACACACGCTACACCCCAACCTGGGGGCCCTGGCACTGACAGCATGGAGATTGAACGGAGGAACCTTTCCGCGATGAGCGTGCCAGAGGAGGTACAGCACATCATCCTGGCAGCCAGAAGACCATCCACCAGAAAATCCTATGCCTTCAAGTGGAAGCGCTTCAGCCTCTGGTGTGACCCCAGAGGGCTCAACCCCTCCAGCTGCCCTGTTCCATGCGTCCTACAATACCTCGCATCACTCTCAGAACAGGGGCTCAAAACCAATTCCGTCAGGGTGCATCTATCAGCCATCGCGGCATTCCATGAGCGCGCAGGCAACGGAACCATTGCCTCGCTGCCCTTGGTTGTAAGCTTCATGAAAGGGCTGAAGAATCTAAAGCCTCCCATACGGGCTCCCGCGCCGGCTTGGGATCTCAACCTTGTCCTCCAACAGCTGACCAAAGCGCCCTTCAAACCACTTCTCACGGCCACCATGAAGCATCTAACATGGAAGACTCTGTTCTTAGTGGCTATCACCTCTGCTCGCAGAATCAGCGAACTTCAGGCTCTGGTGGTTCACCCACCATACACACAACTGCTACAAGACAGAGCCACCCTCCGCACTCACCCCAGGTTCATCCACAAAGTATCTTCGGAATTCCACATCAACCAAACCATCGAATTGCCCACATTCTACCCTGAGCCCCATTCCTCCCACGAGGAGGAGAGGCTGCACACACTCGACTGCACCAGAGCCCTCCGAATCTACATCCTCAGGACAGGCCCTCTACGCAAGGGTTCTCAACTTTTCGTCTCCTACGACCCAAACAGACCCGGCCGCCCGGTCACCAAGCGCACCATGGCACAATGGATCTCGGCCTGCATAGGCCTCTGCCACGATCTGGCAGGCGTGCTAACGGCCCCAAATGTGGGACCACACCAGCTCAGGGCACTGGCAGCCACTATTGCGAACTTACGCTCCATTCCCCTGACTGAGATCTGCAGAGCGGCTACTTGGTCTTCGGCCCACACCTTTCAAAAGCATTACTGCCTAGACTTGGACACGCAGGCTCGCTGCGCGTTTGGACAAGCAGTCCTTTCCACTGCTAGTGCCACATGACTGCCACTCTACTGACTCAGACTGTGCATCTATGTGGGCCTAACGGCTCGACCATATACCCTTGTGGACATTGATGTTGGCCATGTTGGCCCTCTCCCTTGTTGGCCATGTTGGCCTTATTGTTGCCCATGTTGGCATTGTTCGTCGGCCATGTTGGCCTCATTGTCCGGCCATGTCGGCCGTGTTGTAACCTACCAAGTTAAACTGCACTATGTGTGAACAAAGGTTTTGTGTGAATAAAAATTATTAAATATTTCACTATCCTTGCCTTGGCCTCCCTCTCCACTGCTATTCCGCGCTATCGCGCAGCTTGGGAGGCACCTGGTGTGGCTGACGAATCCTGCTTGTCCTAGGAGAAAGCGTAGTTACTTACCTGTAACTGGAGTTCTCCGTGGACAGCAGGATGAGTCAGCCACACATTCCCACCCTCCTCCCCAGGCCGAGGTCGGCCTCGGCACGCCCCTAGCCACGGACACGCCGGGCACAGCTAGAGACTCACTGGCTAGCTAGGGGCGGGCTAGTGGGGTGGGGCTTCTGGCTCATGCTCAGAAGGACTCTGAGCTCTAGAGAGCACTTCCGTGTCGGCGCCGTCGGTGGACGACACCTGGTGTGGCTGACTCATCCTGCTGTCCACGGAGAACTCCAGTTACAGGTAAGTAACTACGCTTTTTCTCTCTTCCTCATTCTGTATTTGCACGTTTCTTCTCCTTCCATCTCTCTGCTAGTTTCAGATGGCATTTCATGGCTGAGAAAGATTTGCCATCATTATCGTTGTTATTAGAACCTGGAACATAGAGTAGTATGAAGCACTAACAACCCAACAAGAAGAGGGAGAGGTTTAAGCAGTATACATTAAGTAAATCTACTGATTATGTTAGCTAATAGATATGCCCTTTCAGTAAAGGCTTTTGGTTTGGAAAATTTGTGCAAATAAAGGACGTGACTTTACACACACAAAGGGAGTTATTTTAAAACACAGATATCCCAATCACAGAGACTTCCCCAGAGCCATTTTAGAAACTGGTTCTGTAGATGTCCCCAGCACAACAACATCCAAATTGTGAAGGGGCATGACGGAGGTGTGACCGGGACATTCTGGGCAAGTTAGACCAGCATGCCTTATTTCAGAAATAGCTAGCACGTCCCCATCCACTACTGGAACTATCCATGTCTATTCTTACACCAGGGCTTGAATAGGCAACAGAAAAACACTCATTCTGCCATCCAGATATCTGGAGGGCAAAGAGACAAAGGTACTCAGATATTCCCTGTACTATGCATGATGATAATGAAAACTTCAGGGAAACAAGGATACTTGTTTTCAGTTCGGCACGCTGATGTATGCCCCCACATGCAAAATAGCTTGCATGGACATGCCTTCAGCATAGGATAGGAGTTCTCGCCCCAAGTGTTTGTAGTGGGGATGTGTATATGGCCGCCTGTGTGGATGTCCATTTCAGGGACATGCAAGTTGATAAAATTGGGACAAAATGTAAATGTCCATGACTTTTTATTGGATGTTTTGCTCTGGACGTTCCAGATTGCACCTTTCTAAAATGCCACTTCATATGGACAAATTAATGCATATAAAGTTCATATATGCGTTTTTACATTCTTTAATCAAATTTTAAACACATTAATGTCTGAACAAATGAAAAAATATTTGAAAATTGTCCAAATAACTTGGACAAATAGAGTCACTTAATTGGCAAATTAATATTGTGATGAACATGAAACTTCTAGTCCCCATCCATCTGGATTCTTATGCCATTAAAACTGGAAACTACAGTGCCTTGTAAAAGTCTTCACATGCTTCTAAATTTTTCACATTTTGCTGTTTAAAAATGCAGTTCAAAAGTAGAAATTTGTCTCATTGATCTACACAGCATACCGAAACAACTTGAAACAATTACAAAAATATCCAAAAAGCAAAGAACAAGCACAGAAGAGCTCCGAGGAGTCTGCTCAATCATACTGGTCAAGAATAATAGTCAAAGTAGAGAAGCATGCTTTCTGAAGATGAATTCATGGCTGTGTAAATGGTGTTGACAACATTTCAGGCTCCTTGATGTTGCAGAGATGGCATCCACCTTTCAAAGACTCAAAGTCAAAGGTTTTCAGCCTTACCAAAACAGGCTGAGGTAAAGGCGCAGAAGAGAATCTTCCTGGAGGAGCAACTCATCAGGTTGACCCACTACAGCCAACTATACGACACCTCTGGGAACTGCAACTTGAGCAGCCAGAATCTCCTCACTCCCGGATCTGTCCCAGGTCTAAGGACACTGCAGCTTAGGGGGAACCACACCAAGATCAACACCCGGCATCCCCCTGTTCATCCTGCTGCACTTTGTCCTGGCTGCACTGGTGGCTTACAGTCCTCCGGGCTCAAAGTTGTTTCCAAATCAAGGGCGAGCAGTGGGCCTCCTTCCACCCCTGTGTCACCCAGCGAATGCACCAGAGGTAGATCCCTGCTGGCGGTCCCGACAAACTTATCCATCGGACTGCTAGCTGCCAAGTCCTAATTGCTCAGCCTTTCTTTTCCTACCTGAATGGGGCATACCAGGAAATACATCAGATGAAACACAGAGCACAAAACTAGCCACACTCAGAGGACTGCCAACAACTCCATCTTGCTTCTGCCCTCTAAGGCACTCCACCACAAATCTCCTAGCCACTCCCCACACAAAAGCAAGAAATACCCAACAAGCATGCAACAGAGCCTTTGAACTCTATGCTCCTACCATATGGAACTCTCTCCCCAACCCTATAAGGAACACCAAAGACCTCCCCACATTCCAAAAACTCCTCAAAACCTACCTATTCACTCTACCCCCACTTAACCCCCACCCTATCATTTCAGGCTTGTTTCATCAATTGACCTTTCCCACCCCCCCCAATACAAGACAGCTATGGGCCTGGTCCTGCACTGCGCATAGTGCGGCCGTATGTCCTGTGGGATGTGCAGCCCCGCTATTCGCAGGAACCGTATACTGCCTCAAGTGCTCCCCACACGCACTGAGCCACTGTGCAGGGAGTGCTGGATGGGGGTGAAGAGTGGGTGGAGCAGGGGCATGCCTTAGCACCCGGACGTACAGAGCCGATTCAGGTCACAGCCCTGTATGTCCACCGGCGGCAGTCCAGATGTGGGGTTATACCACCTCAGAGGTGGTATAAGCCCCAGATGTGGCAGTGGACAGCCCACACAACCCTACCACATGGCTAGGAGGAGGGGCAAGTGAGTCCCTGCCACCCGATTCTTGCCCTGGCTGCTCCCGCTGAGGGTTGGGTGGTGGGGAAACGGTGTTCAGTATTGCGGCAGGCTTTCGGTGCTTCTGTTGGATGTCCCACTGCTATTGCAAGGGGATGCCATGGCACTGGCACATCAGCAGGAGCATATGTGGGTTGGCCATGCTGCAGTGAGGATGTCTCCCATGGGTCTTCAGGGGCACGCGGGGCCATCTCAGTGCCCGATCCTGTAACTGCGGGAATGTCTGACTCCCCCAGTGCAGAATCTGGTATGATCTGAGCCCGCCCTGTTCTTGGACATCCAAGCTTCACGTTTATAGGTTAAGGATGGAGCGTCCTAGTTAAACTGCTAATGTAAATAGTTACAGTTCTCTGGAAACGTTGTTTACATCTGTTTTATGTACACTGCTTTGAACCGGTGAAAAGCGGTATAAAAGCTCAGCCAAATAAAATAAAATAAATAAATAAGCCATCTCTTGAAGTTCACACTTGAAGTTGGCAGACAATGGTCACAGCAATTTTTAGTCTTTCACTCTCTAGTCTTGGAGAATAATTTTGTACATTTTTGAGCAAAATTGCAGTGGTTTTCAGTAAAAAGTGTTTGTAAAAACTTCCCTCGTATTGAAAAAGTTCTTTCGGAAGTTTCCCACTAACAGGCTCAGGAACACTCCTGCACCGAGATATGCATGCCATCAATGTGGAAGCATACTGATGCCAGATGTAAAGTATGCCAAGGAGTGACATCATGGGACATGTGTGCCAGCCACCCAATCATAACACCAGCGCATGTGCAAGAGGGCTGAGATTTAAAACCATGACTTGGAGGATTTAAGCCATTGCGAGAGGATCCAAGCCACTAAGGATTCCTTGAATACAATGACAAACTGACTAGACCTGAAATCAGACAGCAACCGCGGTTCTGCATGTGCATTGTTAAGTGCCATATTATCTACAACTCATTGATATACCTTATACACTCTTCTGGGTGTATATTTATGGTCCCTGCACCCCTGATGAAGGCTGTCACTGAAACACAACCTGTGTAGGGTAGAACCGACTGATATAAATAAAGGCTCTATGATTTCTACATTGTCTTGATGTTCCAGTGGCCACTAAAATGTTTGCAGCACTGCCTTTCTTATATAGGGCCCTTATTTTGTGACACCTGGAAATTAGTGCTTTTATGGTATAGTAGAATTGCTCTATAGGTCCTGAATGACCTTTGAAAGGTTCTGTATTATTTCATTATGGGGATCATTCTGTACAGCGAATAGCAGGGATGTGCATCTGATTTGGACGTACAATCCATGCTATTTGTTATTCAGAGCCCCCAGCTCCCAGCGCGTACAGCAGTGTTGTGCAGGGATTGATGGACAGGAGTGGGAGGGGAGGGCTAGATGTGGAGAGTGGGCAGAGAGGGGACAGGCTGCATAAGCTGGGCATACAGGGTCTATTCTGCTCCTGGCCCTATACGTCTGGTTATGCAAGGATGGATGTGGGACTTATTCCACTTCGGAGGTGGAATAGGTCACATAAACACCGGCAATCGGACCCAGCAGCTCCCCACAAACCAAAGAGCCATGGAAGGTGAAGCTCCCTGCCTGATCCCAGTTTTTGCAGACCCCACTGAGGGTCAGTTGGTGGGGAAACAATGATTAACTTGGGGTGTGTGCCTTTGGCACTCCTGATTAGCGTCCCAGTGCCATGGTGATGGGATGCCATAGCACCGGCAAACCGGCAGTAGCATAGGGCAGGCTGGCCGGGTAGAGGAATGGATGTCTCCCGTGGCAGAATCCGGGCACGTCTGGGCTGTCTAAGTGCCCGATTCTGCAACCACAGAAATGTCTAGCTCCCACAGTTGCAGAATCAGGTACATGTTTGGGCCATCCATTTTTCGGCAATCTAAATGGCCCGGATGTGCCCTGATTAGAATTGGCCTCCACATGTTTGGTACTGGATTTTGGATTTGGATTTAGATCACACCTCTCTAATAATTTAAGATAAGCTACATTTAGATACAATCAGTATTCTGCTGTCCCTAGAGTTGGTTCAAGGTGTTGGCACTATAGGCAAACTTTAAGCATTATGCCCCTCCTGGCTGTCAGAATCTATTGTTTAACTTTGAATGTCTGGCCTTTTGCTGCCGCCCGAAGCTGCTGCCCTAGGCAAACAGTTTGCCTAATGGTAGGGCCGGCCTGCCCAAGGCAATGGAGGGTTAAATGCCTTGCTCAAGCTCACAAGGAGTGTCGGTGGAATTTGAACCCTGGTTTCCCCGGTCCTCAGCATTAGTGACATCTCATACAGGTAATACATATTCTAAACATGTTTACTTATTGTTGAATTACCAAAAGCTAGCAGATCTGATTCTAGTGGTCATTTGGCAACCTACCAAAATATCTTATAGGCACATCATGTAATGTTTGCCGGTTACCACAGGATTTCTGTTATAGTGCTGCTGAACACCAGTGTTCACACTGCCATCAAGAATATGCTGGGCCGGGAGCGCTAGGGCTGACTGGTAGGCAAGTTTTCAAGCACCCGCATATATTTCCAGACTGCTGCAAATACTGTTCTCTTTAATATGTTGTATTATTTTGGTGCATTGTTTTGGTTTTTTTGGCACATAATTCCCTGGTGTGTATTCAGTGTGCATATTACCATCAGTAGCAGAGGTGATAGTGAGGAGGCAGCTGCACCAGAGCCACACGGCGAAGAGGTCCTTCCCTGCTGTGTTCAAAAGTGCCCCCACTGTCCCTTTACTGCTGATGTAGGTGTTGCCCCCACCTCAAGGATTTTCATTTTCCCCACCCCAGCCCTGACCTAGCCCTGCCCCGGAGCTGTCCTCGCCTCTCCCTGCTTTAGCCCCCACCCCCTTTAGCCTCCCAAAATAGTCCCTATGCAGACTGGGATTACAAATCCCTAGCTATGATCTGCTGCATTTTAAATCCCTAGCTATGATCTGCTGCATTTTAAATTATTCAAATATACAGGGTGGCCCAAAAAAAGTGAGAACATCTCGTAAATTAAAACCTTAAATATAGTTTACTTATTTATCTTTTTTAGCTATATAACGTCTTTATTTAGACAATTTCCGGTTGCCATCTTTTTTTTTTTTAATTTGTCAGTCGTTTACATCTGTCTTTTTGAATTTTTAAATAACTTACATGCTACGAGATGTTCTCACTTTTTTTGGGCCACCCTGTATATTACTTTTTCTTAGTTGTGAATTCTGCTGTGAAAATTAAACAATTTTCTCATTTGTTTCTATGTATATGGCCAACTAATATCTGTTGCCATGAGCAGGGCTAGATTGAAGCACTGGCAAATGGAGAACAATACTTAGGGTCCAAATTTTAGAGGGTTCCTGCCAGATATGATCAGAACTCTGGAGGTTAACATTGAGAACTGTCTGGCTTTTAGGGGATTATAATGATTTTTACATTAATGCCCAGATACTAGAAGCACGGCTAATGTGTTTGGACTTTTTTCAGAGTTTAAAACTTCTATCTACTTTTCTCTAATCCTCCCCTCCTGTGGGGCAGATGCAGAAACTCTGAGCTAGACCCGTGAAAAAACTCTAGTGCAGAATTTCGAAGGTAGTTTAAATGCAGATGTTTTGCTCGCCGATGCCCTAAGCAAACAGCATGCAAATAAACTGTGTGCAAAAAGTCTGGACCTTTCCTCCAGGAACTTGTCCAAACCTTTTTTAAACCCAGCTACACTAACAGTTTTTAGTACATTCTCTGGTAATGAATTCCAGAGTTCAATTACTCTTTGAATTCCTTACCAGAGGATGTAGTAAAAGCTAATAGTGTAGCTGGGTTTAAAAAAAGGTTTGGGCAAGTTTCTGGAGAAAAGGTCCATAAACCATTCTTAAAAAGGACCCAGGAAGTCTACTGCTTACCCCAGGATAAGCATTGTGGAACCTGTGTACCTTTTTGGGAATCTGACAGGTACTTGTGACCTGGATTGGCCACTGTTGGAAACAGGATACTGGGCTTGATGGACCTTGGTCTGACCCAGTATGGCATTTCTTATGTTCTTACCAAACAAGGAGAGTAAGGCAGACACATGAGTCCAGAGATCTACCTTAGCAGCACCTATAACCTGTGCAGAAAAAATACAGTTTGGCACCTGTGCACATGTAGGGGAATGCTGTCTGATGCACAACAACATTATTCTGTGCAGAAAAGTATCAGTGTTCCTTAATACCTATATTATGCTTCACAGAAATTCTGAAGAGAATAATATTGATGTTAATGCGACAGATGATATTCCAGCACATGCATGCAACATTGTTCCATCACACCTCCTCTGGTGTTATTTTTCACCACTGTCTTCAGCAAAGTCAGAAAAACTTTGTGGGTGCCGTACAGTCAAAAAAGAGGCATAAATCCCTCACCATCACTGACTGCAGACCTATGAGCTGAACACTCAACACCTCCTCAGTTCCTATGTTAAAATCTTAGCATTAAACTCAGCTTTCTGGTCTTTTGTGCACTTCCCTGCATCTGTGCTGCACCGCTAATTGCTTCCTTATCATCCATTTAAATAGAATTAAATGCGCTGCTACCTGCTCGATGCTTTGCGCATAGTTAGCTCACACGCAAAACTCATTCTTGCATTGATAGCATACAAAATTGTGCATTAAAACGGAGCTAATCTGTGCACAAAGCCTAGCGTACTTTTCTTCATCAGCTCCTGCGTGAGCAGGGCCAGCCCGTCCAATAGGCAGGCTAAGCAGTTGCCTAGGGCAGCAGACCTTAGTGGGTGACATGGCACGGCACCCACATGCTTTGACACACATGACCTGACACTTCTGATCCCCCTTCAATTGGAAGTTACTTCAGACAGGGCCAGAAGCCTCAGGCCATGTATGCCGAAGCACATGGCCTACCACAGGCACCGCTGCTGCTTTTAAAATGCCACCGATCTGAGCCAAGCCACTCCTCCCTGCCCCCGAAGATGGAAGCGGCAGTGGTGGGGAGGGAGCAGCTCTGCGGCACATCCGGGAAGGATGGCACATCTGGGGCTTCTGCCTGAGGCAGCAGAAACCCTTGGGCCTGCCCTTCCTGCTTTCACTGTAACTAGAAAGCTGTAGGGCTGGAGCACTGGAACACTGGAACAGACAGAGAAAAGGTGAGCTGCAGGAAGTTTCTAGAAATTTAACTCCCTCCCCCACCCCCCAAAAAAATTGTCCCAGTGCATTTCTAAGGGAAAAGAAGTCCCAACTAGTGTAACAAATTAAAACTGATTCACGGTAACATAGCAATTATAAAATCAGACCTTTCAAACAGCTCTCTCCTTTCCTGCCAGGATCACGGTCACACAGAGAACCAACACAGATAGAAATGCATACACAAACACAGAACACTCATGCACGCACGCACACACACACACATATGCTCAAACATTAGAGAGTGTGTCATGCTCATTTCACGGCTTTCTCACTCTTACACTCATTGAGCTCCTTCTCTCAAGCATTGGAAGCTCAGTGCTTGAGCCCTGATCCTGATCACTGCTTTCACGAGAGACAAACCTCAGAGAAGAAAATCCAGAGAATTTACCCATATTGCCTCCACTATGTCTGTATCCTTTCAAAGGTTGCAAAGAAAAACAAATATCGTTTTATGCTTCTCTTTGCATTTGCAAAGCAAGTACTATATTTAAATCTTTCTAGATTTATACCCGGGGTGCAGCATCTGAAAAAATCTCACTCTGGACTTCAATTTCACTCTCTGGATGGGAAATCTCACTCTTTGGGATGGTACACACTTGGCATCTCTGCATACATACAAACACGCAGACATACCAGCCCAAAAAGACACACAAACAAAACAGAGATATATACAAATAAACAAAAAAAGATAAATCCAAAACAGAGGTATACACAGAAAGAAAAACCAGACAAAAGGCACCCACACATACAGGCAATACAGATACAAACAGGCAAGTGTGGTGTGATCACACATACAACACTACATGCAAAAGGGTTGGAAAGAATTCCATGAGCCATTGCTCTGCATGCTTCCCCACTTGTTTAGCTTGTTATGTCAGCTAAAATTCTTCCAGGCACTTAGGAGATTTAGCACTGTCTTTCAAGCCCTAATCTTATCTTGATTGGATTACTATAATTCATATGTTCTCAGCCAGGTTTTCAGGATTACCACAATGAATATATATGAGAGAGATTTACATGCACTGCCTCCATTGTATGCAGATCTCTCATGCATATTCATTGTGGTTATTCTGAAAACTAGACTGCCTAGATGTGCCCCAAAGACTGGGTTAAGAACATAAGAACATAAGATATGCCATACTGGGTGAGACCAAGGTCCATCAAGCCCAGTATCCTGTTTCCAACGGTGGCCAATCTAGGTCATAAGTACCTAGCAGTTTCCCCAAAAGACACAGGTTCCACAATGCTTGTATTGGGTCAAGCAGTGATATCCCGTGTCCCTTTTAATAATAGTATATGGACCTTTCCTCCAGGAACTTGTCCAAACCTTTTTTAAACACAGCTACACTAACAGCTTTTACTACATCCTCCGGTAACAAATTCCAGAGTTTGATTACATGTTGAGTGAAAAAATATTTTCTCTTATTAGTCTTAAATAGGTTGTCCTGTAGCTTCATTGCATGTCCCCTAGTCTTTCTATATTCTGATGACATAAACAATCGATCTACGTTTACCCGTTCCATCCATTCATTAATTTATAGACCTCTATCATATCTCCCCTCAGCCGTCTCTTTTCCAGGTTGAAGAGCCCTAATCTTTTTAGCCTCTCTTCATAGGGGTATCTTTCCATCCCCTTTACCATTTTGGTGGCTCTTCTCTGTAACCTTTCTAATAACACTATATCTTTTTTAACAACAGGGCCATTCTATCCACCAGGCGGACTAAGCAGCTGCCTAGGGTGGAAGTTCCTGATTGGTGGCATGGGGACCCCTGGTCCCTCTGCAATTGTTAAAATTGGCAGCTTTCTGTCACTGTTTCAGCTCCTCAGCAGGCCTTAAATTGCCCATGTGCACAAGTGCACACTTATGGTCTGCTCCTTGTGACACATCCTCCTGTCGGAGGGGGCAGGAGCAGCAGGCCATGCGGGAACACACGTGCGCATGCACTTTAAGATGCGGCACCTCTACTGCCACGTCCCCCCCCCAAAAAGAAGCATCTAGCGTTTGCCATGGCTTATTGGAAAGAGCTAGTTACTATAATTTAGTTGATCACAAAAATTGAGCTTCCACTGAATGCGAAGAGGTTTTGCTTCTCTTTGTCCGAAAAACTATTGGGGAAAAGACTTAAGAAGTTGAAAAGTGCATACTGTAAGCATTGCAAAAAAAGCTGTGTTTCTCTGATGGAATGCATGGTTGCCATATGTGAGTGGGTAGATGGAGCACTTAAGACTCGCAAGAGGATTAATGAACTTAAAGTGTGAAAAAGTGGTACATTTTCCCTTCCTCCTTTTACAAATTCAGACATGCCAAGGTAGGTTAGAGGGTAAGTGAAACAACATGATAAAGTGTGTCTTCTTAGGTTACTAGGGGCTGTGGGGCTGTATAGGGGATATTTATGATTGGTGTCATCTACAGTATATATTTGTGTCTGTCTTGAGATAGTATGTCTGGGTACATGAATGAATATGTGTGTTTGGTATGGGGGTGATGTGTCAGGGTGCATGCATGTGTATGTGGGTTAAGGTGACCAACTGCCTCGGTTTGGGTTGGACAATCCAGTTTTGGAGCCCTTTATACAGTGTCCAGTGACAAGGTGTCATTGGACACTATTGTCCAGTTGAGCTTTACTTCAAGTTCCAATATCACTGCTGTCCACCGCAAAGCCTTGAAGCGCATGCATGTTATCTTGAAGGCTCTTCCGCTTCCAACTCCCTTTCATGCACACTTCTTGTTACCACAGGGATGGATGCAGAGGAGCCTTCAAGAGCACATGCATATGCTTCAAGGCTTTGTTGTGGGCTGCGATAGGTCCATTGCATGTCTATGTGTACATATTAGGACAGGAGCCTGATGGACAGTGTTGAAGCCCAGTTCAGCGGCTGTGAGTTGAGTCTGGTCCTCATCTCCTCGATTCTTGCTGTGGCTACCTGGTAAAATAAAAGCTGGGGAGGGGAGGATATGCTGCTTGCAAGCCTTGACTTCTGTCAGTGGGAATGTGTCTGGGGGGGGGAGTATGATGTGGAATGCAGTGGTAGAGTATCAGACTATGTGCACACATGTTTCTGCGTGTGTGGTGGAGGGGTGGAATGTCGGGGGTGAGCATGCGCGCGAGCATGTGTGTGTGTGGTGTGCAGATGGGGTGTGTAGCCTGTTGCATTCTGTCTTTGTGGACTTTGCACATGTGCAAACAAAGCGATGCATACAGACTGACGCACAATTGAATTGAACCTCAGCAATAGGTAATTTTGCCTGATGCAAAACACGCTTAAAAACTTGGGACTGACTATTCAGTGTCGCTGAATATCTGTGGGAGCGCCGCTGCACATCCGCATGCTAACTGGTTAGCACTGGGGTGTTTTGGGAGTGGAACCTGGCGATAACTAGGCAGAAACGATATTGCGCTGCTGCCCAGTTATCACAAAGCGGCAACAGTCAGGCGTAGCAAAGGCTGGCCTAACTTTTGTCGCTCGAGCTAAATGGGCAATGATTGAGCATTGCTGCTGCCTGGTTAGTTTCATCACTCTCTGAGCAAGCCAGATATTCAATGCCAGGACCCAACTATGGCCCCAGCCTTGAATATCTGGGTCTAATGTTCAGCAGCAGCACTAGCTGCTGCCGCTGAATATATCGGGCCCTGGATGTCTAATTGTATAGTTGTGGATAGCATTGAATTAGCACCCACGTGGAAAAGGGAAGTTTTTCTTCCCTCCCCCCTTCATTTGTTATTGCAGCCTATTTGGAATGTTTATTTTCTTGTGAAATTGGCTGCTCTTAGAAGAAACAGCCTCTCGGCCTTTGAAGATGAATGGGCTCCCTATATTGAGTGGGTGGCTAATCAAAAGGTAGTCAGTGCACTGATGCTGTCCTCGGCCTCGGAACAGACGCTTTCTTTATATCCGTTCTCGTGGGTTAGCGAGCTCTGACATATTCTGATCTTTCTCCGTCTCCTTGATGTGTTAAAAAATAAACCAGTCACTCTTCATGTTTTGGTGCTGCCCATGGGTATGGGAGGAGGGTGTGTGGGGGAATTTCGAGATTGCTGGTTGAGCTAAAGATTATAAAATCAATCTTTGAGCATCTACTGACACATTTGGCTGTGTGTTATATTGTTTTATGGAAAATACATTGTATCTTCTGAACATGTAGACAATGGCATTGTAACACTTGGCTAAGAAAATAGTTTAAAAAGATAAAGTTAAAAAAATTACATGCAAAAAAAAGTGCATAACCTGAAAAAATAAATTTTATAAAACTGCCAGCCCTCTATGGAATGTCAGTGCAAGGGTATTAAGCAATTGACCTCTCTACTCTAATTAACTGTCAAGTCCTTAGCAACTCTTCCTTCAAGATTTTGATAATTAAACTTATCATTTATATAGTGCTACTGGGCATATACAGCGCTGTGCACATACACATAAGAGAGAGTCCCTGCTACACAGAGCTCACAATCTGCTAGGACAGGCAAACAGAACAAACAGGTGGGTGGGGGGAGGGAATTCTTGAGAGAAATAATTAAAATACACATGGATGTAGACAGGAGGATAAGGAGATCAGGATCCAAAAACAGCTTCGAAGAGATGACTTTTTAGCATCGATTTGAAAAGAACCAGAGATGGAGACTGACGTAACGATTCTGAGCAATCCTGCACAAAAACTGTCGTCATACTGTACTTTGTTTCGTATGTATTTACATAATGAGGAGAATTTCCAAAAGCCATTTATCCGGCTAAATGGGCTATTTGAATGACCCACTCTACCTGCAGATGGTTGTCAGGATCTGTAACTTTGCCTTGAATGCGGCAGCTCCTTGCTGCCCCCTCTTCCAAGAAACTGCCTCCCTAGGTGATTACCTAGTTTACTTAATGGTTGCACCAGCCCTGCATCTATAGGTAAAAGTATGCAGGAAATGCCATTTCGTGAATACTTTACTCACAGTAAAGGGAAATGGTCCCGGAAGTGGACTGCAGGTAACCTCCACTTTTTCAGACATGTGCTTGCAAGGAGGATGGGTGCTAGAGTTTCTGTTTCCCCCTGGCAACCTATAAATTGGCGCCATCCTCCCTCATGACCCATGGCTGCACCTACAATGCTTCTTAGTTTTTAATGTCTCTTTCACTTTTTGCTGTTTTCTTTTTCTCCTTTTTTAATATTTTTAATTTCTCTTTTTTATTATTATTTTTTTGTACTTCCTCATTTGTTATTTTTCTGCATTTTGGTGCCCTCCAAACATTGGCACCCCTCCTGCCATGCTTACCTTGCTCATGGTGTTGAGCCAGTCCTGCATGCAAGTTAGCAGGTGTAAATGTGTGTGGATATATTTCCTGAGCTAATTCTGAAAATGAAAATATACAGTACTCTCACTAAAAATCTGGAAAACATCCATGGAGTGAAAATTGCACACACACTTTCCAAAGGTACGGGCAGTTATCAAATTAGTCTCTAAATAACTTATTTACTAATTAGACTTCTGAAATACAAGCCCTACACTCTATATCTCTTTAAAAAGTCTCCTTTCTCTTCCCTACCTCCTCTGAAATGGTAGAAAAGATATGTTTTCTAAACCCGGCCGAACAGCCAGGAATGCAATCTGAAAGAAATATTACTCCAGACACACAATAACCATGCACACTTGTTAACAAGAAAAGGAGGGATAGAGGGAAGGAGAATGGATTTCCAAGAGACATGGCAACAGCAGGAGTTGCTCTTGGCGGGGGGGAGGGAGGGGCCCTGCCATCAATTATATGGGCACTGGTTTTTGTGTAAGGGTTTTTTCTCATTTTTTTGGGTGGTGGAGGGGGGGAGCCTTGAGACCAGCTGATGTGAGGAGGTGAATAAGGGATTTTACCCAATCCACTGACTCTGAATGGAGTTCCTGGGCTCAGTTTGCATGTGGGGAAGTGGGGGGAGGGAGTAAAGGCAGCATAGGATCTGTAAAAGAAATCTGCAGGACTCTGTAATATAGGAACGTTACAGGAGGGGGAGGCCGGAAAGGAGGGGAGAAAAGTACAATACTGGCAGAGAAGGAGGCCTGGATTTGGTACTTTCCTGTCTAACAATGCTTCCCATGTGGCTGTCTTTATCACACCCATTCAGGTTCAATAAAGGAAGCTTTTATTTCCCACTCTTAAGTATATGGCCCCTCTTCATCTAGCCATCTTGCCAGCTCCCATGTGAAAGCAAGGAAAGGCTCTTAACTGACAGAGAAAGCCCTGAGAGCACTTGGAGAGGAGTAGGCTGAGAAGTGTTTGCTTAACTGCAGCTTCAACTATACTCAATTTACTGTGAACAAACAATTTCAGAGAGCAGTGCTGAAGGTTATTAAGTTAACTATCCCCCTCCACTCCACTCCATCTGATCACTTTCTTCTCAGTTTACAACCCCCCCCCCCCCCTTTCCCCCAACCATGCTGTTTCCAGGTTGCTGTCTAGCTCCACCATCCAGAGTTCAATGGGGGAGGGGTTTCGAGACTGGTGTAAAGTAGTTAATTAAAGTGCCCATTTCCCCTTTTCATGCCTGACACCCTTGTCAGGTTTCTTTATTGGTTCAAAAAACGTGTGACTGAGTGTTTCCACGTCCACCCTCGCCCGGGCATGATCCTTATGGGACAGGGGGAGGGGAGGAAGGGCACCCAGTCTTCATTTGAGCTTCTTTTTCACTCCTTATCTGCTCCTTCAACCACTACAAACCCAACTTTCTACTTGTCTTCCTGACGTCCAATGCCGCATCCAGTAAAAAAGGTGCTCTGATTTGTTTTTTAAACCTATAATAATAATTTTCCCTCTTCCTTTTTATTTTTGAAGAAACTGGCAAAGCGGAAGAATCATGTGAGTCCCACCACTGCTGCCTCTTCCTGGTCCCCAAGCCTGGGAATTTGTGCAGCACAGTGTGTAGTTCCTCAGAACTCCAAGAGTGTACATTTTGCCCTGATAAATGGCGTTGAAAGTTGCACCCTGTTTTTGGCCAGGATTTTACTCTTAATGCAGTGGTTTATTTTGGGTTTAGCACAGATTTTTTTGGGCACTAATATAACTTCCAATGCAGCAAGGGTTTTAAAATCTGCACTAAGTGGGAAGTAAATCACTGCAGTATCTTAGTAGAATGAGAATAGAAACTCATGCTCGTTACTCCTGATGCAGCAAAGTGTATTACATCTTAGCACAAATTTTTACTTTCAACTTAGTGCTCGATATTGCCTTCACTCTTGGAGGCGAAGTAAACTTTTTAAAACTGAAGTTAAAAGGTCAAAGGTAACCAGCAGAACTAGGCAGTTCTGATGATTGATAGGTAACACATATGGGACCTGGTGCTCTGGTATGCGCCCACCTCGCCCAGAGAGAGAAAGCCTGGTGCCTTAAGAACATAAGAACTCCCATAGTGGGTCAGTCAAAGGTCCACGAAGCCCAGTATCCTGTTTCCAATAATGGCCAATCCAGGTCACAAGTACCTGACATAGTTCTAAAGTACAAGTACCAGTTCAATGCTAATTATCCCCAGGGATAAAGCAGTGTTTTTTTATTCTTTCACCTTGCTGCTCCTTATGCCTGGAACAAACTGAGTTTCTACATCAGATTTCATCTCTGCCTCTTTTCAAATCCATGCTGAAAACTCACCTCCAAATCTGCTTTTGGATCCTGATCCATTCAGTCTCCTACAGTATGTGTTTCCTTATCATACCCCTAGATGTATCCTTGTACTTAGCTGTTCTGTTGTCTATCTTAACTAGATTGTAAGCTCTGATGAGCAGGGACTGTCTTTTATATGTGCTTGGGCAGCACTGCATATGCCTTGTAGCACTATACAAATGGTCAGTAATAGTAGCAGTTTTCTCTTAGACTACATTTAACTGTTTATGGAGTTTTCCTCCAGGAATTTGTCCAAACCTTTTTAAATCCAGCTACACTACCTGCTTTTACTATATCCGCTGGCAATGATTTCCAAAGACTAAATATTTTCTCCTATCTGTTTTAAATATACAGTATTACTTTGTAGCTTCATGATATGTCCACTACTTCAGGGGCGGCTCTACCATTAGGCCACCTGAGGCGGTTGCCTCAGGCGGCAGTTTCGTGGGGGCGGCACTCCAACAGTAGGCGGCACTCCGACGACGGTGGCAGCACCCCGGCTTTCTTTTTATTTTTGATTTTTCCACCTCTGGCCTGTCTCTGCCTTCCCGAAACATTTTTTTCTCCCTCAAGCATTCTTGAGCGAGAAAAAAAAAGCCGCGGGAAGGCAGAGGCAGGCCAGAGGTGGAAAAATAAAAAATGAAAACAGAGCCAGAGTGCCGCTGCCGGATGAATCAGCATGATCACTTGCAGGAAGTTGGAGCCAATAGCAGCTGTTTTCACTTTTTATTTTGCCACCTCTTGCCTGCCTCTGCCTTTCCGCTGCTTTAGTTTTCTCGCTCAAGCAGTAGAGAAAAAAAAGTGGCAGGATGGCAGAGACAGAAGGGGCAGCGAAATAAAAAATAAGTAGTGCTGCTATTGGTTCCTGCAAGCGATGAGTTCGATTTGTCAGACAAATCATCCTGATCACATGCCAGTAGCAGCGGATGGCAGTAGATTGTTGGGGCTGGGGGTAAGATAAGGGAGCTGGAGGCGCAGAAGGGAATTAAAACTATGGGGCTATGGCTGGGGGAACAGGCTGATGCCAGCATGAACAAAGTGGGGGCAGGAGGATAAATGCTGGACAATAGGGGGAGAGATTTAACATCTTTTTATTTAACATCTTTTATATACCGCTCTATTTATAATCAGCGCGGTTTACATAGAACAAGAAAACATCAGATAAGGTACATGTTATCTGTTTTTTACATAGAACAAGGAACAAAAACTTGGATAACTGGGGCAATTATTTACAATGATAAGGGCAAATGCTGGACAACAGGGGGAGGGACAGGAGGACAAATGCTGGAAAATGGGAGGGGGCAGGAGGATAAATGCTGGATAATGGGTGGGGGGGGGGGCAGAAGGACAAATGCTGGACAAAGGGTTGGGCAGGAAGACAAATGTTGGACAATGGGAGGGGGCAGTAGGACAAATGCTGGACAACAGGGTGAAGTAGGAAGACAAATGTTGGACAATGGGGAGTGGGGAAGCATGAAGACATGCTGGACCAGTGCTGGCACTACCTGGTAAGCTAGGTAAGCATGACAGGGGGACCTGGACATGAGGAGGGTTCTGTCACTAGTCATCTGCCCCCCACTCGCCATTCAGGATGCCCTGCAGAGCACCATTGGCCCAGTGGAGAGCCTGCCTGCCAGGACACGCTGCTCCTGCAGGCAGAAGGCTGTGGGAAGCCTCAATCACTACTCACAATCTTGTGCCCTGCAAGCAATCTCTCCACTAGGCTGTCAGCACTCCGCAGGTCATCCTGAATGGGGAGTGGTGGTGGGTGGCCAGCAACGGTGCCCTCCTGACATCTGCTCCTGTGGATAGGCTCTGTTTCTCTGGACCAGTCATGTTTTCCACAGTCCCTGCCTGCAGTACATGCTGCTCCCGCAAGCTGAAGGGTATGGGAAGCAGTGATCATGGCCCAGAGGATCAGAGCCTGCCCATGGAAGCAGGGCCCACAGGAGCAGAGCCTGCCCACGAGCAGGGACTGTGCAAGGCCAATTGTGGCCTACCTTTCTGGGCTGGGATCACAGCTTGCACAGCCCTGCCTGTGGGACATGCTGCTCTGTGGGCAGGCTCTGCTCCTTGTACATACAAGGGGTGGACATGGGGGGCATTGAAGGGGGAATGGATATGAGGGGCTTTGGAAGGTGGACATGGATGGGCACAGGAAGTCAGAAGTGAGATACTGGGTGCAGGGGGGAATAGAGAAGCAGAAGGGATAAGATTGAGGTAGGGGGCTAGGGAAATAGAGATACAGGACATGGAAAGGGACACAGGGAGAAGCAAGAAGGGGAGATGGAATGGTGATGTTGGCCAGGGGGTTATAGGGAGTCTATGGGAAAATGCTCGACTTGGGGAGGGGAAGCAGAGGGAAGAAGTCGGACACAGGGTAATAAGGGGAGAAGGAAATGCAGGACATGGGGGTAATAGGAAGAGAGGTGGGAGAAGATGGACATGGGGTAAATAGGTTGAGAAAGAGATGGAAAGATGTTGGACATGGGAGCAATAGGAAGGGGATGATATGGTATGGTATGGAGATGGGGTAGATGCTGGTTGCAGGGGGATAGGAAAGGAGAGGGCAGCCATGAAAGGAAAGAGAGAGCGATGGTACTGGATGGAGGGAAAGAGAGAGCCAGAGAGAAAGATACTAGATGGGGGGTGAGAGATGTTAGACATGGAGGGTAAGAGAGAGTGAGCAAAAGACTAGGGAATAATGGACCAGGGAAGAAGAGCTGGGGAATGGAAGGACTAGGGTGAAGTTTGAAGAGCGGTAGGTAGATGGCGTAAAAAAGAGGAAGATTGAGAAATGGATAGTAAGGAGTAGTGAAATCTGGGTGGACAGAGAAAAAGAAATAAATGGTAGAAAGCTGAAAGGAAAAAGATTAATATCCAAGATGGAAGGAAGTGAAGACAACAAAAGGACAGACAAGAAATGGCAGATGGACTAGAGACCATAGAAAGAGAGCAAAGAGAAGACGGAGGAAAGCAGAAGCCTCAGATCGGGACCAGCGTGATCAGAGAATAAAATGGTCCGATAATAAAAGTAGAAAAAAATTTATTTTTAATTTAGTGATTGAAATTTGCACAATATATTTTACACAATATGGGGAACTGCATTTTTTTTATTTCTCTGGTGTTTCTCCTCATGTGAAGTGTGGCTTCTTGGGGTTTTTGTTTAATTTTGTCTACATATTTGTATTTT
Organism: Ichthyophis bannanicus; assembly: GCA_033557465.1. Classification (NCBI taxonomy): domain Eukaryota; kingdom Metazoa; phylum Chordata; class Amphibia; order Gymnophiona; family Ichthyophiidae; genus Ichthyophis; species Ichthyophis bannanicus. The sequence continues at coordinate 381,778,641 of CM066034.1, forward strand.
TATTTTAGGTTGTGGTCACTTATTCTGTACTTGGTGAAGGTCTGTGTTCTGAGTGTGTTTTGTTAACATGGAGTTTGTACATAAAGATCTCTACAGAAGTAATTTGACTTGTTCAGCACAATCCGATCTGGCCTTTGAATTCATGGCTACCAGGATTAGTTTTTGCATTTTATATCTTCCCTCCTCATCAATATTCTGGTCATAGCAAAATAAATGTGATGTGCAGATACTTATAGGGAGTCTATGGGAAAATGCTCGAAAATGCAGATACTTATAATGGACGTCCAAAAATTGAACGTGTCCCAATAGTATCCAGTTCTGCAACCATGGGAGCTATACGTTCCCACAATTTCAGAATCAGGGCACTTTGACGGCCCAGAGTACCCTGCATTCTGCTGCCAGGGACGAACAGGTGCCGGTGCCATCACATCCTATCGCCATGGCACCCGCACGTCCAGCAGGAGGAATGGAATGGCCTGCCCCGAGCATTACTGTCACCCTGCTGCCCGACTCCCGCCATGTGACCCTGCCATGGCTAACGCTTTGCCTTGGCAGAGCAAAGTGGCTGGAGGAGGGCTACAGGCAGCAGTTTTCAGGATGCTTGGTACTTAGTCCACCTTCAAGATGAAATAAGCCAGACATCGAGGTGGAAGCTGCCAGATGTACAGAGGCCAGACCTGAATGGCCTCTGTATGTCCAGCCACTTATACCCGCCCACACTCTGCCTCTGTCACGCTCCCCTCCTGCCCTCGTCTAGTGCTCTCTGCACAAACCCTTTATGCGTGCAGGGAGCGCTGGGACTAGAATTGCCTCCTGGCACTGTTTGTGGGTTGTACGTCCAATCCCACTATTCGTCTCTCAGAATCTACCCCATAGTAAAGATGTGGAAGGATGGTGGAGCAAGGGCAGGCTGTGAAAATTATCTAGACAGTGGCAATTTTCAGCCTCTATCTAATAAGCTAATGGCAGGGCTTAACTAAATGGATAGTGGTGGTGGCCATATTTACACATACATTCAGTGCCGCTGACTATATAGGGTTTGTCCACTAAATCATGTTAGCCTTTTTCAGCTAACAAGGGACGCTAGCTGCAAAAGCGCTGTGTTAGTGGCAAAAGACCCATGGTATCTGCAGGGGACGTTCCCAGTATTTCCCTTGCAGATACCGCAGAGGAAACACTGGCCTTGTGGGGGGCAGCTTCACAGATGCAGCTATCTCCACCCATTCAGGTAGCAGTAACTGCATCCGCAAAGCCTGCAAATCAGAGCAGCAACCGCACAATGCAATCCTGCAAATCAGAGCAGCAACCGCACGATGCAATCGCCAGCAGTAGCTGTGCCTGTCAGGGCCGCCTACACACCACCCACTCTCTGCCCTAATCCTGCCTTTGCCTGCAGCTACCACAGAAAGTGCAGACATCATGGAAATAATCTGCCGTGTCTGCACTTTCCCCACATTAGCTGCTACTACCAGGCGGTAACAGCTAACACCGTTTATTAGACAAACCCCTATATGTAGCGACACAATCACTCCTGCCACTGAATATTGACCCCAATGTTTACTAGTCTTTTATTTTATTTATTTATTTTATTTAGACAGTTTTGTATACCGCCTTATCCTTCAATCAAAGCGGTCACAACACAATTGGGGGATACATTTAACATGCGGGGATATGAGACACATACACGAATACTTACAGGGAACATGGGCAATGGAGGGTTAAGTTGCTTGCCCAAGACCACAAGGAGCATCTGTGGTCTTGGGCAAGCCACTGCAGACTTCACCTTTAGTTCAGATTTTTTACTTCAGTGCGCTGTACATCAAGTTACCATATTATATATGAAGTAAAGTTACATTTTTGCATGAAAATAAAAATATATGTGCTAAATATTTCATCAGTGAAAGGATGCTTTCCAACACTTATGCTTATGGGTGCTGCTAGTCACAGTAATATGCCAATGACTATAAAATCCATATGGGTCAACAATGAGTCATAGCTATCAGCATTTTTTTAAAATGCTAACTGTGGCATGCTCTGACGGCCTGTGTGCATCAGTGATGCTGAGGACTAAGCTATCAGTAGCTTAACTACTGGCAGGGTCTCCCAAGATGGACAGGTCTCAGCTGAGGTGCCAGACCAAGACAAACCACCCATTTTGGCAGCAGCAGAAGGGGACAATGTTAGCAGCGGAGGATCACATTTCTGTGACAATGTCAACAACACTAGAATTAAACTGCGTGGAAGAAAGACCTGGCAATTTACTTCCGTATCTTGCCACGAAAACCTAATAGATAGTCACAGCAAAACAAATTGCACTATAATGCTGGAAGATGAGATCCCCAGGTCAGAAGACACTCAACTGGCTACTAGTGAAGAGCTGAAGACTTTTCAGAGTAAAGCCAGCATTTATGATGTAGTTGGATCAAAGCCCTCGGGACGCCTGACTGCTGATGTAGCTGCGTATGAAAGAAGAGTCAGAAGCCGCAAAGATGTCTTACATATTGTGACTTGGAACATACAAAGCATGAACCAAGGAAGTTGGAGGTGGTCAAGAATGAAATGGAACGTGTACAACTTGATCTGTTGGGTGTCAGTGAACTGAAAAGGACTGGCATCGGGCACTTTGCATCTGATGATCACATGGTCTACTATGCTGGAAATGAAAGACAAAGAAATAATGGCGTTGTGTTTATAAGAAGAAACTTGCAAAAACTGTAATGAAATACTATGCAATCAGTGAACACTTAATTTCTCTTCATCTATGAGGAATGCCTATCAACATAACTATAATTCAAGTATATGCCCCAACATCAGCTGCAGAAGAGGACAAAGTTGATGAGCTCTACAAACAAGTACAAGCTGAAATTGACAGAACATGCTAACAGAATATCCTGATAGTCATGGGTGACTGGAATGCAAAAGTGGGCAACAAAGAAGAAGGCAAAGTGGTTGGAAAATATGGACTTGGCAACCGAAATGAAGCTGGAGAAAGACTGATAGAATTCTGCAAGACCAACAATCTATTCATTTCAAACACCTTCTTCCAGCAATTACTGTACACATGAACTTCACACAATGATTGTACAAAAATCAAATTCACTACATCTGTGGAAGTCAACGATGGAAAAGCTCTATAACATTAACAAAGACAAAACCTGGAGCTGACTGTGGTACAGATCATCAACTACTAGTATGCAAACTCAAGTTAAAGTTGAAAAAGAGCAAACCACTCATGAATGTAGAAAAGTATGACCTTGAGAATATACCTCCAGAAGTTAAAGACTGCCTGCAAAATTGATTTTGCTGCTTTAGATACAAATGACAATTTCAGAAGAGTTATGGGATGACTTCAAGAAGGTTCCGTTGGAAGAAAGTAAGAAGTCTCTACAAAAGTCAAAAAAGCAAAAACGAGGAGCAACAACCCTCCGCAGAAATCACAGGAGTCACTAGAACAGCACAGGGAGGACACGGCCACACCTCTTAAAAACAAAGAAGCCTTTTATTTCATAAAACCTTCAAAGATACAGACCCAACCTGGCCAAGTTTCAGCAGTCAGCCAATTAAGATGCAATTGCATATATATTCCAATGGAAGTCAGGACATTGTAACAAAAGCCAGTAGTTGAAAGCTCAAAAAGCACTTCTCAGGTATTCCTTTGGCATCTACTAAGAAAGTGAAAGCAAAAATGGCCAAAATGGATGACGAAGAAACTCTGAAAATTTCCCAGAAATGCAGAGAAGCTAAAGCCAAAGGAGAAAGAGAGGCAATCACAGAACTCAACAGAGATTTCCAATGTGCAAGACAAGACAAAGAGAAGTACTGCAATGATGCATGCAAGGAAATAGAAACTATTAGAAGAAGAACAAGATCGATTTTCCTAAGGCTACGAGAGTTAAAGAAAAAATTCCAGCCTCGAAATGGAATGTTACAAGATGCTCAAGTATCCATGTTGAATGATGCTGAAAAGATCAAGAAAAGGTGGAAAGAATATACAGAGTCATTATACGATAAAGATCAAGTGGACCAACAGCCGTTTCAACCTGTATCTTATGATCAGGAACCATTGGTGATGAAATAAGAAGTTGAAGCAACATTGAAAGCCTTATCAAAGAACAAAGCACATGGCATTGATGGCATTCCCACTGAAGTATTACAGCAATCAGATGCAGCTGTTACCATAATTACAAAGCTTTGCCAGGAAATTATGACGACAACCTCATGGCCAACTGACTGGAAAAGATCTGTGTTTATACTAATACTAAAGAAAGATGATCCAAATGACTGTGAAAATTATCGCACAATTGCTCTGATCCCACATGCCAGAAAGACTCTACTCAAGATTATTCAGCAGAGACTACGACCATGCCGGGAACGAGAACTGCCTGAAGTGCAAGCAGGATTCAGGAAATGGCAAGGAACAAGAGACATCATCACAGATGTGAGATGGATCCTTGAAAAGACTAAAGAATACCAAAAGGATATCTATATGTGTTCTATTGACTACAGCAAGGCTTTTGACTGTGTAAACCATGAGAAACTCTGGCCACAGTAAGAAGCATGGGTATACCAGAACACCTGATAGTTCTCTTGCACAGTCTTTACATTGATCAAGAAGCAACAGTTCAAACAGAACAAGGAGATACAGAATGGTTTAAAATCAACAAAGGTGTATTACAAGGTTGCATACTTTCTCCCTACCTGTTTAATTTATATGCAGATCAAATCATCAGAGAAACAGGACTGTATGAAGACAACTGAGATGCCGATGATACCACATTACTGGCTGAAAGTGAAGACAATCTGAAACATTTGTATCTCAAGATCAAGGAACATAGTCTTAAAATGGGCCTGCACCTTAATGTAAAGAAGACAAAGATCCTGACAACTGGCAAAATCAATAAGTTCATCGTTAATGGAAAAGAAATTGAAATAATGGAGAACTTTAATCTACCTCGATCAACTATCAATAAAGAAACAGCAAGCAGTCAAAAAATCTGATGATGCTTGGTCTTGGCAGAACTCTATGAAGGAACTAGACAAGATTCTTAAGAACAGAGATGTCTCTCTCCATACAAAGATTTGACTCATTCAAGCCATGGTATTTTTAATAACGTCATATGGATGTGAAAGCTGGACAGTGAAAAAGATAGACAGGAAGAGAACTGATGCCTTTGAATTATGGTGCTGGCAACAAATACTATGTATACCATAGACTGCCCGAAGAACAAACCAGTCAGTACTAGAGGAGATCAAATGACAAGACTCAGATAACAAGACTTCGACTTTCATACTTTGGACACATCATGCAAAGAGAGAGATCATTAGAGAAAGACATCATTCTTGGCAAGGTAGAAGGTCAGTACAAAAAAGGAAGGCCACAATGAGATGGATCGATACAATATCAGCAGCTATGGGTGTCACTCTGTCAACAATGAACCGCCTGACTGAAGACCGAGCACAGTTTAGGACAACTATCCAGAGGGTCGTCATGAGTCAACACTGACTCAATGGCACTTAACAATAACAACAGCTGTTTCAGCTAAATATAAACCAGATATTCAGCACTGGATTGTGGCCAGTTCTGAATATCCAGTTAATGTGACCAGCACTGCCACTGTCTATATAGTGGCAATAATCAGTTTCACTATATGGACACGTTCTTTGGATAGCTATTACACAGCTTTTTCCTGTCCTAAGTTATCTGGATAGTTATGCATATGGTGGCACTGAGTATTGCCACTACATGGATAATTCCCAGTTCCACTCCAGCTCCACACACAGACCATGGCAAGGTGGCCGGATAGTTCTTGCAGCGGCTTCTGTCTGCAGAGCAGGTGCTGCTATCTGGATAAGTGCTTTTGAAAACCGACCCCATAGACTACTACTTGAAAAAAATAATTCATACAATGGATTCTGGACTTTGAAATGCTTTTCTGTTTATATATCACTATTACACAGCATGCTGGTCATGTCACCGTTTTTTTTTCAAGTTCAAATAAAAAAACACAACATAAAATGCAGATTTTCTGCTCATTCTGTTTACATTGTCCCCTATATGATTTTCCAGATAAATCTGTCTATGCCCAGCAAAGCTGAAAGAAAATTCTCCAAGGAGCACAACAGAGGGAGAGAAGGAGAGTGAGCAGCAGATGAATTTGTGTGAATTTGAAGAATACATTTGCTGGAAAAGATTTTGAGTTTAGATGGAGGAATGCACATTAGCCTCTGTATAACTAGCAGGTATGCTCAAAGCTTGCAGACAACAGCCTGTTTACAAATGTGATAGGGAAGGGCAAAAAAGCTAAGTTTCCAAAATTTTGTTTTTGTTTCACTAGGCAGAGGAAAAGGAACGTTTGATGCACTTTCACATACAGATAACTCAGTCTAGTTATATTTATACATCTACATTTTTTTAAGCCCTGAGCTTGCTTTCAGGAAGATTCTCACATCAGTCAATACAAAGCACATATACATATATATGTGCATTTATGTCTGTGTGTTTTGTGGATTGTGAGGTGGAAGGAGTCTGTAAAATAAATGAAATAGAGAAATAAATAAAAAATTTAAAAGGCCTTAGTGAGAAAGGTATTTCAATAGCCCAGGGCCCCTCGCTCCCTACTGAGTCCATTTCTCCTGTCTTTCCCTCAGCTGTCAGGCATAAATCTCTGTGGCATTCCGTAACTAATCGACAGTAATGGGGACCATTGAGAGCCTAAGAATACATGGCATTACCCAGAATGCACTGGTAGAAGAAGGAGGAGGGAGAACCAAGATTCTGTGGGAGGTGGTAATCATACGACTTAGGGGGCAGCTGCACTGGGAGGCGGTGGGGGGGGGGGGGCACAGAGAGGGAAAATTAAGTTTCTTTCAGTTTTGTCAGGGAAGGAGAATGGAGGAAAAAGGCATGAGATTAGCTGAAGAACGTAAAAGTTTCACCTTTCCCCTTTATAGTTGTGTATGGGACAGGATAGTCTCTCATTGCAGTTATATTCAACTAACAGCTGGACTGCTTTTTCTGTACGCCAGCTCTGGCTGAAAAGAGGCGACACTCACAGTATGTACAACATGCCTTTTCTTCATCTGTTTTAACACTCATTCACAGAAGACAGGCATTGTTTAAAAAAAGAAATCCCAGCACAGCACATGCTTTGTACTTTTCCAGTTTAATTTTCAAACCAATCTCTTCCTAGGACATTGTACGTTTAGATATTCTGGGTATTTATTCTTTAAAGAAAATTAGGTTTCATTGCTCCAACTGACACTCCCTAAGAGGTCAAAGTCTAGTATTTTGAATGTATTACAAGCATTGGGCTGCCCAGGAATGACTGTGAAAGAAGTGGATGCTGACAATTGTCAGACTTGGCATTTACCATAAAACCATTTGATGGGTTCACTCTATCCTATATTTTATTTATTTATTTTTTATTTAGACAGTTTTTGTATACCGCCTTATCCTTCAATCAAAGTGGTCACAACACAATTGGGGGATACATTTAACACGTGGGGATATGAGACACATACACTAATACTTACAGGGAACATGGGCTATGGAGGGTTAAGTGGCTTGCCCAAGACCACAAGGAGCATCTGTGGGACTAGAAACCCCAGTCCTTCCGGCCCAAGGTTGCTGTCCTCTAGTGGGATTTGAACCCCCGACCTTCCGGCCTGAAGTACCTTGCCCCAACCACTAGGCTACTCCTCCCTCATATTAGATAGGGATGTGCATTCCTTTTTGGATGAATGGTAAAACACGATGAACAAGGGCATTTTCAGTTTGTACACCTTCAACCAAGCCAAACAATCGTGGGGGTAGAATGAGCTGAAGCTTTATTCATGCACATTCATTTTCAGCACCATTGCAATACATCCTGTGGGGCCAGACACAACAGAGATACTCTGGGAGGGGGATAAGGCAGAAGCTTAAGTTACTTCACCAATCATGTTGAAACTTTTTGACAAGCAGCCAAGTAAGCCTATCCTTGCCTTACCGCTGCCAAATGCCAGACACCAGCAGCTCAGTAAGAAGGTACAAGAAATCATGAACAGAGCACCATTTTCTCTCCTGCTTTCAGAGGGACAAGGTCAGAAACAAAGAGGTGCTAGCTTCAGAAATTTGCTGATGTCAAAAACTGGGGAAAAATAGAGAAAGCATCATAAGAGCATTGAGGCAATTGCAGCACTGTTTCTTTATCACGGACAAATTACTTTTTTTGTTTTAGAAATCTCTCAGATTCTCTGGGTGTGGGTCTAAATCCAGAGAGAGCATAGTGAAAAAGAAAAGGAACCCTAACAGGATAGGGCAAAGGTACACAGGAAGACAGTTATGTTTCTCCATCAGTGTCAGAGAAACTGAAACTTTAAAACTTTTTTAGGCATTGTGAATTTAGGTAGCCTGCATACTCAAGTCAGAGAGAAAAGAAACCCAAATAGTTAAGAACATAAGATATGCCATACTGGGTCGGATCAGGGTCCATCAAGCCCAGTATCCTGTTTCCAACAGTGACCAATCCAGGTCATACGTACCTAGCAGTTTCCCCAAAAGACACAGGATTAAGCAGGGCAGGTAGGCAGAGGAAGGCAGACAGTCGTCTACCATTTCTATAGTGCTACTAGACATAGATAGCATTGTACAGACACATATAAGAGAAAGTTCTTGCTATATGACACTTACAATCTAATCTGGGATGGGGTGGAAATGGTGGTAGAAGCAGAGGAAGGAAAGATGATGCTCGCAAGAGATATAGGGCCAGTAGTAGCACTAGCAGTCTCAAAACATGGACATCTCCCTTCTGGAAAACACCAGCTGGGATGTCCAAAAAGCTGTTTCTGTGGCCATCCAATCTGGGGACGTACACCTTTTAAAAATGACCCACAACCAGGCATGTACTCAGTCTCACAGGCCTGCCTCCAGTCATGGCTGTAGGGACACCCATCTTTTGCGACAGGAAGGCAAAGATTTTAGATGGCACATATACATCCCTCCTTTTACTACAGCCACTCCCCCAAGTTTTGGATGTTCTGATCGGGACGTCCTAGATGCTCCTTAGAAGTCCCTTCTAAACTGTCACTTTAAGTGCACAAAAATTTCCTTTTTGCAACTTTTAATAAGCTGAGTTCAAATGTATGCTCTACAAGTCAAGTGTTTGTTGGCAAGTCTAATGTAATATTAGAATTTCAAAAGTGCTACTGTATGAAATCATTTTAACATAGAAACATAGAAACATGATGACAGAAAAAGACCACATGGCCTATCTAGTCTGTCCTTCCATATCAACAACAGTCCCCTTTTTACCTTTAGAGATCCTCTGTGTTTGTCCCATGCTTTTTTGAATTCGGTTACTGTCCTCATCTCTACCACCTCCACTGGGAGACTATTCCACGGATCCACTGCTCTTTCCGTAAAGAAATATTTCCGCATATCACTCCTGAATCTACCTCCCTCCCTTCACCCTCATCCCATGTCCCCTTGTAGCAGAACTTGCTTTCAATTGAAAGAGGCTCTTTCCCTGAACATTTATGCCACGGAGGTATTTAAACATCTCAATCATATCACCTCTATCCCGTCTTTCCTCTAAGGTGTACATATTAAGATCCTTCAGTCTGTCCTCATATGCTTTATAATGAAGACCACTAATCATTTTAGTAGCCGCCCTCTGCACCGACTCCATCCTGTTCACATCCTTTTAAAGGTGCGGTCTCCAGAATTGCACACTATACTCCAAATGAGGTCGCACCAAAGACTTATACAGAGGCATTATCACCTCCTTTTTTCTGCTAGCCATTCCTCTCCGTATGCACCCAAGCATCCTTCTAGCTTTTGCCGTCGCCTTTTCTACCTGTTTAGCTACTTTAAGATCATCAGACACAACCACGCCTAGGTCCCACTCTTCTTTAGTGGACAAAAGTACTTCACTTATACTATATTGCTCCCTATACTATATTGCTCCCTTGGATTGCTGCAGCCCAAATGCATGACCTTGCATTTTTTAACATTAAATCCCAGCTGCCAAATTCTAGACCATTCTTCAAGCTTAGCTAGATCCCTCCTCATGTTATCTACACCTTCCTGGGTGTCTACTCTATTACAGATTTTGGTATCATCCGCAAAGAGGCAAACCTTACCCGACAGCCCTTCCGCTATATCACTAACAAAGATGTTAAAAAGAATCGGATCAAGGACAGATCCCTGGGGCACACCACTGGTGACATCCTTCTCCTCAGAGTGAGCTCCATTTACTTGTACTCTTTGTCGCCTCCCACCCAACCAATTTCTAACCCAAGCAGTAACTTTAGGGTCCATCCCTAGGGTGCTCAGTTTGTTTATAAGTCGCCTGTAAGGAACAGTGTCAAAGGCTTTACTGAAATCTAAATACACCACATCTAGAGCTCTCCCTCGGTCCAACTCCCTGGTCACCCAGTCAAAGAAATCAATCAGATTTGTCTGACAAGACCTGCCTTTGGTGAATCCATGCTGCCTCGGATCCTGTAATCCGCTGGACTCCAGAAACCTCAGTATTTTCTCTTTTAGCAACATTTCCAATAATTTACTCACCACCGAAGTTAAACTAACCGGCCTGTATTTTTCATTCACATCCTTACTTCCGCATTTTAATGAAAGTAATTCTGCATTGCTATTTTATGATATCATTTATTTTAAATAATTCAAAAACATCAAAGGGGTAATTTCAGAATCTTATTTGCATTTTAAATATGGATGTGACAGCAGAAAAATGTGCACGCTGGATCCATGTGTAAAACACAATTTTGGAAAGGCTTCAATTGACATGTTTTCGCTCCGAGTACATCGATCTATAAACATTTTCCCAGGAGGCATTTCAGAACGTGGCCTGTTGGAATAAAAATCTACACATCTTTTGGCCATTTCATATAGGGTATGCACATGGAAGCCTGAAATTGCCCAAGTCTGAATTTAAACCTGCCCCCTGACATGAACAGGTATTTCCAAAGTGATCCTTTGGGCTATCCTGTACAGGGAGGATTAAATGGTATATCCTCTTTAATCCCCCAATATTTATTACCCACTCCCAATTGAAACAGCTTAAGGATAGAGTCCTCTGTAGTTAATTAGCAGCATCTGCATGTCTAGATTTGCACAATGACTGGAATACATGTGTAAGTTGCACACATACACGCCTCTGTGTTGTAACATGCCAGCATTCACACATGTAAGAGCCAGAATTCCTCTTTTTCCCACATGCAAATTTGTAGAATGACTCCTCCTGCTGTATGTGGATATGCATTTTAGAAGGCTCCATATAAAATACCATCATAGTTATAAATGTGGTGCCCTCCATGTCTCAATTCTGACAGCCATGTTTTTTTCTAAAACGTATTTCCAAATAAATTTCATTTGATTTCATATAGTTATGGATAAACATAAGCAGAATTACTGTATATCGTAAAGATATACTGTATATGCTATTATTCTATTTCATGTGGATAATACCAAACTGAAACAACACAAGTTGAAGTTCAAAGTAATCTGTGTTTTAACCATAATTACTTAATAAATGACCATAAAGCAGGAATAGGATAAGCTAAGTTAGTTACTATACAGTTTTTCCCTGTGATCTTTTGCGTTTGCCCATTTACTATAAACTCTGTTCGGCTCTATTAGTCCTCCATCAAGCTGATACATCTTAACACATATCAGCTTGTCCAATTGATCTACGTCTAAGCAATTCTGTTGTTTATTTTTTAAGGTATTCATGAAGCAAAGCCAGACTAGCTATTGCAGTAGAATCAAAAGCAGACCGCTCCAGGACTTCATCATCTGGAAATCCTTCTGCCAAACAGGCGCACAAGATGTTAATGACATATATTATGGAACCAGTAGCTATTTGAATATTTCCTTAAGAGTTCATTGTTTTATCACTCCATGAATCTGATTCTCCAGGGCAGGGGTCTCCAAACCTGCCAGATTTTTTAGGATGTCCCTCATGAATATGCATGAGATATATTTGCATGCACGGCTTCCATTGTATTTGAATTGATCTCATGCATATTCATGAGGGATATCCTGGAAACCTGACTGGTTTATGGCCCTCCAGGACTGGATTTGGAGACCCCTGCTCCAGGGTATTGTTTAATTTACCTCAGTGTTTCTCAAACTGGTTCTGGAGTACCCCCTAGCCAGTCTGGGTTTCAGAATATCCACAAGGAATATACATGTGAGAGATTTCTATGTACCATTTCCATTGTATGCAAATCTCTCTCATAGATATTCACTGTGGATATCCTGAAAACCAGACTGGCCAGGGGGTACTCTGGGACCAGCTTGAGAAACACTGGTTCACCTCATGCTAGATGAAATGTCTCAAGAGGCGTTAGGCCTCGTTTCTGCAGCAGCATGGATAATGAAACTAGGTCTGACAAAACACCATTCAAAACGTCTAATGTTACTTGGTATTCCATTTGTGTCAGCCTTTTACGGCAGTATGTAGACACTGGATCACCATCTCTATCCTGCTCAAAATATTCCAGAAGAGGATTATAGTTGTGAAGATTTGCTTGCAGTGCAAAGTGCCAAGACAACCAGTTCACTTTACAAAGTGGCCTGAAAGCTGCACAGATTCACATTCAGAAGCATCCACTATTTCTTGAAATTTGGATTTTTTTTGTAGATAATTATCATTTTGTATTGAAGTTTAATTGTCTTTAATAAGTTTGAGCTCTTTCTACCTAGGGGAATCCCCAAGTCTGTGTGCAATGAAATGTTGGTGGACTAAGTGTGGAATATAACATGTTTCAGCTGTACTGCCGCACCAGAGTCTGCATCAAAGAAGCACAGTCACATGTGACCATTACTATGTTAATTAAATTAAGCTGGTGTCTTTTTTGTTAAATAGAATTCTTTGATTGATGAAATAATTGAAACCGCACTACATTTTTTCAGTTGTAACAATCAACCAAATGATCTTCTATATAATCTGAAGAATTTATGGGCCTATATTTAAAATACAAGAGCAAGCATTTGTTAATAGATATATTGCTGCTCTTATCAACAGCTAAAGTGTGACACACTGACGATGCTATTTCAGGTATCATATCATTTTAAACAATGTTACTGATAATTTCAAGAAATCAAAGGCATAGTTTTCATTTTCCATATGCTCGTTAGAAGCCTGTACACAAAGCATGGAACTATTTATCTTAATTGCTGACAAAACACTATCAGAATGCATCTTCCTTTCTTTTGGATTTCAGCACTTGTGGTTTTAAGATTATATGAAATGCCATACTGGGTCAGATGAAAGGTCCATCAAGCGCAGCGTCCTATTTCAAAAAGTGGCCAACCCAGGTCACAAGTACCTGGCATACCCCAAAAGTGGCCAATCCCATGCTACTTATCCCTAGGGATAAGCAATAGCTTTTCTCTTGGTCTGTCTTAATAACGGTTAAAGGATTTTCCCTCCAGGAATTTTTCCAAATCTTTTTTAAACCCAGCTACACCTGCTTTTACCACATCTGCCAGCTATGAGTTCTAAAGACTAATCATATGTTGAGAGAAAAAGTATTTTCTCCTATCTCTTTTAAATATATAGCTTCATGTATTTTTAAAAAGAATAAACCATCTATTTGCGTCTACTTATTCCATAAATCAAAATCCTCAATTCCAGAGTGAAACAGATTCAGTCCAACAAAACAAAATATTACTCTACTAAACTAAGCATAGGCTAGGTATTAAAGTCCTATACATAAACTACCTTATCATAGGTTTATAAGGAAGAAAAAGGCTTCAGATTACAAGGGTCAGGCAGACAGTACCAAGCATGTCTTTGCCCGCTCCATATCATCAATAGCCAAAAAAACTCCTTTAACATTATTTATATTTGCAAGTATTTTTCAACCATTTTAAATCCACATTTCAAACATTATAAACACTCCTCTCTTCTAAAGCAATAGCAAAATTCAAATCATAATATTACAAATATTCTGAACAATCCTCCCTTCTAAAGCCTGTCATTAATACAACTTAACTGGATGGTCTCTATAGCATAATTCAAATCTTGATTCAGATCATACGGATTTCTATCCATACCCCGACGCCAAACATTTTGGAATCTACACAGCATGTTGTTTGGGACTGATAGTCAGTGTTGCATCTTTACTGAAACCCCTAGAAAAAGCATTTTGCGAAACGCTGAGTCGACTAAATGTTTGGTGTCAGGGTATGGATAGAAATCTGTATGATCTGAATCAAGATTTGAATTATGCTATGGAGACCACTTTTGTGGAGAGGTACCACATCAGCCCTTCTCCAGTCCTGTGGAACTTCTCCTGTCTCCAAGGATCTACTTAAAATATCCTTTAACGGCCCTGCAAGAATCTTTCTGAGTACTTTCAGTATCCTGGGATGTATCCCATTTGGACCCAAGGCCTTGTCCACTTTCAGTTTTGCAAGCTGTTCCAACACATCATCTTCTGTGAATGGTGTGGTATCTACTCCTTTCCCATTTGTATATTTGTCAAGCACTGGTGGTCCTTCTCCAGGATTTTCTTTAGTAAAAACAGAACAGAAGTATTTGTTTAGCATTTTTGCTTTTTCAATGTCAATTTCCACAAATCCAGACTTTCCACAAATCCGTTTCCGGCACTTTTGAGTCCTTCAGCTCCACCTCTGATTTTTCTCTTCTCCCGAATATACCTAAAAAAAGTCTTGTCACTACACTTCACATTTTTAGCCATCTTTTCTTCTGCCGTGGTTTTTTCTATCCTTGTTTTTCTTTTTGTCTCTTTTAGTTTTATCCTGTATTCTTTTCTGTGTTTCTCTGTTTGCAAACTTCTGAATTTTGTGAAAGCTGTGGTTTTTGTCTTTATTTGTGCAGCCACTTCTTTGGAGAACTAAATAGGTTTCCTTTTCCTCTTGCTTTTATTTATTTTCTTTACATATGTATCTGTTGCCCCTTTTATTACCTTCTTTAGTTTAGCCCACTGCAATTCTACTTCCCTTATCTCCTCCCATCCTGCCAACTCCTCCTTCAGGCACTTGGCCATTTTACTGACCTCAGTGTTTTTGAAGTCTAGGACTTTGAGCTTGCTGTGATTGGACTCCGCCTTGGCTTTTATTTCAAACCACACCATGTGATGATTGCTACTGCTGATGTGAGCACCCACCCGGATTTTTAACACACTATCTCTGTTGGTGAGTACTAAATCCAGCATCGAGCTTTCCCTGGTCGGTTCCATCACCATTTGTCTAAGTAAAGCATCTTGGAAGGCATCCACAATTTTTTTACTTCTTTCCATATTTGCAGAAGGAATACTCCAATCCACATCTGGTAGATCAAAGTCTCCCAATATGATCACTTCCCCCTTCATGGCTATCTTTGCAATATCAATAATCAATTTACTATCCATTGCTTCAGTTTGAGGTGGAGGCCTGTAGACTACACCAGTATGGATGACAGTGCCATCTCCTCTTTCCAATACAATCCACATCGCTTCTTCTTTTCCCCATGTCCCCTGCATTTCAACAGCTTTAATATTGCTTTTGACATATAGGGCTACTCTTCCTCCTTTTCTACCCTCTCTATCTCTTCTAAATAGATTATAGCCAGCTATGGTTATATCCCATTCATGCGACTCGTTAAACCATGTTTCTGTAATGGCCACAATGTCCAAGTCCATTTTCACCATTAGGGCTTCTAGGTCAGGGACTTAGTTGTCTAGGTTTCGAGCATTTGTGCTCATTGCTTTCCAGCATTTATTGCCTGGCTTATGTGTATTTTGCATGCATTTTGTTTTACAGGCCTCTTCCCACTTGGTATTGATGTGTGGGTTAATATTGTAGCTGTTTCCATTGTTATTATGTTTTTGCTGGGAGTGACGTCCTGAACGTGTCCTTTTCCATCCATCACCCCCTTTCCCTAGTTTAAATGTCTGTCCACATAGTGCCTGAATTTTTCATTAGGATCTTTTTCCCTGTGACAGAGATGTAGTCCATCAACACAGTATAGCCTCTTCTTGTTCCATCTATTTGAGGCTTTGCACACTTGCTGCATTTGGATGCCAAGGTCAGTACTGAAAGTCTTCTAGGGCATCAGGACAGGGCAAACATGGTCAAGTCACAGAATTCCTGAAGCCATTCAAGGATACCAAAGAAGAACTGAGTTCCATAGGGGCCACCCCAGGTGTTGTTGTCCTGACAGTGAATATCCTGGAGGCAAAGGTAGAAGGTTTTCAGCCGTGAAAGGGATTGACATCACTGGTGTTGGTGCTGCTGGATTCCTTGCATATGAAAGTATAGAACAGGTTGAAACCCTCACCAAGGAGGATGCTTACATGCTGGCCACCCCATGCAATCCTTGGGAATAAGTCATGTCACCCTCCAGTGCAGTGCACTAAGGTACTGAAAGGATAAGCTGATGATGCAGGAGGAGGAAAGGGAGAGCCATAGACAGAAAGGTTCTGTGGATGCGGTAGAGAAAGGAATAAGCACGCCATCGAGCAGTACTGGCAGCATGAACAACAACCTGACTGCTACTGCTTTCTTCCCCAGCTTTATCCTCCAGTACCCCTTGGGTACTACAGCACCATCTTTGTTGACATAGGCCATATTATTAAGACTAATAAGATAAAAAAAAATTTCACTCAATGTGTAATCAAACTCTGGAATTTGTTACTGGAGGATGTAGTAAAAGCTGTTAGTATAGCTGGATTTAAAAAAGATTTGGACAAGTTCCTGGAGGAAAGATCAATAAACCATTATTAAAAGGGACCCAAGATATCACTGCTTGACCCAATACAAGCATTAAGGAATCTGTGTCTTTTGGGGAGACTGCTAGGTACTTATGATCTAGATTGGCCGCTTTTGGAAACAGGATACTGGGCTTGATGGACCTTGGTCTGACCAGTATGGCATATCTTATGTTCTTATCTTATGTTAATGACACATGCAAGGAAATAGAAGCAGAAACTATTAGAGGAAGAACAAGATCGACTTTCCTAAAGCTATGTGAGTTAAAGAAAAAATTCCAGCCTAGAATTGGAATGTTACAAGATGCTCAAGGTTCTATGTTGAATGATGCTGAAAAGATCAAGAAAAGGTGGAAAGAATATACAGAGTTTGTATATGATAAAAATCAAGTGGACCAACAGCCGTTTCAACCTGTACCTTATGATCCGGAACCATTTGTGATGAAAGAAGAAGCAGCATTGAAAGCCTTAGCAAAGAACAAAGTACCAGGCATTGCTGGCATTCCCATAGAAATATTACAGCAATCTGATGCAGCTTTTACCATACTTACAAGGCTCTGCCAAGAAATTTGGAAGACATCATCATGGCCAACTGACTGGAAAAGATCGATGTTTATACCAATACTAAAGAAAGGTGATCCAACTGACTGTGAAAACTATCATACAGTCGCTCTGATCCTACATGCCAGCAAGATTCTACTGAAGATTATTCAACAGAGACTACAACCATACCTGGAACAAGAACTACTTGAAGTGCAAGCAGGGTTCAGGAAAGGGCAAGGAACGAGAGACATCATCGCGGATGTGAGATGGATCCTTGAAAAAACTAAAGAATACCAAAAGGATATCTATTTGTGCTTTATCAACTACAGCAAGGCTTTTGACTGTGCAAACCATGAGAAACTCTGGGCCACATTAAGAAGTATGGGTATATCATAACACCTGATCGTTCTCTTGTACAATCTGTACATTGATCAAGAAGCAACAGTTCGGACAGAACAAGGAGAAACAGAATGGTTTAAAATAAGCAAAGGTGTAAGACAAGGTTGCATACTTTCCCCCTACCTATTTAATTTATATGCAGAACAAATCATCACATTGTATAAAGACAACAGAGGTGTGAAGATTGGTGGAAGACTCATCAACAACCTTTGCTATGCTGATGTGAAGATGACCTGCTATGCTTATTGGCTGAAAGTGAAGATGACCTGAAACATTTGCTTCTCAAGATCAAGGAACATAGTCTTAAAATAGGTCTGCACCTTAATGTAAAGAAGACAAAAATCATGACAACTGGCAAAGTTAATAAGTTCATTGTTGAAGGAGAAGAAATTGAAATCGTGGATAACTTTAACCTACTTGGATCAACTATCAATACAGAAGCAACAAGCAGTCTAGAAATCAGACGACACATTGCTCTTGGCAGAATGGCTATGAAAGACCTAGACAAGATTCTCAAGAGCAGAGATGTCTCTTTCCATGCAAAGATTCAACTCATTCTAGCCATGGTAGTTTCAATAACATCATACGGATGCAAAAGTTGGACAGTGAAAAAGATAGACAGGAAGAAATTGATGCCTTTGAATTATGGTGCTGGCGGTGAATACTGCGTATACCATGGACTGCCAGAAGAACAAACCAGTCAGTACTAGAGGAGATCAAACCTAAGCTTTCTTTAGAAGCTCAGATGACAAGACTTCGACTTTCATACTTTGGACACATCTTGCAAAGAGAGAGATCATTAGAGAAAGACATCATGATTGGCAAGATAGAAGGTCAATGCAAAAGAGGAAGGCCAGCAATGCAATGGATCGATACAATAACAGAAGCTACGGGTACCAGTCTGTCAACAATGAACCACCTGACTGAAGACCGAACACAATTTAGGACAATTTAGGGCAACTATTCAGAGGGTCACCATGAGTCGACACCGATTCGACGGCACTTAACAACAACAACATGGTGATATGCTCATATTAATACAGTACTAATTTGTTTTAGATAAGTGTTCTCAAAATGGGTAGTGATAGGCAACTTTAGAAAACCTGGTTTTGACATCCAAAAATGGCAGACAGAATTCTTTATTTACTTTTGCATGCTATTAAATGCACTTTGACTGAGTGGAGGAGTGGCCTAGTGGTTGGGGTATGCTACTTCAGGCCGAAAGGTTGGCCGTTCAAATCCTACTAGAGGACAGCAACCTTGGGCCAGAAGTACTGAGGTTTCTAGTCCCACAGGTGCTCCTTGTGGTCTTGGGAAAGCCACTTAACCCTCCCTTACCCATGTTCCCTGTAATTATTAGTGTATGTGTCTCATATCCCCTCATGTTACATAGAAACATAGAAACATGATGACAGAAAAAGACCACATGGCCTATCTAGTCTGTCCTTCCATAACAACAACTGACAACAGTGGTATGCCAGCACTGTTGATTTTTCACCATGATGGTGTATAATAGCCTTCATTGGTGACCCATTGGGTTTTTAAGCATCAAACCAGCTGTTTTCAATATGTTATATGGTTTTTAATATTCTTATTGTTTTAATATTCATATTTTTTAATATTTTTATTCTGTTTTAATATGGTTATTTCTTTTATTTTATATTTTATATTTATATATTTTTTATTTCTGTTTAATACTTTATATGAATGAATTTTTTATGTTTTTAATTGTTTATTTATGGTTTTATTGTACTCTTGAGGTTCTCTACCCCCTGAAGAAGGCCCCCCAGGCCGAAACGCGTAGGGGATAATAAAGACCTTTATGACTGCCAGTTGCTTACCAGCTCCCTTTGTCTTCTAGTATTAGGCTGCAGGTACCAGGTACCCATGCTCTGCTTTTGTCGTCTTGTAGGGGAAGATTTTTTGACAGTTTTCCCCTTCCTGTTTCGCATGATTAGGAAAGCAGACCAGAGCTAAAGCTGACTATGATGCCATCTTGGGAGAATTTTCTCTTTAACTCTCATAGCTTTAGGAAAGACAATCTTATTCTTCCTCTAATAGTTTCTGATTCTACTGTATTTCCTCGCATGCATCATTATAGTACTTCTCCTTGTCTCATCTTGCTGCACGTTGGAAAACTCTGTTGAGTTCTGTGATTGTTTCTCTTTCTCCTCTGGCTCTAACTTCCTTGCATTTCTGGGCAATTTTCAGAGTTTCTTTGATCATCCATTTTGGCTGTTTTTGCTTTTTCACTTTTTGTAGAGACTTCTCACTTTCTTCTAGCACAATTTTCTTGATGTCATCCCATAACTCTTCTGGAGCTCTGTCATTTGTATCTAAAGCAGCAAATCGATTTTGCAGGCAATCTTTAAATTCCAGTGGTATATTCTCAAGGTCATATTTTGTTACATTCATGAGTGGCTTGCTCTTATTCAATTTTAGCTTGAGTTTGCATATTAGTAGTTGGTGATCTGTACCACAGTCACTCCAGGTTTGGTCTTTGTTGATGTTATTACAAGGAGAGAAAAAGGTTTAAGTGTATATTGAAGTCCATAGCTTGAAGCATGTAAGGGGATTTCAAAATGAATTCACTGCTTGTTGTTGACTGGCTCCACCCTCACTCTTCCTCCTGATTCACCTGTTTTTGGCACATTTAGCTACAGAGGTTAAGGACTATTTTTAGCTTCCCATTTTACTTTGGTAACTGCTTAGTTACCCAGGTAAAACCCTTCGAAATTTGTCCTCTACAGGACAACCGTAGAAAAGGCAGCTACAAGAAATTAGAGGAGAAACTGGTGACATTTGACTAAATTCTAATAATACTCCTCATTCCTTCATTTTGAACTTAAGAGATGCACTAAATATTGCCAACTAGACATACTATCTGTTGCTCTCAGTTTTCATCTGAGATGGGCTCCGTGATTGCACATTTAAAAGAACAAGTCTATACTTTGCTACTGTCAATGGAACATCCTCCTAAAGGTCATCAGATAGATTTGGGACTTAGGCTATGCCTTTCAAGAAAAGATAACCCCATCCCCACCCTGAGATATTCGAAAATCAGAACATGGGCCTCCAAAATCTGTTTTCTAATGAGACTTCAAAATTACTTGAAAGTAGAACCATTAAATATGAAAGAAGGACGGCGGTTCTGGCAATACAAGAATGAGAAGGCCGCGGGGCCACGTACCGGGCCGCCGCCGTTAACTGGGGGGGGCAGCGCGGTGCATGATCCCGGTGTGGCAGTGGCTCAGGTGCTAGGCAACAAGACGTGGACGCGTCTTACAAATTCATTGGCTCCCGCGGGCTGAGTGAGGGGCGCTGGAGCCAATGAGAGGCAGAGGGAGTCCCGGCAGGGGGCGGGTGAGAGGGTGGAAGGCTGGCAAGGTAAGGGACTTCGAGGGACGGAGCTGGAGACGGCTGATGTTTTTTGCTGTGTGGGGAAGTGGAATTGGATGGCGAGTGTGAGAGCGGTGGCTGGCGGAGTCAGCGGCAGGTGGCGGCGGCGGTCGGCGGCGGTAGGCAGGAGAGTGAGACGGAGCGCCAGCAGAAGGGGGGTGAGGTGGTGCCAGCCACATGGAGGTTGGGACAGCACTAGTGTGGCAACAGGCAAGTGTTGGGCAACAGAAGGGGTTCAGAAATAAAATAAAGACATAGGAAGAATAACAGAAATAAACGGCATTAAAAAAAAGGGGGGCAGTTTGGATAAGGGTCGGCGTGGTGGATTGGGGAATGTATCCTCGCATGGGCCAGGGGAGGGGGCAGAACAGG
This sequence comes from Ichthyophis bannanicus, assembly GCA_033557465.1. NCBI lineage: Eukaryota > Metazoa > Chordata > Amphibia > Gymnophiona > Ichthyophiidae > Ichthyophis > Ichthyophis bannanicus. The sequence goes on from CM066034.1 coordinate 381,800,073, forward strand.
TGTTAGGGGCCTGGGGTCGGCGAGCGGCGGCTGCTCAAGGGGAGAAGGTAGACAGTGAGCGCATGGGTCGGGGCAGGGAACCAGGGAGGGAGTTCAAAGGGGAGAGGGCCTCAAGGCAGAGGAAGGAAAGGAACAGCGGGCAGGGGTATGGGGTCAGTGGGTAGAAGCAGGCGGGGGGAAGGGGCAGCACAAGGGCGGAGGGGGGCGGGGGGGAGCGGGCCTCAGAAGGCCGAGAGTTGGTCTCAGAAGGACGAGAGCTGGCCTCAGAAGGACGAGAGTTGGGTGGGGGCGCTCCTGGGCAGGGGGCAGCAGGTGCAGTGTGGGGTACTGGAGAACTCCCTCGCGTAGTTTGGGCGGGACTGGGACTGCCAGGGCCAGGACATATTCCTCAGGGGTGGGAAGGTAGCACAGAGGGGGGCAGGCTGGTTGCGATAGGCAGGGGCTAGCTGGCAGGTGAGCTGGCCCGGGATACCGGGCGGCTATTACTCGGCAGCCTGGGAGCACTGGCTTGGAGTGGGACAGGGCTCATCTCGGGTGGAGTGGCTTCGGGTGTGGCAATTGCCTTGGGCCATGGCAGGTTCCCCTTCACCTTTTGCTGTCTTATCTCCACAGATACCCCCTGGATGGCAGTATGCAGTGGGACAAAGACTGAGCGGTCCAGGGCGACAGGATAACATTGCGGAGAGTGTGGAATGAAGTCACCCGGCGGAAGGGATGGCAGCGGAGCGGGAAGCAGCGTCCCAGATGGTGTTGGAGCGGCAGGAGCCAAGTCGGAATGTGGAGGCAGCGGGTCCACGGATGGGCGTTGCAGGTAAGTTAACAGCGGAACAAGGGGAGGGGTTGGTTCTCGGAAGAGGGGTGTCCGATGGCGTCGGGGGAAAGGCCAAAAAGAAATGAAAGCATTCATGTCGATGGCGTCATAGTTCGAGGTCTTCCTCCTCGTCATCAACCGCTTCTTCGTCAACGTCGTCAGAGGCAGTGGATGGTGCGCGTAAAGTGAGTGGCATGAGTGCAGAGGGGGTGGGGTCGGGTGGGGTGACACCTATGCTGGCAGCCTTTTTGGAATTATGGGAAGGGATGCCAAGGAATTTGCATCGGAAGATCAAGAAGAGATATATAGACATTTTCCAGTTGTTGGAGGGTAGAAAACAGTCAGGGGACAGTAGGAAGAAGAGGAAGGAAGATGAGAAGGCGGGGAGGGTCAGGAAGGTAGCACAGAATGTATTAAACTGGACCAGAGCCTTTTTACGTCTCACTAGTGTATGGGGGCACCAGCATCCTGAACACTATGGGATGTTGTTAGCTTATGCGGACGCTATCTTAGAGACGGCTCAGACGCACGAAGGTTGGGCTTGGCTCAACTATGATGAGAAGTTCCGCGATAAGATGGAGGAAAACCAGCTTTTGTCCTGGGGGACACAGGATATTAATTTATGGTTAGCGCAGATAGCAGCCAGACCGGGAGGTGGGGGGTTGAGCGGAGCAAGAGGAGGACTAGCAGCTACATCAGGGGTGGGGCGGTCCTTTAGAGCGAGTGGGACTCCCGCATTGCAGAGAATGGGTGGGGGGGGGGGTCTGGAGATGTTTGTTGGCGATTCAACAAGTCTTCATGCCCATTTCTGGATTGCAAGTTCTGACATGCTTGTTCTGTATGTAATGGGGGGCATTCCGCCCTCAAATGTGTCAAGAAGGGGGTGGTCGGTACCACTATGCCGGCCACCAAGCAATAGAACATTATTGAGCTTAGCTTCGACTCCAATTAGGATCGAGGCTTTAAGACCTTGGCGTAGGAAGTACTCCAGGTGCAGGGACAGGGTGGTGCTAGAGGAGGGATTTCAGTGTGGGTTCCGGATTCCAGTAGTAGGTACGGTGGTTTCGAAAAAAGCCAGGAATTCTCCCTCGGTTAAGCGGTATGCCCATATTGTGAGGGATAAACTGGCAGTGGAGCTTGATTTGGGTAGGGTAGCCGGCCCCTTTGTGGAACAGCCATTTGCCGACTTTGTGGTTTCCCCATTGGGAATTATATCAAAAAAGGAGCCGGGGAAGTATCGGTTAATTCATAACTTGTCCTTCCCAGTGGGATCTTCCGTGAATGACTACATCCCGAAAGAATTGTGCGCGGTGCGCTATGCATCCTTTGATGAAGCGGTGGAGCTGGTGAGAAGATGCAGTCAAGGGTGTTTGATGGCCAAGGTGGACATCGAATCCGCATTTCGTTTGTTGCCAGTTCACCCGTCTGCATTTCATTTGTTGGGATTTTGTTTTGAGGGTAACAGTTACTTTGATAAATGCATGCCAATGGGTTGTTCAGTGTCCTGTGCTTATTTTGAACAGCTTAGTACATTTATGCATTGGGCTTTCATGGAGCAGGTGGGTTTCGTGAATCTAGTACATTACCTGGATGACTTCCTGTTTGTAGGGGAGGCGCAGTCCGGGCGGTGCCAGGAGTTACTGGACGGATTCGTACAGTTGTCCCGGTCTTGGGGTGTCCCATTGGCGGCAGGAAAAACGGAGGGCCCTTTGACGTGTATCATGTTTCTAGGGGTGGAGATGGATAACGTGGCCATGGTGGCACGATTGCCGATAGACAAAGTATGGAGGCTGTGTGTATTAGTAGCGAACATGATGGGATTGAGTAAGATCATACTGAGGGAAATCCAGGCCTTGATAGGCTCCCTCAATTTTGCGTGTAGGGTAATTCCGATGGGAAGGGTGTTTCTACATAGATTTGCTGCAGCTACGGTGGGGGTGACTAAACCTCATCACCGTATTAGGGTGTCAAGGAGCATGAGGTCCGATTTGGGGGTATGGGATGATTCTTTGAAAGATTTCAACGGCACCACAATTTGGAGGGAGGCTGAGATTTCCAATTGTGCCTTGCAGTTATTTACTGATGCAGCAGGTGGTTTGGGATTGGGTATTTATTTTGGTGGCTCTTGGTGTGCGGCGGGTTGGCCACAGGCATGGCGCGAGGCAGGCATAACCAGCAATATAGCCTTCCTCGAGTTGTTTCAGATTTTCGTAGTATTGGAAGTGTGGCCGAACAGGCTTCGAAATCGCAAAATAGTTTGGTGGTGCGACAATGCAGCTGTGGTCAGTGTGATCAACAGTTATGCTCCGCACTGCATGCGGGTAGCGGATTTAATGTGGAAGGTGGTTCTAGCTTGCTTGCGACTGAATGTGGTGGTGAAGGCTCGTCATATTCCCGGGAGTACTAACAAAATTGCTGATGCTCTTTCCCGTTTTAAGTGGGAGCTGTTTCGGACTTTGGCACCAGAGGCGGAAGAGGTAGGAGCGTCGGTCCCAGAGCACTTATGGCAGATTGGCCTCAGGAAATGATAGACCTGCTGAGGAGGTCAGTGTCAGCGGCGCCGTGGGTGGGGTATCGATGAGGCTGCAACAGCATGGTGGATTTCCTGGCGGACCAGGGATGGCAGTGGGGACCTGTGTCGGATCAGCTCCTGGGTCAGTATGTCATTGCAGCGAAGAATGCGGGATTATCGCGGGCAACGGTGCGTAGGCAATTGGTGGGGTTTTCATTTTTTCTCAAAGGCAGTGGGGTGGGGGGCAGCCGGCGGGGTATTTTTGAATTGCAGGCTGCTGCAAGGGTGGGAACGGTCCCTTCCCAATCCGGGTGACAGCAGGCGGCCTATTACGCATGACTTGCTGGTGCGGTTGTGTTTGGCCCTGCCTTGGTTGGCAACGTCCCCTTATGAAGGCAAGCTTTTTTAAGCAGTTTTTTCTGTGGCCTTTTTTTGGTGCCTTTTGAGTGGGGGAGTTGGTAGCCGAGTCCAGCCTGGCCAGAGGGGCTACAGGCTTGCAGATGCAGCAGGTAAAGTTAGCGGGGGATGAATTACGAATTCGGCTGGTGCAATCCAAAACGTATCTGAGGGGAAGGGAACGGGTAGTCTTGAGGGCGGTGGGCGGGTCCTCGATGTGTCCGTTAGCCTTAATGAAGTCCTACTTGCGAGTAAGGCCAGTAGGGAATGGCAGTCTCTTTATGCATGAAGATGCGCGGGTTCTGACGCGATTTCAGTTTGCAGCAGTTTTATGGCTTTCACTGCGGCGGTTTGGAGAGGACCTGAGCCAGTTCGCACCACACTCCTTCAGAATCGGTGCAGCTACCAGTGCAGCTGCGGTGGGACTTCCAGAGCATGAGAGACAGCGGATTGGCAGATGGAGGTCGCAGACGTTCCAAGGCTATGTGCGCTTATAAGCTCCCTGTTGTTGCTAACTGTTAAAATTTCTTGTCTTTTTACAGATTTGGGACAGGGACCATGTCGCTGTTGGGTGATTGGCCACTCGTTTGTATACTGGGCTGGTCGGCAAGCAGCAACATGGCCGGTGGAGCCGAATTTCAGATTGGAGGCTTCGGAGGTGACCGTATCATGGCTGGGTGAGCGCGGCCTCTGATGGATGCAGCTCTTACCTTTGCTGCGGTACCACGAGCGTGACAAGGGGTCACCAGCCATCCTATTGATACATCTGGGAGGCAAAGACCTCGGGTTGTGGACTTGCAAGCAGTTAATTCGAGCAGTGCACAAGGACTTCGGGGAGGTAGCATAGTAACATAGTAAATGACGGCTGATAAAGACCAGTATGGTCCATCTAGTCTGCCCAGTAAGCTGGCAAGAGTAGGTGCACCAGGTGTTATTGATGTTCAAAGAAGTGGTTCTCTTATGGTGGGATATCATACCAAGGCCTGCTTGCTGGGACCATTGGAGGTGGTCAAGGGGGTTAACAAAAATTAATCGCCAAATTGGCTGCTGGGTTTGCGAGCACGGCGGGTACCAGATTTTGCATCCTTGGGTCGAGGTGGGCTGTGCAGGTCTATATAGGCAGGATGGAGTACATTTATCCCCGGTGGGGGTGGATTTGCTCCTGAATGATTGGCAAGAGGCCTTGGAGGATATTATGCAGGGGAAGATAGCTGGTCGCAGCTTGGCTTTGGGGGGCGGCGCAGGGACATGCATCACCTGAGCCGGTGGTGGGATCCCAGAGGTTTCCGGGGTCCGGAGCCGGAGGTAATGCTAAGGATGGGGGTGGGGTACCCCCGATCCGGACAATCCCTCGGGGTTTTTGCTAATAATATGGCAAAGCCGGAAGAGGGGGGGTATGCGAATAGCCGTAGCCTGGACATGGCGGAAGCAGAAACGACGTCACCTTGCTACTCACATGGCTGGTGAGGGCTCGTTCCGCAGTTGGGATATTTATGATGTGGTTTGGAAATGTTGTTTGGCTATTGTTAAAAGGTTAAAAAAGCTATGACCAGTTTAATTCCCAAATTTGTTGTTGATTATTATTGTATGGGGAGGTGGAGAAGTGGTGTTTGGGGGTAGAATGGAAGCACCACGTCCGCCGTACCCATTTACGGGAAGGCTGCAGGGCCACGTACCGGACGCCCGCTGTTAACCGGGGGGGGGGGGGGGGCGGCGCGGTGCGTGGTCCCAGCGTGGCGGTGGCTCGGGTGCCGGGCAACAAGACGCGGACGCATCTTACAAACTCATTGGCTCCCACGGGCTGAGTGAGGGGCGCGGGAGCCAATGAGAGGCAGAGGGAGTCCCGGCAGGGGGCGGGTGAGAGGGTGGAAGGCCCACGAGGCAGGGGACTTCAAGGGACGGAGCTGGAGGTGGCTGACGTCCCACTCTCCCTTCCCGTTTTGGGGTGGGTGAGGATTTGGGGGGTTAGGGGGTGTTGCAGCTGGAAGGGGGTGGCGGAATCCCGGAGGTGGGGAGGTGGAGAAGTGATGTGTGGGGGTAGAATGGAAGCACCGTGTCCACCATACCCGGTTATAGGTGAGAACACTGGTGAAAGAGTCAGTCAAGTATCCTCGGAAACCTTTGTTTTCAATTTGAAACCAATTTTAACTGAACACTCTCCCTTTAACTCAGTTAAAAATCCCCATTATTTAGCTGTTACATATATAATCTTTTTGGGAGGAGGGGGGTTCCACCGAATTCTAGCCTATTTTCTTCCTAAGCTCCATTACCAAGTTGTTCTCTTGCAGTATGATCCCTGATTCTTGTTTTACTACCCCTTTTCCTTACCAACAGCATATGAAGATAGACTGAGAAGTGCTTCATATTCCCCTCCACCAAAAAACCCCCTGATATGTTCCCAGTAAAACGAAGAGTCAGTTTTTACATTGAATGATTCTTCATTTTTTGTTGCTGTCAAGATATACACTGATAAATTCCCAGAAAATAAATGAAATAAAAAACGAAAATGAAGATCCTTGATTATCCTCTGTACCCAACAATTACCATTGGGATTTTCCTTTCCATTTACTCCATCAGGAACCTAGTCACTTTTCATGGGGGACATCCTGCCTTAGAATGATACTGTTTGCCCTGGAAAGCTTAACCCCAAGGTAAAGCTAATTCAGCACTCAGTGATTGGAACACCATGTTCTAAAGCAGTATTTTGAAATTATTTACTTGCTTAATATGATAATTACAGAAGATGCCAGACTCAGAACAGTGGACACAGAAACCCTCCATTTATTTATAGAACAGACAAAATACTCAGAAGCAGTTCAAGGCTCCTCAATGCGATCTCTTCAACTAAGAGGATTGCATGGGGATGTGCTGTACCCACTTGCAGAAAGTCCCTTTTATCTTACAAAGTGACCAGTGTACTAAAGAATAGATGTTAATGATACTGAAAGCATTAACATCTATAAACCGCCAGCATCATCTATTGAAAACTATTAATGTGCATAATGTAGCTTGTAATATTGATCGTTCAAAATCTCTGCTAATGAGGTAATGAGAGGCAAATGTATGTGCAGCCCCTCAAATCTCTGGTCCCTCTACAGGTCTTTGTGCTCCGTGGGGAGATGTGAGGTACATAGAGGTAAGGTGACTATATTATCTACAGCCACTACTCCTGGAATATACAGGGTGGCCCAAAAAAAGTGAGAACATCTCATAGCATATAAGTTATTTAAAAATTCAAAAAGACAGATGTAAACAATTGACAAATTTTAAAAAAAAGATGGTGACCGGAAATTGTCGAAATAAAGACGTTATATAGCTAAAAAAGGTAAATAAGTTAACTATTTAAGCTTTTAATTTACGAGATGTTCTCACTTTTTCTGGGTCACCCTGTAGAGTTCTGAGATAGGACCAGTTAGGGCTGGAAGGCCATTGGTCCCAGGGGTCATTCACGCCACTTACATGCAGCTCTGAAGAAATGCAGTTCCGTCCAGGCTTTGTTCTAACCACGTAAAGTTTATTTAAAGTTTTTAAATAGTTAAAGCAAATGGAAATTAATAATAGTTCTCAGAGTATGAAATATTCAAAGTCATAGTTCAGTTCACCCTTCTCTCTGCCCTTAGGGTGACATATTCCTCTTCTCCACTGCCTGAGACCTTCCCAAAGGAAATGGAATGCCAGTTTCCTTGTCAGCTCTGGACCAGCTACTTCGGAGTTCCTGGAGACTGGATGCAGATTCAGGCAGCAGGCACTTCTTCCTGTAGAACCCTGGCCCTTCTCGATTCAACTCCTAGGGTGCACCTCTGGATCCTCTCCTCTTCCAGGATCAGGGAAACCCTTAGCTCTCCTTTTGTCCAGAAGCAGCATCCTGCCCCTGGATTCATGGAGGCACATTCCATTCTGCGTGTCCCAGCCTCTGTGCATCTGGCACAGAGATAGACCCGATTCTGATCCTGCAGGGCTCATCTAACTCCCGTGGAATCAGAATTGCATCTAGGCCTGTACGTGCAGGCCAGGACCCAATTCCCATTGGCCTACACGTACAGGCCCCTACTCAGCTAATTTAGTCAGGCTTCTGAATGGAACCGCGGTGTCATGGTGTCCGGTTGCGATCCCTGGCTGCCGACCACTTTCACCTTTCCCTGCAGCCCGACCCCCGATCTGGCCTCCCATGGCCAGGATCAGGCTGCAGGGAATCTCCTGCACCCCCTCAGCTATTTGCTCGTGGCCGGGCCTCCCATCCCCGATGTCTAGGGGGACTTATTTCCACCTATGAGGTGAAATAAGTCCCCTGTCCAGTCTGCCGGCCCCAGATGTACATGGCCGACTTCAGAATCAGCCCTTTATGTCTGGGGCCGCCAACCACCCACTGTCCATCCTAACTCTGCCTCTGCACCATCCCCTCCTGCACCTCTCTAAGCCTCCCCGTACAAACTCCTTGTTCATACAGGGGGAGTGGGGACTTAGTTGAGGATGGCAAGTGGAGACGAATAGTGGGACAGAATAGATCCCTTAGTGTTTTTATTTTTTTATTTATTATTTTATTTAGCAATGCTTACATACCGCTTTTCACTGGGTCAAAGCGGTGTACATCAAGGTACCTGAGTGGTGTACTGTGGTGGTACAATAGATAAGTCAGCAAAAATCAGGAATCTGCCTTTGGGCTGTAATATTCACATAAGTCAGTTTCCTTTCATTTCGAGGAACTCCTCCTACAATTAACCTTGCTAGTAAGAAGAACCCTTCCAATACTGGAAAATTTTGAGTGGTACGAAAAATCACCTCTTAACCTGGTACACCTCTACATAAATAAAATAGTTCCTTGCCTATTAGTGCAGCAAAAAGTACATGTGTTAAAATGTGCACAATGCATTGCAGAAGAATTAATGCAGGGCTGGTTCAAGGTATTCACACCCAAGGCAATCCTTAAGCCTTACATACATACACGGCTGTCAGAATCTATTGTTTAGCTTTGAATGCCCTGCTTTTTGCCGCTCTCAGAAGCTGTCACCCTAGGGCAATGCCTAGTTTGTCTTTAGTTGGGCCAGCCTTGCGTTAATGGAGAAAACATAGCTACTCTTTCTGTGTTACTGTCTGTGCTAACGTGATGCTTTCAAACATGTGCCTCATCTGCCTCTCATTAACATCGACCATTTATATCTAGGTTAAACACAGTGGACTCAATATTCAGAAGCATTTACCCGGTTTACAGAGCTGTAAACCGTGTAAATGCCCCTAAGCGGGATATTCAGTGGCACTAACACAGTATATCCCTGCTAGACTGTTGGTACCCAACAACTATCTTGCCGGCCTACACTAACTCATCTCTAGGCCAGCTGCCTTGACTTCACCCGCCACTCGAATCCAAAATCCAAGTATTTCTGGCAGACATAAAATGGAGCCTGCTCACACCTTCCTGATTTTGTGCATGTGTATACTAACATCTTCATATAGAACCATCCCACACTCACAATACTGCATTCCTCTACTATATACACCAATCTACCTTCTCCACCCCCCCCCCTCCATTACCCATCCTGCATCAATACAACTTAAATCCTATCACCACCACACAAACACCAAGTAAATTACCCCAACGACACACCCATATCAAAGGGAACAAATCTATATATATATATGAATATCCCAGAGTAATGCGTTTATATACCCTGATGCTAACTGTTTAGCATCGGGGCATGCAGGGGGAAGTACCCAGGGATAACCGTGCAGCAGCGATATTCAGCCACTGCCCAGTTATCCCTCAGTGGTAAACGTTAGGCGCAGCAAAAGCACTCATATTGCCACTGCACAGTTATCCCTCAGTGGTAAACGTTAGGCGCAGCAAAAGCACTCATATTGCCACTGCACAGTTAGCTTCTGCGCTGTGTGCAGCTTTGTGGCAACCCTGGATATTCAATGTTGGTGGCAGATATAGCTCCAGATTGAATATCTGGGGTTAAAGTTTGGCGGTGATGGCTATGCACCTTAGAGGCCCATAGCTGCCACAAATGAATATCGGGCTCAGTAAAGCTGATATTCGGCAGTAAGAAATTCATTTAAATGTAACCAGATCACTGAGACACATCCTTGGTAGTGTGAACAAGTGTAAGTAGGCAAACTGAATGGATCAGATCTAGAGATTGACAGATTAAATTAGCATAGCTGATGTCCACTCCTTTGATGAGGCTTTTTATTAGCAAATTGCTTACAGCAAACTTAATGCTAAATGTGTTTGTCATCTCTGTCGTGAACTGGGCTTTATCCCATTTCACTTGAGCTTTTGAATGGCCAACAGAATGAGAACTGTTATCACAACCTGCCTGGACAGTGACGACTTTCATCAGAACAAGCACAGACATGGGGAGATCATTATTGCTCAGGGAACTACTAGGCTTCGGACCTAGCACTGTGTGACGGTAATTGGGCAGTTTGCTGGAAACCTGCATTCTTTGCCTTCTAGGTCTATCTTGCTGCGCCCCTGATGACATCTGCGGCAGCTTTAAAACATAGTCCCATGCTGCGGAATGTGGCCGTGGGCGCATCTGAAGGGGTGTGTCCAAAGGGGCATGTCCTGCCCCTTTGGAGCCTCTTTGGAGCAATGAGAAGAGACAAGAGGCGGGTATACCATCGGAATGGAGAAACGAAAGAAGCGCACCTTTAACTTGAGTATGAGCAATCCAGCTAAGACAGTCAAGGATGTCGGTACTTTAGATAAGCACGTTGTGGTGATAGCGAAATGCCTGGATGATCTTGCTCTTTCCTTGACTAATGGCCAGGCATCACCGGTCTCTACCCTGTCTTTTTTAAGGGAAAGTAATCAAACCCCACTGTCTGGCAATGTGATTGGGGGTCTTACAACTTCCTCACCTAAATCGGTTGGGATGGCACAAGCCAAAGTAGTACTCGAGGCTGGGCCTATTTGTGGTCTGTGTGAACTTGGAGCGGTGGTCCCACTACCGCAGGTAGTCCAGCCACTGAAGGCTATAAGTCTACCGAACTCTATGCCTCATCAGAAGCACAGCCCTCTGAAATTATTTTATCAGATGTTTGTATGGTGCTTGTTCAGATGGAAACCTCTTTTGCTACCACTATTGATCACTTTGCTAATTTCGCCAAGGAAACAGTGGAGAAGTTTGCCGAAAATGATATGTATGTTGATTCGATAGACTCTAGGCTTCAAAAGACTGAGTTATTGGTTCAAACAGTTTATGGAGTCACTTCCTCTGCAATTAAGGATAGTATAGTGTTGCATCATCAGCAAGAACTTTTAGAAAATACTGCGCAAGCTAAAAATCTCCACTGTCTTAATTTTCCCAGAACTCATTATATATCTGCATTGATTTTCTTTTTCAGAAATATTTAAAGGAGGTTCTGGGATATCAGGAGTGGGCTTCCTTAATTTTAAATAATTTGTACTATTTGCCAAGAACTACTAAGTATACAAAAGTGGAAGGCGAAGGTGTAAATTCTATTGGTCTTGTTGATATTTATTTATTTATTTTATTTATTTACAGTTCTTATATACCACGCTTTTTAGCATCAGTGCGGTTTACAAATAACAAATTTTGCATCAGAACAAAAGATCTTTTGCTTACATTGTAACAGGATTGGTAACTTGGGACTGTAACAAGGGGAACTATATACAGATCAACAGTGGTTGTTGTAAACTATTTACAGTTTATATTGTAAGTTAGAATCGTAGAGCAAGAGACTATGTAATCTAATATCATTGTGAGTGTGCCTGAGGGTGGGTATGTTTTGTACCTTGTCAAGAGTTATATTGTAGGAATGTCAGAGGCTGTGTGAGTGAGTTGAGGTGTAGGAAGTGATTGTGTTAGGTTAGGATGGCCAAAGTGAAGGCAGAATAAGTGGTGTTTAAGGGCTTTTCTAAACTGTGAGAGGTCACCGATTGCTTGGATATGAGGTGGGAGATTGTTCCAGCACCTAGGGGCATAGAGTGTAAAGGCTCTATTGCTAGTTGTTTGAGTACATTTAGTAGACTCGAGTGGTATAGTCAGCATGTTGGCAGCTACTGATCTCCTTAGCCTGTTTTTTAGGGGTGATGGTCAGGAGTGCAGAGAGGGATGACGGGGATAGCCGGTTAATTGCTTTAAACGATAGGAGTAGTGCCTTGTAGGTGATCCTGCATTGTAACGGTAGCCAGTGTAGTTCCATAAGTATGGGCGTGATGTGATCTCTTCTGGATATGCCGCTGAGAATGCGGGCTGCTGCATTCATCGCCATCTGTAGTGGATTGAGGGTGCTGTTAGGGAGGCCTTGTAGGATGATGTTGGCATAATCAAAATGAGGCGTTACAAGCGTCTGGAATATCGTTCTGAAGTCATCTGGGGTTAGTAGCGGTCTTAGGTGTCTTAGTGTCCGTATTTTATTGTAGATGGACTTGGTTGTGTTCTTTATGTGTTCTTTGAAGTTGAGCAGTTGGTCTATTGTGACACCTAAGTAGCGTATAACAGATTTACATGGAAGCTCTGCATCTTGCACCTTCAATGAAGTGGGGGGAGAGAAGTTCTTGTTCTTGGTTATGAATAGTACCTAGCTTTCTTAAAGTTTATGCGTAGATTCTGTGATAAGAGCCAATCAGTGATTGCATTGAAGCACTCTATTAGTAGGGAAAGGTCAGGATGCATGATTTTGATTGGTGTGAATATCAAGACATCGTCTGCATAGATCAAACTGGATATATTAAAGGAGCGGATTATATCACAAATAAGTTGCATATATATGTTGAAAAGTAAAGCAGATAGGGAGGATCCTTGGGGTACTCCCTGTTGTTGATGGAATGGTTCAGATGTTGATGGTCCTATCCGTACATGTTGCCAACGGTCAGCTAAATAGGATTTGCACCATTCCCAGGCCAAGCCATGAATTCCCTTTTCCTGAAGGCGAGAGAGGAGTCGCTCATGGTTAACAGAATCAAATGTAGCAGCGATATCGAGGAAGATGACTACAAACCCATTTTCGATTTTGTCAATACCTCTAGATAAGGTGTTGATAAGTAAGGTGAGTAGAGTCTCAATACCATGGGATTCTTGGAACCTATGCTGGCAGGAATCAAGAGGGGCTGATATGTCAATGTGTTGCTGCAGTTGCATTTGAACCACTTTCTCGATAATTTTAGCTAGAAGGGGTATGCTTGAGATCGGGCAATATGAGTCTGTCCTTGCCGGGTCAAGATTGTTGTTTTTCAGGAGAGGGCGTATAGACGTTTGTTTAAGAGCTGCTGGGAATGTTCCTGCTGCGAAGGAGTGCTTCATGATGTAGGCTAGAGTTGGGCTGAGTTCTGCACGCATTGTTCTGATCCAGTAAGCAGGACAAGGATCATTTCGTGCTATAGTGGTGTTAATAGTAGCAATAAGGTCAGCGATGTATTTCTCTGATGGAGGGATGAAGTTTGTTAACGGTAGCAGTACCTGGGGAATGTAGCTGAGTGTGGAATTTGATGCCAGATTTGTTCTAATGATTTTAGATTGAAGGTACTCGGCATAGGGCTGAGGTTGAATTGATATCGTCTGATTGGCGGAAGGTGCCTTGGTTAGGGACTTAGCAATGCTAAAGAGGTTGCGTGGTTTATTTAACGAGCGGAGGAGGAGCTCCGTATGGTGTTCTCTCATTTTTTCAGATATTTTCTCGCGGTGTTGCTTTAGGGTGTTTTCATAAGTCATTTGGTCAGTTGTAGAACGAGATCGACGACATTTTCTTTCTTGCTTTCTTAGAAGCTGAAGAGATGACCGTAATTCAGCAGAGAACCAAGGGGTTGGTTTTCTGTTTCTTGGTGATTTGATGGAGGCTGGTGATTTATTTGAGGAGGGTAGCTGCAAACAAGAGTTCAGGGTGGTATTCCATATGTTGATCATATCGTCAAGGTTTTGAGCTGATTGACAGAGTACTGGAAGAGCGCTGTTGATGAACTCATATTTGTCAATGGATTTATTTATTTATTTAGACAGTTTTGTATACCGCCTTATCCTTCAATCAAAGCGGTCACAATACAATTGGGGGATACATTTAACACACGGGGATATGAGACACATACACTAATCCTTACAGGGAACATGGGCAATGGAGGGTTAAGTGGCTTGCCCAAGACCACAAGGAGCATCTGTGGGACTAGAAACCCCAGTCCTTCCGGCCCAAGGTTGCTGTCCTCTAGTGGGATTTGAACCCCCGACCTTCCAGCCTGAAGTACCTTGCCCCAACCACTAGGCTACTCAGGTTGATCCTGAGGAGGCTATATTTGCTTGGCTGGTTGGGAATCGATCTTGTTGGAATGGGATCTGGAAGGAGATTAAGTGGTGGTCTGACCATGGGACTGGAGTAAAAGAGAGGTTAATATTGTTGTTTGATTCTGAATGGGGGGCAAAAATGAGGTCAAGAACGTTTCCCTTGAGGTGTGTAGGAGAGTTTACCATCTGTGTATAACTGAGGTCAGTCATAGCTTCAAGGAAGGTGTTAGAGTAGGTGGGTTGTAGGGAGGCGAGGTTAAAATCGCCAATCAACCAGTTAGGTTTACATGGGCTTACAGAGTTGCAGGCCAGGTCCATTATGTTAGAGAGATCTTCTGGGGGGGGGGGGGAGAAGGAGCTCTATAGATGAGTTTTATAATGATATGCTTATTGGCAACAGACACTATGTCCATGTGCATGATACTCCTAGAAGATATTAGCTGGAACTGGAGACTAGTTCTTGCTAGAATGAATACACCACCTCCTTTCCGGTTGGTTCTGTGACATGTGTGTATTGAGTAGTCAGGAGGGATGAGCTGATTTATGAGGACAGTGTCTGTGTCTGACAGCCAAGATTCTGTGACCATAAGGATACCCAAGTTCAGATTAGTAATAAGGTCTGTGATGGCTGGCCATTTTTTTGCAAACTGAACGTGAGTTGATGAGAGCACACTTTAGGTTACTATGCAGGAGAGTGGGTTCCGGCTTGGGGCTATAAGTGTTATTAAGGGATATATAGAGAAAGTGTGAATGTCTGATATGGTGTGTATGTGGTGCTGTGTGATGGGAGCTGGTGTGATTTCTTCTTCCCAGGCTATGTAGGATAGGGATATTGTTATGGGTGGGTGAAAAGGCTGATGAATTCTGAATGGCGTTAGCTATGAGGTAAAAACTAAATCTGGCAAATAATGAGATGGCCATGTTAGGGTTGCTGGGGGTTGTCAATGATATTGTCGTTAAATTAACAACAGTAGTAATAGATAGTGGGCGCAATAATAGAAGGTTACCGGTAGCAGAGATAGCAGGCTATTGGCAACAGTAAAATTGGTCAGAGTAACAACAGTTATAGCAAGCTATTGGCAGCAGTAATGGCAGGCTACTGGCAACAGTGAAGGTGACCAAAATTGCAGCAGTTATAGCAGGCTACTGGCAACAGTAAAAGTGATCAAAAATAGTGCAGTTCTAACAGGCTACTGGTAACAGTTATAGCAGGCTACTGGCAACAGTAAAAGTGATCAAAATAGTGCAGTTCTAACAGGCTACTGGTAACAGTAATGGCAGGCTACTGGCAACAGTAAAAGTGATCAAAATAGTGCAGAGATGATACCCTTAATATTCCTGATTATATTGAGTCTTCTATGGATACAATTACCTCTCGGGCAACTCTTCGTATCTCATTTAATTCAGAAATAGATAAAAATACAATATTGCAGTTATTCTTTCAAAAAAAGAATGACTTATTCTGTGGCAAACAAATTAATATCTTTCCTGACGTTTCTAGACAAACACAGGCTTTGAAGCCTAAAATTCTTGCCCTTGGGGCAAGTTTTTTCCTTAAATTTCCCTGCAAATGTTTGGTGATGTCAGGGAAGGATTAGCTATGTTTTCTTTGAAACTATGCAATTGGAGGATTTCCTTAAAACATGAGCGGTAGCTACAGAGTAGGTTGTGCATTGGTATGACATGTTTTGCTAGATGGTATTGTACAAAATGGGTTTAATAAGTAATTTCCGGAGTTTTGAGTGAGTGGATGTTTATTTTGATTTATTTGCTTTTCCTAGTTTGGGCATGGATTTCCCCGAATGTGGACTAGTGATTATATGGATATTGATGGATTGTGTTTGATTTGATTTCTTTCTTTTTTTTCTGATTGTTTTCTTTGTAAACAATTGAAAATTATTCTAAATTAAAAAAAAGAACCAGCACAGACATGAAAGGCATTCTGTCTGCTGCTTCCCACTGCCTTTCCCTAGCACATAAAATGATTAATGAAAGTTGTAATTCATTCTTCTGAGAAGCAATAATCTGGGATTGATTTGCAGAGATCTATTCCTTTTGTTACATAGCAAGTTTCTCCTTTGTGTGTCGGGGGGGGGGGGGCAGGAAAGGTTGAAATAATGTAATTTTCTCTTCTCTCTAACTTTGTGATGTTCAGAATCTGCCAGGATCATGCTTCTGGCCTGCTTGGCAAAATCACGGGGATGGAAGCCTCCTCAAGCATTTCTCATCTAGGAGTTCCAGCGTAGGGAACAATTTAGCTCATGGCGACCCTCTGGATCATTGTCCTAAACTGTGTTCGATCTTCAGTCACGTGACTCATTGTTGATAGAGTGGCATCTATAGCTGCTGTTATTGCATTTTTCCATCTCATTGCTGGCCTTTTCTCTTTTATGACAACCTTCAACCTTGCCAAGCATGATGTCTTTCTCTAATGGTCTCTCTCCTTGAATGATTTGTCAAAAGTATGAAAGTTGAAGTCTTGTAATCTGAGCTTCTAAAGAAAACTTAGGTTTGATCTCCTCTAGTAATAACTGGTTTATTCTTAGAGCAGTCCATGGAATACACAATTTTCTACCCCAGCACCATAATTCAAAGGCATCAATTTTCTTCTTATATTTTTCATTGTTCAACTTTCACAACCATATGACATCATTGAAAAAACCATAACAATAGCAAATAACTCAATTTGATTTCCACCCAATGGCTGGATGTTTCTTAAGTGCTTGCTTTAATTTTGTGGCTGCAAAGTTGACAAAAATATAACAGATACAGTTCAATTTTTCATCAAAATAATTGCAAAGCAAAGCTTCCATCAGCACACGTGAAGGGTAATTTTATCATTGGGGCGTTGGTAAAGGTGGCCGAAACACATCTGGTTTAAACCCAGTTTATACAGACAAGCTGGCACTTACTTGTCTTTCTTAACTACTAGTGTAAATGGCAGAGATCACGTCTTAAATTCAGGTTTGGACATTTAAACCTATGTTATAGCAGGTATAAATGAATGGGCAAAGTTTGCAAGTATCCATGTAGATTTAAGGTATTTTATAATCAACATGTACTCCACCTAGACTGTGCCCCTGATGATGCCTACTGACAAAGTACACACTTCATGCCAATATGGATACTTTTACACAGGTAGATCGCTACATACACACAAAAATGACTATAAAATTTCCCCCTATATGTAGCAACAGATGATAGTGCAAACTTTGTGCCCACTTCAGTTTAGGTACTAAGTGTATATAACAGTCCTAAAATTTCAGAGAATGCATTTGACTCTGCTTCATAAGAATGCCAAACTGGGTCAGATCAAGGTCCATCAAACCCAGTATCCTGTTTCCAACAGTGGCCTATCCAGGTCACAAGTACCTGGCAGGTTTCCAAAAAGGCACACAGATTCCATAGTGCTCATCCCGGGGTAAGCAGTGGATTTCCCAAGTCCTCTTTAATAACAGTTTATGGACTTTTCCTCCAGGAACTTGTCCAAACCTTCTTCAAACCTAACTATACTAACAGCTTTTACTACATCCTCTAGTAATGAATTCCAAAGCTTGATTACGCGTTGAGTCAAAAAAGATTTATCTTACTAGTTTTAAAAGGGTTGCATTGTAATTTCATTGCATGTCCTCTAGTCTGTCTACTTTTTGATGGCATAAACAACCAATCTACATTTTCCCGTTCCATTCCATTCATTAATTTATAAACCACTATCATATCCCCCCTCAGCCATCTCTTTTCCAAGTTGAAGAGCCCTAACCTTTTAAGAAAAAGACATCATGCTTGGCAAGGTAGAAGATCAACGCAAAAGAGGAAGGCCAGCAATGAGATGGATCAATACAATAACAGCATCTATGGGGGCCACTCTATCAACAATGATTTGCCTGACTGAAGACCAAGCACAGTTTAGGATAACTATCCAGAGGGTTGCTATGAGTCAACAGCGACTCAACGGCACTTAAGAACAACAGCAACAACAACCTTTTAAGCCTCCCCTCTCCTTCCATCTTACCATTGTGTTGCTCTTCTCTGTACCTTTTCTAATTTTATCCTTTTTAAGATATGATGACCAGAATTGCACACAATGGAGTGATACAGAGGCACTATAATATCTTTGGTTTTATTCTCCATTCCTTTCCTTATGATTCCTAGCTTCTGTATCATAGATATATCTTATCTATAGACAAACGCTTTCCAGCAATACCTAATTTCATCATTAATTCTACTAAGTAATCACAGCTGGGCCATCACCTCAGAATTACAAGAATTTCAGTTTCATCCCAAATAAACATTGTGACAAAGGATGTATCCCCATCCCATAAATTAATTCTTCATATTGAGCCTATCAAATGGTTGTTCCACAGGTCAGTAATAATCAGGGCCAGCCCAACCATCATGATGAAACTTGCAGGCCGATGGCCGAACCGCACATAGGTCAGTAAAAAGTAATAGACTGACTTTATACTGGTTGCTCCATGGTGTCATGGTAGGCTGTAGATACACTTGCTCTTGCTGTGTAATCATGAGACTATGACTTGAAACTCAACTTTCAAATATTTTCAGGTACAGATGTTTGTGGAGCTTCATTCTGACTCTTTTCATCCAAATGCAACTCCTCCATAACCTGGCGCTTTCAGATTGGCCTACTATCTATCTGATGCTTCACGATGCCCAGTGCTAATTTTCTAATATAAAAAGTAGAGGGATGAGGCCACCAAGGGGAGGGGGAGGGAGAAAGGGAAATAGTTTTCTCTCTTCCACATCAACTTTGAAGGAAGCGAGTTTCAAAAGGTTCCAAGTCAGCAGCCTGGTAGAATATAACCACTGATTGTGCTACAAATCTTTTTGGCTTAATTTGACTTCAGGGCTGACCCTAGGAGGAGTGGAGCCCAGAGTAAATCAGTCTGCCCAGGACCCCAAGCCTTGCCTGCTCATGCCCCCCTCTTGTACTTTTCCTCCATCAGCAGATGGAAAGCAGTGTTTTCCAGTATTTTGATGAGAATCTGCATTTATTTCCTCCTCTGATGAATTCAGTCTGAAATCTGAATAACTGGTAGCTAGCAGAACCTGCAAGATTATGGGATCTTGCATGTTCAGACTTCAGACTGAAGCCAGCAGAGGAGGATGATACAGGTAAGAAACACTGTTCTGTGAGTGGCAGAGGAGAAGGAAACGGGGGAAAAGATGAAGAAAACAAGGAAACAGGCTTCCACTTCCTCATGCTTGTGGCACATCAAGGAAGAACTCTGGCCAGCAAAGTACAGGGCCTGGAGCATATACCCTGATTTGGCTCACACTCCCTCCCCTCCCCTGCAGGGCTAGTGCTACCTTTTTTGCTGCCCTGTGTGAATGATTACTGTGCTGCCCCCCACCTGTCCCCACTGTCACTGTTGTCCCCATCCTCACCGATTCCAATGGAGCCCTTCAAAAGCCTCTCTTTTGTTCCAACATGTTGAAAATTCTGAGAGGATAGCCATGTTAAAGCACAAGAAGAGCAAGACCCTCTTGCAAAACCAAACAGTGATACACAGGAGGTAAAAGTGGAGGATGAACACAGATGCTTTATTGAATCCCCAACGCGTTTCGGCAGATGCCTTCTTCGGGGGGAGGATACTTTAATACATATAAAACAAAACATATTAAAACCATAATGAATCAAAAACCCAAATTGAACGGGCATAACCACCGTAAGTGTTCAAATTGACCAATAAATAAATCAGTAACCAATACAATGAAATAGGACCACAAATATGAAAAAATATGTAAAAAAATATCTAAAACTATATAAAATAAATAAAATAGATGCAGGGCAAAACAAAGTCTCAATAAATATAAAAACCAATATACAAACATGCAACATGTTACTCACATTAAAATACTGTGGGTACGGAGACCCTGGTGGTAGATCCTCTTATACTGTAGCTATCACCATGAACTGGAAACAAAAGGCTCTTGCAAAATAAAACTGTAGTGTATCTAATAAAACTGCAACATAACAATTAAAATCGACAAAGAGATCTGTGAAAAACATGAACACATTTACTAGAATGAAATAAATGTGTTTTTAAAGATCTTGTGCCTTAATGTTTTTTAAACAACACCATTTTTAAACTATTTCCTACAGTGTTGGCTATGTGCCGATTTATTATACGAAATCAGTCAGTTTCTGTCAGGTACTCTCACCGTATTTATTAGAAGTATTCACTATTCTCCTCTGTTGTTTAGATGAGGATTTCAATCTAACTATTCATTCTTCAACACGGTGCTCCCTTGGCTCATATTAGCCATGTTTATTGATTACATTTATAACAG
Organism: Ichthyophis bannanicus; assembly: GCA_033557465.1. Taxonomy (NCBI): domain Eukaryota; kingdom Metazoa; phylum Chordata; class Amphibia; order Gymnophiona; family Ichthyophiidae; genus Ichthyophis; species Ichthyophis bannanicus. The sequence continues at coordinate 381,820,345 of CM066034.1, forward strand.
CACAACAATGTTTTTTTCTTTACTTATTGACAATAAGAGTTTCTTGTTTCCCTATTCCTGATGTCTTAGAGGGTACACACAACCTCTGTAGTTTTGAGTTTTAACTTAGTTTTGGCTTTAATTTATTTCATTCTAGTAAATGTGTTCATGTTTTTCACAGATCTCTTTGTCAATTTTAATTGTTATGTTGCAGTTTTATTAGATACACTACAGTTTTATTTTGCAAGAGCCTTTTGTTTCCAGTTCATGGTGATAGCTACAATATAAGAGGATCTACCATCAGGGTCTCCGTACCCACAGTGTTTTAATGTGAGTAACATGTTGCATGTTTGTATATTGGTTTTTATATTTATTGAGACTTTGTTTTGCCCTGCGTCTATTTTATTTATTTTATATAGTTTTAGAAACTTTTTTACATAGTTATTCATATTTGTGGTCCTATTTCATTGTATTGATTACTGATTTATTTATTGGTCAATTTGAACACTTACGGTGGTTATGCCCGTTCAATTTGGGTTTTTGATTCATTGGGGCATGTTTACTAAACTCCGAAATTGTGCGGGGCCCCGTTAGTGTGCCTGTGCCATATAAGGAGTGGGCGGTTCTGCCAGTAAATAGAAAAAAAAACGGGAGAAAGCGACCGTACTTGTGCGCGTCGTGCAACTGTGCGGGGTCCGTATTAGCGCGTGGGAAGGCTAAGTGTCACGCTGCTGGGCACGCAAATGAACAGAGCTGTAGTACAACGGTGAAGACACTGAGCAATGATGCAGGGGCCACGGGTTTGAACCCCCACTGGGTGCAATGAACAAGGCTGGCTCAGGCAGTACCTATTATGGGGAGGATTGTTTTAGGAGGGAGCCTAATTTTGTGCGGCAGAAGGCGGCGCGCCGATGTGCAGGCACAGGAACAGAGCCACAGCACAATGGTGAAGACACTGACCAATAGTGCAGGGAGCAGGGGTTCAATCCCCCACAGTGCTCGGGCTCACTGAGGCAGTATTTTAGGGGGCATATAACAAATGGTCAGCATAAGGCGGCGCGCTGATGGGCATAAGGCGGCGCGCTAATGTTTTAGGAGGCACTGTAATAGTGGCCGGCAGAAGTGGCATGCTGATGGGCACACACAGGAACAGAGCCACAGCACAATGGTTATGACACTGACCAATGGTGCAGGGGCCATGGGTTCAATCCCCCAAGGTGCCCAATGAAGAAGGCTCACAGAGGCATTATGTATTATGGGGATGAGTGCTATAGGGGGCAGGTTAGTTTTATTATCTCAGTTAACACTACTAGCAAACACACTCACAAAGCGTGTTAACATAAGGCGGCCCATAAGGCACATGTTAACGTTCACTGTCCGCCAAGGCACCCTAGAATGTCCCCTATAGGGCCCCATATATGTTGCAGTACAGGGTAATGTATAGTGCACCTTATATGGATGGCAACCATAAGGTGCCCTATAGGGCGCCCTATAAAGCACCCTCAGAGGCACCTTATGGGTACAGTACGCTGAGGGTGTTTTTGCTGGCAACAACATATGTACATGACAGTTAAAAAAAACATTGAACAACCCTCTAAAAGAACCCCACTGTGGGTTTGAACCCATGACCTCTGGCTTCACAGGCAGTGACATAACCATTGGGCTACAGCTGCCAGCAAGCCCCTGGCTGGCTGTAGAGAGCCGTCATGTCACCACACAGACAGTCTTCTGTGGGAACCAGGATAGGGTTAGGCCACCCGTACCCATGATGCACTGCACATGCAAATCAGCTGACCACAGATGAACACAAGATGGGGAATGCACCCCAACAGCTCCCCGACCTGGTAGGGGGAAGTGTCCGTGTGCACCCACACAGCACCTCGGCCTGGTAGGGGGGTACTGACCGGGTGTGTTACTGGCACAGAGTAGCTACACACCCTCACATCGTGCGGGTACAGTGCTCACCCTGAGGGTGTGGTGATGCGCCCAAGACCAGGTCCACAACACCTGCCATGGCTGACAGAGGCCATGCCGGAGCTCCAAAGCAGTAGAAATCTGAGGGATAGGTAGTTCCTGCAGAAACACCCTGGATTACTCTGTCTGTGTCAGTCAGTGGAACCCCCTATGGCCCCCCAGGTGGGCTATGTACCACCATTCCCCCCCCAGCTGCGGGCAAAAAACAGGGTCCCCTATCAACAGATCCACATTCTACCACCCTGCAATGGTGGCAGTAGAGTGGACCATCAACCCCGGTCCTGCTGGGGAACAGACACCCTACAGGGCATCCAAAGCAGCCCTATACACATCCATAACACAATATCAGACAGACATTAGGCCAAGATATGCTAAGCTGCACCCCACCACTATCTGATATTCTCCTGCAGCAGGCCCTCAGCCGCTGCACCCTGCAAGGCACTACATCAAGACACAAACCAGCTGAGAACAGTCTGCTAGTTAGTCCTGGTAGAAATGCATGCACCCAGAACTGGGATGGCAGCGCACACAAGCAGATAAGTCAGTGACTGGGCCCCACAAGGAAATCCATACATATCACATGAGAGAAATACTATATAGCACTATGGGGGTGCCTAGCCATGCTGGCATCACTGCACAGTCAGGGTGGAGTGTACCCCCAGCAGCACATACAGAGGTCACCCTGTCTGTGTAGGTGGTGTCCGGCCACTACAATGTCCCTGCCAGTGCCCTATGCCCTGTGCAGATGCATCCTGGCCAGCACACCCTGTCTGAGCTATACCCATGGTACCTTGCTGCTCATTATGCACATTGGCAGGCCAATACTGGCAACAGTGCTGGCAGTGTGGGCTGTGGAAGGTGTTTGCAGCCAACACACACTGTATAGACAGACACACACTCCCACACGTATGCCAGCATTGTGCCACTATAGAGGGGTTTATCAGCCTTGCCCACCACACCAGTCCTGGGCACAGTACAGGCATGGATATGCTACGCAGTACTGTTGGGGGTCACTCCCCAGGGTGGTAAACACTGTCAGAGACCAGACCTGAAGCACGCACCGCAGACATCAGACAGATTTTTATGTTGGAGATCAAAGAGCCAAATGTGCTTTAAGTAGGACAGTCTACCTGCCAGTACACATAGCAAACGTTTGAGAGCTATCCACCGCATACCCAGGTGTAGGGTGGCATTGCTAAGGTATGCAGGTGCTAGTATTGGGAGATGCACGCAGGGCCCAATGTCCTGCCTCTCCAGGAGGCATTGGCCAATGGGGCCTGTGGGTGTGGGTATGTTCGCCTCTGTTGGATGTGGCTTTACGGCAGAGTTTCCCAACTCCAGTCCTGGTGTGCCTACCACTGTTCGGGTTTCCCTGCTGTCCCTCATGAGTATGCATGAGCTACATCTACATGCCATGGGGGTGGTGCATAGATATGCAGCACAGGCATTTGTTTTAGCGGCAGCAAGGAGCCTGAATGGTGTGTGGTCCTCCAGGACTGCATTTGGGAGACTCTGCTCTAAGTAATGCCCCTGTTCATGGTGTCTGTGATCGGTGTGCGAAAAGATAGGTGTAATACCAATGCGTATGTCCCCAGCAATCCTGGTTTGTCCGTACTATCACGGTTTAGTTGTGTTAAAAATATGTGGACAGGATTGGCAGTAGCCCCAGCTGGGCTTTGAATCTTTGACCTTCTGTTATTGCACACACTGTCTGTGTGCACTGCACCACCGTGTTGCCACAGATTGACTGGATTCCCTGGGAAGTCCATGACTGTACATCCGACAGGGCCTGTCTGTTGCAGTGGACAGTGCCAGCCTGCACATGGATAGGCCACTGTCTTCGGTGGCTAGCAGCCACTGCCCCCCCCACCACCTGTCCCCTTACGCCAACATGCTGGCATGTCCTTATCTTGGTAAATCCAAAACCAAAATAGAGAAAATACTTTTCAAAGCTGACGTGTGTAAAATTAATGAAATGTCGGAAGTATAGCCATGAAGCGAGAAATCACCTCTTGAAGCTAACCTTCCATTTTACTCAATTTTAATTGAGCTCATGATTGAGCTTTCAATAATTAAGGTTAAACACCACAAAAGTGCTACCAGTAAAACTGTGTGCAAAAAAGCTTAGAAAAACTTGTCATAGCAAGAATAAATATATAAAATTACTTGCTGAAACCTTTTCTTGCATAAAAACAGAAGCAATTTTAACTTATCTGAGTCCAGCAAGATTAAGACGGTTGTCAGCAACGGCTTCCAAAAACTTCCCAAAAAGAAGTGTAAAGTTGTCAGCACATGAAATCGCGAAAGCAGCAGACACAGCACTGCGTTTCGGGCGGCCAACTTTTCCACGCCCTGCTTCAATGCTCAGCTCACTGCACCGACATTACTCCGTCTTCACTGATCAAAAACGCCAGCGCATGCTCACTCATCTTATCTTGGTAAAAGCATATGGCCTGATTGAGTTGTGGCACTCCCAGACTGCATTTGGGGGACTTGGCTGTAGGTAGTGCCCATTGTCATGGTGTGTGAGCGGTGTAGGGTAAAATATGGGTGTTTGCACCATGCTTCTGTACTCTGCAATAAAGGGATGTCTTTACTATCTCTGTTTAGTGGTGGGTAAAATGTAGGGACTGGGCTGGTAGGTGCCACAGCTGGGATTTGAACCTGTGACTCTCTGGTCCTATAGGTACTGGCTTTGTCTGCTGCACCACACTGTGGCCACAGAGACAGTGCAGTCCATGGAGATAGGAAACCTGACCAAAAGAGTAGGGAGCCCTGCTCTGCACATTTTTACTGTGGGCTCATTCACCGTGTCTGGCGACAAAAGTGCAAATAAAACCCGCAAATGACCGCGGAAAACGGGGGAGCAAATCTAACCAAGCTGGCCAACAGTGATATTCATGGGCACACATAACAGAACACACCCAGGAAAGCTCCACAAAAGGGAAATGATTTTTGGAAGGGTCTCCGCTCCGTAGACCCTTCCAAAATTCATTTCTTTTTTTGTAGCTTTCCTGGGTGTGTTTTTGTACTTTTTCCCATTGATAGAACTATTGCCCAGCAGAATTATCATTTTTAAACATTTTTGTTGGGGTCATTTTGGGTTTTATTTGCACTTTTGTTCTGTGCACATGTATCACACTGCTCACGTTTTGTAGGTTTCCCCGGTTTTGCTGTACGTTGCTGACGGAAATGGTTTCTCTTCCCTTTAAATGCCCTCTACCGCCAGTGTTTCACTCGCGGTATTTTTGCTTTGAAATTCGGCCCCGATAATGTGCGGGGAGCCTCTCCCCTCCCCTTCCCCGCCCATTAACCCCGTCTCTCCGCCCCTCGGGAGCCTTCCTCCGCCCTCCGTTAGCCTTTCCACGCCTCTATCGGACATTTGCAGGCCCGTACTTGTGCGGGGCCCGTTAGTGTGTCGCGCACCTGCGCGGGGGTTCATCGCACGTGTGCGGGGCGCTTAAGAGCACTTAAGTGCTGCTTTTAGTGCGCTATTGTGTGGCGCGCAATTGTGCGGTTTTTAGTAAACATGCCCCATTATGTTTTTAATATGTTTTGTTTTATATGTATTAAAGTATCCTCCCCCCAAAGAAGGCATCTGCCGAAACGCGTTGGGGATTCAATAAAGCATCTGTGTTCATCCTCCACTCTTGCCTCCTGTGTATTGTGAGGGTAGCCATGTTAGCCTGGAGTAGAAAAAATGACCGAGGCAGGTGCCACATTTTACGCTAAACAGTTTATTGAGGTATGAACGTTCTAGGATAAGCGTCCACATCAAAGTTTATAAGGTTTATGTATGGGTAAGGTTATAAATGTAGTATGTCATCAATTGGATATGTCTTAACGTTATTGATAAAATATGGCCATTCCTATACATCTGGTTGGTACAAAAAAGAAGTGCTGGAGAGGGAAGATCATATAAACTTTGATATTCTTCCATTCCTTGGGAAAAGCCCCTACTTTTTTTTCCCTGTGTAATGATCCAGTGCCATTATAGATAAAGCTAGTTTTGAAAGTGTCTATGCAAATTCTGGGCCTCACAAATTCTGGGCCTCACAATTCATTTTCTTAAAATAAAGTAGTATGGTGGTCATGTTTGTCCACTTCAGTGCGCAGAAATAAAGATGAACAAATGATAGCAGTTTGTGCAATAAAAAGATGACATCTTATGTGTCAGTTTACCTATATTTATTTTTTCCTAGAGAAACTGAGGATGGGAAGGAGAGAGAGAAGACTGGGCACACTACCTTCTGAATTCAAGAAAATTTCGCTAAAGAAAAAAAATGTATGAGCTACAATAGATCGAATATCGACCTTCCAGTATATCAGCTGGTGTTTGAGGTCTTGTCATGGTAATTTAGTATATTTTAGGCCATGTTTTAGAATATAGATTTATTCACCTTCTTGTAAATTATGTTATAAGGATTGAAGGATTTTTTGATATATTATTGGATGTTAAGTACCTTTATATTTGGCATTTATGTGTTTCATTTGCCTATATTTTAGCCACAGGTTGCTAACCGGGCAGCATGCAATATCACCGCTGCCTGGTTATCGACTGTAGCCACCTCCGCTCCTCCCTGGAACGCTCATGACACGCTCTGATGCTAAGCGATTAACATCAAGCATGTAAGGGAGAAGATCAGGGATATTCAGTGGCACTAACCATGTTAGTGCCATTGCTATCCCGGTTAGAGGCATTTACACAGTTTACAGGACTGCAAACCGTGTAAATGCCTTTTCAGATATTGGGCCCACTGTCTACTGAAATTCCACACCTATGAGGAATAATGAAATAGAACTTAAAAGTGGCAGATCCTATTCAGGTAAAGGTTCTGAGGGAAGGTTCTGAAGGCAGAGCACTAATATTAATAGGCAGTAAATAATACAGAACAATGGGACAAATAGCCTCAGTTGTTCACATGGCCAAGTCCGGCGCAGTCCTTGGCCCATGAAGCATGCAGTGGAGCTTGCTGTCTTGCTCCCTGGTACCTCTCAGAAAGCTTCCCAGTGCAGCCTGTGCTACCTCTCCTGATGAAGGGCATCCAAAGGACCCACGTCCTGATGATCTGAATAGTGTCTCACTTGGTGCCATGGCTCCCACCTCACTTTGCCTGGTCTTGCCTCCCCTTTTATTTAACGATGCTACCTTGTTACTATTGGGAATTGGAAAAAGTAGAAAGCAGCATGGGGCTTTGGAGCCCGTGGATGCATTGCAGGCCTGAAATGTCCCAGGCTCCTCTGATGCAACTTACTGTTACTGAGGGGCGGGGATGCATCAAACATGGTTCCCAAACCCCCAAGCTGTTTTAGGTTCTGCCTCTCCACTGTCCATTGCTTGCTGCTATTTGTCCTACAGCTGGGCTTGGCTGACTCACTATGCTGAATCTGCCGCCCTCCCGTGACTGCTGCCCGGTGTGAGCGCACAGTTTGTATAGTGGGTTGCACCAGTCCTGTCCCCCCTCCCCTCCTTTCATGAATTTACTATCTAACCACCATCATATACATTTTGTCCAGTACCAGAATGGTTCACTGCTATGTTGGCCATATAACTCTACATGGATAGGCACAGTTCACTCTAGGTGCCTGCATTATGACATGGTCTTCTCTGCATATAATTCTGCTTCCAAAGTCTTGCCGGACATGAACAGTGTGTTTGCTTTTTCCAGGGAGTTGCAGAAACACAGAGTTCTCACACCTCTCTTCTCAAAACAAAGTTTCCTCTGTTGGAGAGCTTGACTGACCAAATTCTTAAGGCTGGGGAGAAAGGGGGGTTAGGGGTGAGAGGAAAGCAACTACCTTTTTCAATAAAAATAAAAAAATAGAAAATGCTAGGTGATGAATAGAGAAGCTAATCCAGCGAACCCATGAGAATATGGTGGATTGTTTGGGAGCCTTTTCTTGTCTTGATTTGTTTTGTTTTTTTAATTTTATTTTATTTTATTTCACAGCAGCGCACATAATCAATTACGGCTTGAATCAGGGCTGAGGGGGAGGCGAGGCACTCCAATTCATAAATCAGTTTTATACGGTCATCAGTCAGGTTGTGAATCCAAATACCTCTGTCGGTTTAGGTTATTCAGGATTAATTGACTCCCACTGGGCTGTGCTGCAGATGGAGAGGGGGCTTTCTCACAGAGTCTGCTCTAGCTCAGCATGGGGGCGGGTGGCCTTCCTCCCACCCATCCACCCTGCATATTATACTATTGAAGTTGCAGGAAGAGGGAGTGTGAGAGAGTCAGAAAGAAGGAGATGGTGTTTGAAGATGGAAGGAGTTATATAAAAAGATTAAATATAGTAAAAGAAACACCCTCAGACTTTGGCTGGCACAAGCACCTATCCCTGATTGGAAAAGATTTGCTTTTTCTTTGATTTCAAGCGCTTGTTTTTACGCCTGGAGTTCCCCTTTCAGCTTTATCCAGAAGTAGAAATACCAACTCCTATATATGTTATCTGAGATGGAATAATGCAATTAAATTGTGCTTTGCTTGCTTTTTTTCAGTAAGCAGAAGATGGACACACGTTCTTTGCTTGCCTCTGTAAGTATATCTTCCTCTCTCTCCTATTTCAGCATTTCCAGCATTCAGTCTGTACATTGGCTAGTAAACACACTATTCTAAGATCTTTCCCAAAACAGGCCTTTCTCACTATTTCACTACCAATATGCATGTTGAGAGTAGACACATTCCTTCCCCCGAATAAAATCCTTCACGCTCAGCCTCCCCCTTCAAACCTAAAGAAAATGCTACGCCATGCTTGCTCTCGACCACAAACCCAACAATAATCTCTCTTAACCCAAAAAGAGATCAAGGTAACAAGACTAAACAGAAGTATGTAAAGATCAGCTTGCTAATGTATAGTGGATCTTGCCTATCAGGGAAACCTTCATTAGTAGAAAGATATGTCTAGAATGATTTTAAAGCTGGTACTTTTAAAGGGCCATAACTTGGGGGAAAGGGGGTGCATCTGAAAGGACCAATCAGGAAGGTGACCCAAGAGCTTCATGGCCTAGTCTGGCTCAGTAAGCATTGGTTTCACCCTATTACATCTGTGGATTTACACTTTCTATTTCTCAAAGAAAATCAGGGGTGGGGGGGAGGGGGGGTTAACTGCTGTCAAGTCAATGCTGACTCCTGGCAGTCCAGCAGCCCTTGGATTTCTTGGCAAGGTATAACTGGAAGTAGATTGCCAGGTCTTTTCTTCCAAGGTAACAAAGGGTAAAGTGACTTGCCTAAGGTCACAAGGAATGCCTGTGGGAACTGAACTTAGATTGCTTGGGTATTAGGCTGTTGCTCTACCCACTAGGCTACTTCTTCATGGATATAGTAAGAGACAGCAAGGACTAACTTGGCCCATTCCTGATGATATGGAGCTCCATAATTCCAAGGTTAGGTTGAATGAGGCCAAGTGGTTTATTTAGTACAACCTTCAAATTTTCTAGTAGCTCTTTCTTTATGCTGATGCAGAGGAAGACAAAATCCCCACAATCTATCCATAGGCAAACTTTAAACAAAAAGGACTGATTCTATAAAGGGTGCATGGAAAGTTATGCGCATTTACATGCATAAGACCCTATTCTAAAGGACTTATGCGTGTGAATGGGCACTCACATGCACTTAAAGCAGTCAATATTCTGTAAGCAAGAACGTAAGTCCCATCGCATATACTTTCAGTTTGGGTGGAGCATAGGCGGGGCCTAAATTTATTTTTATTTATTTTGTTTAGCTGGATTTTTATACCTCTTTTCAACGGATCAAAGCAGTGTACATGGAACAAGTCAAACTGAGTTTACATAGAATTTTGAACTTTGTACAAAAACATTAAATAAACATGGAAAAAGTGAGCTATTTGCATGCAGGTGGATACCCATCTGTGGTAGTTTAATAATGGTTAAGTAACAATAGCAAAATGTTGGGTTTTTAGTAGTTTTCTGAATTTGGTGAGGTCGGAAGAGTTCCTGATGTTGTCCGGGAAGGAATACCAGAGGGATGGGGCATACAGTTCGAATGATCTCAGGCAGGCTTACTGGCTGCTTTTTGTTTTTTTCGGTTGGTATTGCTAGGATTTTTGTGGTGGATTTTCTCTTGGGTCTGGTTGATGAGTGGGTATGAAGGAGCATTTGGAGGTGGGTAGAAGAGAGATTGTTAATGGCTTTGAAAATTAGAAGAAGAGCTTTGTATTGTATTCTATTTCGAAGTGGGAGCCAGTGGGGACATTTGAGGATGGGTGTGATGTGGTCAGTTTTGGTTGCACCTTGAATTGTATGGGCTGTGGAGAGCTGTTTGAAGGGGGTGGAGGGTAGATTGTGGGAGTCTGTTGTATATGGAATTGCAGTAGTCAATGTGAGGAATGATGAAGGCAGGGGCGGCTCAAGGCAATCTGCTGCCTGAGGCAAAGGATGAGATGGCGCCCCCCCCCCGTAGAGGTGGGCGGGGCTTTTTCAAAACTCCAATCAGGGACTGAACCAAACCAAAAAGCTGATTAGATTATATGGAGGAAATGCAAGATGTTTGCACACCAAGGAACTAAAAGAGAGCGAGAACCACAGCACAGTTTATAAAACTAAATTATAACTCATTTTTATTTTGTTGTTATAAACTGCGTTATGGTTATTACCTTTTCTTTTTCAACATATGTTTTGCATCCACAGAACCCCCTTCAACAGTGTTTGCAGAGCAGAACCAGGACATTCACCCACAGAACTCAATATCTTAAAACAAAAAAAAAAATCTGATTCTGATCATCTCACTAACAACAACAAACATTCTCCAGTATCAGGTATATTGTGAACTAATACAAAACCCTACAACAAAGTCACTGAGTATCTACAGAGCAAATCTACCATACCATATCATATCAGCACCAACTTCCAAAACTCACATAAGGAGCCCACCAAAATAAAGCGTCACTGTAAATACTACAGTGGACCCTGGAACATCCATACACCTATTTGAAAAGCTGAACATGTCAAATTACTACAGTACAGTATAAATCTTTATGTACAAACTCTATGTTAACAGAACACCTGGGCTCAGTCACACACTCAGAACACAGACCCTCACCAAATACAGAATAAGTGACTTACAATCTAAAGTAAAAATAAAAATATGTAGACAAAATTTAAACTGAAACCCCAAGAAGCCAGACTCTTCAAGCAGTGCAACATCAGATAAATATGCAGTTCCTCCATGCAGTATAAAATATAAAGATAACACAAAGTTCAATCACTAAAATGAAATAAAATTATTTTTTCTACCTTGGTTGTCTGACCATTTTATTCTCTGATCATGCTGGTCCCGATCTGAGGCTTCTGCTTTCCTGTATTCTCTTAGCTCTCTTTTTGTGGTCTATGGTCCATCTGCCATTTCTTATCTCTTCTTTTGTTTTCTTCACTTCTTTCCATCAGCCTATTTTCAATCCCTGTAACACTTCCCAGTATCAGCCCCTTTCCAGTCCTCCCTCCCGGTACCTTCCAATGTCAACTTGTATTCCCATGACTGCCACTGGTGTCCATTCCCTTCCAGCCCCCCTCCTTCCCCACTGTCCAACTCCTTCTAGTCCAAATACCATGGCAGCCCCTCTCAGCATCCACTCCCTTCCAGTCCCATTCTCCCATACCCTCGCATCAGCCCATTTGTAGCCCTAGCCCCCAGTTTTCTTCCAAGGCCAGCAGCTCTATCCTCCCCTCCCCACCAATCACCCATTTCCAGTTGAAGCCCCCCCCCAATCAGCTCACTTCCAGTGCTAGTCCCCCTTCAACCCCATTACCAGTGCTAGCCTCCCTAATCAGCCCACTACCGGTCCTATCCCCCCCTTCCCCCATCAGCCCATTACCAGTCCTAGCCTCCACTAATCAGCCCATTTCCAGTCTAGCCTTCCCAATTAGCTCATTTCCAATGCTATCCCCCCTCAGTCCATTACCAGTCCTAGCCCCCACCTCAGTCCATTACCAGTCCTACCCCCCCATCAGCCAATTACCAGTCCTAGCCTCCCTTAATCAGCTCATTTCCAGTGCTAGTCCCCCCTCAGCCCATTACCAGTGCTAGCCTCCCCTAATCAGCCCATTACTGGTCCTATCCCCCCCCTTTCCCCATCAGCCCATTACCAGTCCTAGCCTCCACTAATAAGCCCATTTCCAGTCCTAGCCTCCCCGATCAGCTCATTTCCAATGCTAGTCCCCCTCAGTCCATTACCAGTCCTAGCCCCCACCTCCGTCCATTACCAGTCCTACCCCCCCATCAGCCAATTACCAGTCCTAGCCTCCCTTAATCAGCTCATTTCCAGTGCTAGTCCCCCCTCAGCCCATTACCAGTGCTAGCCTCCCCTAATCAGCCCATTACTAGTCCTATCCCCCATCAGCCCATTACGTCCTAGCCTCCTCTAATCAGCCCATTTCCAGTCCTAGCCTCTCCAATCAGCTCATTTCCAATGTTAGCCCCCCATCAGTCCATTACCAGTCCTACCCCCCATCAGCCCATTACCAATCCTAGCCTTCCCAAATCAGCTCATTTCCAGTGCTAGTCCCCCCTCAGCCCATTAGCAGTGCTAGCCCCCCTAATCAGCCCATTACCAGTCCCTGCCCCCCTAGATCAGTCCATTCCCAGTCCTAGCCTTCCCTAATCAACCCATTACCAGTCTTAGCCCCCCGATCTGCCCATTACCAGTGTTAGACCCCCATCAGCCCCTTATAATCCTAACCCACACTGTCTCTTCCCTCTGTCCAGCATTTATCCCCCGTCTGTCCAGTATGTCCTCCTGTCTCTCCCCTTTGTCTAATACTTGTCCCCCCTTTGTCCAGTATGTCTCCATCTTCCCCTCTGTCCAGAATTTTCCCCGTCTCCCCCTTTGTCCAGTATTTGTCCCCTGTTTCCCCCTTTGTCTCCCATCTCTCACCTTTGTCTCTCCTTGTCCTCCTCCTGTCCCCACTCCCTCCACCTGCACCTCTCATCCGGCGGTGGCGGGGGCACTCTGTCTCTTTTAATTTTAGATTTTGCCGCCTCTGCCCTGCCTCTGCCTTCCTGCTGAGTTTTTTCCGCAAGAATGCTTGCAGCAAAAAAAAAAAAGCGCGGCGGGAAGGCAGAGGCAGGGCAGAGGTGGAAAAATATAAAATTTTAAAAAACGGAGTGCCGCTGTTGCACAAATCAGCCTGATCGCTGCTGATTTGTTCAATGCCGGCAGCACTCCAGTTGTTCCTGCTGGATGAGAGGGAACCCTTGTCAGTTCCCTTCCAGCCTCCTCCTTCCCCAGTGTGAGTCCCCTCCTCCCCCAATGTCAACCCAGTTGCAGGCCACACCTTCCCATCATGTCAATTCCCTTCCAGCCCCCTCCTCCCCCTGTGTCATCCCCATTGCAGACCCCACCTTCCCTTCATGTCAATTCCCTTCCAGCCCCCCCTGTCAGCCCAGTTGCAGACCCCACCTTTCCTTTGTCAATTCCCTTCCATCCCCCCATCCCAGCCCCCCTCCTTCCCTCCCTCCATGCCAGCCCCTCCCTCCCTCCATGTCAGCCCCCTCCCTCCATGTCAGCCCCATTGCAGATCTCACCTTTCCCTTATCCCCTGCCCCCTCCTCCCCTCTCCCCCAGTCAGCCCCCCTCCCTCCCTCCATGTCAGCCCCTTTGCAGATCTCACCTTTCCCTTCTCCCCTCCCCCCTCCTCCCCCCGTAGGTCCTGTGCCTCCTTCTTTTGCAGCCGCGGCTCCCTGCCTCTTAGGGAATTGCGGCTGTGCTGCTAAAGCCGGTGCGGAGCCTTCCCGTCTCTCGGAGGGCTCCGTGCAGCATTGTCCCACCCCCAAAGGAAGTTGTAACAACTTCCTTTGGGGGCAGTTGTAACAACTTCCTCTGGGGGCAGGACAATGCTGCACAGAGCACTCCAAGAGACGGGAAGGCTCCACACCGGCTTCAGCAGCACAGCCGCGGTTCCCTAAGAGGCAGGGAGCCGTGGCTGCAGAAGAAGTTAGGTGGTGAGTTTTGCTGCTGCTGAGAAGCAGACTCAGCAGCAACAACTTGTGCGCTTTTGTTTTTTTTCATTTTTTAACTTTGAAGGCGAAGTGAGGCGGCTGTTTTGGGGGCATTTGCCGCCCTTAAAACTTTGCCACCTGAGGCAGCCGCCTCACTTCACCTCATTATAGAGCCGCCCCTGGATGAAGGTCTGAAGGGCGGATCTAAAGTCTGAGGGTTCTAGCAGTGGGCAGAGGTGTTGCAGAGTACAGATCTTGAAGTAAACTGTTGTTGTTTTGGCAATTTGTGGTTTGAAAGTTAGAAGCTGGTTGAGGGTGAGCCTAATGTATTTAATTTCATTCTTGACTTGAATGTTGTAGTTGTCCAGTGTGATGGTCATAGCGGGGGTGAATGTCTTGTCCTTGGTAATGAATAGTGTTTCTGTTTTCTGTAAAACATTTTTGTAGGGTGTGGTGTGATGGGTGAGCAGTGTTGAAGGGAGTCTGTAACACAATGTCATTAGTGTATACTTGTAAGAAGGATTTTGTGGGATCAGAGGATTTTGCAGAGTAGTTGCATATAGATGTTGAAAAGCATGGCGGAGTGTGTGTAGCCTTGTGTGACACCCTGTATTTGGGTGTATGGTGCTGAGGAGCAGGTTCCGATCTTCACTTGTTGCTGACAATTTGTGAGGTAGGATTGAAACCAGTATAGAACTGTGCCTTCTATTCCAATTGCTTGTAGTCATTGAATTAGGATGTTGTAGTGATGGTGTCGAAGGCTGCTTAAATGTCTAGGAATAAGAGGGTGAAACCATAATTTGTCTTTTGGATCTCTTGTATGAGTTTGTTGATGGGGAAGGTCAGAAGTGTCTCTACTCCATGATGGGAGGAAGCCATGTTGTTGGTCATCAAAGTATGTTGTGTTTGTCTAGGTGGTCTTGGAGTTGATGTTGTATGGCTTTCTCGATTACTTTTGCTATAAAAGGTAAGTTAACTATGGGTCTGTAGGCTAAGGGGTCAAGGGGATCTAGATGAGGTTTGTTGAGAATGGGACGGATTGAGGAGAATTTTAAACAGTCAGTCAATGAGGTCTGTATGAGCTTTGTAATGAGGGGTATGATTCCATTGGTTGTCAGTTTTAACCAGCTTGCAGGGCAGGGGTCAATGGGGGATGTAGTTGTTTTGAGGATTTTTATGATGGATTCTATAGTTACATTACTTATGCTTTTGAAGGTGTGCTGTGGGGGGGGGGATGAGGGCATGTGTGACTGATGGTTGGGGGTAGGAGATTGAGGCTGTTTATGTCAAGCTGCGTAGTAGATTGCTAATAGCTGTAATGTGATGGGTGTGATATTTGGATCATTCGGTGGGGTTGTGAGGTCCTTAACTAAACTGAATAGTTCCCTTGGGCAATTGAGAGAGTTCTTTATTAGGTTGGAGTAGTAGGTTTGCTTGCATTGATCGATTTTGGTGCAGGTATTTGGAAATTTAGGTCATCTATGAGTGAGTCAGTAGGTAGGTTTGTTCTTCCCATTTGTGCTCAATTCTGGAGAGCTTCCTTTTGTGCTCTCTGAGTTTTGGGGTATACAATGGTGTTTTGGGGTGTTTGATCAGTTTTGAGTGTGGCAATGCAGATGCCAAGGCTGCTTGGTAGGTCGTTCTGTTCCATGATGAAAGAAAGTTGTCGAGGTTTTCCAGTTCAACATTTAGTAGAGATGAGAGGGCCTTTTGGTGTGGCCCTTAGGTGCACGCCAGTGGAAGTTTAAATTTAAGTCCTCTGCTTCCCGGGCTGTGACTGGAGAGGAGCTACTGCTGTGCTTGACTCCCCAGAAGCTAAGTCTTCCTGCGCCGGTCTTCTTGGCGTGCTCGTGGAGGTTTAAATTTAAGTCCTCTGCTTCCCGGGCTGTGACTGGAGGATCGGGTCAGTGGGGAGGAGCTACAGCCGCCCTCAACTCTCCAGCAGCTTGGTAACTTACATGCATTAATGACAAATCTAGGCACAGGCATTTACACCTGCTTTAGAGCTACTATAACTACTGCAACTAGGTTCAGGCACGTCAGTGCATTCCTATTCTACTACTACATGACAGCTTTAATCTGTAATACTGTTATATTGAATTAAATATTGTATTTCTTTTCTTTGTTTCATTCATTATTTACCTTGCTGTTTTTGTCTATGTTTGCCTTTCCAACCTGATATGAAGGGTGATGACTGCATTAACCAAACTAAGCAATTACCTAGAGTGGCAGAAATTTGGGGTGGCATCAGGGGCTTTGCTAGGTGTGAGTACATGGCGGTCTGTGCTCCAACCCCCCATGATTCTATTGGCCAGTGTCTCAAATATTAACTAGTAGATAACAGCATTCTGTTTCCTGCTGTCACCCTTCACGTCCCAAATAGCGAAAAGAGGGGAAGGGTTAAGTTTGGAGCAGACAGAGCAGAGCATGAAAGAGCCATTCTGCTGCCTAATTCAATCCTTCTTCTGTTGTCACCCCCAACAAATCCCTTCTGAGAAGAGAACTGGAGGGAAAGGGGTGAGGTCAGGGCTGACTCAAGGGTTTCTGCTGCCCCAGGCAGAAGCCCCAGTCATGCCATGCTCCCCTTCTGAGCCACGCCTCCCCCTTCTGCTTCTGCCGTCCGTTAGTGGGAGAGCTTGGTGGCGACAGCCCGCGGCATGCCATGTGCTTTGGCACACATGGCCTGCAGCTTCTGACCCCCTCCGACACAACTTCCTGAGAGAAGAGAAGGGATTTTAAATTTAACTCATGCTTTTTTTTAGTGTAGCTCAAAGTGAGTTACATTCTGATGCAGCAGGTATTGTCCTGTCCTCATAGGGTTTATGATCTATGTTTGTACCTCAGGCAATAGCAGGTTCAGTGACTTGCCCAGGATCACAAGGAGAGGCAGTGAGATTTATCCCTGACTTACCCTGCTTCTCAGCTTTCTGCTTTAACTATTAAGCTGCTTCTCTACTCCATGATGTAGAGTGATGAAGAAATATATTTTTTTCATATTTCTATTTTAAATTTATGGTCACTTATTTGTATTTGATGAAGGTTTGTGTTGTGCATATATAAACATAGAAATACGACAGAAGAAAAAGACCACATGGCCTATCTAGTCTGCCCTGCCATATCAATTACAATAGTCCCCTTTTTTCCTTTAGAGATTCTCTGTGTTTGTCCTATGCTTTCTTGAATTCAGATATGGTCCTCGTTTCTACTACCTCCACTGGGAGACTATTCCACGCATCTACCACCCTTTCTATCAAGAAATATTTATGTATATTATTTCTGAATTTATCCCCTTCGCCCTCATCCTATGTCCCCTCATAACAGAGCTTGCTTTCAGTCGAAAGTCAAAAGAGACTCTCCTCTTGTGTATTTATGCCACGGAGGTATTTAAACCCCTCTATCATATCTCCTCTATCCCACCTTGGCTCTAACATATACATATTAAGAATTTAAGTCTGTCCTCATATGCTTAATAAGGAAGACCACTAAACATTTTAGTAGCCACCCTCTGCATTGACTTCATCCTGTATATATCCTTTTGAAGGTGCGGTCTCCAGACTTGCACACAGTACTCCAAATGTGGTCGCACCAAAGACTTATACAGAGACATTATCACCTCCTTTGTTCTACTGGCCATTCCTCTCCCTATGCACCCACGCATCCTTCTGGCTTGCGCCGTGGCATTTTCTACCTGTTTAGACACTAAGATCAACAGAAACAATCACATCCGGGTCCCGTTCTTCTTTCATGGACAGAAGTACTTCACCCCCTCCACTGTACCGCTCCCTTGGAGTTTTGCAGCCTAAATGCATGACCCTGAATTTTTTAGCATTAAATCTCAGCTGCCAAATCCTTGAACATTCTTCAAGCTTAGCTAGATCCCTCCTCATGTTATCTACTCCTTCCTGGGTGTCTATTCTATTGCAGATTTTGGTATCATTCGTAAAGAGGCAAACCTCACCTGACAGCCCTTCCACAATATCACTAACATGTTAAACAGAATCAGACCAAGGACAGATCCCTGCAGCACACCACCTTCTCCACAGCATGAGCTCCATTTATTGTACCCTTTGTTGCCTCCCACTCAACCAATTTCTAATCCAGTCAGTCACTTTAGGGCTGTTCCTTTGGGTGCTCAATTTGTTTATAAGTCGCCTGTGCGGAACAGTGTCCAAAGCAGTACTGAAATCAAAGTACACCACAAGGCTCTCTCTCAGTCCAAATCCCTGGTCACTCAGTCAAAGAAATCAATCAGATTTGTCTGACAAGACCTGTCTTTAGTAAACCCATGCTGCCTTGGATCCTTGAATCCACTGGACTCCAGAAACCTCATTATTCTCTCTTTTAGTAGCATTTCCAATAATCTACTCACCACAGAGGTTAGACTAACCAGTCTGTAGTTTTCAACCTCATCCTTACTTCCACTTTTGTCTAAAGGGACCACATGATCCTTTCTTTAGTCCTCTGGAGCCACTTCTAAAGCATGAAAAGGTCAGTCAGTGGAGTCGCTACTATATCCCAAGCTCCTTCAATATTCTTGGATATATCCCACCCAGTCCCATTTTTCTGTCTACTTTTAGTTTAGCTAGTTCCTCACAAACAGTTTTCTGAATATCGTTCAAGATCTCCATCACTTCTTTTCCTGTTTGTGGGTGTTTTCTGAGGTCCTGCTCCTGGCCCTTTATCTGTGAACACAGAACAAAAATATTTGTTAAAGCAATTCCGCTTTATCCTCATCAGCTTCTACATATTCCTCCCCTTCACCCTTGAGTCTGACAATACCACTTTTGCCCTACTCATCTCACTAACGTATCTGAAAAATGCCTTATCCCACCATTTTATTGCATTGGCTATTTCTTCTTCTTTTTATATCTTTGCTTTCCTGACAACTATCCTAGCTTCTCTAAGTTTTTCCAAAAACAGATGCTTTCTCTTGTATTTCATGAAGGCCTCCCTCTTTTTCTTCACCTTTTCAGCTACTTCTTTTGAGAACCATAGTGGCCTCCTTTTCCTTTTACATTTATTTAAGTTTCTAAGAAAAAGGTTTGTTGCTCTTAAAATATTCCCTTTTAGTTTTGCCCATTGCTTTTCTACATCCCCAGCTGTTCCTATCCTGCTAATGACTCCTTGAGGTATTGTCCCATCTCGGCAAAATTAGTTTTCCTAAAATTTAAGACCCTCACTTTTGAATGGATTTTATCAGCCCTAGTCCTAATACTGAACCACACCATCTGGTGATCACTGAATGCAAGATGAACTACCATCATGACATCAGAAACACTTTCCCTATTGGTTAGCACCAAGTTTAGTATGACTTCATGTGTGGGTTCTGTTACCAGTTGCCAGAATAGTTCTTCCTGTAGAGAATCTAGGATGTCCTGACTTCTAGATGACACCACAGCAGGGATGTGCCAATCAACATCCAGCATATTGAAATCACCTTCAGTAGCACTTCTCCTTTCATGGCAATACTGTGTATGTCTTCTATTAAATCTCTGTCCATTTCATCTCCTTGTGAGGGAGGTCTGTATATCATACCAGTGCTAATGGATTCCCCTTTCCCTCTTTCTAGTTTAACCCACAGTTCCTCCTCGCTCCCTTTTAAGCCCTGTAATTCTATAGCTTTAATATTATTTTTACATATATTGTCACTCCTCCTTCCCTTCTTCCTACCCTGTCTTTCCTGAATAAAATACAGCCCAGTATGGTTACATCCCAATGATGGTTGTCTGTGAACCATGTCTCCGCAACTGACACTAAATCCAAGTCAGTCTCTTTCATTAAAGCCTTAACATCTGGGATCTTATTTCCTATGCAACAGGCATTTATACATTCCACTTTCCAGATGTTGCCCCTTTTACCAATTTCTACAGAGGTATTTAATATTTCACTTACCTGGGGGCTTTGACTTACCTAGGGGCTTTCTTCACCTATCCCCAATGAATCTAGTTTAAAGCCTTCTTCAGTAGGTTAGCCAGTCTGCTGCGGAAGACACTTTGACCCTTCTTGGACAGATGGATGCCATCTTTGCTCTGCAGCCCTTGGAAAATCATCCCATGGCCCAGGAAACAAAATGTTCTTGATGACACTATCCACACAACCATGCATTCATCTCTAGGATGTGAACTTCTCTGCCTTGGCCTTTACCCTCAACAGGAAGGATTGAAGAGAACACCACCTGTGCATCTATATTCTTCACCTTCTGTCCCAGAGCCACGAAGTCACTTTTGATATGCTCAGAGGGATACCTAGCAGTATCATTTGTGCCGACATGGATGAGCAACATCGGATAATAATCAGTAGGCTTGATGAGTCTCAGCAAACTCTCTGTAACATCTCAGGTTTTGGCACCTGGCTTTCATCTCATCCCAGGACTGCAAATTGGTTCTTCATTTCAAGGGCTAGAGGAGTTGGATTGTTGATTCTGCAGGCTCTGGTGGCTTGTGCCCAACTCTCTTCATTCTGTAGCCTCCCATCTTCACCTCTTTTGGAGAGCTTGGACTTTCAAGGAGCATCTCATCAATGTACTTCTTGCTGCCTTGAATACTTCTCAGCCTCACCACCTTGTCTCACCTCCTCCACTTGTTTCATGAGGGCTTCAGCTTGTAGGCATTCTGCACATGGAACAGGTCGTTCAACTCACATTGGGCTCTGTGTCTAGACAGAGATAGAAGCTGTAATGGGGGCAACAGCTTTGACAATATGATTTTTATCAGCCATCATTCAGTTGGTGGAGCTTTTTTATCTATTAAAGTAAATGAGAGAGACCTACCAAAGTCTCTAACTTTTCCTCAGCTAAGAGGAAGAAAGCGCTGTTCTATGTTCTAAAAGTGCTGTTCTATGTCCCTGTGTGTAGTCCCACTTCCTTGCAAGACAGTTGTGACTGAGGTGAATATTCTGCTAACATATAGGGGCATATTTACCAATGTGAGCTAACCATTAGCATGGAGGTTACCATGCAGTAAGAATGCCACATTAACAACATAAGGTCCGCACTAACTGAGTAGCATACAATTGGGCAGGGACTGGGCAGGTTGGGGCAGAATGTGGGTGTTCATGGCACATCTCAGTTAGCACGGACATTTTGGGCACATGCTAACTGCGAATGTTGCCATTAGGGTGGATGCATTTAATGCCACCTCATTGGATGGCATGAAGTGCATCTGTGTAGCAGCTAGTACTGTGGCACACATTAGCAACAACTAACAGCAGGGGAATGGACGTACCCCCCTCCCTAAAGTTAGCATCGGCCTTTGTGGCATTTTTGTGGCTCAAACGTGCACTATCGGCACATCTCTTAGTAATCATACCCCATAGTTTCTGTGAGGGAATTTGTGGTAGTCTGGCCTGCTCTCTTTTCTCATAGGAGATGTAATAGTGCTCCAGGACAAGGTACAATATTTGCAGTGCTGCCTTTTCATAGCTGGGTTTGTGAGGTTAAATTTGTGTTTCAAAAGGATGTGTTTTAAGTGCTCCTGTAGGTGACAAAATCATCTGTAAGAACAATAGCTTGTCATAGCTATCAGGCAGCGTAAATACAAAAGCATCACTGAATGGCAAAATCACAATGACATATTTCAGATAGAAACTACGAAATCTTTTGCTTAACTTCAAGTAGTCTGCAAGTTCAGCTGAATCTAGGCACCCATGGAGAGTTTTGGAGATATTACGTCTACTCCTTCTAAAGCCATGTCTTTTCTGTAATGAATATCTTATTTGCACCTAGGTTAAATTTGGTTTTCATAAAGGAGCCTGTTCATTTCCAACAGTCATTTCAGAGATTTCTTTCAGCCAATGCAATATGGATTAATTCTCATTTATAAATATATTAATAGCTTGAAAGTTTTGACCATCTATCCCAAAAAAGCATAGATCATTCTTCGGACACGGTAACATGTTTTCTGAAATACATTTGTATTCTGTATGTCTTATCTATATGAACATGAAACAAAGCTTAAATATTTAAGTTCGCTATTCAGTTATGAAATATTTCACAAGATTGTTCAGGGAGGAGTAGTGATGGGGTCTTCATGACTACTGAATTTAGTTCTCAAAATGTTAGGAGGGAATGAAAGTTAATGGGGAGGCAAATATTGAGAGGTTGATTCCGTAATGGCCGTCCAGCCCCTGTAGATCAATCAGAATCAGACCGTACAGAGGTAGACCTGATCAGAATTGGGTCTATGGCCTAGATGTGCAGACGGTGTCCCGATTTTGATCAGCTGCACGTCCAGCTCACATACCCGGCTAATTTAGCCAGGCTCCTGAATGGAGCAACAGTGCCATGGTGTCCTGTTGCCATGGAACCATGGCTCCATTCAGGAACCGCGATCCCTGGCCTCAGACAAGACCCTTCTTTCCCCGCAGCCTGACCCCCGATCTGGCCTCCCATGGCTAGGGTCAGGTTGTGGAGAACCCCCTACATCCCCTCTTGCCCCCCTTACCGGGCCTGGCTGTGTCATTTGGCTCCATCCAGAGGGATCTGTTGCACCTCCGAGGTGGAATAAGTCCCCCATCTCCGTGGCTGACCCCAGACATACAGGGCCGACCTCAGAATCGACCCTGTACATCCAGGGTCACTCTCCACCCACCCTCATTCCGCCTCTGTCACACCCCCTTCCTCCCATGAACAGAATTCTCCATACAAATCACCTGTTCATAGAGAGAGCTCTGTCTCCGGCAGGCTGCCTGGACGTTTAACGGGTCTGGATGTTGGGATCGGACGTCCAGACCCGCTAAATAGTGTTCAGGATAATCCCGTATCTGTCTCATGGAAATTTCTCCAAATGGGTTTGTGCATACCATAACAGTCATGAACCTCAATAAGTCAGTGTATGTGGAGTGTATGATCTCAGCCTCTTAGATTTACTGCTGATGCTCAGTGTAGTACTTGCATCGTGCCAAAGAGAGCTTCCTTCTGGAGTTCATAAGATATAACATGTATGGGTAGTTTGTCAAGATGTGCTTGGAAATTTTTCTTTATCAAGCCTGTAACTCCCAGTACAATCAGAAATATTTCTGTATCTTTCTACCACATTTTCTTGGTCTCTGACTATTTCTTGGTACTTCAGAATCTTCTGCCTCTCCACGCAGTTCAAAGAAAAATCACTTGGAACCGACACCTCTGTTATCAATGCCGTTCTAGTGTTTTTCTCCATTATCACTATGTCGGGTTTCCTCACATCCAGTTTCTTATCCATCAGAAAGAGAATGTCCCAGGTGATCATAACCTCTTCATTCTCTGTAATTCTCTTAGGTTCATGATCTCACTGCTTTTCAGGAACAGTGATATTGTAGTGTTTACAGAATTTCCAATGGAAGAGCCGTGCTACTTATTTCTGCCTTTTTGTATAGAACTTTTCCACCATCAACTATAAGGTGAGTCACTGTTTCCAGGTCTTTCTTACAGAATCAATTTTGTGTTGCCAGTTTTTTCATTGCTTGCTGTAAACCATCTCATCCATATTCTTCTGTTCTGGGCTACAGCTATCAATCTCTCATCCTTCGGTTTCACCTTGAATATTGTGTGCAGTTCTGGTCACTGTATCTTAAAAAGGATATAGCGTTATTAGAAAAGGTACAGAGAAGAGCCATCAAAATGGTAAAGGGGATGGAAAGATACCCCTATGAAGAGAGGCTGAAAAGGTTAGGGCTCTTCAACTTGGAAAAGAGATGGCTGAGGGGAGATATGATAGAGGTCTATAAATTAATGAATGGAGTGGAACGGGTAAATGTAGATCGATTGTTTACGTCATCAGAATATAGAAAGAATAGGGGACATGCAATAAAGCTATAGGGTAACCTATTTAAAACTAATAAGAGTAAATATTTTTTCACTCAACGTGTAATCAAACTCTGGAATTTATTACCGGAGGATATAGTAAAAGCTGTTAGTGTAGCTGGGTTTGAAAAAGGTTGGACAAGTTCCTGGAGGAAAGGTCCATAAACCATTATTAAAAGGGACCCAGGATATCACTGCTTGACCCAATACAAGCATTGTGGAACCTGTATCTTTTGGGGAAACTGCTAGGTACTGTAATGGGGAAAAGATATCCTGTGATAGAAAAACAGAGGAACCTATGAGCAATAGAGCTGTTTCTAGCAGGAAGGAAGATATCAGGACACCCAGTTGCCAAGAGCAACACAAACATTCCCAGCCACGAGAAAAAGAACCCCGCACAGCTGACAAGCAATCCCCAGCTCATAGCTCTAATAGCTTTCACCTGGGAGGGGGAAGGGCTGGATTAGAGCCTCAGCAAACATATAAGGGACGTTCACTAGAGTTAGTGAGCAGCAGTGGCAGTAGGAAGAGCAGGAGCTTTGGCTTTGGTAGCTCCAGAGAAAGCAGCTCAGAGAATTCAGAGAAGCCAGCAACAGGAAGCAGGAAAGATGTGGTGAATCAGAACCAGCTGGAGTCTGTGTGCAAGCTGAGGTCTGAATCTGGAAAGCAACATCTGCCCTGGGCTGGTAGGAAAACTTACGTGTGTGACTCTGATTCTGAATGGGAAAGAGAAAGGCAGCTAACAGCTAATAGAGTTAATTGGAGGAGAAAGGCACAGAAACCTTTTAACCAAACCTCAAAACCTATTCCTTATGGTGAAGGCATTCACAAGGAGAAAGTACCAGTCAGGATAACTGGAAAGTATTTGCAAGCTTCAAGAAAGGGAGAATATGCGGTGCCAGACATTTGTATGTTGGAAGAGGGTGCTGAGCAGCTTGAACGTAGAGAAAAGCCTCTAAGGTTTAAACCCCTTCTAAAAGGAGCAGTGCACAGACTTTCTCTTGCCTCAAACCCTGAAGGTAGGCCAATTAGCCAATGTAAAGCTGGATACAAGACTTTCTCACGTAGGAGTTATAAGGGACATAACTCATTACAATTATATGCCAAGATATGATGATACAGACCCTTACCTGCTAGAGGAGATAGTAGGGAGGTCACGGGAGCTGGCAGAGGAGAATAATCTGCCAACACTCTATAGGCAGCAGCAGAGTGGTACAGATGATAGTCAGATTGAATCAATGATAATTGATCCACCAGAAACAGAATTATCTGACAATCAGATGGACTGTTCATTGGCTGTATTAAGTGATGTGGTTTCACTGTGCTGAAGAGATACAGTTGTGGAAATAATTTAACTGCCTGTTTAAAAGTACAAGACTTTACTTTATCCTATCCTTTTTGCCAGAGTGTATGGCTTATGTTTCTTTATTACCTGTGTTTGGAATCCGTCCCCGGGAGGGGAAATAAAACCCTGTCTTGACCTTAACCATTCGTGCCTCAACTACCTTATTGCAAAGGAGCCCAACTACAACCTTTCAATAAAAGGTCCCCCTGCAGCCCAACCAGTACGCTAACGCTACCGGCGGCCCAGGGTGTGACAGGAAGCTGGCGTAGTATTTCGGATTTAAAAAAAAAAAAAACACAGTAAAAAGGACAGTACCAAGGATAAGGATTACCTGAAAATCAGGAGAAGTTCGGCTATCATGTGGAAAGGAGAGAAACCGGACCGGACTACGGATCCAGACCTGACTTGGAGCCACCCAGGAGATCTTTCTCAAGGCGAGATCCTGCACTGTGCTCAGGTATAAGTGAGGGGGCACGGGTGTAAAAGGATCTGTGAGGAAGTATCCATTTCTGTGCTATAATGGGAGGCATAGAATTTCTGTTGGTACCGCACTTGGTGGGCTTTTGTTGTTTTTGTCTTTGCAGATACAGCAGACCTGATGGATCCCCAGGACGTAAAAAGCTGGATGGAGGCCCAGTGGAGGACCCAGAGTGAGCTGGCCCAAGGGATCCAGGAGAGAACTGTAGCAGCCATGAATGCTAAGCAGCAGCCATTGTTGGAACTACTGGGAGCTCTGCTGAAGAAAAATATGGACAAAGAAGAGACTAGTCCCTCAGTACAAGTGGGGGTAGGACTCAATAATTGTGGTGCCTTAGCACTGGGACAATTTAAAGATAATGAGAATTTTGATGATTTTGCTGTTGCGTTTGAGAAAATAGCAGAATCAGCTAAATGGCCAGCTGACCAGTGGGCTGTCCGCTTTGCTATGACTCTATCAGGGGAGGCATTAGCAGCGTATAAAGCATTGCCCGCTGATCAGGCGTCCAATTACCTGAATGTAAGAAATGCCGTAAGAGACAGGCTAGGCTTAACGCCCAGGTACTACAAGCATTTATTCAGGGAGGCTAGGCTTAGGCCTATGGAAACACCGAAGGCACTGTTTCAGCGACTAAAGGGTCTAGCGCTGAAATGGCTCACTCCTGAGAGGAGAACAATAGAGTCGGTGATAGATACTATAATTATGGAGCAGTTCCTTGAGGCTGTACCGCCTGAGGTAAAAGCATTTATAGTGCTCCAAAAATGCAGTTCCACTGAGGAAGCGGCCGAACTCTCAGAAAGATACTTTGAGGCAGAGTTAGCCGGAACCTCAAAGGAAAAGGTATTAAAAGCAGCTGGCATTGGTAAGCTATGGGGCTTAGAAAAAACCTCTAGGAGAAAAATGTGTGACCAAAATGTAAACAAATTTCTTAGGAGAAAATGTTATAATTGTGGTCAGCTAGGACACATACCTAAGGATTGCACCATACACACTGCCTTGATGTCAGGGAAGGAGACACCCCTAGAGGAGGGATTTCTACTGAAGGTCTGTATAGAAGGGGTGGAAGCTCTGGCCCTGCTGGACTCCGGCGCAGACCAGAGTATGGTCTCCCAGAAGTTATGGAAGACCATCTCTGACCGTGACCAATCCGCCTGGAGCCAAGCAGATGGCAGAGTAAAAGTAAGGTGCGTACATGGCGCAGCTTCATATTACCCTCTGTATGAAGTGTCCATACAGGGGCTAGGCTCTAATGAGGATATGCAGGTTGCAGTAGTACCAAAACTCCCTTATGATATAGTTCTAGGGCGTGACTGGCCTCCATTTGTTAGGGAAATGGAGAAGGGCCTTAAAGAAAAACCAGACCCAGCCTTTGAAGAAACCCCAGGAATGGATACTGTGCAGTCCGAGGTCCCTAAGATAGAAGCCATGGCTAGCAAAATGCCAAATCCCTTATTTGGGAGACCCCATAAGGGTAATGTCCCGTCCCAGCCACAGGTACGTGAGAGGTCTTTACCGCCGAAAAAGTTTGTTTTACAGTTCACTAAGACATCTCCTCAGGCCCAAAGTCCACAGAGGGCTTCTGAAGCCTCCGCAGGCTATGACCTGTTCAGTGTGGAAAATGTAGTAGTTCCAAAGGGGGGGAGAACATTAGTTGATACCGGCTTGCAAATACAAACTCCTGAAGGGTGTTATGGGAGAATAGCACCACGGTCAGGGTTGGCGGTTAAGCACTTTTTAGATGTGGGAGCCGGGGTAATAGACCCCGACTATCGGGGCCCGCTCAAAGTCCTACTTTTCAACTTTAACAAAGAGGACTATGAAGTAAAGGCAGGCGATAGGATCGCCCAACTAATCTGCGAGCGGGTAGGCTTTCCAGAGGTAGTAGAGGTACCCTTGCTGACTTCCACAAGTCGGGGAGCGAGTGGTTTTGAGTCGACTGGAAAACGGGAAGTAAAAAGCCTGACAGCTTTGGCTGATGAAAAAAGAGAAGAAGATCTAGGCCCGCAACCCGCTGATTGGAGGGAACATCCGAAGCCCATAATTGGCGCGGATTTGTCCCCGCAACAAAAAAAGGAGTTAGCGGTGGTGTTAGGAAAGTTCTCAGACGTCTTGACGACGGTGCTCGGCGAGACAAATGTCGTGGCACATGAGATTATTACAACACCGGGGAAAGTAGTGAGACAGAGGCCGTATAGGTTACCAGAGGCCAAGAAAACGGAAGTTATTTCCCAAATAAAGGAAATGGTGGAGATGGGAATAGTGGAGGAGTCCAAAAGCCCCTGGTCGAGTCCCATTGTCTTAGTCCCAAAACCCGACGGTACCCTCCGTTTTTGTATCGATTTCAGACAAGTCAATAACATTTCTCAATTCGATGCGTACCCGATGCCCAGAATTGATGACTTGCTGGATCGGTTGGGCCAAGCACAATATTTAACCACGCTCGACTTAACCAAAGGGTACTGGCAGGTACCATTAACTAGGGATTCGAAACCCAAGACGGCGTTCAGCACGCCAGTGGGTCTATACCAGTTCCCCCGTATGCCGTTTGGCTTACACGGTGCAGCGGCTACGTGCCAACGACTGGTAGACCACGTGTCAAGACCTCACCAAGACTACACGTTAGCCTATATGGATGACGTTGTCATCTATAGCCGCACGTGGGGGGAACACTTATCCAGGGTAGAGGCAGTTTTGGGGGCCGTACGAAAAGCCGGGTTAACCCTAAACCCTGGAAAATGTCTGTTTGCCAGTAAAGAGGCCAGATATTTAGGACATGTGGTGGGGAATGGTTTAGTAAAGCCTATGGCGAACAAAATTGATAGCGTTCGGAATTTCCCAAGACCATCAGACAAAAAACAGGTGCATAGCTTTTTAGGCCTCATCGGTTACTACCACAGGTTTATTCCCAAGTTCGCGGAAGAAAGCGCTATATTCACCGAAATGCTTAAAAAGAATGCACCCAATTCGGTGAAATGGTTCCCGGAAGTGGAAAAGGCTTTTATATCTCTTAAAGAGAAGCTTTGTAAAGCTCCGGTCCTAAAAGGGGTTGATTTTACATTGCCCTCTATAGTCCAGACGGACGCCTCAGAGACCGGGTTGGGGGCGGTTATGTCCCAAAAGTTTGATGGGATAGAGCATCCGGTCACCTATCTTAGTCGAAAATTATCCAGTGCAGAAAGAAAGTATTCCACAGTGGAACGAGAATGCTTAGCCATTAAATGGGCTGTGGAGGCATTGAGGTTCTACCTCACCGGCCGTAGATTCCTCCTGGTCACAGACCATGCTCCACTAAAATGGCTCAGTCAAATGAAAAATAACAATGCTCGTTTGACAAGATGGCATTTAGCACTGCAAGCCTTCAGTTTCGACGTACAGCATAGGCCAGGACGACTACATGACAACGCAGATGCATTAAGCAGGATTACAGGCTGGCAGACTCAGGGAGCCGCAGCCTGTAATATCTTAAGAGGGGGGATATGTAATGGGGAAAAGATATCCTGTGATAGAAAAACAGAGGAACCTATGAGCAATAGGGCTGTTTCTAGCAGGAAGGAAGATATCAGGACACCCAGTTGCAAGAGCAACACAAACATTCCCAGCCACGAGAAAAAGAACCCCGCACAGCTGACAAGCAATCCCCAGCTCATAGCTCTAATAGCTTTCACCTGGGAGGGGGAAGGGCTGGATTAGAGCCTCAGCAAACGTATAAGGGACGTTCACTAGAGTTAGTGAGCAGCAGTGGCAGTAGGAAGAGCAGGAGCTTTGGCTTTGGTAGCTCCAGAGAAAGCAGCTCAGAGAATTCAGAGAAGCCAGCAACAGGAAGCAGGAAAGACGTGGTGAATCAGAACCAGCTGGAGTCTGTGTGCAAGCTGAGGTCTGAATCTGGAAAGCAACGTCTGCCCTGGGCTGGTAGGAAAACTTACGTGTGTGACTCTGATTCTGAATGGGAAAGAGAAAGGCAGCTAACAGCTAATAGAGTTAATTGGAGGAGAAAGGCACAGAAACCTTTTAACCAAACCTCAAAACCTATTCCTTATGGTGAAGGCATTCACAAGGAGAAAGTACCAGTCAGGATAACTGGAAAGCAAGCTTCAAGAAAGGGAGAATATACGGTGCCAGACATTTGTATGTTGGAAGAGGGTGCTGAGCAGCCTGAACGTAGAGAAAAGCCTCTAAGGTTTAAACCCCTTCTAAAAGGAGCAGTGCACAGACTTTCTCTTGCCTCAAACCCTGAAGGTAGGCCAATTAGCCAATGTAAAGCTGGATACAAGACTTTCTCACGTAGGAGTTATAAGGGACATAACTCTCATTACAATTATATGCCAAGATATGGTGATACAGACCCTTACCTGCTAGAGGAGATAGTAGGGAGGTCACGGGAGCTGGCAGAGGAGAATAATCTGCCAACACTCTATAGGCAGCAGCAGAGTGGTACAGATGATAGTCAGATTGAATCAATGATAATTGATCCACCAGAAACAGAATTATCTGACAATCAGATGGACTGTTCATTGGCTGTATTAAGTGATGTGGTTTCACTATGCTGAAGAGATACAGTTGTGGAAATAATTTAACTGCCTGTTTAAAAATACAAGACTTTACTTTATCCTATCCTTTTTGCCAGAGTGTATGGCTTATGTTTCTTTATTACCTGTGTTTGGAATCCGTCCCCGGGAGGGGAAATAAAACCCTGTCTTGACCTTAACCATTCGTGCCTCAACTACCTTATTGCAAAGGAGCCCAACTACAACCTTTCAATAAAAGGTCTCCCTGCAGCCCAACCAGTACGCTAACGCTACCGGCGGCCCAGGGTGTGACAGTACGTATGACCTAGATTGGCCACTGTTGGAAACAGGATACTGGGCTTGATGGACCTTGGTCTGACCCAGTATGGCATAGCTTATGTTCTTATGTTCACCTCTCCTTAACCATTCATGTGTCCATTCATGATCAACAAAGGGTTCCTGGAATAACACTTTATATTTCCCACTGTATTTGTGCATTTCACACTTGATTTTCCTTGTTTGCTGATCTAATTCTTTGAATAGTGTTTTCTTTTGTTTTGCAAATTCTGTTGCTTCCTTTCCTGGGTTGTGCTTATGGATTTTCACTCATTCTTTCTAGTCTTTGGAACGCTTGTCCAAGTATGACGATGGAGACAGATTCTGGACATTTGCTTTCATATTTCAGCACTTTTTGTTTACTTGGATCCAATGATGTTGTTAGGTAGGCCTGGAGGCCTATGATAGTAGCTCTGTATGTGTAATCGATCTCTATGAGACCTAGTCCTCCTTCAGATCTAGGAATGTAAAATCTTGGCATACACTGATTGTTGTAATGGGAATGGAGGAGTTTCTTGTTCACACATCCAGTTTTTCAAGATCTTTAAGAGGCCAATCTACAATCCCAAAGCTATATGAGAGTACAGGAAATTGCCAGCTGATTGATGATATTAAGGCACTTTTCAATAATGATTTTAATCTTCTATAGTATTCTTTACTGAACCTTTCTCTCAGTAATTTCTGCTTGAGTGTCATTCCTCCCTCTACTCCAAGGTATTTATATATGCCTTCCTGTTCAAGTTCCTTTATATCTCAGCCCTCAGCCAAGGAGATGTCTGTTTTCCTCAATTTCCCTCTAAAGAAATTGCCTTAGCACATTTGTCTAGGCCAAAAGTCATCCTCATGTCATCAGTAAAGCTTTTCTCTACATGGAGTTGCTCTGCTTATTGTTGGTCACTGGAACTTTAGAGCTTCAGGTCATTTGTTGTTGTTGTTAAGTGCCGTTGAGTCGGAGTCGACTCATGGCGACCCTCTGGATAGCTATCCTAAATTGTGTTCGGTCTTATTATGTTTATTATGTTATGTTATTATGTTTAGATTTGATATACCGCTCAGGCCACAGGCATTAGAGTGGTTTACAATGCAATAACATTCTAGGAAATAGGAAAAGAACGTCATTATATAATAGGACAGAATAGAGGACAGAGACAGTCAAACAGATAATAGAAGAAGAGGAACATGCAGGTTACCACAAAATAGACTCACGTCAACCCAGTCCAAATCATCAGAGCAACTCTCAGCAACAGACGCCACGGTCCCACGCCTAAGGTCCACGCCAAATGGCCCTCTGGCGAGGCCCTCAGGCGCGGGTGCGCCTCAGAAGCGGCAGTTTAAATGGTGTTGAAGGGCCGCTGATAGACCGGCACGGGAGGTGAGGAGGAGCTCCTGCTCACTCCCTCCGAGAATGGCTGCTGTTCCCCGATTGCTTCGCGCGCATCAGAAGCGGCGGTTTAAATGGTGTTGTTCATATCTTCTAGGCACTGGGTCATATGCGTTATATCGGGTGCCAGTGTATTTATTGGGGCATACACTATGATGTCATCGGCAAATAGGCGACTCATTGTTGACAGACTGGTACCCGTGGCTGCTGTTATTGTATCGATCCATCTCATTGCTGGCCTTCCTCTTTTGCGTTGACCTTCTATCTTGCCAAGCATAATGTCTTTCTCTAATGATCTCTCTCTTCGCATGATGTGTCCAAAGTATGAAAGTCGAAGTCTTGTCATCTGAGCTTCTAAAGAAAGTTTAGGTTTGATCTCCTCTAGTACCGACTGGTTTGTTCTTCGGGCAGTCCATGGTGTACACAGTATTCGCCGCCAGCACCATAATTCAAAGGCATCAATTTTCTTCCTGTCTATCTTTTTCATTGTCCAGCTTTCACATCCATATGATGTTATTGAAAATACCATGGCTTGAACAAGTCGAATCTTTGTATGGAGAGAGACATCTCTGCTCTTGAGAATCTTATCTAGGTCTTTCATAACCATTCTGCCAAGAGCAATGCGTCATCTGATTTCTTGACTGCTTGTTGCTTCTTTATTTATTTATTTTATTTATTTATTTACAGTTTTTATATACCACGCTCTTTGGTATCAGCGCGGTTTACAGATAACAAATTTTCGCATTAGAACAATCCTTTGCTTACATTATAACAGGGTCAGTAACTTGGAGATAACAGGGGATAACAGGGGAAACTATATACAAACTATATACAAAAAGATATTTCACCTCTGGATAATTTACAGTTCAAGTTGGGATCATGACTTTGGGTGTGCAGAGAGTCTTATTGTGAACAACTTTAACCTACTTGGATCAACTATCTTATTGATAGTTGATCCAAGTAGGTTAAAGTTGTTCACAATTTCAATTTCTTCTCCTTCAACGATGAACCTGTTGATTATGCCAGTTGTCATGATCTTTGCCTTCTTTACATTAAGGTGCAGGCCCATTTTGAGACTATGTTCTTTGATTGTGAGAAGCAAATGTTTCAGATCACATTCACTTTCAGCCAGTAATGTGGTATCATCAGCATAGCGAAGGTTGTTGATGAGTCTTCCACCAATCTTCACACCTCTGTTGTCTTCATACAATCCTGCTTCTCTGATGATTTGTTCTGCATATAAATTAAACAGGTAGGGGGAAAGTATGCAGCCTTGTCTTACACCTTTGCTTATTTTAAACCATTCTGTTTCTCCTTGTTCCGTTCGAACTGTTGCTTCTTGATCAATGTACAGATTGCGCAAGAGAACGATCAGGTGTTCTGGTATACCCATGCTTCTTAATGTGGCCCAGAGTTTCTCATGGTTTACACAGTCAAAAGCCTTGCTATAGTCGATAAAGCACAAATAGATATCCTTTTGGTATTCTTTAGTCTTTTCAAGGATCCATCTCACATCCGCAATGATGTCTCTCGTTCCTCGCCCTTTCCTGAACCCTGCTTGCACTTCAGGTAGTTCTTGTTCCAGGTATGGTTGTAGTCTCTTTTGAATAATCTTCAGTAGAATCTTGCTGGCATGTGGGATCAGAACGATTGTGCGATAATTTTCACAGTCAGTTGGATCACCTTTCTTTAGTATTGGTATAAACACAGATCTTTTCCAGTCAGTTGGCCATGATGTTGTCTTCCATATTTCTTGGCAGAGCCTTGTGAGTACGGTAACAGCTGCATCAGATTGCTGCAATACTTCTATGGGAATGCTATCAATGCCTGGTGCTTTGTTCTTTGATAAGGCTTTCAATGCTGCTTCAACTTCTTCTTTCATCACCAATGGTTTCCGATCATAAGGTACAGGTTGAAACGGCTGTTGGTCCACTTGATCTTTATCATATAAAAACTCTGTATATTCCTTCCACCTTTTCTTGATCTTCTCAGCATCATTCAACATAGAACCTTGAGCATCTTGTAACATTCCAATTCGAGGCTGGAACTTTTTCTTTAACTCTCGTAGCTTTAGGAAAGCCGATCTTGTTCTTCCTCTAATAGTTTCTGCTTCTATTTCCTTGCAAGTGTCATTGTAGTACTTTTCCTTGTCCTGTCTTGCTGCATGTTGGAAATCTCTGAGTTCTGCGATTGTCTTTCTTTTTCCTCTGGCTTTAGCTTCTCTGCGTTTCTGGGCAATTTTCAGAGTTTCTTCCGTCATCCATTTGGGCCGTTTTTGCTTTTTCACCTTTTGTAGAGACTTCTCGCTTTCTTCCAACACAACCTTCTTGATGTCATTCCATAACTCTTCCGGAGCTCTGTCATTTGTATCTAAAGCAGCAAATCGATTTTGCAGGCAGTCTTTAAATTCCAGTGGTATATTCTCAAGGTCATATTTTGCTGCATTCATGAGTGGTTTGCTCTTTTTCAACTTTAGCTTGAGTTTGCATACTAGTAGTTGATGATCTGTACCACAGTCAGCTCCAGGTTTTGTCTTTGTTGATGTTACAGAGCTTTTCCATCGTTGACTTCCACATATGTAGTCAATTTGATTTTTATATAATCCATTCGGTGAAGTCCATGTGTACAGTCGCCGCTTGTGTTGCTGGAAGAAGGTTTTTGAGATGAACAGATCATTGGTCTTGCAGAATTCTATCAGTCTTTCTCCAGCTTCATTTCTGTTGCCAAGTCCATATTTTCCAACTACTTTGCCTTCTTCTTTGCTGCCAACTTTTGCGTTCCAGTCACTCATGACTATCAGAATATCCTGTTTGCATGTTCTGTCAATTTCAGCTTGTACTTGTTCATAGAACTCTTCAATTTCATTCTCTTCTGCAGCTGTTGTTGGGGCATATACTTGAATTATAGTTGTGTTGATAGGCAATCCTCGTAGACGAATAGAGATTAAGCGTTCGCTGACTGCATTGTATTTCATTACAGTTCTTGCAAGTTTCTTCTTTATTATAAATGCAACACCATTTCTTCTTTGTCTTTCATTTCCAGCATAGTAGACCATGTGATCATCTGATGCAAAGTGCCCCATGCCAGTCCATTTCAGTTCGCTGACACCCAACAGATCAAGTTGTACACGTTCCATTTCATTCTTGGCCACCTCCAACTTCCCTTGGTTCATGCTTCGTACGTTCCATGTTCCAATGCGTAAGACATCTTTACAGCTTCTGACTCTCATTTCATGCGCAGCTACATCAGCAGTCAGACTTCCCGAGGGCTTTGATCCAACCACATCATAAATGCTGGCTTTACTCTGAAAAGTCTTCAGCTCTTCCCCAGTAGCTAGTTGAGTGCCTTCCGACCTGGGGGTCTCATCTTCCAGCACCATAGCACAATTTGTTTTGTTGTAACTATCCATTGGGTTTTCATGGCAAGATACAGAAGTAGATTGCCGGGCCTTTCTTCCGCGCAGTTTAAGTTTGGTGTTGTTGTCGTTGTCACAAAAATGTGATCCTCCGCCGTCAACACTGTCCCATTCTGCTGCTGCCCAGATGGGTGGTTTGTCTTGGTCTGGCACCTCAGCTGAGACCTGTCCATCTTGGGAGACCCTGCCAGTAGTTAAACTACCGATAGTTGAGCTCTCAGCATCACTGATGCACGCAAGCCCTCACAGCACGACAAGCTGCAAACCAAGTGAGAGTCAGGTCATTTACAAAAGATAACAACCTAGAGGTAACATCCCATTTACTATCAGGTCATTTACAAATAGTAAATGGGATGTTACCTCTAGGTTGTTATCTTTTTTAAGATTCAGGCTAAATCTGTATCCCAAAGAGTTGATGAGCGTACTCATTGGATTAAGCACTATACAAAACAAAAGTGTTGACAAGGAATATCCCTGAAATATTCCTCACTGGATCTTGATGTTAGGAATGATGTACTGACTATCATCATACTTCAAAAATAGGGTAGTTTGCCATATTGTCATGGTGAAAATGTACTCTGTCAAACCAGGATTTTATCTTATACATCAAGGCAATTTATTATCCAAGAGTGTGGGACGCTGTCAAATACATTCTTATAATCAATCCATGCTGTACTGAGATTTCTGCTTTTCTTAGTGCTGGCCATGATAGTCTTAATTAACATTAAGTAGTCTTTAGTTCCATATGCTCCCCTCTTATTGCCCTTTTGCTCTATTGCCATGATGTTATTGGGTTCAATATGATCATATATTTTGTCTGCATCTATTGCACTGAACAGCCTATGGATTGTAGATAGACAAGTTATTAGCCTGTAATTTTTGGGAATGTTACTTGGGTCCCCCTTTGGAAGAAGAAATGTTCTTCCTGTTATAAGCCATTGCGGTGTTAAGTTTGGTTGCTTGATCAATTGTTTTTAGCAGTTTGCCAGGTCTTGGTGGAGCGATGTTAACTGTTTGAGCCAAACGTTGGTCACTCCATCTGGATCAGGGCTCTTCTAGTTGGAGACTCATTTTAACCTGCTTTCCAGCTCTTTTGTTATTACTACAGACCATTCCATAGGTTTGATATTTGATTTTTCTAAATGTTCCTGTATGCAGGGAAACCATACTACTTCTTTACTGTGCTCTATAGGGTCCTCATATAAGCTTCTCCAGAAGGTTTCTGTTTCAACTTTAGTTGGTGGTATCTTTACCATATTAATGCTCTTTCCCAAATCTCTGTAGAACTGTTTTGGATTCTCTCTAAATTGTTTATTTTGATATCTTTAGTTTCTGTTTTCTTCATATCTTCATAGTTTCTGTGCTTTTGCTGCTACTTTCAATTTATTGTTGGAACATATAAATTTCAGTTCTTCCTCAATGCAGCATGCTTCAACTTGTTGTCTTGGATCTTCCTCAATATCTTTGATGATCTTAATCCTTTTAGATACCTGTCTATCAGGGCTACCTCCACACACAATGACTGTATTTTTCGTTCTATGCACTTTTTCCAAGAAGGAACAGTTATTGTTCTCTTTTTCTTCTGGCTCTGCACTTTAGTTGGCAGTATTCTTGCAGGAATAATTTTAGCTGCACAATATTGTATTCAATTCATTTTGGTGATGTCAATAAATGATCCCTTTATACAGGATATGGCCTTGTTCATCTTAATTATACTTTTAACCTTAGATATTAAATTTAACTTGGATAATCTTTCCCTTGCGTCAAACCCAGTATATTCATCTATTTCCATGTGGATTAGGAGTTTGAGCTTGAATTCCTCCACCTCTGGGTCTTTCTTCTCCTCTTCAGTTGATTTGTTGACTTGTCCTTTATTCATCTCACTCTCCTGGAGTTCCAAATCTCTCAGCTCCATCTCCCCCTTTTTCTGTGTATTTATTTATTTATTAGCTTTTATATACCACACTATTTAGTACCAGAGCTGTTTACAGGAAACACGAACAGTCAAGCAACTTTACATAGAACAGGCATAAAACATCAAAACAAGCAACTTTACATAGAACAGGCATAAACAGCAAATCTAAGTAACGGAGGCAGGTAAGTAGTAACAAGCAAATGTGTCAACGTAAGGGATAGGGTGAGAGGGAGAAAACGGGTAGGGGAAGGGACAGGGGGTGGGATCAAGGCAGGGGAAATAGGGAGAGGATAGAGAACTAAGTACATGTTGTGCAGTCGGGACTCAAGATATTCCATTCTTCTGGTATTCTCACCTACTGTAGGTTTCCTCTCTGTATTTCTTGTTCACTGAATCCCTTAGTTGCTTCAAGATGTTATCATTCAAATACTTGTTTACGTTGATCTGTGAAATTAACGATCTTAAATTTGCATCTGTTGCTTTTTGCGGTTTTTCTTGTGGCAATTTTCCTTTCTTCCAGTTTTTGGAGGATTCTCTTGATTTAAATATAGGGTTTGTAGCATAAAAGTAGCAGTACATTGTCTCCTCTTTATCTACAGAAGTCCACTTAACCGTAATTAATCCTCTTAACGTTTTCACTAATTTCTGTGGTTTATCTCCTGCCACAGTGGGCCCAGCATGTTTGTGTAGGGTGACTAATGGTCTTTCACGCCCTTCTTCACACCCTTCTCCAGTTAAAGTTATCTGATCTCACAATCAGATAGGCAGCTAATTGCACATGCCTCTAAAGCAAGGCTGGCCAGTCCATTAGGCAGCCGCCCAGGGCAGCAGACCTTTATGAGCGCCAGGCCATATGCCCCAAATGTTCTGCAGTAATGTGAAAATGTAGAATAATACCATGCAATGCAATGTGTGCCTTCGAGTCAGTCCTGACTCCTAACGACCCAGAAGCCCCTATGTAACTGTAAAATAAACCAAAAAAGAGATCAGATCTGAGTTGTTTTCAGGGCTAGGTTTTTAAAAAATATATTACTGTATTAACGTTTTCCCATAAGAAGATGTTTCAAAGCGATTTATACAGGTAAAAAATGTTTCAATCACATTAATCAACTGCCATCTCTCGATGACCATCCCAACAGTAACTAACACAAACTGAGATAATTTTTTGATATCAAGTGCCCTATATGATTTTCTTTTAAAGAGGGATTTTTAATACAATTTCACCATATATGGCTGAGTTAGCTGTTAGGGGTTTTTTGTGCTGCAATGAAAGGGTTGTTTTTACAGTGCCTATTTTTTTTTTGCTCTAGGGCTTTATTTTTTACCTTTAGTTCAAAGAGGAGGAAAGCTGAAGCACTTCTGAGATGTTAGTTCCCTCCCTGCCCATCCCAATTCCCATCAACCCTTTCTCAGAAATCTTGCTGTATACAACCAATCACCAATTGGCTGGTTGAGTAAGACAGAAGTGTTTGGTATTGATTGAAGGTAAAACTCTAGGAATCTTGGTTATCTGCTAAAAGTAAACAATTAGCTAGGTTTCAGGGAGTTTGATTAGGTAATTCCACTAAACCTGGGGGAATTCTGCACAAAAATTGTAAAAGTTTGGGTAAAAATTTTAAAACTTCTGTGCACAGTATTTTAAATTTCTGCAAAATTCTGCATGCTTTATTAGTAAATTTTTATGCAAAATCCTCCCATCATAAAGCTTAACTCCTCCTCTAGACCTTAAATTTCCCTGCCTTTTTCTTCCTTAGCTCTCTTGCTCCAATCACAGTTCTATCCCCAACCCATCCTTGTCCCCTGTGTTTTCTCTCCCTCTAACTTCTAGCCCCCAGCTATTTCCCGACTGACCGGCAGCCCATCTCCAGCACCAAGCAACCCCCCCCCCCCCCATTCACCAGCAGCCGATCTTCAGTCCCTAGTAAACCCCCTCAATTCACCAGCAGCACTTCACCAACCCGCAGCCACCATCCCCACTCATCACAGCCCTTCTCCTGCCCCCCAGCAACCTCCCCACTCACCAGCAGCCCTTCTGCTCCAGCAAACCCCTGACCACAGCAGCCCTTCTCTTGTCCCCAGAACACCCCCCCACACACACACACACACACTCACCAGCAGCCTGTGTCCTTCCCCCTGCAACCCTTCCACACTCACCAGCAGCTCTTCTCCTGCCCCCAGCCAGCCCCTCCCAGACTCACCAGCAGCCCGATCGCAGCAACACAGCTGCAGAGTACTCCCATGTCTGTGTTAAAGTCCGATGCCAGCATGCTTTGAAAGGTACAGGAAGGGCTTGTGTGTACCTTTGAAAACGTGCCAGTTGTGGGAATAAACAGAAGTGTTGCTGCTAACAGTGAGACAGGATTGGGCACTCTTAAAGCTTGTGCTCCCAATCCTGCCTCACTTGTTTGGGTTGGTGGTGCCTGCGCAGAATTCTGCACAAGAAATGCTGAATTCTGCACGGGTGGGGAATTCCATGCAAATTCTGACCTCAGACACATAAATCAGATTTCTGTAGTTTGATGGGATAAGAAACTGCTCCATGCCCCAATAACAGGTGAGCAAGCCAACAGAGAATCAGAACAGAGGGGTTAGATCTCTCATAAAAGAGGCTAGTTACTTTTTTTCTTACTAGGAAAAGTTTGAGATTTTGGCAGGTCTTTTTCTCATTTCTTTCAACAGGTACTAAAACTCCTACAGCTGAAGTATGGCTAGGAAACAGCATGTCACCAAAGCTGTTGCCCCCCTGCCCCCATTATACTTTCTGCCTTTGTCCAGTCAGACAGCTGGATCCCTGATGAAGGACTCGTTCCGGGTGCAATATTTGCAAGTTCAATCCCTTATGAAACAAATGGAAGCACTGAGAGAAGAGGTGGCAAGGATGAGAAGCATCTGTGGCAGGGAGAGCTACACTGATGACATGCTTCTTGACATGTCAAAGATCTCCAACAGAGGGGAAGATGGGTACAGTGCTGAAAGAAGACAGCGGGACATGAGTCACCAGAGCCTGCAGCATTGACACTCTGATTCCACCTTCCCATGAACTGAAGAAATGGTCTGCAGCTCTGGAAGTAAAGGAAGTGAAACCATCCCAGGGACAGGAGGAACTGGAGCACAAAACCCCCAAATTTACCAAATCGCTTATCCATAAGGATAGTGGGGTTGGTGACTCCTTTCTGAGAAATACAGAGGCATCCATCTGCCCACCAGACATAATGT
Organism: Ichthyophis bannanicus; assembly: GCA_033557465.1. Taxonomy (NCBI): domain Eukaryota; kingdom Metazoa; phylum Chordata; class Amphibia; order Gymnophiona; family Ichthyophiidae; genus Ichthyophis; species Ichthyophis bannanicus. The sequence continues at coordinate 381,860,624 of CM066034.1, forward strand.
TCCAGGAGCTGAGCCGTCTCCAGGTGCTATAGCTGCAACACAGGGTTTCATATCGCAGGTTTAGAGATTTGTGCATTGTTGCTGTTAGCAAACAGCATGCAAATAAGCTCTGAGCAAAAAATCATTGGTGGTCAGATGACCCCTAACCCCTCCAAAAAGACATTCGCTGGTGGCCTAGTAGCCCCTATCCCCCACCCACAAACCTAGAAAAACTTTCCCTGGTGGCCCACAGGGTGCATCCTGGGAAACTCTGCCATATAACAACATTTTGCCTTCTAGGGCAGACCGACCTCACCAGGTGCATCCCAGGATGTATCGCACAGGTCCAGGTGCCACCATTTTTCAAAATGGCGTAGCAGGGGTTGGGTGGTAGCATGCGGGCATCTTTCCTACTCCCAACAGCTTAGGTATTGGGGGGAATGGGCTGCTACTGGGGGTTTGGTAAGATGGGGAGTAGGGGGTCACTGGGCCTTCAGGAAAGGTCTTTCTGAGGCTCAGGGGGATGGAGGTAGGGATCACTGGGCCCCCAGAGAAGTTCTTTATATGTTTTGGAGGGAAGGGGGTAGGGGCCACTGGGCCTCCAGGGAAGGTCTTTCGGGGGTAGGAGAGGAGCCACAGGACCATCAATGATCAGTGGTGTTGGGGTTGGGGAGAACTGCGATGGGGTAATCTCAATGGTCATCCGAGCATGGGAAATAAGATCCCTGATGTTGAAGCTTTGGTGGGAGTGGCCGACTTGGATTTAGTGGCAGTTACAGAAACATGGTTCACAGAAAACCATGACTGGGATGTAACTATACCAGGCTATACTTTATTCAGAAAGGACAGGGTAGGAAGAAGGGGAGGAGGAGTGGCACTATATGTAAAAAAGAATATTAAAGCTTTGGAATTACAGAGCTTAAAAGGGAGAGAAGACACATTGTGGATTAAACTAAAAAGAGGGAAAGAGAAATCTATTTGTAATAGCGTAATATACAGACCTCCCTAACAAGAGGAAGAGGTGGACAGAGAGTTAATTGAAGACATACGCAGCATTGCTAGGAAAGGGGAAGTGCTACTTATAGGGGATTTCAATATGCCAGATGTTGATTGGCACATTCCTGCTGCAGTATCATCTAGAAGTAAGGAGATCCTGGATACTCTACAGGGAGAACTATTCAGGCAATTGGTAACAGAACCCACACGTGAAGGGGTCATACTAAACTTGGTGCTTACCAATAGGGAAAGTGTTTCTGATGTCATGATGGGAATTCATCTTGCATCCAGAGATCCCCAGATGGTGTGGTTCAGTATAAGGACTACAGCTGTTAGAATACATTCAAAAGTGAGGGTCTTAGACTTTAGGAAAATTAACTTTGCCAAGATGGGCCAATACCTCAGGGAGTCTTTAGCGGGATGGGAACAGCTGGGGGATGTAGAAAAACAGTGGGCAAAACTGAAAGGGGATATTTTAAGGGCGACCAACATTTTTGTTAAAATGGTAAATAAAGGTAAAAGAAAAAGGAGACCACTATGGCTTTCGAAAGAAGAAGCTGAAAAGGTGAAAAAAAAAGAGGGAGGCCTTCATGAAATACAAGATATCACAGAGAGAGGAAGACAGGCATCTATATTTGAAAAACTTAGAGAAGCTAGCAAAGTAGTCAGGAAAGCAAAGATTCAAAAAGAGGAGGAAATAGCCAATGCAATAAAATGGGGGGATAAGACATTTTTCAGATATGTTAGTGAGAAGAGGAAGGGCAAAAGTGGCATTGTCAGACTCAAGAGTGAAGAGGAGGAATATGTAGAAGCTGATGAGGATAAAGCAGAATTGCTTAACAAATATTTCTGTTCTGTGTTCACAGATGAAGAACCAGGAGCAGGACCTCAGAAAACACCCACAAACAGGAACAGAAGCGAGGGGCATCTTGAACAATTTTCAGAAGACTGTGTTCGTGAGAAATTAGCTCAACTTAAAGTAGACAAAGCGATGGGACTGGATGGGATACACCCTAGAATACTGAGGGAACTTGGGGATGTTCTAGCAGCTCCACTGACTGACCTTTTCAATGCCTCGTTGGGGTCGGGAGTGGTGCCAAAGGACTGGAGAGAGGCTCATGTGGTGCCTTAACACAAAAGCGGAAGTAAGGATGTGGTTGAAAACTACAGGCCGGTTAGTTTAACTTCTGTGGTGAGTAAATTATTGGAAATGTTGCTAAAAGTGAAAATACTGAGGTTTCTGGAGTCCAGTGGATTACAGGATCCGAGGCAGCATGGATTCACCAGATGCAGGTCTTGTCAGACAAATCTGATTGATTTCTTTGACTGGGTGACCAGGGAGTTGAACCTAGGGAGAGCCCTAGATGTGTTGTATTTAGATTTCAGTAAAGCCTTTGACACCGTTCCTCACAGGTGACTTATAAACAAACTGAGCACCCTAGGGATGGACCCTAAAGTTACTGCTTGGGTTAGAAATTGTTTGAGTGAGAGGCGACAAAGAATAAAGGTTAATGGAGCTCACTCTGAGGAGAAGGATGTTACCAGTGGTGTGCCCCAGGGATATGTCCTTGGTCCGATTCTTTTTAACATCTTTGTTAGTGATATAGTGGAAGGTTTGCCTTTTTGCGGATGATACTAAAATCTGCAATAGAGTAGACACCCAGGAAGGTGTAGATAACATGAGGAGGGATCTAGCTAAGCTTGAAGAATGGTCTAGAATTTGGCAGCTGGGGTTTAATGTTAAAAAATGTAAGGTCATGCATTTGGGCTGCAGCAATCCAAGGGAGCAATATAGTATAGGGGGAGAAGTACTTTTGTCCACTAAAGAAGAGCGGGACCCTGTGGTTGTGTCTGATGATCTTAAAGTAGCTAAACAAGTAGAAAAGGCGATGGCAAAAGCTAGAAGGATGCTTGGGTTCATAGGGAGAGGAATGGCTAGCAGAAAAAAGGAGGTGATAGTGCCTTTGTATAAGTCTTTGGTGCAACCTCATTTGGAGTATTGTGCGCAATTCTGGAGACCGCACCTTCAAAAGGATATAAACAGGATGGCGTCAGTACAGAGGGTGGCTACTAAAATGGTTAGTGGTCTTCATTATAAAGCATATGAGGACAGACTTAAGGATCTTAATATGTACACCTTAGAGGAAAGGCGAAATATAGGTGATATGATTGAGATGTTTAAATACCTCCATGGCATAAATGCACAGGGGGAGAGCCTCTTTTGATTAAAAGCAAGTTCTGCTATGAGGGGACATAGGATGAGGGTGAAAGGGGATAGATTCAGGAGTGATATGTGGAAATATTTCTTTATGGAAAGTGGTGGATCCGAGGAATAGTCTCCCAGTGGAGGTGGTAGAGATGAGGACAGTATTTGAATTCAAAAAAGCATGGGACAAACACAGAGGATCTCTAAAGGAAAAAAGGGGACTGTTGTAGTTGTTGATATGGAAGGACAGACTAGACAGGCCATGTGGTCTTTTTCTGTCGTCATTTTTCTATGTTTCTATATTTCGCCTTAGATTACCCTTTTTTTAAAAGCAATCCATTACTTGCATGCAAGTGCCCCTGTGCAGATGTGTCTGGCTTGGTCCCCTTGATTTAGCGCAGATGATTCGTGCAAAGCTTATTTGCATGCTGTTTGCTTACAGCATCACTGTGCAAAATGCCTGCTCTAAAGCTGCATAAGGAAGCCTCCGTTAGAGCTTTAGCACTGGGCTCTAATGCAAGGTTTCTGCATCAAGACATCAGTGTATTTATTCCCACAACTTCTCTGTGTCATTAAACATGGATCCTTGAGCATCCTATTTCAAGGCTGGAAGTTTCTCATAGGTTTTTTTTTTAACGTGCTGTCAAGTTAATGCTGATGTCTGGTAACCCAGCAGCCCCTGGAATTTCTTGGCAAGATATGACTAGAAGTAGATTGCTAGGCCTTTTGTTCTGAGACAATGGAGGGTAAAGTTACAAGAAGTGCCAGTGGGAGTCAAACTCAAATATTGTGGGCACTAGGCTGTTGCTCTAACCACTAGGCTACTGCCACACTCATGGTTTTTGGAAGCCAAATTTAGAAAGTTATGGAATAGGAGGCAATATCCTATTGTGGACTGGGATCTTGCTAAAAGATAGAAAACCAGAAAGTAGGACTAAATGATCAATTTTCTCAATGAGGAAAAGTGAATTGTAGAATGTCTAGGGCTCTAGACTGGGACTTTACTTTTTTATATATATATTTTTATTAACTTTTTTTAACACAAACATGTATTCCAACTATACTTAAGTATTACAATGCCATATTAATGTGCATCTAGCCTGCTTTCCACCAGAATATCGCAACCATGCCACACTCGATATATGGTTCAAGCTCACAAAAATTCTTATAACTGAAACAAGCTGTGGTCCTTACCATTATGGCAGTTACACATATTACATACTTTACTACCTCAATTCTCATCCCGCTCATGTCCATGACCAACATCCCCCCCCCCGACCCTCTTCCCCTCCTTCCCCAACCTGTTCTGAGTGTTCAGCCTGAGAATAACCAATCTGAAATTACAACCAGGCCTGCTATAGGGTATCATTTGGGTGTCTTGTATTGCACATAGGCATGGCATTCAGCAGGCACCAATGAAAAAGATTTAGGCGTCATTGTGGATACCATGTTAAAACCCTCGGCCTAGTGTGCAGCGGCGGCCAAGAGAGCAAATAGAATGCTAGGTATGATAAGGAAAGGAATGGAAAATAAAACAAAATATATTATAATGCCTCTATATCGTTCCATGGTGAGACCGCACCTTGAATATTGTGTGCAATTCTGGTCGCCGTATCTTAAAAAGGATATAGCGATTTTAGAAAAGGTACAGAGAAGAGCCACCAAAATGGTAAAGGGGATGGAAGGATACTCCTATGAAGAAAGGCTAAAAAGGTTAGGGCTCTTTAACCTGGAAAAGAGACGGCTGAGGGGAGATATGATAGAAGTCTATAAATTAATGAACGGAGTGGAACGGGTAAACGTAGATTGATTGTTTACCTTATCAGAATATAGAAAGACTAGGGGACATGCAATGAAGCTACAGGGTAAACTATTTAAGACTAATAAAAGAAAATATTTTTTCACTCAACATGTAATCAAACTCTGGAATTTGTTACCGGAGGATGTAGTAAAGGCTGTTAGTGTAGCTGGGTTTAGAAAAGGTTTGGACAAGTTTCCTGGAGGAAAGGTCCATAAACCATTATTAAGAAGTGACCGAAGATATCAATGCTTGACCCAGTACAAGCATTGTGGAACTTGTGTCTCTTGGGGAAACTGCTAGGTACATATGACCTAGATTGGCCACTGTTGGAAACAGAATACTGGGCTTGATGGACCTTGGTCTGACCCAGTATGGCATATCTTATGTTCTTATGTTCTTATTTTTCCATTGTGTGAAGGAGGGCACCTCATCTCCCACCCAGTACTGCAAAATAAGTTTTTTAACCACCCAGATAATTATCTGCAGAAACTTACTTTCCACTTGCCGGATTTTTTGCTCTCTGAAGGAGCCCTCATCCCCCAAAAGCAGCATGTTATAGGTCCACTGGATAAGAACATAGGAATTTAAGATATCCCATACTGGGTCAAACCAAGGTCCATCAAGCTCAGTATCCTGTTTCCAACAGTGGCCAATCTAGGTCATACGTACCTAGCAGTTTCCCCAAAAGACACAGGTTCCACAATGCTTGTATTGGGTCAAGCAGTGATATCCTGGGTCCCTTTTGATAATGGTTTATGGACCTTTCCTCCAGGAACTTGTCCAAACCTTTTTAAACCCAGCTTCATTGCATGTCCCCTAGTCTTTCTATATTCTGAGGACATAAACAATCGATCTACGTTTACCGTTCCACTCCATTCATTAATTTATAGACCTCTATCATATCTCTCTTCAGCCGTCTCTTTTCCAGGTTTGAAGAGCCTTAACCTTTTTAGCCCCTTTTCATAGGGGTATCCTTCCATCCCTTTTACCAATTTGGTGGCTTTTCTCTGTACATTTTCTAATAGCACTATATCCATTTTAAAATACAGCGACCAGAATTGCACACAATATTCAAGGTGCGGTCGCAACATGGAACAATACAGAGGCATTATAATATCCTTTGTTTTATTCTCTATTTCTTTCCTTATGATTCCTAGCATTCTATTTGCTCTCTTTGCCACCGCTGCACACTGGGCGGAGGGTTTCAACATGTTATCCACGATGACTCCTAAATCTTTTTCCTAGGGGGTGGTTCCTAATATGGAACTTTGTATCGTGTAACCATAGTTTGGGTTGTTCTTTCCTAGGTGCATAACTTTGCGCTTGTCCACATTAAATTTCATCTGTAATATGGATGCCCAATCTTCCAATTTATCAAGGTCCTTTTGTAATTTTTCACAATCCTCATGGGTTTTAACAACTTTGAAAAATTTTGTGTCATCTGCAAATTTGGTTACCTCACTCATTATTCATATTTCCAGGTCATTTATGAATATGTTAAAAAGCAGCGGACCTAGCACAGATCTTTATCTTTATTTGATCGCTTGATATACCGCCCAAACATTTGCATCGGGGCAGTGTACAATAAAACAAACCAGTAGAAACGAAAGGAAAACAATGCCAATAATTAGACAGCAAAGAGAGAGGCGAGACAAAAGCAGAGAACAGAAGGAGCTAGTGGAGAAGAAGGGAAGTGGAGGAGTGAGATGGCAGGAGGTGACTAACTTGGGGGAGGGCATCCGGGGTCAGGGAGGTCGAATGCCTGCTGGAAGAGGTGGGTCTTGAGTGAACTCTAAAAGTGATGGTAAGACAGTTCTGTGCGTATGGTAGAAGGGAGGGAATTCCAAAGAGCGGGGGCCAGGAGAAATCTTCCCAGTGCGAGAGGATTTTACATCACCTGGAGGACAGGTCCTAACTACAGGATCACCTGTGCTTCAACATCCATGCTCCCCACCTCCCCCTATTCCACCTCCTCCTCCTCCTCAAGTACCCATTTACGGAAATGGGGACATGGATGTGCATGTGTGATTTAAAGTACACATGTACATGCTGTCATGCAGAGGCTCAGTACCAGGACATGGCAAGGAGATAGCCACGTGAAAATCCAATTTTTCCAGGGCAGAGGCACATGCTGATAGAGTACAAGGCAGTGTTTTATCTACTGAGGGAACACAGGGCCTCCTAATGGGAGGCATACTGGATCTAGCAGTGCATCTACCAGACCCTTGCTCTGTAAGTGGCAAAAACGCAAAGTACACAGGGACATCATTAGCTCTAAGACAAAGATGAGTGCAAAAGAATGGGAACAGGTAGGTCTAGGGATCAGCACATCCTTCTTGTCCTTGGCAGAGCGATGACAGGGAGCATTCAGGGGCCATAAATAGATAGGGATCAGTAAACTGACAGTGACAATGAAAGTCTTAGTTGCAGTGGTCACATAATAAAGTAGGAATGCAATGTACAGTAGCTATGTGATTAAAGGGGAAGGTGGCAGCAGATCCTTGAACAGAGCAGAAGCATGTGCTGGGTCCATGGGAGCGAGGGAGGCTGAAAGGGCACAGTTATTGTCAGAAACCTGGAAAAAAGGAGGGCCAGGCAGAGATCAGGTCACAATCACATTTGGAGTCAGCACTGTGCACCAGGGTGGAGCTTATAGAGTAGTGCAACCCAGAGACAAAACAAGAACGCACAAAAAGACCTGTAAAAGGCACCACACAGAGTAGCCAGCATTGCGCAGAAGACTCCATAGGAGCAGGAGTGGAAGGGATTATGGGTAAAGATCCACCTTTCCCCAGAAGATAGTATGAGATCCTTGGGTCACCAACAGTATGCCAGGGAATATGATCCCTAAGATGGCATAGTCAGTGGGCGGCAAATGGAGTGTCAGAGAGTGATGATAGAGGATGCAAGTGTTGCAGGATGATCGAACTTAGCATGTTATTTATTTCCCTTTTCCACAGGAGATACTGTATATGATGTGATATCGAGGCCCCGAATGCCAGATACAGGGCCATATAGTGCAAGAGGCTCCATTTCCTGCAGTGCCTACGGAGGGAGTGGCAAGAGCAGCAAGGTATGTGGTATATCTGTGGGCACAGCTGTGGCATCAGGTACAGGAGCCCTGTATGATAGAGATCCCTGGAAAGGGCTGTGCATGACAAGGAGCAGGTGATATGGACAGCACAGTAAGGGGAAGAGTGTCTAAGAAATGCACCGACACAGTGAGGACAGAACATGCCGGTTCTAATAAGTGGGGACTCAGAACCAGGTTTTTGCTACACAGGTCAACAGAAAAGAGTATTCAAAGGCATGACAGACATGGGTACTGTGCCTCTGTGTGCTAGTATGTACATGTGTATATTTAATAACGCATGCACATCCATGTCTCCATTTCTGCAAGTGGATATTTGCATGGCTGCATTGCCATATTTTCCATGCATCACATGCATCAGGTTGCCAGTCTTGTGCCTTATGTTCAAACTTGCAGATATTCACATTGGATTTTAGATGGAGCCTACATATTCAAAGGCCCGATTCTGAAATCGGCTCCATTAGTATCACATCCTTATTGACATGTCCCCCCCCCCCTCCACTGCTGGCATGTCCTTTCTAAAATCCCACTTTATACATATACTCAATCCCAGTGTCTTCAAAAGTGGTGGAACTAAATATACGTATAGAGAAGTGAGCATCATAGTTATATGAATAGTGACACTATTCATTCCGGTGTCCATATAACTATCCTGACAAATTTAGAACAAACTTTTTGCTGCCCTAAATTTATATGGGTAGCAAAACAGATAATGGATAGAATATAACCACTCTCTATATAGTAAGGTTGAATGTCCATGCTCTGCCGTCACTGTGCTCTGACATTATCCATATAGTGCTGGGATGGTATATAATAATTTTCAATGGCACTGTCCAGATAGTGCCACTAAAAATTGACAGATAGGAAACTTATCCGGGCCTTATCTGAATAAGGGCCTTTGAATATTAACCCATAGAGTTTTACATTTATAACCAACTGGGGTGGACAATGGACTCTTTAGGGCTAGTGCCTGCAGTGTGAATAATGAGTATGACCCTGAGAGCCTAGAATAAATGTTTATCAAAATAGAGCCTTGAAAAGAAAAAGGTCCTCTGTACCTTGGGACCCACCTAAAGAAAGTAAGGCGAGATCTCCTTCAATACTATTATAGCCCTCAGAGTTGCCTAGCCAAATATCTTCCTAAAGGGACCCACTATGCTTGATAATTCTTTATATTTTTTCAAGTGCTGTCAATGCTGACTTCTGGTAACCCAGCAGCCCCTTGGTTTTCTTTGTAAGGTATGACTGGAAGTAGATTGCGAGGTCTTTTCTTCCAAGGCAATGGAGGGTAAAGTGACTTGCCCAAAGTGTGCCAGTGGGAATTAAGCACAGATCTCTTGAGTGCTAGGCTGTAGCTCTAACCACTAGGCTACACCTCCACTCAATTATTTCTGTTTGTCTAAGAAGTATCACAAACTTGAAGAATTAGCTATTTGTCCAGTCCTGGTTTTCTAACTCATAATCTATGATGTTCTGCTCCAGTAAATGTTGTGCAGCCACCCAGCCTCTCTATTCTTTGGCATTATGGCCTGGTTTTCAGGAGTAGTAAGTGTGTACAAGTAAGGGTACTACAGTCTTTCAATGTATACTGCTGTCTTTCTATGTATAAATTGCTCTTTTGCACAGGATGTAGTAAAAAGTGTACAGGATATGTTTGCCCGCTATGTTTCTTCTTCCATTGCTCTTTCATTCATTGTTTAATCTTAAATAAAAAAACCTTCCATAGCTTGAATGGAGATTGTAATGTTCTGGAGGAGAGGTCTTGTAATCATGCAATGAATCTTTCATGGTGTTGTCTGCATAGTTTTGCCAGAACATAAATAATAATAATAATAATAATATAGAATCCTTCTTTGAAAGCCGTAAAGGCTTATGAGTGGCTTCACAGAAGGCAATAGTTGGCCACCAGAAGAATGAAACCAAAACAGCTGAAGCTGGGAAACAGGAGAATGATGCAACCTTGATTGCACATAATTTAGATAGACTCTCGTATTTCCTTGGGGAGGAAATCAGAAGAGATTTTTGAGATGGTATTTCTGAAATAGTTACATTGATGGTTTTGTAAGACAGTAAAAGAAGATTTACAACCTTTATGTCAGTGGTTAACGTGCCATATGGAAGAGTTGGAAGCTAAACAATTCTCAAAGATACTTAATCTTGGTGGCAGATGGAAACTTTAAAGCAGAGGAAATAGCAGCATCTGCATGGGAGCATGTATTCCTGGGAATGAGAAGGGGAAGGAGATACAGGCTAAAGAGACACAGAAAGGACTAAAGAGGAGGATGGGAGGAGGGAAAGAATGTACATAAGGATAGGAAAGGAGAAAGAAGGCAAAGGATAGGAAACTAGGAAAACATATAGGAAAGAGGAAGAAATTAGAAGATACAACCAGAACAGGGAAGAATAGGAAGAGAAAGAAACAAAGTTTCAGAATTAAACAAAATCAGAAAAAAGAGAGTAGGAAAAGGGAGAGACCTGTGAGACAATCTACTGACACAGTGCTTAATCTTGCCCCATATCCTGTCTACTGAAGTATCCACCTGCAATAGCAGTTTATAGAAGAAAGATTTTCATTATATACATTATATACCAGCTGTATTCCACACTTTAAGAAAAGTGGAAGGAAGTCCAAAAAACTGCCAGCATGGTTTAAAGGTGAGGTCAGAGAGGCTGTTGTTGCCAAAAAAGCATCTTTCAGGAAATGGAAAAAAGAGCCAAACGACGAAACCTGGAAACAGCATAAGCACTGGCAAATCAAATGCAAGGCATTGATAAAGCAGGCAAAGGGAGAATTTGAGAAGAAGCTTGCTGTGGAAGCAAAAACGAGAAATAAAGATTTTTTCAAGTACATTCGTAGCAAAAAACCTGTGAGAGAGTCAGTTGGTCCATTAGATAATAGAGGAGTTAAAGGGGCACTAAGAGGCGACAAGGCGATAGCGGAGAGACTGAGTGAATTCTTTGCTTCGGTCTTTACTGAGGAAGATGTACGGATGTTACCCATGACTGAAGTGGTATTTAAATGTGTGGAAGAAATGAAGGAAATATCGATACATCAGGAAGATGTATTACAACTATTAGATAAACTGAAGAGTAGCAAACCACCTGGGCTGGATGGTATACACCCAAGGGTGTTGAAAGAACTGAAATATGAGATTGCAGACCTGCTATTAGTAATCTGTGAACTATCATTAAAATCATCTCTAATACCTGAAGATTGGAGGATCGCCAATGTAACACCAATTTTTCAAAAGGGTTCCAGGGGTGATCCGGGAAACTACAGACCGGTGAGCCTCACGTCAGTACCGGGAAAAATGGTAGAAACCATCATAAAGAATAAAATTACTCACCATGTAGATAGTCATGGCCTAATGGGAGACAGCCAACATGGCTTTAGACAAGGAAGATCTTGTCTTACAAATCTGTTATGTTTTTTTTGAAAGTGTGAATAAACAGGTGGACAAAGGTGAGTCGGTTGATATAGTGCATCTGGACTTTCAGAAAGCCTTTGACATGGTCCCTCATCAGAGACCTTTGGCAAAACTAAAGAGTCATGGGATAGGAGGCAGTGTACTACTGTGGATCAAGAACTGGTTAAAAGATAGAAAGCAGAGGGTTGGGCTAAATGGCCAATTTTCCCAATGGAGAAAGGTGAATTTATTTTTTATTTTATTTTATTTAGCTGTATTTATATCCTGCTTTTCACCGGGTCAAAGCGGTTAATTGGGAGATACATTTAACATGAGGGGATATGACACACATATGGGGAACATGGGCAATGGAGGGTTAAGTGGCTTGCCCAAGACCACAAGGAGTACCTATAGGACTAGAAATCCCAGTCCCTCCGGCCTGTCCCCAGGTGGGACTTGAACCCCCAGCCCTTTGGCCTGAAGTACCTTGTCCTAACCACTAGGCCACTCCTCCTATTAGTGAATAGTGGTATACCCCAGGGATCTGTGCTGGGTCCGCTGCTTTTTGACATATTCATAAATGACCTGGAAAGTGGAATAATGAGTGAGGTTATCAAATTTCAGATGACACAAAACTATTTAAAGTTGTTAAAACCCAAGAGAATTGTGGAAAATTGCAAGAGGATCTTGATAAATTAGAAGACTGGCCATCAAAATGGCAGATGAAATTTAATGTGGACAAGTGCAAAGTTATGCACCTAGGGAAGAACAACCCAAACTATGGTTACACAATGCAAGGTTCCACATTAGGAACCACCACCCAGGAAAAAGATTTAGGCGTCATTGTGGATAACATGTTAAAACCCTCGGCCCAGTGTGCAGCTGCAGCCAAGTGAGCAAATAGAATGCTAGGTATCATAAGGAAAGGAATGGAAAATAAAACAAAAGATATTATAATGCCTCTATATCGTTCCATGGTGAGACCGCACCTTGAATATTGTGTGCAATTCTGGTCGCCGTATCTTTAAAAGGATATAGAGTTATTAGAAAAGGTTCAGAGAAGAGCCACCAAAATGGTAAAGGGGATGGAAGGATACTCCTATGAAGAAAGGCTAAAAAGGTTAGGGCTCTTTAACCTGGAAAAGAGATGGCTGAGGGGAGATATGATAGAAGTCTATAAATTAATGAACGGAGTGGAACGGGTAAACGTAGATCGATTGTTTACATTATCAGAATATAGAAAGACTAGGGGACATGCAATGAAGCTACAGGGTAAACTATTTAAGACTAATAAAAGAAAATATTTTTTCACTCAACGTGTAATCAAACTCTGGAATTTGTTACTGGAGGATGTAGTAAAGGCTGTTAGTGTAGCTGGGTTTAAAAAAGGTTTGGACAAGTTCCTGGAGGAAAGGTCCATAAACCATTATTAAGAAGGGACCCAGGATATCAATGCATGACCCAGTACAAGCATTGCGGAACCTGTGTCTTTTGGGGAAACTGCTAGGTACGTATAACCTAGATTGGCCACTGTTGGAAACAGGATACTGGGCTTGATGGACTTTGGTCTGACCCAGTATGGCATATCTTATGTTCTTATGTTCTTATATAATAGTCACATATCCATGAAAAAATCAGAAAACAATAGCAGAGAGGAATCAGCATGCTTCTTCTGTTTATTTTTGTTTTTGACTCATGGTAAGTGAAAAAGTTCAACTTGTGGCTTAGAACGTGGACCCTGGCACCAAGTGTATGTTTCTTCCTAGGAGTACCAACGCTGGCGGAGAGTGACTCAGGTATGGTCTGAGGCTAACACCATGCAGCTGAATGCTTTCAGAGCCTGAAGGCCATGGGAAAAGTCCCAAACAGATGGTGGTTTGGAAGTAGGAGTCTCAGATTTCAGTCCTAGAAGGCTGCAAGCACATCTGGTTTTCAATATAAGCAAAATATGTAAACTGACCATTAACTGGTCTCATCACTATTCATCACTGATACCTTGACAACCAAGCATGTTTGCAGCCCCTGAGGACTGGAACTTGAGATCCCTGCTACTGGCAAGGCAATTGGCATAGAAGAGTAATCAACCAGTTACATTCTTCTTTAGTATTTGGAACTTGCAGTTTTCTCCAGCTGAAACTGCCCTTTATTGAGCTATGTTACTATGACCTTTCATTCACAGCTACTCAGAGACTTTTACCCATTTTCACAGTTGTGGTCAACAACATTGGCACCCTGGCATTTTAGGTATGGTGTGTGCAATATTTTGAGAAATAATTGGAAATAACTGTATGTCATCATAATATTTTAATAGTATACTCAAAGGTATACAACAAAAAAAAGGATGTCTGTGCAATCTAGACGTAGTAATTTCTGAGAAAAAAACAAAATATAACCTGGACAGGATTAATGATACCTTTCATGAATATTTGGTTGCACAACCCTTGGTAGTGATGTTTTTTCAACAGTTCATACTAACTTTCAAAGACTTAATTTTCCTCTTCCCACCATGTCCTGGGAAGTTCTTGACAGTTCCTTGAGTAGAAAACCTCTTAATAACATTGTGAACTGTAGAGAGGAATCCCAAGGTCTTTGGAGATATTTAAATGTCTCAGTCATATCACCTCTGTCTCACCTTTCCTCTAAAGTATACATATTAAGTCTGTCCTCATATGCTTTATAATGAACACCACTAACCATTTTAGTAGCCACCCTCTGTACTGACTCCAACCTGTTTATATCCTTTTGAAGGTGCAGTTTCCAGAATTGCACACAAAACTCCAAATGAGTTCACACCAAATACTTATACAGAGGCACTATCACCTCCTTTCTTCTGCTGGCTATTCCTCTCCCTATGCACCCAAGCATCCTTCTAGCTTTCACCTTCGCCTTTTCTACCTGTTTAACTACTTTAAGCTCATCAGACACAATCATGCCCGGGTCCTGCTCTTCTTTTGTGGACAGAAGTACTTTAACCCCTATACTGTATTGCTGCCTTTGATTGCTGCAGCCCAAATGCATGACCTTGCATTTTTTAACATTAAATCTCAGTTGCCAAATTCTAGACCAGGGGTCTCAAACACGCGGCCCGCGAGAGAACGTTGTGCGGCCCGCGACGGCTTCTGCTGCTGCCGTTGCCGCCGTGGCAACGGCAGAATCGACGGTCAATTTAAAAAAAAAAACAAAACTGGCTTCTGCTGCTCAAGCAGCAAAATCAGCTGTCCTGCGGCCCCTTCCTCTCTGCCCGGAGATCCCCGAGAGTGCTCCATCAGCGGGTGCTTTTCAAGCCGCAAAGAGAGTATTTCCCTCTCGCGAGGCTTGAAAAGTGACTAGGTTTAAGCCGCGCGAGAGGGAAATACTCTCTTCGCGGCTTAAAAAGCACGCCGCAGATGAAGCACACTCAGGGCTCTCCGCGCAGAGGGGAAGGGGCCGCGGGACAGCTGATTTTCTGCTGCAGCAGCAGAAGCCAGGGTTTTTTTAAATTTACCTGGGGGGGGGGGTGTAGGACTGGAAATGGGCTATTGGCAGGGGGGGGTGTATGACTGGAAATGGGCTATTGGCAGGGGGGGGTTATGACTGGAGATGGGCTATTGGCAGGGGGGTTATGACTGGAAATGGGCTATTGGCAGGGGGGGGTATGACTGGAAATGGGCTATTGGCAGGGGGGTTATGACTGGAAATGGGCTATTGGCAGGGGGGTTATGACTGGAAATGGGCTATTGGCAGGGGGGGGGTATGACTGGAAATGGGCTATTGGCAGGGGGGTATGACTGGAAATGGGCTATTGGCAGGGGGGGGTTATGACTGGAGATGGGCTATTGGCAGGGGGTTATGACTGGTAATGGGCTATGGTGGGGGATAAGACAGCAAATGGGCAGGTGGGGGTTAGGAAGGACTGGAGGTGGGCTGATGGTGGGAGTTAGGACTGGTAATGAGATATGGAGGGGCTTACTGAAATGGGGTAATTGGGGTTAGGGCTGGAAGTGGGATATTGGCAGGGGGGGTTATGACTGGTAATGGGCTATGGGGGGGTAAGACTGACACTGGGGTGATGGGGGTAAAACTGGAAGTGCGCTATGGGGAGGTTAGGACTGGTAATGGGCTATGGGAGGTCTAGGACTGGTAATGGGCTGGGGGGGGGGTTGCTAGGACTGGAAATGGGCTGAGTGGAAGGGGGGCTTGAACTGCAAATGGCTGATGGGGAGGGGGCCTTGGAATGGAAATGGGCTGTGAGGGGAGGGAGCTAGGATTGGAAATGGGCTGATGGGGGGCTAGGATTGGAAATGGGCTGATGGTGAGGCTAGGATAGGACTGGAAATGGACTGATGGGGGGACTAGAAGGGAGCGGATGCTGGGTGGGGCTGGAACTAGAAGGGAGCTGATGTTGGGGGAGGATTAGAATGGGATGGAGCTGGGAAAGTGAAATGGAGAGGGGAAAAATATTTTGTCTGGGAGAGAAGACAAATCTACAATTGGCCAGGTATTGGGAGAGTAAGTGGGGATTGAGGATGGAGGGGTAAAATTTGAGTGGATGAAATAGGAATGAGGAAAGAGAAAAAGGAGAAAGATTAGTATGTTAAAGCAGATGTAGAGAGAGAATGGAAAAAAAACTAGGAGAGAAGAAAGGGCAAATGGACAGCAGACGATGGAGAGTTAGCAGAAGACATGAAGAAACCAGAAGAAAGTGGCTGGAACAATTGCAACTGAAAAAAATGCACAAAAGGTAGAAAAATATCTCTTTATTTTGAATTTATTAACTGGAATATGTCAGCTCTGGGAAATGTGCATCATTAATGTTTGCGCTTTGTTTAGTACAAGAGGAAATTAATTTATAGTTTTATTTCTACAGTGTTGTTGTACATTCCAAGTTTGGCTTTTGGGGTTCCCAGTTTAATTATTGTCTTCTTGTTTCTAAATCTTTTAGTCTTTCTTTATCCATACTCATTAAAGAGGCATGTTTACTAAAAGTTAGTGTATGGTAACATTATGTAAATATTTATGCAAATGAGGCCCCTTATGCAAATGAGGCCCCGCGTCTTATGCGGCCCCCGGGTTACTTTACAAGTCCTCATTTGGCCCTCAAAGCAATTTGAGTTTGAGACCCCTGTTCTAGACCATTCTTCAAGCTTAGCTAGATCATTCCTCATGTTATCTACACTTTCCTGGGTGTCTACTCTAGTGCAGATTTTGGTATCATCAGCAAAGAGGCAAACCTTACCCAACAGCCCTTCCGCAATGCCACTAACAAAGATGTTAAAAAAAAAATCAGACCAAAGACAGATCCCTGCAGCGCACCACTGGTAACATCCTTCTCCTGAGTGAACTCCATTTACCTGTACACTTCGTCGCCTCCCATTCTACCAAATTCTAACCGTCAGTCACTTTAGGGTCCATCCCTAGGGTGCTCAGTTTGTTTATAAATTGCCTGTGCAGAACGGTGTCAAAGGCTTTACTGAAATCTAAATACACCACATCTAGGGCTCTCCCTCGGTCCAACTCCCTGCTCACCCAGTCAAAGAAATCAATCAGATTTGCCTGACAATCTGGTGAATCCATGTTGCTTCAGACCTGGCAATCTGTTGGACTCCAGGAACCTCACTATTTTCTCTTTCAGCAGCATTTCCGATAATTCACTAATTCACTCACCACCGAGGTTAAACTAACCGGCCTGTAGTTTTCAACCACATCCTTACTTCCACTTTTGTGTAAAGGGACCACATGTGCCTCTCTCCAGTCTCTGTCACCACTCCCGACTCAGAGGCATTGAAAAGATCAGTCAGTGGAGCTGCTTAACATCCCCAAGTTCCTTCAGTATTCTCGGATGTATCCCATCTAGTCCCATCGCTTTATCTTTAACTTTTAGTTAGCTAGCTTCTCTTGAAAAAAAGTCCTCTGAAAATCATTCAAGATGCCCCTCGCTTCTGTTCCTGTTTGTCGGAGTTTTCTGAGCTCCTGCTCCTGGTCCTTCATCTGTGAACACAGAACAGAAATATTTCTTAAGCAATTCCTCTTTAACCTCATCAGCTTCTACATATTCTTCCCCTTTACCCTTGAGTCTGACAATACTGCATTTGCTCTTCCTCCTCTCATTAACATAGCTGAAAAATGTCTTATCCCCCCCCCCCACCCATTTTATTGCATTGGCTATTTCCTCCTCTTTTTGAATCTTTGCTTTCTTGACTACTTTGCCAGCCTCTCCAAGATTTTCCAAATATAGATACCTGTCCTCTCTCTGTGTAATTTTGTATTTCATGAAGGCCTCCCTCTTTTTCTTCACCTTTTCAACTTGAGAACCATAGCGGCCTCCTTTTCCTTTACCTTTATTTACCATTCTAACAAAAAGGTTGGTTGCCTTTAAAATATCCTCTTTTAGTTTTGCCCACTGTTTTTCTACATCCCCAGCTTTTCCCAATCCCACTAACGACTTCTTGAGGTATTGGCCTATTTTGGCAATGTTGAATGGATTTTATCAGCCCTAGTCCTAATACTGAACCACACCATCTGGTGAACACTGGATACAAGATGTTCTCCCACTATAACATCAGAAACACTTTCACCATTGGTAAGCACCAAGACCAGTATTTATTTATTTAAAAGAATTTATATACCGCTTTGTCCTGAAATCAAAGCGGTTTACACGTCAAACAATCAAATCAGTGTCAGTAGGGATAGGCATGCAGTGTTAACACATGTGGGTATTTGTGTGAGTGACAGGGATGATTTCATGGTGTGCTATTTACAGAGTGACCTATGTACAAGGGGTTATATACAGGGAGGGTAACATCATGTTTTAACAACTTGAACAGACTTGTAACTTCATACTCATTTTACAAGGAACATTCAATTGTAAATTGAAGCATTGGATTTCAAAGTCTTAAACAGTCTTGTAATTTCCTTCAGTACATTTGGGATTGGTGGTCTTCATTATAATGTTCAATTAATAAGATGGTCTTGAGTAACTTGCGGAAGTCTTTTAAATCAGTTGTGGAACGTAGCTTTTCCGGAAGTGCATTCCAAATAGTAAGGGCAGCAAGGGAGAATGCCCACATGGATGTGGATTTATTGGTTTTTGTGAATAAACTAGGAGTTGGTATTGTGTTTTTAGTAACCGGGGATCCATACCAGGCGCTCCCCTTCCTCCCCACAAACTCCAGGACCCCCATACCTGGCCAAATCCCACAAATTGCACCGACACACATTGTTTTCTTGGAAAAAACACCAGGTCACAGCTTTATTGTCCAATAACAATTAACATTTTAACAGCCAAACAACTTAGCCAAGAATTTCCTCCCCCCCCCCCCCACCCCCGGCAGAGCGATATGTCACCAGCCGTACTATTAGCAAGGTGACCTCGCTTCCGCCCCTGGTCCGGTCACCACCGGTCCAGCTCTAACCACCCCTGCTCAACTTCGCCATATCACTAGCAAAAGTAAGCTCAGGGTTCTCCGGGTCATGGGCACCCTGCCCCCGCCCCAAGCAGCTTATGTCTCCGGACCCCGGAAACCTCCGGGATCCCGCCACCGGCATAGCCACACACTTGTGGCTTTGCCGCCCCCGTTAACCGGGCAAAAGCTGCGACCTGCCGGACTGGCCTCGTACCATCTTCTCTAAAGCCTCCTGCCAGTCATTAAGAAGAAGGTCAAGCCCAACCGGGGACAAATGAACCCCGTCCGACCTGTACAACCCTGCACAGGCCACATCCACCCAATCATGCTGCACATGGTACCCCCCGTGTTCACCCACCCATCTCCCAATCTGACGGTTGATTTTTGTCAACCCCTGGGACCAGCGCCGCTGCTCCCTGCACACCGGCCGCGGGATGACATCAGACCAAAGCAAGACCACCCCAGCAAACATTGTCAAAATGCGAGAAAAGTCCCTCTTGGCAGCGTTGATCACTTGCTTGCAGGTCCAAGAGGCCAGATCATTACCCCCTAAATGTAACAGTAGAAAACCGGGTGGTGTCCTCAAACAGGCATGGTGACGGAGCAAGGGCATCAACTGCGGCCACCTCAGTCCTCTTTCACCCAGCCATGAAAGCGCCACCACTGCAGGCTCCAATCCCAGGCACTGCAGGCTCCAATCCCAGGTTCCGCCCGATAGGCCTCTCCGCAGCACGTCTGCCAGCCCAGAACACAAAAGAATGCCCCAGCATCCAACAGCCCAGCAAACATCCGCCCTGGTCTGTAAAAAAAAACAGCATTAGTGATCTGGGCTCCCCATGGTCATGCATCATAACTGGACGTAAGTTTGAAAAGCCCTGGACCTCCAACGGCCAATCGCCTGTATTTGCGAAGCCGAGAACCCTGCACCCGCCGCGCTAGTCACTGCCCCAATACGGAAAGAATGCGCCGCAAATTGTCAGGCATCTTCCCCCAACCGTTGCAGCCCCAACTGCAAGACCGCTGTCACCTGGTAACGTGTGACTAAACGAGTATCCGCATGAATAAAGAACCTGCCCTCCGTCCGCGGACGACCATCCAAATATAACCGAGTCGCCGCCACTGGACAGGTGGGTCCGCCAATAGCCCGCAAGACCACCCACATACCCCTGCCTTGCGGGTCCGTCTTTGATTTCAGCAACAAAATCTTCAAGTGATCCCCCTCCAGTTGCACATGATGGCGCTGTAAAGTCTTACCCGCCCCCACCTTTTTAGAATCCGCCACCAACTCCCCTACTCGGAATGCACCAAAAAACGCCAGGCAAAATATTGCTCTGAAAAGCGTGGCCTAATCTGCCGACTCAGCCACCGCAGTCAGCGCATCACAAATACCGGTCAGCAATTCATGGGTGACTGGGTGACGCATGTCAGGCATAGGGGGGTGCACCCGTCTCCATCCTTGCATCAACTGCCGCACGAGAAAACCCCCACCTGAAGGGGACCATCCCAATACTCTGGCAAAAAAAGCGAAGCCCGCAAGGTGCAGCCGCACAGCTGCCCGAGACAGACCCGTCCGCTTTGCACTAACAATATAGTCACCCAAAACTGCATTCGGCATGACCCCCCCCCCCGCCACCTCAGCCCCTGCAAGAATGCGAGCACTCGCCGACAGGCCCGGCAATAAGCATTCCACGTGCTCTCCGCGAGCGAACTCCGTAGCAGCTCCATCATCTCCGCTGGCCACAACTCCATAAGTTCCACGGGACCTCCGAGCCCACCGGGTCTGCTTCTGGCACCAGCTGCCGGAAACGCTGCCACTGCAAACGAGACAAGGTATCAGCGATTCCGTTCCGATGACCCGGAATGTGTTGAGCTCTCGAGGTCACATTCAGATGCAAGCAGGATAACACAACCTTCCGCATCAAAGCAGCAACGTCTAGACACCGAGGCAAATAATTATTGACTACACTCACTACCGCTTCGTTATCGCACCACCACACCACTGATTTGTTACACAACCTGGCCGGCCACAATTCCAAAGTCACCAAAATAGGGATCAACTCCAAGAAGGTGATGCTCTTCAGAAGCCCCATCTCCCCCCAGGCCGCCGGCCATGGACTCGCGCACCACGACCCCCCAAAGTAAATACCTAACCCCGTATCCCCGGCTGCATCAGTGTACAACTGCAAGTCCTTGCTTGAACATTCATCACCCACGAGAACAGCCGACCCATTAAAATCCTGCAAAAAAGCATCCCAAACAGACAAGTCCTCACGCATGCACCGGGAAATCCGAATACGATGATGAGGTTTAGAAACACCAACCGTGGCCCTCGCTAATCGGCGCAGAAATACACGCCCCATCGGTATCACTCTACAAGCAAAATTCAATGAACCGATTAAAGCCTGAATTTCCCGCAGAGTATACTTCTCCGAGGCCACCGCATTTGCCACCAAAACCCTCAACTGTATCACCTTCACTAATGGTAAGCGCGCCACCATTGCGACAGAGTCTAGCTCAATTCCCAAAAAAGTGAGTGTAGTCGCAGGTCCTTCCATCTTCTGCTCCGTCAACGGGACCCCCAATTCGCCTGCTACCGCCACAAAACCTTCCAACAACTCACTGCACTGAGAAGTGTGCACCGCCCCCACAAAGAAAAAATCATCAAGATAATGAACCACAGCAGCACAACCCACCTGCCGTTCAACGACCCACTGCAGAAAAGTGCTAAACGTTTCAAAGTAAGCACACGACACTGCACAACCCATGGGCATGCATTTGTCAAAATAATACTCACCACCGACCCGGAAACCAAGCAAATGAAAGGAGGAGGGGTGCACCGGTAGCAACCGGAATGCGGACTCAATATCCACCTTTGCCATCAGTGCCCCATACCCCGCTTTCCTAACTAGCCAAACCGCCTTATCGAAAGAAGCATAACGCACCGTGCAGCATGCTCGCGGAATATGATCATTGACCGATGTCCCCTCAGGGTAAGACAAATTATGGATTAACCGGAACTTACCCGGCTCTTTCTTCGGAATGACCCCCAAAGGAGACACCACAAATTCCATAAACGGGGGATCCGCAAAGGGGCCCGCGATCCGGCCCAACTTCAACTCCCCAGCTAACTTTCCTTGAACGACCGCCGCAAGGCGCCGCACGGAAGCCGCATTCTGAGCAGCCAAGGAGACCACCCCCCCCCCCGGACCGGAATGACAAAACCGTTTGTAAACCCCCCAAGCAACACCGCCTTGTCCCGCACCCTAGGGTAATGCAGCAGCAATTTGCGTAAGACCTCAATCCGGATTGGCGAAGGGGCTAAACCGAAACATGCACTATCACTTGGCCGATGGCAAGGGCCCCTTCCTGAGACATTTTGTCGCTGCATGGCCACCCCCGCAAACCGAACACGCATGCCGGAACTTGCAATCAGGGAACGGGCAGGAGGACTTATTGAACCTCCAGCACACGTCTGCTCCAGATCCAACCTCCTGCTTGGCCAGGGCCCCCGCCCTGCCCACACGAAAGGGCCGGTTCACCATGGGAAGAGCCGCCCCCCCCCCCCACTTTCACGCTGCTCCCCCCAACCCCCGCCGCACTCGACCTTACTGACATTTGGGTGAGCCATAAATTGATATCCTGCGTGCCCCAGGACAGCAACCTGTTCTCCTCCATCTTATCTCGAAACTTTTCATCATAATTAAGCCATGACCACCCATCATGGACCTGAGAAGCCTCGAGAATGGAGTCCGCACAGGACAAAAGCATCCCATACTGCTCCGGACAGTGACGCCCCCAAACGCTCGCTAGGTGCAAGAAAGCCCGCACCCAATTGATCACCGTCCTCGCCACCTTCCGAACCCTACCGGCCTTTTCATCCTCCTTCCTCTTCTTCTTACTTTCACCCGAGCGCTTACGGCCCTCCAAAAGCCGAAAAATATCAATATGCCGCCTCTTCCGTATTTTCTTCCTCAACGTCCTTGGGACACCTTCCCATAATTCTGATAAAACTGTCACCGATGCCGCACCCCCACCCGCCGATCCGCCCTCCGCAACCGCCCCGCCCCCCGCCGATGACCCCGTGGACGAACTGGAGGAAGTAGAAGTGGACGACCCAGATCCGCATCGCCGCCGGCACGCATGCTTCTTCTTCCTGCGCGCCTTCCTGACCCCCTCGGCATGCGCTCCGCCCCCAGCCTCACTAGCTTGCTGTAACCGTAACTCACCCGCTGCCATGTCCACAGTCGAAGGCTGCTCCACCCGCTGCTGACCAGCAGAGCTCTGATCCCGTGACTCGCCACCGCCACACTCCGCTGTCCCAGCTCCACCTTCCGCAGAGGCAACCGATGCCGCACCAACCTCTGCCCGATGCTGCTGCGGTCCACCACGCATAGCCCCAGTAGCCTCACCTGGAGAAACCTGCAAAGACAAAAAAGGGAAAAAGGAAGGGGGAACCACCGCAGGCCACGCAGCCTGCCAAGCCCCGGACCAATCAGCCCTTGAGGGGCCCTGCCCGCCCCCTAGCCAATGCTCCCAACCCAGGTGGCCAATAGGCCCAGGCACCCCCGCACTCCCCGAGAAACCAACGCCCCCCGTGCCCCTGCCTGAAACCCGAAACCAGCCCACTCAGAGCCCCTCCCGGCCCCATGACCCATAGCACCCCCCCAATGCTGCCCCCCAACACCCTGGCCACCGGCCAAGTCCTCCCCCACCCCACTCGCTCCAGCACCCTGCCCTGGAGCATCCCTAGCACACCGCCCCCCCCGTTGATAAGACAGCACCCCGAACCCTACGACCCTGCCCCTACCAGGACCCCGAACAGGCAATAATAACCCCCTGCAGCCCCTACCAGCAGGCCCAGCCAGGCCTTCAGCAACTGCACCCAACACCCCCCTCCCCTGACTCACCGGGCCTACTTGGCGCCCTCTAGCCCCTTTACCGCCTTGCCGACCCCCAGAACGCTGCCCGGAAGCCACCTCTCTCCTCCCCTGCCCCCCCCCCCCCCGTTTTCCCTGACGCCCTCCCGCCATATTAAGTGCAGCACACACCACCCCTAACCCCCCGGGACAATGGGGCGTTAATTAGAACGCTATTGTGCGCTGCCCACACAACCCCCCACTGAAAACCCGCTGCTTGGGAATGAACTCGACTACCCACCCGATTACCCCCTTGCCTGCAGAGCGTGCGCTCGCGCGCCGCCAAAGTACCACGGCACCGTCCAGAAGAACTCCCCCGAACCCCAGACCTCCAAACAAGCAGCTCCGTTGACCACCGCAACTAGAGAAGACCGCCGCGATCCCAGAAACGCTGCACACTGTCGGCTCCCCACTCCTCAACCATGTGCTCCGTGCGCGCTCACGCCGCTGAAGCACATGGCCTGTCCTCCAACCCGATTGGCTGCTGGCTCGCTCCCGACGCCAGCAACCAATCAGTTTAAATAAAGCCAGCCTCCTCGCTACCCCCCCCCCCACCCCCCGATGCCCTCTCGAGGCCGGGCCCGTGCCTGTCTGGAACCACCGGTTACCGGCGTCCGCCAGGACCCTGCCCGCGGCCTTCCATGCTGTTCCTGTCCGGTATTTTTATTGTTTTGGTTCCAATGAGCTCTTGAAGAATTCCTGCTGACATGTTGTTTTTGATCTTGAAGATTGTGAGCGCTGATTTATATTTTGCTCGTGAGGAGATTGGTAGCCAATGCAGATCTTGTAGTATAGGAGTTATATGGTCTTGTAGTGAAGCGCCAGCAATAATGCGGGCAGCAGTGTTTTGGACTATTTGAAGGGGTCGAGTAGATTGTTTGGGTAGGCCTTGGAAGAGGAGATTCCAATAGTCTAGCACAGGTGTGATGATTGCCTGGCATACCGTACGGAAGTGCTCTTTGATGAGCAGAGGTTTTTGTCTTCGGAGCATTGCTAGTTTGAAGAAGGCTGTTTTGGATGTTTTGTTAATGTGTGCCTGAAGAGTAAATTGTTTATCTAGTATCACTCCAAGATATCGAACTTCATCTTTTACATTGATTGGTGTATTTGATATGTTGATGGTAGTAGGAGGAGTGAATGTGTAATCCCTTGTGATGACGATTGCTTCCGATTTTTTTATGTTGATTTTTAAGTTGTTGTTTGTAAGCCATGTCGTTATTTCATGAATGCAGGTTGATATATCTGTATAGTCTGGTGCATCATGGTGGATTGGAGTATATGCCATGATATCGTCAGCATATATGGTTCCTTCATGTGTGGGTTCTGATACCAGTTGCCTGAATAGTTCTTCCTGTAGAGAATCCAGGATCTGCTTACTTCTAGATGATACTGCAGCAGGGATGCGCCATTCAGTATCTCTCATATTGAAATCAGCTATCAGTAGCACTTCCCCTTTCTTGACAATGCTACATAGGTCCAGCAGCACAGGTACAGCGGAGGACAATCAACCACGGCCAACAAATTGTGCTTGATAAAAATGACTTTATTGAAGACCCAACTTAACAAGTTTCAGCCAAAGGCCTTCATCAGAGGTCTAAAAATAGACATATAAATAGTATTACATAATTAAAAAAACATAACTAGAAAAATTGTTGTGTACACATAAATAAGTACATAAATAAATAATTAAAAACATTACCAAATAACCACATAGAAAGTGTATAAAAGACATATACGGGGTGGAGCAACCACTCTTCCCAATCTGGAACATAGTAAAAATACATATATGAATAATGCAGCGATCAGTTTTTTGCATCGATCTGACCCTTGCTCTTTTTATGTTTGCATTTTTGTTTTTGTGTTATGTCTGTGCAGGCACAATGCTCTTTTTATTTTTTACGCAGTGGCTCCTCTGATTTTTAATCTAATTTTACCCTACTGTGCATACACTCTTTTCTTTTTTCTTTTTTAAATTATTGCAGTTACGCCGCAAGTGGGAATTGATCCGTCCCTCTTTATGTCTGCCTCTACCTTTTGTGCAAGGCTCGTTCTCTCTATAAGCTTTTGCAGGCAAAGTGCCTTTTTTATACAGCGATCAGTTTTGGTAACGATCGGATCTAGTTTTTTATGTTTTTTTCCCTCAATAGTTAAGCCTCCTTATGGTGCTGTTCTTCGTTGTTTATGAGTGGGCAGAGTATTTCTTTCCCTTTAAGTTAGCCACTAATGCTTCTGCGCGGCGTTTTCCCACCTCTGCAGGTAGAGTGATTTTCCCAGTGTTGTTTTTAATTTAGGCTTCACATGTATTGTTTTTCATTCTCTTGTTCCCCCGAGGCTTTTCTGTTTGTGATATTTCATATAAGTTTCATTTCACTTGTGTGTTGTGTTAATTTGTTTTTATTTAATTGGTGTTATTATTTCTCCTCCTGCTGACATGGTGTTTTCATGGTTCCGGCACTCTTCGTTCATCCATCTTTTCATTTTTTAGTTATTTGGATGTGAAATGTGGTACAGCGTGCTAGTCCACCCTCCATATATACTTACAGTACACAGTTGTTCACACTTGTTTGCCATTATTCATTCAGCATACATCTGCACACACATTTGGCAGCCACTATTATGGACGTTCTAGTTAGGTCTTTAATTGTCATGTTTTAGAAATGTGTTCTTTGAATTGACACGCTTATCAATTAGTATCTGTTTAGATATTTTTGGTAATGAATATGCTTGCTGCATTCTCTTAGCCTTTTATTACTATGGTAGCAAGTTTTTCTGTATAATGTTTGATATCACATCGCATACATTTTATTTGTATATCTTTATGTGCCTGGGATCTCATTTTATCTTTCTTATAGTTTATTCATTCATAGTTACATTTTTAACCAGGTATTTTTAAATGTGGATTTGATATTGACCTTTCCCATGTTTCCTCTTTGTTAAATGGTCCACTTTGTTTTAACCATATTTATATGATTTATGTTATACTTAATGTACACTTTTAGAGCTCCATTATTCATATATGTATTTTTACTATGTTCCAGATTGGGAAGAGTGGTTGCTCCACCCCGTATATGTCTTTTATACACTTTCTATGTGGTTATTTTGTAATGTTTTTAATTACAGTCAAACCTCGGTTTTCATGATTAATCCGTTCGAAAAAGTCTGACTAAAACCGAAACGTATGAAAACTGAAGCAATATTTCCCATAAGAAATAATGTAAATCCAATTAATCCGTTCCAGACACCCAAAAATATTCACAAAAAATACATTTTATAGAGAATAACTATATTTTTACATACAGAAAACAATGAGAAATAAATATAAATGACTAATGAAATGGATAAATGAACATTTAACATCACTGAAAGCAAGCTAAGTACAGTACTGTACAGTACAGTATGTTAACATCTGGCCTTAGCCACCCCTGACAAGCTGCTGTGCCCAGCTCTCTTCGGAATCACATTGAATTCAGCCCATTAAAATACCTTTACATTATCTGCTCAATGCTTCAGAATGGCAGAAAATCTTAATGATATAGCTTCAGACGTACCCTGCAAGAGAAAGAACTGCCTCCCACATTCATGCAACATCTCCTGCTTACGTTGACAGCTTTTCTTCCCTGCTACCGGGACAAAATCTCAGTCAAAAGACTTTGAAAACCGAAGCAATGCATGAAAACCGGGACAAAATCTCAGTCAGAAAAGACGTTGAAAACCGAAACGTATGAAAACCGGGGCAAATGAAAACCGAGGTTTGACTGTATTTATTTATGTACTTATTTATGTGTACACAACAATTTTTCTAGTTATGTTTTTTAAATTATGTAATACTATTTATATGTCTATTTTTAGACCCTTGATGAAGGCCTTTGGCTGAAACTTGTTACGTTGGGTCTTCAATAAAGTCGTTTTTATCAAGCACAATTTGTTGGCCGTGGTTGATTGTCCTCCGCTGTACCTGTGCTGCTGCTTTGCTTTTGCGGAAGGCCTTCTTCTTTTGGTTAATGCTACATAGGTCTTCTATTAAATCTCTGTCCACTTCTTCTCCCTGTGAGGGACTACCACCTGTGCATCTATTTGCTTCACCATCTGTCCCAGAGCCATGAAGTCATAATAAGTGGTTGAACTGCAAAGGTGCCAATAATCTTGACCACAATTGTATATCCTACCAAGTCACTTAACCCAGTCTTTGCCATGACAGTCCTAGGCATAGAGCCATTTACAACACTGCCACTGGGTCACTAAGACAGCTTCATTTTCATTCTTTCCAACCCAATGGAAGTTGGAAAGAATTATTCAAAAGGGGGCCAAGAATATCTGTCTGGGGGCAGAATAACTCATCAAAAATTTAACAGAATGGGATGAAACTTGACATGGCGGGGAAACTGGTTGAAAAGACTTATTTAGTTTGAAAATGTGCCACATCAGACTGGGGGGGTTCCAGAGAAATTAGTCCTCCCTCCAAAAAAAAGAGCCAATGCATTTCTATAGAAATGGTTCCAGTTATCGCAGTATGGAAACTTGCATACAGTGAATCACAGCAGCTATAACTTTCCTCCTTTCATACTGCCTCACCCCTATTTTCTACTTTTCACATCCCTCCAAAATACCCTCTGCAACTGACCCATCAACTCCAAAACTGCCTCCTCAAAACTACTCTTCCACATCTGTCCCCCACAACTACCCTCAACTTCCCAAACTGCCCTACCCACCAAAACTACCCCCTGCAATTATCTCACCACCTTCAAACTGCCCCATCCCTACCCCATCCCTCTATCTCCCCACACTTCAGCTATGCTCGCTCAATAACTCCCCATCTCCTATGACTATCTATCCACTCCCAGATGCCCTGCCCCCCCCCCAAATTCCCTCCACCTAGCCACTCCTACCCTCTGTAACTATCCCCATCCGTACCCCACCTCTCCCCCACTCTAAAAACTACCCCAACATGACTACCCTCCCACCCCAATGAACAAGACTGCCCCATCTCATCTCTTCTCTATGTCAAATACCCATACTGAAAGAGCACAGCTACATGTGTGCAGGACAAGTTATTTTTTTAAGAATGAGTTAATCTAACCCTGCTTTTATTCCCATTGCATGCATGGACTTATAGTTCTTCTGATTCTCCTGAGAAAAGTAGGGTTACAACTCTCTGCATGCAAAACTATGGAGTTAACAAAGGGAAGTCTAGTCTTTAATTTATTTATGAAAAGAGTGGTAGATGCATGGAATAGTCTTCCAGTGGAGGTGGTAGAGATGAGAACAGTATCTGAATTCAAAAAAGCATGGGACAAACACAGAGGATCTCTAAAGGTAAAAAGGGCACTATTGTAGTTGATATGGAAGGGTAGACAGGCCATGTGGTCTTTTTCTGCCGTCATGTTTCTATGTTTCTAGTCTTACCAACCTTAGATATTTTTGAGACTTAATAAACATATGGATAAGAGTGAACCAGTTGGCAGTGGCAGGTTTTAAAGGTGTTTTACAAAGTCCCTCATGACAGACTCCTGAGGAAATTAACAAGTTAAAAAGTACATGCTATAAACATTACAAAAACATATGTTTTTCTGATGGAATGCATAGTTGTCATATGTGAGAGATGGGGCACTTATGATTTGCAAGAGTATAATGAATTTAAAGGAACTTAAAGTGTGACAAAACAGCATGTTTTCCTTTCCTCCCTTTGCAAACTCATACTTTCTTTGGGAGGGTGGGGTGGGAGGGAGGGAGTGAAGAGACATGATAAAGTGCAGTCTCCTTAGGGTAGCAGGAGTTGTGGAGCTGTATGAGGCATCATTATGACTGGTGGCATCTATATATTTGTGCCTATCTTGAACTAGTGTGTGGGTAGGTGTGGAGTGGGGTTGTGAGTGTGGTGTGGAAGTGGAGTGGAAGTGGAGTGTCCTTTATGGGTGTGGTGCGGGGGTGGGATGCCTATGTCTGTGTGTATGTGTGTGTTTGGTGCAGGGATGGGGTGCCTGTGTGTGTGTGATGCAAGGATGGAGTGAGGTGTCTCTGTGTGGGGTGTGACGTGTTGAGATGAGGTTTATCTGTGTGTATTTTGGTGCAGTGGTAGGATGTGTGGCCTGTTGCCTTCTGTTTTAACAGGCAGGTGTAGATAACATGAGGAGGGATCTAGCTAAGCTTGAAGAATGGTCTAGAATTTCGCAGCTGGGATTTAATGTTAAAAAATGTAAGGTCATGCATTTGGGCTGCAGCAATCCAAGGGAGCAATATAGTATAGGGGGTGAAGTTCTTTTGTCCTCTAAAGAAGAGCCGGACCTAGGCATGGTTGTGTCTGATGATCTTAAAGTAGCTAAATAGGTAGAAAAGGTGACGGTGAAAGTTAGAAGGATGCTTGGGTGCATATGGAGAGGAATGGCTAGCAGAAAAAAGGAGGTGATAGTGCCTCTGTATAAGTCTTTGGTGCGTCCTCATTTGGAGTATTGTGTGCAATTCTGGAGACCGCAACTTCAAAAGGATATAAACAGGATGGAGTTAGTACAGAGGGTGGCTACTAAAATGGTTAGTGGTCTTCATTATAAAGCATATGAGGACAGACTTAAGGATCTTAATATGTACACCTTAGAGGAAAGGCGGGATAGAGGTGATATGATTGAGATGTTTAAATACCTCTGTGGCATAAATGTTCAGGGGGAGAGCCTCTTTCAATTGAAAGCAAGTTCTGCTATGAGGGGACATGGGCTGAGGGTGAAGGGGGATAGATGCAGGAGTGATATGCGTAAATATTTCTTTACGTAAAGAGTGGTGGATCTGTGGAATAGTCTCCTAGTGGAGGTGGTAGAGATGAGGACAGTATCTGAATTCAAAAAAGCATGGGACAAACACAGAGGATCTCTCAAGGAAAAAAGGGGACTGTTATAGCCATTGATATGGAAGGACAGACTAGATAGGCCATGTGGTCTTTTTCTGTCGTCATATTTCTAGTTTCTATGTTTGCACATGTGCAGACAGTTACATGTATAGACAGACAGTTATGTGTATGGACAGACAGATGGACCCTCAACAATAGGTGATTTCGCTTGATGCAAAACATGCTCAGAAAGTCAGAGATGGGAGCCAATGCTCTACTGTGGATTTGAAAATGGTTGAAAGATAGGAAATCCTTGACAGTCAGCTTTCAAGTCCCAAATTTCAAGAGTTGTCAAGACATTGGGGGGCATATGCAAAACGGTTTAATAAGTTAGCAGATCTCCTAACCAGTTAAACAATGGTCTGCAGGATATTCAGCGGCACTAAACCATTTAGTGCCACTGAATATGCCCTGCTACCCAGTTTGTACGCCCTGATGCTAACCACTTAGCATCAGGATGTTCTGGGGCGGAACAGGGGCAACACCGGGGGTTAGCTGTCAGCGGCAACATTGAGCTGCTGGTCAGTTAACCCTAACTGGCTCAAGTTAGGCCAAAAAAAAACTGGCTTAATTTTATTCAGTTTACCTATCTGGCCAGTGGCTCAATATCACTGCTAAACGGATAGTTCATCCTCTCTGCGGCCAAATCAAATATTCAATGCCAGAGGCCAGATGTGACCCAGCATTGAATATCCGGGTGTAATTTAAAGTGGTGACTGCCACTGAAAATGCCCCCCAGTCCTTTTAGAGTTAGTAGTTGGTAGCAATGGGCAGACTGGATAGGCTGTGTAGTCTTTACCTGTCATAATGTTCTGTTTCTATGTTTCTGTGTACTTTAGATGTTACATTTCATTTGGTATAGCATAATTCATATTATTAACACGCTGATACAATATTGCCTTGATTACTGCAAATCTCTTTATGCAATTATAAATAGTTCACATATCAGATGTTTGCAGTTGATATAGAACATGACAGCGAAACTACTTTACAGAGGCCTATGACTATTACTGTCCGTTGTGGAAGTCCCAGCATTGGTTGCCTGTATCTCTTCAATTAACTTTTAACCTCATTCATGTCAATATTCAGAAGCACTTTTCTGGATAGCAGCACCATCTCCAGTTGACCTGAGGAGTGAAAACCCTGAGCTGGGACTCAGACTCAGGTCTCTTTGCATGACAGTGCACAGGTAGGGTTGCCAACTTTTTCACCAAGAAAAACCCGACACCTGTGGCTCGCCATGCTCCACCCATTCCCCGCCCCTATTCCCACCCCTGCCCCAAACCCCAGTCCCACCCATACTGCACCCCAGCCCCACCCACAAAAATTACCGAGGATAAGTGTAGGCTAACTCCCTTGGTCAGATAATATTAAACTGGGAACCCCAAAAGCCAAACATGAAATGTACAACACTGGAGAAATAAAACTATAAAGTAATTTCCTCTTGCACTAAACAAAAATGCAAAGATGTTAGCAATACACACTTCCCAGACCAGACATGCCAGTTAATAAATTCAAAATAAAAAGTATTTTTCTACCTTCTGTTTGGGCATTTTATTTTTCAGTTGCAATTGCTCCAGTCACTTTCTTCTGGTTTCTTTGTTTCTTCTGCGAGCTATCCATTTGTCCTTTCTTCTCTTTTAGATGTTTTCCATTCTCTCTCTATATCTGCTTTAGCATACTGATCGTTTCCCTTTTGCTCTTTCCCCCATTTCTTTCCTTATTCCTTTATCATCCACTCAAATTTCACCCTTCCATTCTCAATCCCCTCTTACTCTCCCAATACCCGGCCCATCGTAGACTTTTCTTCCACACAAAATATCTTTTCCCCTCTCCATTCTCATTCCCCATCCCCTTCTAGTCCTCCCCAAAAATCAACTCCCTTATAGTTCTAGACCCACCCAGCATCCACTCCCTTCTAGTCCCATTCTCCCATGCTGCCACATCAGCCCATTTACAGTCCTATTCTAGCCCATCACCCATTTGCAGTCCAAGCTCCCCCCATCAGCCCATTTCTAGTCCTATTCCAGCTCCTCATCAGCCCTTTTCCAGTCCTAGCCCCACATATGCTCTTTTCCAGTTCCATTCCAGCCCCCCATCAGCCAATTTCCACTCCAAGCTCCCCCATCAGCCAACTTCCAATCCTAGCCCCCTCGTCAGCCCACTTCCAGTCCTATTCCAGCTCTTCATCAGCTCATTTCCAGTCCTAGCCCTCCCATCACAGGCCATTTCCAGTCCTAGCCCCCCCCCATCACAGCCTCTTTCCAGTCCTAGCCCCCCCCCCACCATCACAGCCTATTTCCAGTCCTAGGCCCCCCCACCATCACAGTCCATTTGCAGTCCTAGTCCCCCCCCACCATCACAGCCCATTTGCAGTCCTAGCCCCCCTAATCAGAGCCTATTTCCAGTCCAAGTTCCCCCTCCCCCACCATAGCCCAATTCCAGTCCAGGTCCCCCCCCCCATAGCCCATTTCCAGTCCAGGTTTCTCCCCCCCCCATAGCCTATTTCCAGTCCAGGTCCCCCACCATAGCCCATTTCCAGTCCAGGTACACCCCCCCCACACACACACACATAGCCCAATTCCAGTCCAGATCCCCCCATAGCCTATTTCCAGTCCAGGTTCCACCCCCCCCCCCCATAGCCCAATTCCAGTCTAGGTCCCCCCCCCCATAGCCCATTTCCAGTCCAGGCCCCCTCACATAGCCCAATTCCAGTCCAGGGCCCCTCACATCTCCCATTTCCTGTTCCGGTTTCCCCCCCCCCCCCATAGCCTATTTCCAGTCCAGGTCCCCCACCATAGCCCATTTCCAGTCCAGGTACACCCCCCCCCCACATAGCCCAATTCCAGTCTAGATCCCCCCATAGCCTATTTCCAGTCCAAGTACCACACCCCCATAGCCCAATTCCAGTCAAGGTCCCCCCCCCCCATAGCCCATTTCCAGTCCAGGCCCCCTCCCATAGCCCTGTTCCAGTCCAGGCCCCCTCCCATAGCCCATTTCCTGTCCAGGTTTCCCCCCCCCCCATAGCCTATTTCCAGTCCAGGTCCCCCACCATAGCCCATTTACAGTCCCGGTAAACCCCCCCCCCCCCAATATCCCTATTTCTTTCGAGTTGTCAGCATGCCTACTTCCAGTCCAGGTTCCACCCCCCCCAGCCCATTTCCAGTCCAGATCCCCCCCCAAAGCCTATTTCGAGTCCAGGTTCCACACCCCCCCATAGCCCAATTCCCATCTAGGTTCCCCCCCATAGCCCAATTCCCGTCTAGGTTCCCCCCATAGCCCATTTCCAGTCCAGGTACACCCCCCATAGCCCAATTCCAGTCTAGTCCCCCCCCCCATAGCCTATTTCCAGTCCAGGTCCGTCCCCCCCCCCCCCATAGCCCATTTCCAGTCCAGGTACACCCCATCACAGCCCATCCAGTTCTTGGCCTCCCCTCCCCCCCCATCAAAGCCCATTTGTAGTCCTAGCCTCCCCCCCCCCTGACTAGCCCCGCGGCTGTCTGAGGTACTTCAGAGGGAGCCGGGGAAGCCCGCGCGAGGCCCCGGCTCCCTCTGTACAACCGCCAGCGTGAAGATCTTTTTCCTTCACGCTGACGGCTGTTTCTGTGAAGCCGCGATTGCTGGGAAAGGTTAAAGGGCATTGCCTTTAACCTTTCCCAGCAATCGTGGCTTCACAGAAACAGCCGCCAGCGAGAAGGAAAAAGATCTTCACGCTGGCGGTTGTACAGAGGGAGCCGGGGCCTCGCGCGGGCTTCCCCGGTTCCCTTCCCCGCCGACTTTGGGAGTCGGGAGAAAAGCCGGTTTTATGTTCTGGCCGCTCCCGATCTTGCGGCCAGAGCGAAAAACCGGCTTTTCAAGGGCCGGTTTTACATCTCTGCTGGCAGCCGGCCTGGCCATGGAAAAACCGGCCAGGCCGGCTGAATACCGGCCGGTTGGCAACCCTATGCAAAGCTCTGCCACTGAGCTGGCCCTAGATTCTAGTCATTTTTAAAAGTTACTTTCTGGACTATAGGTGACTCTCACTCCAAGTTTAAAGCTGATCCATGCAGTTTATGGCATGTTCTCAGTGGCATTCCAAACCCTGAGGCACCTGGAACGGGCTCCCCCCCCCTTGCGGCAAATTCCCTCCTCGCAGTGTGGCACAGCAGGATAGACTCTCCCCACCCCCGCCGGGCCCACACAGCAGAGCCAGTGTGACAAACCTAATGCCATGGGTGGCTTGCCACGCTACCTCTGCTCCAGGCCTGGCAGCTGTTCCCCGTCGGACCAAAGTATCGCAATTTGCAAGATTTTGGCTGGGAGAAAACAGCTGCCAGGCCTGGAGTGGAGGCAGTGTAGCAAGCCACCGACGGCATTAAGGTAGGTTTGCTGCTCTGGCTCAGTTATGTGGGCCTGGTGGTGATGCACCCCCCTCCTGGACGGTACCCGAGACAGGCGGCACCCACTGCCTACCCTTGGTATGTCACTGGTTATCATACAACCAGAGAGAGAGAGAGACAGGCAGATGGAATTACTTCCTAGCTGATTGTGTTAATAAGTGTTGAAAACGCAACAAAAACCTGAAGATCCTCATTCTGTGGAAGGGAGAGGCTTTTCCAAAAGTATGAGCTCCATCTTAACTGGCATGGAATCAGACTGCTGGCATTAACCTTTAAAAAGGAGATAGAGCAGCTTTTAAACTAGATAATAGAAGAAAGCTGACAGTCACCCGGGAGCGCATGGTTTGGAAGGATGTATCCTTGAAGGATACTAGCAAAAGAGGGAAGGTAGGGCATCCCGACAGAGAGGTTCCAATAAAGATAAAAGTAACCCAGATGCCCTTAAGTTCAGAACTGGAGACGAGGATATGCCCTAATTTTCATGGATATTGCTGCGGCATTTGACTCCGTCAACAATGAGCTACTCTTGGTACGCCTCGAAGAGAAGGGAATCCAGAACACAGCCCTAAGTTGGTGCAAATAATACCTGACAGACAGATGGCAACATGTACAGACCAGCCACATGACCTCCAAACTGTTCCAACAAAAACAAGGCGTGCCACAGGGCTCCTCACTCTCGGCCCTGCTTTTCAACATATATATGCCACCCATCTGCGCACTCATCCGTTCCTTCAACATCGCCTGTCTGGTATACGCCGACGATGTATTACTCTACATGCCATTCTCAACTAACCAGCCAGACATTTCACCACTAACAACCTGCTTCAATGCTGTCACTGACTGGCTCCACACCCAAAATCTCAGAATAAACTTCAACAAAACGGAGGCACTATTCATTACCAGGAACCAAACATTTACTCCCCCCACCCCTGCATCACTAAAAGTAAGATGCGCCGAGCTCCTAAGCAAGCCCACGGTCCGCTATCTAGGGGTCACATTAGACCAACAGCTAGACATGAAAGCCCAGATAAACAACATTGTCAAGGCAGTATACCACAAAATACGGACAATCCGGCACCTACGACCTCTGCTGGAGCCAGACGACTTCCGGACAATCTACCAAGCACTGGTAATCCCCCACTTCGACTATGCCAACTCAATTCTACAGGGACACCCAAAAAACACACTGAACCCACTTCAGATTACAATGAATGCAGCTGCCAGAATACTACATGGAGCTGCCAGGAGGGATCACGTAACCCCAATCCTGAAACACCTCCATTGGCTGCCGGTCCACTGCAGACTCTCCTTCAAAATACTATTGCTGACCTTCAAGGCCATTAACAGCTGTACCTCCTCCTCCATCATGGACCTCGTCCTTCCCACTCCCCCAAACAGAGCCAGAAGGTCATTCGCTGCCAACACACTGAGAATCCCTAGCAAAATTATGAAATGCTCTCAAGAAACAAGGAACAAGGAACAGAGCCTTCGTGTACTATGCACCCACATGTTGGAAAGCCTTCCCACCCACCATCCGGTCCATCACTTACCTTGCCAAATTTAGGAAGGCACTGAAGCACCACCTCTTCCTCCAGCACTTCTCCCAAAATGGTGACACATCACTTCCAGCCATACTCAACCACCAAGACAACCCCCCAAAACACCCACAGCACACAGATGTAGCCCCGCCCATTAGCACTACTGCTCACCCTGGTATGAACGTGTATATAGTCACCTAATCTTGTAATAGTTGCCAAGCAGCTCCTGTCAAACAGTACATCTGTGACCCGACTGCTTAGCCTGTATATAGTTACCTAAAAAGAGTTACCAAACAGACTTGGTCAAGACATTATTCCACGACCAGCTGCTCAGCCTGTAAAAAGTAATTTCTTACCAATTTTTATATGCTGAACACGAATATGACAGTGAAATTGCAAAGTTGGCTCTAGTTTTTTGTAATCTACAAGCCCAGACCAGCTGTATTCCACACATTAAGAAAAGTGGAAGAAAGTCCAAAAAACTGCCAGCATGGTTTAAAAGTGAGGTCAGAGAGGCTGTTGCTGCCAAAAAAGCATCTTTCAGGAAATGGAAAAAGGAGCCAAACGATGAAAACTGGAAACAGCACAAGCACTGGCAAGTTAAATGCAAAGCATTGATAAGGCAGGCAAAGCGAGAATTTGAGAAGGAACTTGCTACGGAAGCAAAAACACAAAATAAAGACTTTTTCAAGTACATTCGTAGCAAAAGGCCTGTGAGAGAGTCAATTGGACCATTAGATGATAGAGGGGTAAAAGGGGCAGTAAGAGGAGACAAGGCTATAGCGGAGAGACTGAATGAATTCTTTGCTTCGGTCTTTACTGAGGAAGATGTAGGGATGTTACCCAAGACTGAAGTGGTATTTAAAGGTGATACTGCAGAGGAATTGAGAGAAATATCGCTACACCGGGAAGATGTATTACAACTATTTGATAAACTGAATAGTAGCAATTCACCTGGACCGGATGGTATACATCCAAGAGTGTTGAAAGAACTGAAATATGAGATTGCAGACCTGCTATTAGTAATCTGTGAACTTTCATTAAAATCATCTGTAATACCTGAAGATTGGAGGGTCGCCAATGTAACGCCAATTTTTAAAAAGGGTTCCAGGGGTGATCTGAGAGACTTCAGACCGGTGAGCCTGACGTCAGTACCGGGGAAAATGGTAGAAACCATCATAAAGAACAAAATTACACAGCATGTAGATAGTCATGGCCTAATGGGAGACAGCCAACATGGCTTTAGACAAGGAAGATCTTGTCTTACTAATTTGATATGTTTTTTTGAAGGTGTGAATAAACAGGTAGACAAAGGTGAGTTGGTTGATATAGTGTATCTGGACTTTAAGAAAGCCTTTGACAAGGTCCCTCATCAGAGACTTTTGGTAAAACTAAAATGTCATGGGATAGGAGGCAATGTACTATTGTGGATTGGGAACTGGCTAAAAGATAGAATGCAGAGGGTAGGGCTAAATGGCCAATTTTCCCAATGGAAAAAGGTGAATAGTGGAGTACCCCAGGGATATGTACTGGGTCCGCTACTTTTTGACATATTCATAAATGACCTGGAAAAGGGAATAACTAGTGAGGTTATCACATTTGCAGATGACACAAAACTGTTTAAAGTTGTTAAAACCCAAGAGGACTGTGGAAAACTGCAGGAGGATTTGGATAAATTGGAAGAGGTAGAGATGAGGACAGTAACTGAATTCAAAAAAGCATGGGACCAACACAGAGGATCTCTAAAGGTAAAAAGTGGACTGTTGTAGTTGTTGTTATGGAAGGACAGACTAGATAGGGCATGTGGTCTTTTCCTGTCATCATGTTTCTATGTTTCTATGTAAGACTGGGCATCCAAATGGCAGATGAAATTTAATGTGGACAAGTGCAAAGTTATGCACCTAGGAAAGAACAACCCACACTATGGTTACACGATGCAAGATTCCACATTGGGAACCACCATCCAGGAAAAAGATTTAGGAGTCATCGTGGATAACATGTTAAAACCCTCCGCCCAGTGTGCAGCGGCGGCCAAGAAAGCAAATAGAATGCTAGGTATCGTAAGGAAAGGAATGGAAAATAAAACAAAGGATATTATAATGCCTCTGTATCGTTCCATGGTACGACCGCACCTTGAATATTGTGTGCAATTCTGGTCGCCGTATCTTAAAAAGGATATAGCGTTATTAGAAAAGGTACAGAGAAGAGCCACCAAAATGGTAAAGGGGATGGAAAGCTACTCCTATGAAGAGAGGCTACAAAGGTTAGGGCTCTTCAACCTGGAAAAGAGACGGCTGAGGGGAGATATGATAGAGGTCTATAAATTAATGAATGGAGTAGAACGGGTAAACGTAGATCGATTGTTTATGCTATCAGAATATAGAAAGACTAGGGGACACGTAATGAAGCTACAGGGTAAACTATTTAAGACAAATAAGAGAAAATATTTTTTCACTCAACGTGTAATCAAACTCTGGAATTTGTTACCGGAGGATGTAGTAAGAGCTGTTAGTGTAGCTGGGTTTAAAAAAGGTTTGGACAAGTTCCTGGAGGAAAGGTCCATAAACCATTATTAAAAAGGGACACAGGATATCAATGCTTGACCCAATACAAGCATTGTGGAACCTGTGTCTTTTGGGAATACTGCTAGGTACGTATGACCTAGATTGGCCACTGTTGGAAACAGGATACTGGGCTTGATGGACCTTGGTCTGACCCAGTATGGCATATCTTATGTTCTTATGTTCTTAATAGTTATCCTAGTTAGTCCCAAGTTGCAACCCCTGTTCATTGTAAGTACAGTATAGATTCAGCCTGCACTGTACAAATTATTGTTGACTGTAAACCGCACTGATTCTAAAGAGCGCAGTATAGAAAAGACATTAAATAAAACTGAATAAAATACAACCTCTAAAATGTCTGTATTCAAATGCTAGAAGTCTAACAAATAAGATGGGAGAGCTAAAATATATAGCACTAAATGAAAGGTTAGATATGATTGGCATCTCAGAGACCTGGTGGAAGAAGGGCAACCAATGGGATAATGTGATACCTGGGTACAAACTATATCACAATGGTAGGGTAGATCAAATTGGTGGAGGAGTTCACTCAATGTTAGAGAGGGCATTGGGTCAAATAGGATTAAAGTTCTGCAGGAAACAAAATACACTGTAGAATCTGTATGAATAGAAATTCCATGTAAAAAGGGGAAGACAGAATGAACAGATGGATGATAAAATGCTGAAAGAAATCAGGGAAGTTAACAAAAGTTGGAGCACAGTAATAATGGGTGATTTCAATTATCCCAGTATTGACTGGGTCAATATCACAGCAGTACATGCTAGAGAGATAAAGTTTCTAGATGAAATAAATGACTGCTTATTGGAGCAGCTGGTTCATGAACCAACAAGAGGGGAAGCTATTCTGGACCTAGTCCTTAGTGGAACATAGGATCTGGTGCAAGAGATAAGGGTTTTGGGGCCACTTGGCAATAGTGATCATAGCATGATTGCATTTGATTTAATAACTGGAAGGAGGACAAGAAGGAAATTCACAATACTACCTTTTAACTTTCAAACAAGAGACTATGATAAAATGAGAAAAATACTTAAGAAAAAACTAACAGGAGCAGCTGCAAAGGTTAAAGATTTACATCAAGCATGGGTGTTGTTTAAAAATACTATCTTGGAAACCCAGAAAAGTGTAAGGAAGATCAAAAAACTGCCAGCATGGTTTAAAGGTGAGGTCAGAGAGGCTGTTGTTGCCATAAAAGCATCTTTCAGGACATAGAAAAAGGAGTCAAATGATGAAAACGGGAAACAGCATAAGCATTGGCAAGTTACTAGATGTAAGGCATTGATAAGACAGGCAAAGAGATAATTTGAAAAGAAGCTTGCCATGGAAGCAAAACCGCATAATAAAAACCTTTTCAAGTATATTCGTAGAAAAAAACTGTGAGAGAGTCAATTGGACCATTAGATATAGAGGGGTAAAAGGTGTGCAAAGTGAGGACAAGGCTATAATGGAGAGACTGAATGAATTCTTCTTTATGGTCTTTACTGAAGAAGATGTAGGGAACTTACCCATGCTTGAAATGGTAAATAAAGGTGATGTATTGGAAGAATTGAAAGAAATATCAATAAACCTGGAAGATGTATTACAACTATTTGATAAGAGTAGAAAATCACATGGACCAGATGGTATACATCTAAGGATGTTGAAAGAACTGAAATATGAAATTGCATACCTAATGCAATTTCTGATGTTCAACATCTACATGCAGCCCATCTGTGCATTAATTCGATCATTCAATGTCCAATGCCTAGCCTATGCAGACGACATCCTCATTTACACACCCTTCCAGATTGATCATCCTGACTTCTCCCAATTATTAAGATGCTTTGAAGCAGTGGCAGACTGGCTTCTCTCTCAGAATCTGCGAATTAACCACACCAAAATAGATGTTCTCTTCATCACGAGAAACCAGTTCACTCCACCTTCCTCACTACAAGTCAACAACACAGAACTTAAGGCAAAATTCACAATTCACTACCTAGGTATTACCCTTGACCAGAGGCTAGACATGTCAGCACATATCAAAAACACCTCAAAAGCGATTTATCACAAAATCAGATCACTAAGCCATCTCCGACCACTACTGGACTTCCCTGATTTCCGATCAATCTTCCAGGCTCTAGTTATTCCTCACCTCGACTTTGCTAACATCATCCTTCAGGGACTCCCACAGTCGACCCTAAGCCCTCTCCGACTTGCCATGAACTCTGCTGCGAGGGTTCTGGTAGGTCTTTCAAGGTCAGACCATATAACACCAGTCCTGAAGAATCTACACTGGCTACCTCTGCAGGCCAGAATCCACTATAAGACTTTAGTCTTGACATTCAAAGCCCTCAAGACCCAGCCACTCACACCCATCAGTAAACTGCTCCATAGCACTCCAGCCAATAGATTAAGGAGACATACATTGATGAATACCCTTGAAGTCCCTAAGTCAGTCACTAAATGTACAAAGACAACAGCCAATAGAGCCTTCTCCATGTTCGCACCTATGGCTTGGAACGCCCTCCGGCAGAAACCCAAGCTATCTCCAATCTCCCGTTATTCCGAAAAGCTCTCAAACACCATTTGTTCCTTCTACACTACCCGGAGAATAACTCTGGAAAACACACAACCATCACCTTACCCTCCTACCTAGCCCGCCCCATTGACCAGCCTCCCTTAGAGAATGGATAATCTCCTTTCCCCTCCCTTACACATGAGCTTATGCATCTGCTTACGATCCTTTTATGTCCTGTAAGAATGTTCATAATTTGTATATAGTTTTCCCGGTTCATCCAAGTTTACTCCCCCTGTTCAATGTAAACTCAATGTGACCTGCTGCATTGCTGCATATTTTGTTTAACTGTAAACCGCACTGATTACAATAGCGCGGTATATAAGAGATGTAAATAAATAAATAAATAATATTAGTAATCTGTGAATTATCATTAAAATAATCTGTAGTACCGGAAGATTTTTAAAAGGTTTCCAGTAGTGATCCGGAAAATTACAGATCGGTGAGCCTGATGTTAGTACTGGGCAAAATGGTAGAAACCATTATAAAGAATAACCTGGATTGTCCACTGTTGGAAAAAGGATACTGGGCTTGATGGACCTTGGTCTGACCCAGTATGGCATTTCTTATGTTCTTATTAGGCAGCAGTATTCTGCTCCTCCATATTATATCATATATACTGCTGAGCAACATTACATTCTATAAAGACAGGGCCTTGTTGTTGTCCTTTTTTATACAGAGTAGAGGAGTAGCCTAATGGTTAGAGCACTGGTTTCAGAGCCAAGAGAACAGGGTTCAATTCATGCTATCACTTCTTGTGGCCTTTGGCAAGCCACTTAATTCTCCATTGCCTCAGAAGAATCCAAGTTATCAATGTCCCTGTTCAATGTAAATTACCAAATTTAAGTTACAATGGAAACTGCTTGACTGAAATGATAAAGCAGTATAAAAATCTCTCTTCTTACAGTACTGCACTCATAATTTATTGACCATGACTTAATAAATTATGTGGTTATTGTAATTGTAATTTAAAAAGAAAAATACAGGACTGAGGAAAGACCCCTTGATGACATAGGGGGTCTTTTACTAAAGGACACTAGTTGTCAGGAGAATGGTGGCATGAATTTCAGTGGATAGTCCATGAAGCTCTCTTTGTCTCTTTTCCATCTGATTTGTTTTTCCTATTATGTCCTGGAAAAGGAAGGGATGCCTCTGGTGGCTTCTGCTGTGGTTTCCAAGGAGAGGCAGAGTGAAGGAGGATCTGCCACTCTGGGTCTTGTCTCTCTCCCCCCCCCCCCCCCCCCCGAATTGCTTCTAGTTTGGTGATATGAGGTGAGCTCCAGAATCACAGCAGTGTAGGTGCAGACCATGGATTTACTCAAGGTGCCTCCCTGGGAAGTTCGGCTTCCAGAGCCAGTGAAATCCAGCAAGCAGATGCAGCAGTGGTAACAGTATGCCTGCTGGTCAGAGGGAAAGTATGGAGGTGACTGCTGAGGGGTCGAGGAGTGATCGAGATGGAAATTAGAAAGCTGGAAGTCGTGGAGACATCTTCCTTGGTGTGTGGTCCCCTTCCTCAGCTGTAGAAGCCGCCTGTCATCACTCTAGAGTCTATCTGGTTTGTGTTGGAGATGAAATGATTCCATTAACATGTACACTAAGGATATTTCCTCAGTAGTAAAGAATTTGGAAATACTAGCCTAGAGACAGAACTCTAATCTGGTGTGACCAGTAAAGCTGAGACTCTCGAAGTGTTTGGAGAAAATTAGGAAAATCAGCAGAAATTTAATTAAAGATTAAAACTGTGCATCCTAAGCTGGAACAATTAGAGAATGAATGGAATTCACAAATTGAGATTTGTGAATTTTCCTAAGATCCTGGTTCAGTCACCAAAGGAGAAATATCTTTTTGAAGTTTTAAATCTTCCTAAGAGTGGTGTTCCACCACTTAATACAAGTGGGAAACGCATACAGAGTATGGCTCATAGAATTCTTCACAATCTTTGTGTGTGTGTGTGTGTGTGCGCGCATGCATTTACACATCTGTATCTACATTGCCTTTGTGTGTGTGTGTCTTGTGTCTGTGTTTTGTCTGTGAGTGTATCTCCTGTTTTGTAACTTTGGGGTATGTTTATTAAAGGGCATTAAGATAGCAGGAGTTAACGACAGTGATAATGGGTTCTACATGCGGAAAAGGCTCTGGGTGGGTAGGAGATGTTCCAGCAGTAAGGATGCAATGGGCCATTTAATGTGCGTTAACAGGACATTGGGTGTTAAGATAGTAACATAGTAAATGACGGCAGATAAAGTCCATCTTGTCTGCCCAGCAATATGGCAGGAATAGGTGCACCCCTCCCCATGTCTTCACCACTCCCCATATCTTTGTTTCTTTGTTTAGGGGTGAACCCACCGCTCCTCCCCCCATCGCTCCATGTAGGACACCCCTATTTGTTGAGAAAATTTGCTGAGAAATTAGATGGTTCATTTATTTTGATTTAATCTTGTTGCTGTCAAGCATGCACCTTAATGCCCGAAAACAGCTGTCACCCTAGCGCTGGACAAGGGAGCACCAAGGAAAGTCAATGTAAAAGTGATGGATGGAAGGACAGGTGGGATTTTATGGACATGCCAGATCCATGGGCACCCTACGTGGCAGCCAGTAATTTGGATGAGCATGTGTGAGGCAGCTGTACTGATGTGCTGGGGGTGCCCAAATAAAATGGTGCAATGCCAGTGTGTGGCATAGGATGGGGAATCAGAAGTGGCACGATGTGAGCAGTGAAAGGAGGACAGAGCAGGAGTGGTGACATGCAGATCAGGTACAGGAGAGGCAGGGCCGGCCCGTCCATTGAGCAAGAATGTTTTTTGCACAGGGCCCCGCGTTTCAGGGGGCCCCGCGCAAAAAACATTCTTCATCATCCCAAATTTAAAAAAAAAACAACAAACCGGCTGCTTCTGCCGCGGCAGCATCAAGAGTTCTGCCGCGGCAGCATCAAGAGTTCTGCCGCGGGGCCCCCCTGCCCGGAAGAGCCCCCCCCTGCCCGGAAAAGCCCCCCCTGCCCAGAAGAGCCTCCCTGCATCATCAGCTACCTTCAAGTCCCAAAACGTGGGCTTCTTTCAGAGCCGCGAGAGTTTCCTTTCTCGCAGCTC
The DNA here is from genome assembly GCA_033557465.1 of Ichthyophis bannanicus. NCBI lineage: Eukaryota > Metazoa > Chordata > Amphibia > Gymnophiona > Ichthyophiidae > Ichthyophis > Ichthyophis bannanicus. The sequence continues at coordinate 381,905,410 of CM066034.1, forward strand.
TGTTAATCCCGCCGGGGCTGATGGGATTTCCCATCACCCTCGGAGGGATTAATAGAGCCGCGAGAAAGGGAAACTCTCGCGGCTCTGAAAGAAGCCCGCGTTTTGGGTTTCGAAGCTAACTGATGTTGCTGGGAGGCTATGCCGGGCCGGGGTGGCCCCGCGGCAGAACTCTTGATGCTGCCGCGGCAGAACTCTTGATGCGGCCGTGGCAGAAGCAGACGGTTTTTTTTTTTTTTTTTTAAATTTGGGATGATAGGGGGGAAGGGGGTTTAGGACTGGTAATGGGCTATGGGGGGGAGGCTAAGACTGGAAGTGGGCTGATGGGGGGGTGGGGTTAGGGACTAGTAATGGGCCATGGGGGGGGCTAAGACTGGAAGTGGGCTGATGGGGGGGTGGGGTTAGGACTGGTAATGGGCCATGGGGGGGGGCTAAGACTGGAAGTGGGCTGATGGGGGGGTGGGGTTAGGACTGGTAATGGGCCATGGGGGGGGGGCTAATACTGGAAATGGGCTGATGGGGGGGTTAGGACTGGTAATTGGCCATGGGGGGGCTAAGACTGGAAATGGGCTGATGGGGGGGTTAGGACTGGTAATGGGCTATGGGCTATTTGGGATGATAGTGGGGAAGGGGGTTTAGGACTGGTAATGGGCTATGGGGGGGAGGCTAAGACTGGAAATGGGCTGATGGGGGGTTAGGACTGGTAATTGGCTATGGGGGGGCTAAGACTGGAAATAGGCTGATGGGGGTGGATAGGACTGGAAATAGGGTGATGGGGGGTTAGGACGTAATGGGCTGATGGGGGGTTAGGACTAGTAATGGGCTATGAGGAGGCTAGGACTGGAAATGGGCTGAGTGGAAGGAGGGCTTGAACTGCAAATAGCTGATGGGGACGGGGGCTTGGAATGGAAATGGGTTGTGAGGGGGAGGGAGCTAGGACTGGAAATGGGTGAGTGGGGGGGGGGGCTAGGACAGGAAATGGGCTGATGGAGGAGCTAGAATAGGACTGGAAATTGGCTGTTGGGGGGTGCTAAGATTGGAAATGGGCTGTGGTGGGGTTTTGGATTGAAATGGACTCATGAAGGGGCTAGAACTGGAAGTAGGCTCATGGGGGGCTTGGATTGGAAATGGGCTGAGTGGAGGGGAGCTAGGATTTGACATGGGCTGATGGTGGGGCTAGGAAAGGACTAGAAATGGGCTCATGGGGGGCTGGGATTGGAAATGAGCTGATGGAGGGACTCGGATGGGACTGCAAATAGATGGGGGAGCTAGTACTGGAAATAGGCTGATGGTGGGGCTAGGATAGGACTGGAAATGGGCTTATGGGGGGCTAGGACTGGAAATGGGCTGATGCGGGGACTAGAAGGGAGCGGATGCTGGGTGGGACTGGAACTAGAATGGAGCTGATGTTGGGGGAGGATTAGAATGGGATGGAGCTGGGAGAGTGAAATGGAGAGGGAAAAAATATTTTGTGTGGGAGGGAAGACAAATCTACAATTGTCCGGATATTGGGAGAGTAAGTGGGGATTGAGGATGGAGGGGTAAAATTTGAGTGTATGAAATAGGAATGAGGAAAGAGCAAAGGAGAAAGATTAGTATGTTAAAGCAGATGTAGAGAGAGAATGGAAAAAAACTAGGAGAAGAAAAGACAAATGGACAGCAGACGATGAAGAGTTAGCGGAAGACACGAAGAAACCAGAAGAAAGTGGCTGGAGCAATTGCAGCTGAAAAAAAATGCACAAAAGGTAGAAAAATATCTCTTTATTTTGAATTTATTAATTGGAATATGTCAGCTCTGGGAAATGTGCATCATTAACGTCTGCGCTTTGTTTAGTACAAGAGCAAATTAATGTATAGTTTTATTTCTACAGTGTTGTACATTCCAAGTTTGGCTTTTGGGATTCCCAGTTTAATTTATTTAATTATTTAACAGTTCTTCTATACCACGCTATTTTAGATCAGTGCAGTTTACATTTAACATCAACTATACAACACAGGCACTCTGAGTTGTATTTACAATAAAACAGGAAGATCAACTTGGAAGTAACTGGGGAAACTATCTACATTGTATTTACACTGGTACCTATTTTCAGGCAGAGTCTATCTACATCTTATTTACACTGGGAGTCTGAATTCTATTTCAGGGAGTACTTTTGAAGGATCAAGTTGATTATCCTTTTTCATACTGAGTCTGATTGTTTAGGTGTGGTGAGTGATTGTCTGAGGGGCAACATGTATGATTATTGAGGCTGGATTCGGGGTAGTATGTAGTGAACAGGTGATGCTTTAATGCTTTCCTGAAGTGGGTTAGGTAGGTGATGTTTCGGATATAGGTGGGGAGGGCATTCCATGCTCTAGGTGCATAAATCGTAAAGGCTCTATTTGTTGTTACTTTTGTGCATTTCATTATTGCTTTTGGGACCTCTAGGGTGTTTTGCATCGTGTGTCTTCTGTTTCTGTTATGTGGTACTTTGTGTATCATCTTGCTGATAGCTGTGGGAGTCAGAGTGTTTAAGGCTTTGAAGGTCAAGGTTAGAACTTTGTGGAGGGTTCTTGCTTGAACAGGTAACCAATGGAGGTTCATCAGTACTGGCGTTATGTGCTCTCTCCTTGAAGCCCCTGTTAGTACTCTCGCAGCAGTGTTCATTACGAGCTGGAGCGGTGCTAGTGTTGTTTGAGGGAGACCATGTAGAATTACGTTGGCGTAGTCGAAATGTGGTAATATTAATGCTTGATAGATCGATCGGTAGTCGCTGAAGTCGAGTAGTGGTCGGAGATGTTTTAAGGTCCTTATTTTCATGTATACTGTTTTTACGGTGTTTTTTATGTGGGTTTTCAGGTCCAGTTGTTGGTCCAGTGTAACGCCAAGGTAGCAGATTGTGGGTTTGGTTTCCAGTTCTGTGTTGCCGATTTTTAAAGAGGGTGGAGGGGTGAAGTCCTGGTTCCGAGATGAAAAGGACATCTGTTTTGCTGTAGTTGATTCTTAAGTTTTGTGTGTTGAGCCATTCTGCTACTGCCTCAAAACATCTTGTTAGAGGGGAGAGGTCTGGTTGGTTGGTCCTGAATGGGATGTATAGCAGGATATCGTCTGCATAGGCTAGACAGTTGACCTTGAATGAACGTGCTAGGGCACATATGGGCTGCATGTAGATGTTAAACATCAATGCAGATAGTGAAGAACCCTGTGGCACACCCTGGTTTTGCAAAAATGGTTCAGAGGTTGTGGAGCCAGACCTTACATGTTGCCATCTATTAGTCAAGTATGACTTGCACCACTCTAGAGCTGTTCCTTGAATTCCTTTCTCGCTGAGGCGTTGTATGAGGATCTCGTGGCTTACAGAGTCGAAGGCCGCTGCAATGTCGAGGAAGATGAGGGCGAATCCCTGGTGAATTTTGTCAGTTCCAGAGACTAGGTTATCAAATAGGGTGGTGAGGAGGGTTTCCACCCTGTGTGCTTCTCTGAACCCATGCTGGGAAGGATCCAGTGGGGCTTCAATATCAATATGCTGTAGAATTTGGCGCTGTACTAACTTTTCGATTACTTTGGCAAGCATGGGGATACTTGAAATTGGTCTGTATGATTCCACTTTCGTTGGGTCCAGCTTGTTATTCTTCAGCAGTGGTCTGATTGATGTTTGTTTCAGGCTCTGTGGGAACGATCCGGTTGTAAGGGATTGGTTTATTAATTCGCTCAGATATTGGCTTAAGTCGCATCGTAGCTCCTTTATCCATAGAGCTGGGCATGGGTCGTTGGGCGCGGTAGTGGGGTTGATTGCAGCGATAGTGTCTTCAATCTCTCTGCGTGATATTTTGTCAAATTTGGATAGTGGTGATGGTTGGGGCAAGTTATGCTGAAGGGTGTTGTTTGCGGAGCTCGAGGTTGCACCAGCCTGGATCACTCCTGGTTGTAGGTAGTTGGTTGAGGTTGCACCAGTCTGGATCATTTTTGATTGTAGGTAGTTGGAGTATGCCTGGGGCTGTGGCATATGTGATTGGTCTGTGGGAGGTTCTCTTATAAGAGATTTCACTATATTGAAGAGGTCGTGGGGCTTGTTTAACGATCGCTTCAAGATGTCAGAATGATATTGTTTCCGCTTCTTTGTTAATTCATCACGGTGTGCTCTTAGATGAGCGATGTAAGTACTTTGTGCTTCAGCAGAGCGAGCCCGACGCCATCTTCTCTCGAGCTTGCGCAGGCACTGGAGTGAAGTTCGGAGGTCTTTGGTATACCATGGTGCATGCTCTCGTTTCTTTGTTGTTTTATGTGTGGCTGGTATGCATGCGATGGTCTTGAGGCTCTCGTCCCAGTTGGACACCAAAGCATCTAGGTCGTGTGGTATATTGTTGAGAAGTGGGAGGATCTTCCCTCGAATCTCTTCTTTATCAAAGGGGCGGAAGTGCTTCAACGAGGTTTCGTGGACAGCGTTGGTTTTGTTGGAGTCTTGGTTGTAGGTGTTAATAGCTATCTGGAATTTGAGTAGGCTGTGGTCAGACCATGGCACAGGAGTTATGGTTGGTAGCATTGGTTGGGTGGTATCCTTATCTGTCTGTGGGGCAAAGATCAGGTCAAGTTTGTTTCCCTTGACGTGAGTGGGACTATCGACTAGCTGATCGTACCCTAGCTCTTGTAGCGCTTCTAGGAAAGCAGTGGCTTGAGATTCCTGTAGGGTAGTCAGGTTGAAGTCGCCTAGAATCCAGTTTTGGGATCGTGGTCTTTTTGAGTTGCAGGTGAGGCCAATTATCGTTGCGAGGTCCTCTGAAGATGGTGTTGGCGCTCGGTACAGTAGGTTGATCGTGCAGGTGTCATTTGTTATAGTAAGGGGGTCCAGGTGGGCTGTGCTGGTTGCATTGCACATCTGGAAGCCTAGGCAAGTTTTGACAAGGATGAGTGTTCCGCCTCCTCTCTGGTTGGTTCTATGGCATGCGTGGACTGAAAATCCTGTGGGTAACATCTGGTTGATGATTGCATTGTCGCATTCCGATAGCCAAGTCTCTGTGATCATGAGGATGTCAAGATCATGGGTCATGACCAGATCGGTGATTATTGGCCATTTAGTACGTATTGACCTGGCGTTGATGAGTGCACACTTCAGGGCATGTTGCTGTTGCTGACGGTCCAATTGTGACTTCTTAATGTGTTGAAGTGGGATGTGTAATAGATGTGAGTAAGGCGTGTCGTTGGGTTCTCTTGGGGAGTGTTGATGATCCTCCGTCCATCTCTTCCCATCGCTGCGGAGTATTGGGATGTGGTTGGTGCTTGTGTGAAAGGCGTGGGATGTATGGGGGAGCCAGGTGGCTAGGTGTAGACATGCCAGGGCTAGTAGTGGATGCATCTTGTGGTCGATTTCGTGGAGGGATGGATAATATGTGAGCTGTTCGTTGTTTGGTAGATAGTGGGGTCTGGTGCTGACTACTGTGGTAGCTACCAGCGGGGTATAAACTCACTGCCTGACAATGAGTAGGTATTTGGAACAATGTGGTAGCAAGCAAGACATGAAACAGTACAGCAGCAGGCAAACAATGAGGCAATGTGGCAGTCAGCAGATAATGAGACAATGTAACATCAGTAGAGAATGAGACAGTAACCATGAGACAATGTAGCAGTCAGTAAGCCATGAGACAATGTTGCAATATCCTGCCTGCAATAGCTACAATGAATGTAATGGACTGCCGTTATTAATCTTAGAAAGGGATCACTGTTACAGTATTTTGACCTCAGTGTTAGTTAATGCAACCTAGGCAGGGTAACATTGGCTACAGAAAAGCGGACTACTGCGGTGGTTAGCTAAAGTAAATATATACTTGCAGGATCATGTAGGATACACAGAGATGTAGCTGAGTAGTTGTTTTTTTTTTTTTGTTTGTTTAGAGCGAGCTCAGCTTGGGGATCTCGGGCTGCCAGTCAGTTGTTGAGATGGGATGGGCCTTCTGAGGTAAACGGCTTCGTTGGGTCCAGAGGGGTTTCTTATGTGTCAATGTGGGCCGTTGCCTAAGGGCCGTGCCAGGCACGCAGGCGCGGGCACGCCTGGAGCATGCAGCTGCCTTTCTAACGTGCTGCAAGGCCCCGATTGGGCTGTGGGAGCTGCGGGAGGGGCAAACGTGCTCTGACCTCTCTCTGTGCAGGAACTGGGGTCCGGAGAAGCTGTGATGGTGATTGGTGCAGAGAGGGACTCCCGGCAGCGTGCAGCTGCTTTTCTAACGTGCTGCAAGGCCCCGATTGGGCTGTGGGAGCTGCGGGAGGGGCAAACGTGCTCTGACCTCTCTCTGTACAGGAACTGGGGTCCGGAGAAGCTGCGATGGTGATCGGTGCAGAGAGGGACTCCCGGCAGCGTGCAGCTGCTTTTCTAACGTGCTGCAAGGCCCCAATTGGGCTGTGGGAGCTGCGGGAGGGGCAAACGTGCTCTGACCTCTCTCTCTGTGCAGGAACTGGGGTCCGGAGAAGCTGCGATGGTGATCGGTGCAGAGAGGGACTCCCGGCAGCGTGCAGCTGCTTTTCTAACGTGCTGCAAGGCCCCAATTGGGCTGTGGGAGCTGCGGGAGGGGCAAACGTGCTCTGACCTCTCTCTGTGCAGGAACTGGGGTCCGGAGAAGCTGCGATGGTGATCGGTGCAGAGAGGGACTCCCGGCAGCGTGCAGCTGCTTTTCTAACGTGCTGCAAGGCCCCGATTGGGCTGTGGGAGCTGCAGGAGGGGCAAACATGCTCTGACCTCTCTCTGTGCAGGAACTGGGGTCCGGAGAAGCTGCGATGGTGATCGGTGTCTTCCTGTTTCTAAATTGCGATTCCTTGTTTGGTGACGGTCTATGTTCTGCATGTGTAACTGAGCTGAGGTATTCTGTTTATGTAATTCCTATTTGACATTGCCACTTGTTCTCTTTCCCCAGTAGGTCATGTATTGTTGTTCTCTGAAATGTATTGGTTTAATATTTGCAGCGTTTCCTTTTGATAGTTAGGGTATGGTGCTTTGTGAATCCTGGTAGTGCTGTCAGGATACGGCGGGTTTGCTATGGGTTCTAAATGCTATAGGAACTGACCTAATCTATAGCTTATCACCCTTATTTGCTTTTATTTTTGTTGGATCGCTCACCATGAGAAGAAACTTTTCCTCTCTCGGAGTGAGCCCTCCTTTTTAATCAATTTTAAAATGACCCCAAACAGGCCATAACCGGACAAAACAATACTTATTGCTGTCCATACCCGTGTCCATAATACACTTTGAAACTTCTATACCAAGCCATATCCAAATATGCAAGGAAAGTGTACTTAGCTTAGTCCAATGCCAAAGAAGGGCAGTATTTGTAACCTCCAAGCAACGGTGCAAAGTAAGGCCAGCTTCCAACTTCCCGCTCTCCACCTCCAGGAGTAGCTTAACAGCCTGGCCAGCAACCGACTTCAAAATAGGAGACGAAACCCTTCTTCAGCCTATGCACACAAGGTTCATGCGCAACACCAATCAGTGTTTCAAGCTGCACCCGCTTCTCAGCTCTTCCTCAGGCAGATGAACCCCGTTGAATTGCAGTTCCGGTTAAATATAAATACGAGAATGATGTCATATCCCGTGCTGTCAAAAGGCCACAGAAATCGCTCTCTCACAGTACCCCACAGAAAGTCATAACTGAAGGCTCCACCAGTCAATGTCCATATTCAAACCCTCAGGGGCCATAGATCCCAAACGAAATATCCATTGCTGTTCCTTATATTGTAATCGTGCCTGACGATCTCCTCCTCGAATGGGATGCAGAACAACCTCCAAAACTCTCCAACGTAAGTCACTGAATTGATGGCCCGCCTGCTGACAATGCGGGACCAAAGGTGCTCCAATTTGCCTTGCATTGATCCTTGAACGATGCTCCAGCAGACATTTCCGAATCGGACGCATTGTGTGACCTACATATATCAAATTACAGGGACAAATCAAAACATAAACTACAAATTCTGTTTGACAATTAGAAAAATGCAAAGACTTGCAACAAAACTGTGTATGTGGATCCACCCAACTTGTCCCCTGTAAAGTAGTAGAACAAAAATCACAATTACGACAGGCAAAATGCCCTTTCTGTTCAATTGAAGGAGGACATTCTTTATGATTACTCGTCCGTACTACCCAGTCACCTATAGTTCGTGATCTACAATACGCTATTAACAATGGTCTTTGGAAACAAGAATGGAGAGATAACAACTCCCAATGTTTCTTCAGAACCTGTACAATCTTTGGAGCATGAGGTACAAAGGGAACAACCCCAATAACCGCATTCTCTTTGGGGCGAGCAAGAGAACCTTCCCCCCACCAATCAGGATGGTTATATAATGCCCTTTTAAAAGCTTTACGTATCAATAAGGCAGGGTATCCACGCAATCGTAGTCGGTGACTGAGATCGTGTGCATGTAAGCGATATTGCTGTGTCGAAGTACATAATCTCCTAATACGAAGTGTATTATGGACACGGGTATGGACAGCAATAAGTATTGTTTTGTCCGGTTATGGCCTGTTTGGGGTCATTTTAAAATTGATTAAAAAGGAGGGCTCACTCCGAGAGAGGAAAAGTTTCTTCTCATGGTGAGCGATCCAACAAAAATAAAAGCAAATAAGGGTGATAAGCTATAGATTAGGTCAGTTCCTATAGCAGGATATATGTGGGAAATCGAGAGTTTTTTGGATTACATGTGTTGATTTCCATGGGTATAGTTTAGGGGTAATGGGTTCTAAATGGGCAGTGTTTGTAGTAGTTCCTAATGTGTCTGGCAGTTGGCACTGGATTATAGTAATGTAGAAGTCTTTTAGTCTTTCTTTATCCATACACTCATTAAGAGGCATGTTTACTAAAAGTTAGTGTATGGTAGCATTATGCAAATATTTATGCAAATGAGGCCCCTTATGCAAATGAGGCCCCGCACCGAGTCTCTGCACATGGCCCCGCACCCCCCTTGGGCCGCCCCTGAGGAGAGGCATGTGTGAAGAGAGTATCTCTGTAGGTTATGGTGTAGCAACTTGCACAAGAAAACATGACTGCACACAGCCAACAGAGGTGCATGGATGGGCTGAAGGAAAGATGACAGCAGAGGAGAGGGTGGTATGAGCAGGCAGCACCAATGTGCCATCCCCAACGTATTTGTACTGTGTGGGAAAATGTGGGTCACTGCCATGTGGAAGGCCTGATACTGGAAATGTGAGTCTCACACCTGTCCCAGCCATACAACCACCATACAACACCCCAGGTAAATGTGCATATAGCAACTGGACAGGTGTCATCCAAACTGGGCAAATGGGGCAAGTATGGACATGAGATGATACCTGTAGGTGGCTATTCGAGGGGTAGGATGTGTCCACATGTAATGCAGAGATGTGATGGAGCCAAAACTGTACAGTCACAGTCATGATGTTATACGTGACTCATGTCTCACATGTAGGTTACAGGTGTATACATTTAACTAACTGTTAGTGTTCCACTGTATCAGTGCAGTCACGCCAGGGTAAATCTTACCAATGAATTGGTAATGTCTGATGATAAACACGAACTGTACAGACCTGCAGTCAGCCAAGGCATTGGTGGGTTAAGTGACTTGTTCAAGGTCACAAGGAGGTGTTGTCAGTCCATGAATGTTGTGGCAGAGAGAAAATGCGACATTAACACATTCTGACATGTCACATAAGGAGTGCTAGTGGACCTGAAACCCTGGTATCATGGCCCCTCAAGTCATTGCCATGACTATTATGCTATACCTCCAAGCAGGTGCTTGACATCAGCAGGGTGAACAAGTCTGACTCCCTGCAATGGGCCGCAGCAGCTGACCCAAAGTGAGGCCAGAACTCATAACAAAGTAGAAGGATGTGTGTCTGCAGATCGCAGCAGAGCCTGGACTGTCACAGGCAGGGAAATGACCAGAGTGGCACACAAGCTCAAAATGAACAGTTGGGAATTAAACCCTTATCCCCTGCTTATAGAGATATTGCACTAACCAGTAGGCTACACCTTCACACTGCTCTTTGCAGCACTGTCTGGAATCAAAGACTGCTGGTCACTGCCTACACTGCTGTGTGTGCTGGTATAGGTTAGCCATTCTATGAGGCAGTGCACATATGGAACAGCAGTCTGCAGCTGATCAGCAAATGGAGGATGCACTGATCTTTCACATCAGCTCAGTGAGATGCACTGACAGTGTGCAGCACAAGCACATAACAGCTACAAACTGTGCTACTGAACAGTTTCAGCAGTCATCCTCAGGGTGAGGACAGGTGCTCAGCACCTGGTCCCCAGAGTTTGCACTGCTAGAGATGGTCTCTGCAGGCCATGCTGCCAATCCACATCACTGCCAGTGTGTGTCAGATATTGTCTGTAGTGTGTTATGCTAGATGTATTTATTTATTTACATTCTCTTATATACTGTGCTATTCTGCATCAGTGTGGTTTACATTGAACAGGGCATTATAACTTGGAGATAACTATTTTACAGGGAACATGGGCTATGGAGGGTTAAGTGGCTTGCCCAAGACCACAAGGAGCACCTGTGGGACTAGAAACCCCAGTCCTTCCGGCCCAAGGTTGCTGTCCTCTAGTGGGATTTGAACCCCCAACCTTCCGGCCTGAAGTACCTTGCCCCAACCACTAGGCCACTCCTCCACTCCAGATCCCTTGTTTCCTGCACAATTGCAGCATACTGTAGCCACCTGTCACATCTGTGCCCTGTGCCCTGCCCCTGTTGGACAGGGACCCTCCTAGAACAGTACATGTCAGTGCCCAGTGTTGCAGCAGCTGATGCCATGGTTGTCAAATGCAGTGGGAACTTCTAGGCTTGCATAGGGCTGCTGCTACCATCCTGCTATGACCACAGGGAGCAGACCAGGAACATCTGCTGTACCAACCATCTGGGATAACCAATCCACCACAACAAGCACAGTCAGACTGCATGTGCTGCCCACCACAGGGCTGTTCAGCCATGCACATACCAACTGTGGCCAGTCCGCTGATCAGTCCACAATGCATATGCACAGAGCAACCATGTGCACCCTGGCTTGGGACACTCAACATTTGGCACCGTGATTGTGCTCCCAGAACCAGGAAAGCACCCACATCACTGGAGCTGTACACTATCTAAACACAATGTGGATACATAGCAATGCCTTGGTCACAGCTCGCTCAGAGTGAGAGTGCCCTCACAGCATGAACTGCTGTGGCCACCCAGGCCATGTACATGGTAGACAGGCACTATGAAGTCTCAGCCATTGACCCTACTTCCAAAACATATACACCCTGGCCAAACCTCTCTGTTTCAGGCCATATCTACAATCCTCTGCTTCTCATCATGCACATTTACAGATTAATCTTGGTAACAGCCTAGGCAATGCAAGGCAGAGTGCAGTGCAGAGGCTGTGGAACTCTGAAGAGACATACACACACACACACACACACACACGCACATATCGCAATGCTGTACAGAAGTGGGGATGGTTGGCATTCCTGTCTGCCACTTTGGTCACCATATCAGCTCAAGCATTGTTAATATGTACTCATTGTGCAGGCACTATTAGCAAGCCCTGATGTTAACATTTGTTCAGTGTGCTGGTACTTTCAGCCTGCCTTTCCATCCAGCTGTGGATAGTGGAAGCTATGTGGCTGATGGGTCTCTGTACCACCCTTGCTGGTCTGCTCATTGGGGGTTGCACATGCTGGTGCTGTGCCTGCACTGTAGGATAAGGTTTACCCACAGGGGCATGCAATACATGATCTACAGCCAGGTCTTGAACCTGTGGACCTCTGTCCAGCTATGCAGTGGCATTGTGTGTTGCACCACAGAGCTGCCATATGGATTTGGCAGTCCCTGTGTGGAGCTGTGGTTCTTGACAGGGTGAATGTGGGCATGGGAGGAGTGGTCTAGTGGTTAGGACAAGGTACTTCAGGCTGGAGGGCTGGGGGTTCAAATCCCACCTGGGGACAGCAATCTCAGGCTGGAGGGACTGGGATTTCTAGTCCTATAGGCACTCCTTGTGGTCTTGGGCAAGCCACTTATTTATTTATTTATTTATTTAATACACACTTATATACCGCCGCTTCCAGCGATCAGCAGCGGTTTGATTCATCTATTTGGGGTGTCAAATCAGGACTGGGAGGGTACAGTGATTACATGGGATTGGAGGGAAGTCACAGCACACATGTTGAGTGTCTAGGGGGAAAATATACATATTTACATTTATACATACGTATTTACATATTGCTGGCTACTATTGAACATTTACACCTTTACGCAGTTTTACATTTACATAGTTGGGTTTTGTATTTTTGTGTTTATATTTTCCATATTTTCCATATTTTACTTAAAGTGTATCCAAATGCGTATAATTATCCACAGTCTTTGCTATGATTTCCTGGAACTTGAGGGTCATGGCTGATTGTAGTGGCATTTGAAGAGGTATGTTTTTATCTCTTTCCTGAATCTTGTAATGTCCGTGACTGATCGCAGTTCAACAGGGAGTTGGTTCCATATGGTTGGTGCAGAGAATGAAAAGGCTCTTCTAGATGTACCTGTTTTCACAGTTCTGATGGTGGTGGGGACCTGTAGGGTGCCCAAGTTGGCAGTTCTTCTGTCCCTATTTGCAGGTTGTGTTGCGATAAGTGAGGTCAGGAAAGAGGGGGATATGTTGTTGATCAGTTTGAATGTGGTTACTAGCACTTAACCCTCCATTGCCCATGTTCCCTGTAAGTATTAGCATATGTGTCTCATATTCCCTTGTGTTAAATGTATCCCACAATTGACTGCTTTGACCCAATGAAAAGCAGGATATAAATACAGCTAAATAAATGTGTAGGGTTCTTCCTATGTCTGCTGTGACCTGTGCCATGCCTGTATGACAAAGTGTGTTTGGTGGATGTTGGAGTGGGACATGTTGTCCAGTTTGTTTGTTGCAATGGCTTTGTATGCTGCTGGCAGTGGCCACTGGACCCACTGCCAACACTCTAACACCATGCTGACATGGCAGCATGCTGTCAGTGGAGGTAGTGTGCAGTCCCAACTCATCCACCATGTGGCTTAAGTATCCGCCTAGGGCGCCAGTTCCAGATAGTGAGGCATAGGAACACATGGGAGGCCACACTGCCCCCCCCCCCAAACAACTGCTGCCGGCATAACCCCATCCCCACAAGCTGCAGATACATCTCAGGGGGAGGCAGACAGCTGCAGCAATGGTGTTTCCCAGATCAGCTGCTTTTTGTACCCTCCTGTGAGCTATAGCTGCTAGCACTACTGGGCTCTTCCTCTGGAGCCGGCATTAGTGGCTTCAGGGGGTGGCCAATGAGGGTCTCTGCCTAGGATGCCAGGGACCCTTGGCCTGCCTCATGTTGTGCATCCACGTTTTGCAGCAGCAGCATGTTTGTGTGCTGCCACTGTCACTGTAAGATCATGACAGACATCACAGATGTGCAACCTACCCAGCTGCCTGGTCTGCCTTGCGCACGAGCAATCCCCACTGCATGACCAATTTGCCACCCCCTTTGCCCCATTTGCACCATTAACATAGTGCCCTTTCATACTTGGGCTCTATGCTGTTGCTGCTAATGAAGCACTACTATCACTATCTTTAGCCTCCCTGTCTGTGCATCACATTGCAGACATTTAAATAGGCTCTTTCCCCTCAAAATACCCTTTTTCCATGAGGTCTTACTTGGTGTTAGGGTTCCCAGAGTTAAAAGATGCTAACGCAACAGGCGTTAAGGTAGTACCCACTGTCAACACCCACTTTCCACCTCCTGTTCCCTTAACACTGCAGGAGCATTTAATGCTCGTTAATGCAGCGTTATCGCAACATTAAGGGCACAAGGGCTATAAGGATCTTTAGTAAACATACCCCTTTATCTGTTTTTGTCTCTGTATGTGTGTGCGTATATATATATTTATTTTGCTTTCTATGTGTGTGTTAGGGATGCCAACCGGCTGGTTTTAGGCCGGCCTAGCAGGTTTTGCATGTTGGAAGCTGGTGGCCAGCAGAACAGTAAAGCCAGTCAATGAAGGATCGGTTTGCTGCTGCCTGCCGGCGCTGATCGCTCCTATGTCTATCCATGAGGATCCCAACTCCTGCGGGCAGATGTGCAGATATGGTTACAATTGCAGCTGGAAAAGCCCCTGACTGCCCACAAGGATCCCAACCTCTGCGGGCAGAAGTGCTAAAGATTGCAGGCGGGTGAGTCGATGACTGCACAACTGCCAAAAAAAAAAGGTAAACAAGTTTGCTGCACAGACGGATGAATAAATTAAAGGGGCTGAAGGTTTACTGCCCCTTTAATTTATTCAGCGGTCTGTACAGCAAACTTGGTAACCTTTTATTTTTGTCAGGCAGTGCAGTCACAGGTTCTCCTGGCCTCAATAGCGGCTGCTTCTACACTTCTGCCTGTGAGGCTTGGAATCCCCACAGGCAGTCACCGGCTCTCCTGGCTGCGGAGGCTCAGACTGTGCAGCAAACTTTGTAACTTTTTTTGGGCAGGCTGTGCAATCACCGGCTCTCCCAGCTGCCTCGACACTTCTAGGAATGGAAGGCAGGGGTGAGTACAAGGTGGGGGAGGTTGAAGGGAAGAGTCTGAGTGTAGGGGAGGGGCAGCAGGAGAGGAGTTGGAGTGGGAAGGAATGAATATATAGGAAATAAAGGGCACAGTATGTGTGTGCAAAGGCACACCCCTCTCCCGCCGCACACACATGCAGGCACCCCTAACTCTGACAACACACACAGGCACTCCCACCTCTGCACCACCCACACACACACACACACACACACACACACACACACACACAGGCATCTTATCTCCGCACCATATGTATGCACACACAGGCACCCCACCTCTGCACACACAGACACCCCATCTCCGCACATACAGGTATGGCACCTCCACACCACATACACAAAGGCACCCTATCTCCCCACCATACACACACACAGGCACCCCATCTCTGCACCCCACAACCCACACACACATACAATAGGTATAGCTTTATGGGTCAATGGAGGTGGTGGGAGAGGGAGGAGGAGGAGTGGGCCACTGACTTTTCTTGGCACTGTGCAGTGGCCCATTATGAGCCTGATGTATTAAGCTTTTTACCATGGAAAATGGGAAAACGGTCATAATAAATCAGGCCCTAAAACCTAAAAGAGTAACTGCAATACACCTTTTATTTGGTGGTGGGGGGGGGGGGGGGAGCATGCATTGTGACCTAGGATTTGGCAGCCGGCCCCTACAATACAAGAAAATTTAAACAATGCATTTGCACTCAGGCAATTCTGCCACGTCCCATCCCTCTCTAACATCAGATGTCAACGGATGGGGTGGAAGAGCTGTTACAGCACGGGTATGGTCTAAACACAGGCCCGACACAGCTCTCTTGCATTTCCTTGTACAGGGTCCACCGGGAATATGCAATTGCTCTAGTTGTTATCCTCCTACTAATGCCAATCCTGACATCTGCTGTCTTTTGTTTTGTACAATATAGGGGAAAATGCATTTCTTTCTTTCTGTTTCTCTGGTGTTACACTGCATTTAGCATCTGGTTTTCTGGAGGTTCTATTTTAATTTTTGTCCACATACTTCCGTTTTCATTTTGTGGTTGCTTATTGGTGAAGGCCTATCTGTAATGTGTGTGTGTGAGACCAAGACTGGATATTCTGTTAGCATGGAATTGCTGTTTAAGAAAGTGTAGTAATTTGGCTTGTTCAGCTTTCCTAATAGGTTTATTGATGTTTTAGGGTCCACTGCACTGTTTACAGTGCTGCCTTTTTCTAGGTAGGGTCCTTGTGTGAGATTTGGAAGTTAGTACTGCATGGCAGATTTGATCTTGGTCCTGAATGATTTTTTTTTTCTATTAATTCCAGGGCCGGCCCAACCATCAGGTAACCTAAGCGATCGCTTCAGATGGTCGGCAGAGAGTAGGACATTCACAGCTAAATAATATATTCTGACATCCAGGGGGGAAAAAGGGGTTAAGATTTGCTTAGGGTGCAGATACTTTGAATCAACTCTCGGACTGGCCCTGATTAACAATATGCTTGGTATTGAGAGAGATGTTTTCTCGTATGGTAAGTTTTATGGAGAAGGTTCTAGCTCTGCTCTGCACAGTTTGTTGGGGAAGGGGCCGGGGGGGGGGGGGGTTGGAGTTCAGCGTATGCAGAATATATGTTTGGATTTAATGCCACATGGGAGAGCATATGTGTGATGGAGAGGGCCTGAGAAAGGGACTGTGGCTGAATAGGTGCTGAAAGTTCAGTCTCTTGAAACCCCCTTGATATAGCCTGCAGACGCTAAAGCCTGCACTGCTGCCCTCTGCAATTATTTATTATTTTTAGGGTGAGGCAGGAGGTGGGGCAAGGGGCGGGCATGGGCGGAGCATGGCTAGCCACAGATGGAGGGTTTTTCTCTTTCAAAAAGTTGGCGGCCCTAGTGTGTGTCTATATGTGGGCTATGTCTTGAAGGACTAGAAAAAGGGACTGCTACTTCTGGAGAGAGATCTGCAATTGTGAGTATATACTTCTGGGAATTTTCTGAAAGGACCTCTTTGTATTAAAGCTAATTAATCTGTGAACCCAGTGTTTTTTGTTAAATCAGTCAGGGCCTAGTAGCAGCAGTTTAAGTTTAATTTAAAACACAGAACAGAGCTTTCTGGTTAAATTTGGAACCCAGCAGAGAGAGCTTGTAGTTTAAATTTAATAGTCACTAAGGGCCTAGTATCAGCAAAGTACTTTTAATTTAAATTTAAAACACAGAAGAGAGCTTTCTGGTTAACTTTGGAACCCAACAGAGAGCTTGTAGTTTAAATTTAATAGTCACTTCTAAAACACAGAAGAGAGCTTTCAGGTTAAATTTAGAACCCAGCAGAGAACTTGTAGTTTAAATTCCATAATAAGTCAGAGCCTAGCAGCAGCAAAGAGCTGTAATTTAAATCAAATCAGAATATAACTTAGCATAAAAGGCAAAACAGGGTGAGTACTCTTTGAGCAACAAATAAAGTCTTCTAGAGACCTTTACAAAGAGGCCTTTTACCTAGGGGGCAAGGGACTTGTGAAACATTTTCAATAGGTGTTAACACCAGGTGGCAGGTCAAAAGGCCATTTCGAAAGACTCCTTCTATCCAAGCAAGGACTGTTAATCACAAAGGAAGTTGGTCACAGCTTAACTCAGCAGCACAGGCATAAATAGCTCAACCAGAGCTCTGTGATCCTCAGTCTTGAAGGACTAGAAAAAGGGACTGCTACTTCTGAAGAGAGATCTGCAATTGTGAGTATATACTTCTGGGAATTTTCTGAAAGGACTTCTTTGTATTAAAGCTAATTAATCTGTGAACTCAGTGTTTTTTGTTAAATCAGTCAGGGCCTAGTAGCAGCAGTTTAAGTTTAAATTTAAAACACAGAAGAGAGCTTTCTGGATAAATTTGGAACCCAGCACAGAGCTTGTAGTTTACATTTTATAGTCACTCAGGGCCTAATATCAGCAAAGTACTTTTAGTTTAAATTTAAAACACAGAAGATAGCTTTCTGGTTACATTTGGACCCAGCAGAGAGCTTGTAGTTTAAATTTAAATTCACTCAGGGCCTAGTATCAGCAAAGTACTTTTAATTTAAATTTAAAACCCAGAAGAGAGCTTTATGGTTAAATTTGGAATCCAGCAGAGAGCTTGTAGTTTAAATTTCATAATAAGTCAGAGCCTAGCAGCAGCAAAGGACAGGGTACTGTGTAGCAGCCCTCTTTTAATAAGTGTTATTTCTCTCCCTCCCTCCCCAACACCCACCCACACCTGGGATAATTGTAGCTTTATAGATACTTATACATCTTAAAGGAAAGGAGGTGCTCTCAGGTAAAGCTCATTATCCAAATCAGTCATACACTAAGGGCCTGAGATTAATTAAGCTTCAGGTGAACAAGGTATATTAAAAGTATTAGATACAGTTTTATTAGTATACATATTCATAGCAACCCTTAGTAAGTAAAGAACTTAGATCTAAACAGAAGCTTAAAACTAAGATGAAGACAGCAGTCCAACCGCGAGATGGGGGCTTTCCAGTCTTTTGCTTGAGTGTCACATGTATGATTTTCTCCCAGTTGGTGAGAGGTCTTACATGTGCACTAGGAGTAAGGAGTTCTTTGCTCTCAGGGAATGAGTCCGTTTTCTAGAGGCTAGAGTAGCAGACTTGGAAAATATAAGAAAGACAGAGAGGTACATAGACGAGACCTACAGGGATATAGTCCTGAAGTCCCACCTCCAGTCTGGCAGCATACCTGTTTCCATGGAAGAGAGAGGTCACTTGACAGGAGAGCATCACCCTGGTTTGGCAGGAAGTGATCCTGTAACTAGGATCTGTCCTCCAGGTGATGTAAAACCCTCTCGCACCGAGGAGGTTTCTCCAGTGCCATTTGCCCATGAGGAAAGGGTTAGGACAGGCGTTATAGTTGGTGATTCAGTCATTAGATATGTAGATAGCTGGGTGGC
Source organism: Ichthyophis bannanicus (assembly GCA_033557465.1). Lineage (NCBI taxonomy): Eukaryota > Metazoa > Chordata > Amphibia > Gymnophiona > Ichthyophiidae > Ichthyophis > Ichthyophis bannanicus. The sequence continues at coordinate 381,923,861 of CM066034.1, forward strand.
TGGTGGATGTGAGGATCGCCTGGTAACATGCCTGCCTGGTGCAAAGGTAGCAGACCTCACGCCCCACCTAGATAAGGTCTTAGATAGTGCTGGGGAGGAGTCTGCTGTCTTGGTACATGTCGGTACCAATGACATAGGAAAATGTGGTAGGGAGGTTCTGGAGGCTAAATTTAGGCTTTTAGGTAGGAAGTTGAAATCCAGAACTTCCAGGGTAGCGTTCTCTGAAATGCTTCCCGTTCCACGCGCAAGACCCAAGAGGATTATGGAAAATTGCAAGAGGATCTTGATAAATTGGAAGACTGGACATCAAAATGGCCGATGAAATTTAATGTGGACAAGTGCAAAGTTATGCACCTAGAGAAGAACAACCCAAACTATGGTTACATGATGCAAGGTTCCACATTAGGAACCACCACCCAGGAAAATGATTTAGGCATCATTGTGGATAACATGTTAAAACCCTCGGCCCAGTGTGCAGCGGTGGCCAAAAGAGCAAATAGAATGCTAGGTATCATAAGGAAAGGAATGGAAAATAAAACAAAAGATATTATAATGCCTCTATATAGTTCCATGGTGAAACTGCACCTTGAATATTGTGTGCAATTCTGGTCGCCATATCTTAAAAAGGATATAGTGTTATTAGAAAAGGTTCAGAGAAGAGCCACCAAAATGGTAAAGGGGATGGAAGGTTACTCCTATGAAGAAAGGCTAAAAAGGTTAGGGCTCTTTAACCTGGAAAAGAGACGGCTGAGGGGAGATATGATAGAAGTCTATAAATTAATGAACGGAGTGGAACGGGTAAACGTAGATCGATTGTTTACATTATCAGAATATAGAAAGACTAGGGGACATGCAATGAAGCTACAGGGTAAATTATTTAAGACTAATAAAAGAAAATATTTTTTCAGTCAACGTGTAATCAAACTCTGGAATTTGTTACCGGAAGATGTAGTAAAGGCTGTTAGTGTAGCTGGGTTTAGAAAAGGTTTGTACAATTTCAAAAGGTCCATAAACCATTATTAAGAAGGGACCCAGGATATCAATGCTTGACCCAGTACAAGCATTGTGGAACCTGTGTCTTTTGGGGAAACTGCTAGGTACGTATGACCTAGATTTCCACTGTTGGAAAGAGGATAGTGGGCTTGATGGACTTTGGTCTGACCCAGTATGGCATATCTTATGTTCTTATGTTAGGTGTTTCAGAGTTACAAAATAAAGACACACTGAACACAGCTGGAGCAGAGCAACTATGATATACAGTAACATATCAGAAGGTCAAAAGTGACAACAAGAAGGAAGTAGGAGAACAGTGTGGTATAATAATAATCCACACAACAGCTTGGAGGGTTAGCCTAATGGTTAGAATGCTGACTTGGGCACTAAACAACCAGGGTTCAATTCCTACTAGCACTCCTCATGGCCTTGGGCAGGTCACTTAATCCTCCATTGCTTCAGGAAAAATCCAAGTTATCAATTTCCCTGTTTAATGTACATGGCCAAGTTTAAGTTACAATGTAAACCACTTTCACTGAAATGATAAACAGGTATAAAAAGCCTGTTAAATAATGGCACCAGTATAAGTTAATATCTGTAACATCATTTTTTTTCTTTGAGCTTATGCACAGCTTTCTATTGTAAACAATCTACAGGTCAAGTTGATGAGGCGGCTGTGACTGCCAGTCATTGCAAGTGTGGGCAAGGATTTTCTATGCCTGTAGCAGCTGATCCCTGCCTGGCATCGGTAGGCTGATATCCAACACTGCGGTATACTTGAACAGCAGATACAACATGAAGCAAAGGCCTAGAGGGGGAGTAATCTGCACAGAGCGGCAGGTGCAACTCTGGGCAGACTGGCTGGAGCATTCTGCTCTTTATCTGCTGTCATTTACTGTGTTACTTGGTGCCATATTTCTCATAGGTGTAGCCTCTGGCTCAGGATTCTTGCACTGCCTGTACTTTCCATGTTTGGGAATGTACTGGAGCAGGAAGGATTGCTTGGCTTTTCAGCTGAGCTGTCTGTGTGCTCAGCCGCTCACAGATCCACACAATTGCCGTGATAGAGTTCCTTCAACGTCCACTAGATATGAGCATGGTGTGATCTTTTGCACACAGGTTTACAATTCAATGATCCATACAATCTCCTGCTAGTGGTTTCATGTGGATTGAGTTCCTAGTATTCAACTCAGGCAAATCTCTTGCAGATATGTCATATCTTGACCTATCACATTTTTGTGTCAGAGTGTTCCTGATACGCTTTATACCACACCGAGCTCACATAGCTCAGACAGATGTGATATGAATTTTGCTAGGTATGTTACAAACTCCATGAAGCGAAGCAGAGATTTTACAACTGCAGGCAGTGGCAAATCCTGTATGATTTTAATCCTATCTGGGTCTGCTTTCAGGCCCAATAAAGATGTCCATGGAAGCATACCACCTTCATGTTGCATTTTAATTTCTTCACACTAAGCCATATCTTCACCTGCCTGCAGCGATCCATAAGGGCTAAGAGCTTGTTGTCATGTTTATGCTTTGTCTCCTCATCAGTCACTATGACCAACAATGAGGATGTCATCTGCAATTGATTAAATGCCACTGAGCCCAGGCAAAAGGTTCTGGTGCCACAGAGACTCCAAATGGAAGTTTGAGCCAACTTTTCCTGCCCAAGGGAACCAAAATGTGGTCATGAGACTGCTTTTCTCATCTAACTTTCCATACAGGAATGTATCAGGTACATCAACAAGTATAAACAAGCAAGTTTTGAGCAGTTTTATATTTGAATGTTGGTATGATATAGTGCAGTTTCTTCAATGTAAGGTTTGGGAACTTTGGTTCAATACAAATTCTAAGCTTCTCAGGATTTTGTACTATGACCATATTGCTAATCCAATCAGTTGATTCAGTCAAAGGTATATGACCAACAGCTTCATGCTTTTTCTAGCTGGACTTTTACATCTTTCTTTCTGACAGCTGGTATACTGTGTGGAGCACATTGTACTGGTGAAACACTAGGATTGGGTTCTAAATGAACTCCTTCCTGAACAAACTCTACTGGGCCATGAAAGACATCATCATAGGCACTAATCAGCTCTTATCTCAACAACTGTCTGATACACTGATTCGGTTTACCATCCCTGCAGAGCTGAACCAAACAGAACAAGATGCTCTGTTGTTGAACCAGCTAGCAATTATTTCTGATTTCTTTTCACTATTTCAGATTCTAGCTTATGAATATGTCTACGTATGCTGCATTGATGAAAAAGTGCCAAGGATAGCATGAGCTCCCCTGAATATAGTTTCAATTTGATAACACTCGGCTACAGGGGTGCTTTCAATGCAAACTTCATTTTGTCTTTCTGACACATGACATTACATGTTGCCCCAGAGTCCAGCTGATAAGGTTGTGTCATATTATTCAGTTTGAAATTCACAAACCGTTTTTGTTCTTTTGTTTGCATAGCGCCAGGCCACTCTTTCAAAACTCGCATCAGTACTAAGCAAGTCTGATTCATTTGACTCCGATATCTCTTCCAACTTATGCCACTTACTTGCTATGGTCTGATTCCTGCTTGATAGGCACACCCTTGCAAAATGATTTGGGCTACCACATAGCTGACATGTTTTCACATTTGCTGCATAGTGTTCTTTCATTTGCTTATGTGCATTGCTACAGTGTTTACATGCACACCCTGCTCATGCCTGTCTGTTGCATTAACACTGTCAGCATACTGGTCCTGTTATTTAGTCCTCAGTTATAAGTCTGTGAGTTCTGCATTATGACACATTTCAATGGCTGTATTCAGAGTTAAGACATTTTCTCTTAAGAGATGGCAATGTGTGCACTCATTGGCAATGCCAAAAACTATTTTATCCAGAATAAGTTCATGTGTCAGTGGGCTGTACTCACATGTTGCCACTTTCTCACTCAAACACATGACAAATGTACCAATTAATTCATCTTCTTCTTGTTTGCAGCTACTAGACATAAAATTTTCCTATATTACATTTTTGTTAGGCTTGAAATTGCCTTCTAATGTGTCCAGTATGACTTTGGTATCCTTCCTCTGCTCCTCTGTGAGGCTCAGATTGTGCTTACAAACACTGTGGCATTCAGTATCCTTCTTAGTACAGTTACCTGCACTTTAGCTGGCTTCTCTTGTAAACCTATTGGTAGGCAATGGTCTTCAAACTGCCCTCAACCTTTCCCAGTTGCCACCTAAGTCACCACTAACCTTCATGTCCTCTAGGGGTAGCATGCTATTATCAGCTACTATGATTCTGTAATGCTTTTGTGCTTCTGTGTCAAGAGAGAGCATGTGCAATCTTAGGATGATCAATATCACTGTAAACTTTGCTGTGCACTCCTAATTCTGCAGACCATTGCATTCCTCATAGGCAGGAAAACAGCACAAGTTCAGAATCTTCTGAAGCATGTTTCAGAGTTACAAAATAAAGACACAGTGAACACAGCTGGAGCACAGGAACCATGATGTATTGCATCAGAAGGTCAAAGGTGACAACAACAAGTAGTAAGAAAACAGTGACGTATAACAATGAGCCACAAGGTAGCATCAGTATATGTTATCATCTATAACAGTAGGGACAGTTTTCAGGGTCATGGTGTAGTGCAGAGAGTATTTTTAGGGTAGTAGAATTTTAGATTGTGGACAGTTTGGGGTTTGGGGAACCTTGAAAACGAGAGGCAGTTTGAAACGAGCTATTACCTAAATACTGTGTTTTACTCTATGTAAGTTTCTATGCTACACAAGCTGGAACTCCTTCTCCTATAGAAATACACTGGGCCATTTGGGAAATGAGCCTGATCTTCTTGCTTCTGGTCCGATCTGGCCCATTTTGAAATGCAATGTGTCTTTTTATTGTTTTTTCCCCATGCCAAGTTTCATCCCATTCTGTTTAAATTTCGGAGAATTATTTTGCCTCCAGACAAATGAACAGACAAACATTTTCTTGATCCATTTTCATAATTCTTTCCAACTTCTCTTGGGTTGGAAAGAATAAAAATCCATGGCCTGATACTGAGCTGGGCAGGCTATGCACCTCTACAGCGCTTAGCCCTGCCCACCAACCCTTAACCCAACCTTAATTCAATGCTGGGGTCATATGCTACCCTGGCATTGAATATCTGGGGTTCACCACAGACACTGGAAGCTGCAATAGCTAACTGGACATTGGCGATCTTGCATGCTGCCCAGTTAGCTCCTGTGCCTTAAAGATAGGTGAGGGTGTCTTGCCTATCTTTAAGAAGCAGATCGCTAACCGTGCAGTATGCAAGATCACTGCTGCCCGGTTATCACTTGTTGCCACCTCTACTCCGCCCCGGAACACCCCCCAACACGCCCTGATGCTAACCAGATAGCAGGGAGTGTAGGGGAGTTAGAAGGGGATATTCAACGGCACTAACTGTGTAAGTGCTGCTGAATATCCCCATTTAAGGTACTTACATAGTTTAATGAGCTGTAAACCATGTAAATGCCTTTCAGAAATTGAGCCTGTACTTTTTACCAGTCTGAAGGAAAGGATTTACAGGTATGTAAGTAGGGGAAATTCCATCATCCCCTGATAGTTCATGGGGGATATTTTAGAAGCGCCGTTCATTCTTTGAACATTTGAAAACAGTCATGGGGACTTCCAAAGCATAGAGACATCCATAGAGCCATTTTAGAAGCCACCTCTGTGGATATCCCTGGGGTGAGGATGTCAAGGACTGTAGAGGGGCATGGAGTAGGTGTCTCTGGGGTGTTTCCAGAACTTGGATGTCCTTGCCTGATTTCAGAAAAACCCTGGATATCTCTGTGTACAAGCTTATACCTGCTCCAGGCACAACTAATCATTCTAAACTTCCTGGTGTGGCAGGAAGTGATCCTGTAGCTAGGACCTGTCCTCCAGATGATGTAAAATCCTCTCATACTGAGGAGGTTTCTCTAGGGCAGCGGTTTTCAGCCCCACGGGGTCGCCACAGGATTTAGCAGGGGTCGCCTCACTCCGCCGTTAAAAAAACAAACAAACCACAAGCTGCTGCCGCTGCCGAGTCCACTTCTCGGCAGTGGCAATATCACAGACTCCAATCTTCTGCAGTCGCAGCTCCCTGCCTCTTAGGGAACCGCGGCTATGCCTGTAAAACCATTGCAGAGCCTTCCTGCCTCTCTCTCGATGGGCTCCATGCAGCGTTGTCCCGTCTCCAAAGGAAGTTGTTTACCACTTCCTTTGGAGGTGGGACAATGCTGCACAGAGCCCGTTTAGAGACAGAAAGGCTCCGCAACGGTTTTACAGGCATAGCCGTGGTTCCCTAAGAGACAGGGAGCCACGGCTGCAGAAGGAGGCAGACATGGGGAGAGGGGAGCAGGGAACCTGCAACGGGGCTGACATGGGGGAGGGGGGACTGACATGAACAGAGGGGGGCTGACATGGAGGGAGGGGGGCTGACATGGACAGAGGGGGGCTGACATGGATGGATGGAGGGAGGGGGGCTGACATGGAGGGAGAGAGGGGGGCAGACTTGGACAGGGGGGCTGACATGGAGAGAGGGGGGCTGACATGGATGGAGGAGGGAGGGGAGGGCTGTCATGGAGGGAGGGAGGGAGGGGGCTGACATGGACAGAGGGGGGCTGACATGGAGGGAGGGAGGGCTGGCATGGACATAGAGGGGACTGACATGGAGGGATGGATGGAGGGAGGGAGGGCTGGCATGGACATAGAGGGGACTGACATGGAGGGATGGATGGAGGGAGGGAGACTGACATGGACAGGGGGGCTGACATGGAGGGAGGGGGCTGACATTGATGGATGGACGGAGAGAGGGAGGGGGGCTGACATGGACAGAGGGGGGCTGACATGAACAAAGGGAAGAGACGGGGATGTACTGGACAGACGGGGGATAAATGCTGGACAGAGGGGAGAGACAGTGCGGGTTAGGATTATAATGGGAAGATGGGGGGCTAGGACTGGTAATGGGTTGATTAGGGAAGGCTAGGATTGGGAATGGACTGATCAAGGGGGGCTGGGACTGGTAATGTGCTGATAGGGGGGTAGGACTGATAATGAACTGATGGGGGCTAGCATTGGAAATGAGCTGATCGGGGAGGTTAGGACTGGAAATGGGCTGATTAGAGGAGGCTAGGACTGGTAATGGGCTGATGGGGGGGGGGGTAGGACTGGTAATGGGCTGATTAGGGGAGCCTAGCACTGGTAATGGGGTTGAGGAGGGACTAGCACTGGAAATTAGCTGATTAGGGGAGGCTAGCACTGGAAATGGGTTTGAGGACGGACTAGCACTGGAAATGAGCTGATTAGGGTAGGCTAGACTGGTAATGAGCTGATGGGGGGGATTAGGACTGGTATTGGGCTGATTAGGGGAGGCTAGCACTGGTAATGGGGTTGAGGGGGGATTAGCACTGGAAGTGAGCTGATTGAGGGGCTTCGACTGGGAATGGGCTGATTGTGGGAAGGGGAGGATAGTGCTGCTGGCCCTGGAAGAAAACTGGGGGCTAAGGCTACAAATGGGCTGATACGAGGGGATGGGAAAATGGAACTGGAAGGGAATGGATCTGAGAGGGGCTGCCATGATAGTTATACTAGAAGGGACTGGTCAGTGGGGAAGGAGGGGGACTGGAAAGGAATGGACACCAGTGGCGGTCATGGGAATGCAAGTTGACATTGGAAGGTACTGAGAGTGAGGACTGGAAAGGGGCTGATACTGGGGAGGGTTACTGGGACTGGAAATAGGCTGATGGAAATAAGTGAAGAAAACGAAAGAAGAGATAAGAAATGGCAGATGGACCATAGATCACAGAAAGAGCGCTAAGAGAAGACAGGAAAACAGAAGCCTCAGATTGGGACCAGCATGATCAAAGAATAAATTGGTCAGACAACAAAGGTAGAAAAAATAATTTTATTTCATATTAGTGATTTGACTACAAAATCATCATAATTTTGAAATCAAATATTGTTACTTGTTATTGTGATTAATTATTGTGGTTTAAATAAGTACATTTTATAAATAAAAACATGTTGCAAAGGCCTATAATATATTATTAATTCAACAAATGATTACAGCGACAATGGGTTAACGGTAAAGGAAGAGAGACACATTTGATTTTATCATTGGGGGTCACCACAAGTTGACCAATGGTAAAAGGGGTCACAGTACAAAAAAGGTTGAGAACCACTGCTCTAGGGCCATGTGCCCCTAAGGGAAGGGTTAGGACAGCCATTATAGTTGGAGATTTGATCATTAAGTATGTAGATAGCTGGGTGTCTGGTGGACGTGAGGATCACCTGGTAGTGGACCTCACGTGCCATTTAGACAAATTCATAGATAGTGCTGGGGAGGAGTCTGCTGTCTTGGTACATGTCGGTACCAATGACATAAGAAAATGTGGAAGAGAGGTTCTGGAGGCTAAATTTAGGCTTTTAGGTAGGAAGTTGAAATCCAGAACTTCCAGGGTAGCATTCTCCGAAATGCTTCCTGTTCCAGACGCAGGACCCAAAAGACAGGCAGAGCTCTGGAGTCTCAATGCGTGGATGAGGCGATGGTGCAAGGATGAGGGTTTTGTATTTGTTAGGAACTGGGGAACATTATGGGGAAAGGAGGGGTTCTTCTGAAGGGATGGGCTTCACTTTAACTGGGATGGAACCAGGCTGCTGGCATTAACCTTTAAAAAGGAGATAGAGCAGCTTTTAAACTAGATAATAGGGGAGAACCCACAGTCGACCAAGTGCTCATGGTTTGGAACAATGTATCCTTAAGGATACTACCTAAAAAATGAAGTTAGGACATATCAGCAGAGAGGTTCTAATAAAGACAAAAATAACCCAAATTGCTTTGAGTAAGGAGCAGACAGAGCTTAAAGATTCCAAATTACCCCTGCCTACCGATGCCAAATTAATATGAATAAAATACAGTCTCTAAAATGCTTGTATGCAAATGCTAGAAATCTAAAAAATAAGATGGGAGAGTTAGAATATAGCACAAAATGAGAGGTTAGAAATGATTGGTATCTCAGAGACATGGTGGCAGGAGGCAACCAGTGGGACACTGTGATACCTGGATACAAACTATATCATAATGATAGAGCAGATCAAATTGGTGGAGGGGTTGTGCTCTATGTTAGAGAAGGCATTGAGTCACAAAGGATTAAAGTTTTGCAGGAAACAAAATTCAATGTAGAATATCTATGGATTGGAATTCCATGTAAAAAGGGGAAGGCAATGGCAGTGGGAGTGTACTATCGACCGCCTGGCCAGAATGAACAAATGGATGATGAAATGCTCAAAGAAATCAGGGAAGCTAACAAAAATTACAGCACAGTAATAATGTGTGATTTCAATTACCCTGGTATTGACTGAGTCAGTGTCACAGCAGGACATGCTAGGAAGATAAAGTTTCCAGATGAAATAAATGATACCTTCTTGGAGCAGCTGGTTCATGAACCGACCAGAGGGGAAGCCATTTTGGACCTAATCGTTAGTGGAACACCAGATCTGGTTCAAGAAATAAGGGTGTTGGGGCCACTTGGCAATAGTGATAATAGCATGATTGTGTTTGATTTAATTAATAGTAGAGGGATGGTAAGGAAATCCACAGTACTACTTTTTAACTTTCAAAAGAGAGACTATATTAAAATGAAGAAAATTGTTAAGAAAAAGCTAAAAAGAGCAGTTGCAAAGGTTAAAGACTTACATCAAGCTTGGGTGTTGTTTAAAAATACTATCTTGGAAGCCCAGACCAGCTGTATTCCACGCTTTAAGAAAAGTGAAAGGAAGTCCAAAAAAATTGCCGGCATGGTTTAAAGGTGAGGTCAGAGAGGCTGCTGTTGCCAAAAAAGCATCCTTCAGGAAATGGAAAAAAGAGCCAAATGATGAAAACTGGAAACAGCACAAGCACTGGCAAGTTAAATGCAAGGCATTGATAAGGCAGACAAAGAGAGAATTTGAGAAGAAGCTTGCTGTGGAAGCAAAAATGTGTAATAAGGACTTTTTCAAATACTGTACATTTGTAGCAAAAAACCTGTGAGAGAGTCAGTTGGATCATTAGATGATAGAGGGGTAAAAGGGGCACTAAGAGGGGACAAGGCCATAGTGGAGAGACTGAATGGATTCTTCGCTTCGGTCTTTACTGAGGAATATGTAGGGATGTTACCCATGACTGAAGTGATATTTAAAGGTGATATTACGGAGGAAATGAAAGAAATATTGATACACTGGGAAGATGTATTATAACTATTTGATAAACTGAAGAGCAGCAAATCACCAGAACTGGATGGTATACATCCAAGGGTGTTGAAAGAACTGAAATATAAGACTGCAGACCTGCTATTAGTAATCTGTGAACTATCATTAAAATCATCTGTAATACCTGAAGATTGGAGGATCGCCAATGTAACGCCAATTTTTAAAAAGGGTTACAGGGATGATCCAGGAAACTACTGACCAGTGAGCCTGATGTCAGTACCAGGAAAATGGGTAGAAACCTTCATAAAGAACAAAATTATTGAACGTGTAGAGAGTCATGACTTAATGGGAGACAGCCAACATGGCTTTAGACAAGGAAGATCTTATCTTACTAATCTGTTATATTTTTTTGAAGGTGTGAATAAACAGGTAGACAAAGGTGAGTCGGTTGATATAGTGTAGCTGGACTTTCAGAAAGCCTTTGACAAGGTCTCTCATCAGAGACTTTTGGCAATACTAAAAAGTCATGGAATAGGAGGCAGTGTACGTTTGTGGATCACGAACTGGTTAAAAGATAGAAAGCAGAGAGTAGGGCTAAATGGCCAATTTTCCCAATGAAGAAAGGTGAATAGTGGAGTACCCAAGGGATCTGTGCTGGGTCCGCTGCTTTTTAACATATTCATAAATGACCTGGAAATCGGAATAACAAGTGAGGTTATCAAATTTGTAGATGACACAAAACTATTTAAAACTGTTAAAACCCATGAGGATTGTGGAAAATTGCAAGATCTTAATAAATTGGAAGACTGGACATTCAAATGGCAGATGAAATTTATTGTGGACAAGTGCAAAGTTATGCACCTAGGAAAGAACAACCCAAACTATGGTTACACGATTCAAGGTTCCACATTTGGAACCACCACCTGGAAAAAGATTTAGGCAACATCGTGGATAACATCTTAAAACCCTTTGCCCAGCGTACAGTGGCAGCCAAGAAAGTAAATAGAATGCTAGGTAACTTAAGGAAAGGAATGGAGAATAAAACAAAGGCTATTATAATGCCTCTGCATCATTCCATGGTGCGACCACACCTTGAATATTGTGTGTAATTCTGTTCGCCGTATCTTAAAAAGGATATAGAGTTATTAGAAAAGGTACAGAGAAGAGCCACCAAAATGGTAAAGGGGATGGAATGATATCCCTATGAAGAGAGGCTAAAAAGGTTAGGGCTCTTCAACCTGGAATAGTGATGGCTGAGGGGAGATATGATAGAGGTCTATAAATTAACGTCATCAGAATATAGAAAGTCTAGGGGACATGCAATGAAGCTAAAGGGTAACCTTTTTAAGACTAATAAGAGAAAATATTTTTTCACTCAACGTGTAATCAAACTCTTGAATTTGTTACCTGAGGATGTAGTAAAAACAGTGTAGCCGGGTTTAAAAACGGTTTGGAGAAGTTCCTGGAGGAAAGGTCCATAAACCATTATTAAAAGGGTCCCAGTATATCACTGCTTGACCCAATACAAGCATTGTGGAACCTGTGTCTTTTGGGAAAACTGCTAAGTATTTATGACCTATATTGGCGACTGCTGGAAACAGGATACTGGGCTTGATGGACCTTGGTCTGATCCAGTATGGCATATCTTATGTTCTCATGTTCTTAAAATTGCTTGTTTTGTCAGACAGACATCTGGAGCATGTGGAGAAGGAAGTCCACTCATGTGCTTTATATTTTCCATGCCGATAACAAACAGTGATGGGCAATGAGGGTTCATGTTGTCATTTTGCTATGCCGCAGGATGTCCCCTTATGCTAACATGTATGAGATAGATGGCCCAACCCCATGCTTTCCTAAGGGAGATGTCTATGTGGCCACCAGTATGGATATCCGTGTTGGGGATGTCTATGTTAGCTAAAATCGGGCAGAGACAGGGGCATCCCTGGTATTTCTTGGCTCATTCTGTCCTGGACGTCCCCAGTTTGACTTGGACAACTTTTCTAAAATGCCTCTTCAAATGTGACAGCAGTGTTAGAAAGGGTTTGTTATGGAAGAGGCTAATACAACTACTTTATTTGTATCCTTTGTTTCCCAAGATCTGGATATGATTATGAGGCTATGACATAAATTCCATCCAACAGCTCCGCCAAGCAAGAAGGGGGCTAATCTATCCCCAGAGCACGCACTGCAGTGGCCAGACAAAGTGAAGAAAATATCTCACTTTAAATGAAGTTTGCTGTGCTGCTTCCTGTCCCTGCTGGTAAGTTCTACTTTTCTTGCCTAGCAGCTATTATTTCCTGCTGCCAGGCAGAAGTCTCTCGATAAGAGCTACAAAACCCTAAGGACCCTTCTAGTATCTGATCTTCTTGATCAAATCTTTTCTTCACTCCTCTTCCCTTATGGACTCCTACAGTCTCTTGGCATAAGCCCCGGTTAGTAGCCTCTACATTTTTCCTTGCCCCTCTCATATTTGGGGACCTTTAGAATGCTTCCATAAGTGAAAGATCAGAACCAGGTTGATGCTAGGTGGTGCAACCAGGGTCATTGCCCTGAGCCTGCACATCACAGGAGGTCCCTAAGCCTATCTGAAACTGAAGAAGGCACAGACTGCTTGTGGGCTTTGAGGCCTCTTCACAAATTTCTGCCCTGGGCTCCATTATGTTTAACACCATCAATGGATCAAAAGTGACATAGTCCTCTTCTCACGCTGCAATAAGATGAGAACCAGTCTTCATCATTCTTGACTAATTTCTTCTAGGGCCAGCACAGCCATTATGCAAGACTAGCAGTGGTCTAGAGTGGCAACTTCCGAGGGATGGCAAAGAGCAGCAGTAGTCAAAGCAGAGCAATAGATCCTGACAGCCACACAAATTCAAAGAGCCATCAGCACATACTTTTACCTAGAGGAGTGTGGGGACACACAAACTGAGATATTTATTAAAGGGACAGCTAACGAGGGCCAAATGCAGCTATTGCTGGCAATTCTTTGCAATATCTGCATACTGTGTTTTAGTAGCAAAAAAGGGCAGGGTGTGGACGGAGCAGGCATACCTATACCATGCGTATGTTGACAGCACGCAATAGCCACATGTCTTGCAGACATCGCGGATACAGTTAATGCCACTGTGTTTTCACCATGCTAACTGCTGGGGAAATGCTGGGCATGCCCCCAACAGATGACACGCAGGTTTTGCAGCTACCATAGCACTTTTTGACTGACACCTGCAAAAGCCTAATGTCCTTTAGTAAACATACTCCATACATACAGAGCAAAGTTTAATATTTAAAAGTATGATGTCTAGTTATGCATTTTACAGGATTATGGGAGGGGTAGGGTTGGGATGATCATGATTTTTGAGTTTGTCAAAATCTTGGGGGGGGGGGGGGGCATAAGACTGAAGGTTCTCCTAGGACACCTTGCACCAGCCCTGATTTTGCTCTTCTTGCTGGTGAACTCTGGAATCTAGGCCTCTTCCTACAACCTGCAGCTCAAGAGAAACAAGGGATGTACCTCCTCCTTCCCAAAAAAACACTCAGTGAATACTCACCAGATCTTCTGAACACGTTCACCGGTTCCTGGGTTGTATCACTGTGGTCATCCCTAGAGAGGAATACCATAGTAAAGTAGTTCATTTTCATCTGTACTTACCAGTATCTTATGCGCTCCACTCTGAAGAGAGCTGACCTTGGTAAAGAGTGCAAAACTCCTTTTGCACATCATATAAGACCTAAATCACACAGGGTCTGTGCATTCTCCAAAGAGAATGGAGCCAATTCTTGTTTGACATTTGGGAAGCGAGATTGATAGAACCTGGCTGGTGAAAATGAACAAACTTAAATAGGAATGTGGCCTCTCAGTTATATTCTTTTATGACTCCCACACTTCTAGAGCAAAGGTTTTGAGCATCTGTCAGCTCTCCCTGGGCCTGATCTTGCCTGATCTCCGTCCTGTAATAATGAGTGCTCTGAGTTATTGTACTTAACACCCTCAGGGGTGGGGCTGGGAAGAATGGAAGAATACTAGATTTACATTTCCTGCACATCTGTATCCATGCTGGGCTCAGATAGCCTGGATAAATTGAAATGGGCTGCCTCGGCTTTTAATGTATTCAGTGTGAGACCCAGACTAGTTTATTTATCCACTTTAGAACATGAGAAGAGCACTTCTTCAAACAAATCCTCTCTCATAGACTGGCCTGAAAATAAGTTCTCACTTCTAATCCGCTTCTAGTGAGACTGCTGCACGTAAAAAAAAAAAGTGAACAGCACAGAAGGAACACTGCAGTCTGATGCTGTACCACAGTGAAGATATGAGATATCCCCCCCCCCCCTTTCCTTGATGGGAACATTGTCTGTTGCTTGGTTTTACTCCATCACCCCTAGAGAGTAGAATACAAGTGCCATGAATTCAGCAGAATGGTCAAATCTTTAAGATGTGCCTTTCACATACAAACAAAAGCTTTGTGAAGACCGGAGGATATCAGGGGCAAAGCCTGATGTTTGAGATTCCATTACCCCATCCAAAACTTCCATATTCACATTGCTGCATTATCATTGGTAGTGGCCCCTAGCATATTAGGAGCCCCTGTGAATTCGATCGGGTCAATATTCAAACACTGTGGTCGATGTATTTTTATAAACTCCAGCCACAGTGTTTAAATCATCCACGAATATTCAGCGCCGCTATCTGGATAGCAAGCAGTGATTGCCACTGCTCTTTGGATAGGGATAATACTCAATCCGATATCCGTATAGATAAGTGGTTCAATTTACGACAGCCACAATGCTATGTGGATAGCAGCTGAATAATGCTGAATAATTGTAGATTTAGGTGGAATGCCTGGCTTTGCCTTGGCACTATCCGAATATTGCCAGGATGGTCTGTAAGAATTTCCAGCAGTGCTATCCCATATAGTGCTGCTGTGTGGTGGCCATTGTACGGATAAGTCCTTTTGAAGATCAACCAGTATATGCGCTGCTAGCGTTCATGAAAAGTGTGCTGGGCTGAACAGCTGTAGTGTAGCTCTGCAATCCATTTATACTCTACATGCATCTGCCACTTTACCAGCTGCCAGAATAAATATACTTCAATTTTTTGTAATGCAATGCCAAGCCTTGTGAAACTTTCAGAAAATTTCCAAATGGTTCCAGGTAGCACCATACCAAGCTCTAACTGTATCCTGTGCACTGAGATCCCAATCTACATCAATAAATGTTTTCTTATCTCATAGTTGGATGAAGCAGGGTGATGTCAGCAGGCCTGAAACAAAAATACACAACAAGGCATCACAGTTCACCCGCTGAAAGCCATGTAAACACTATGGGGGTCATTTTTTGAAGCGCTATTTGTGATTTGGATGTCTGAAAATGGGCATGCAGATGTGAAAAATCACAAATATGTCCCTGGAGCCATATTAGAAAGCCGGCATGTACAGGTAGCAGGCGCAATCATATCCATGTCACATGGGGGTGTGGTAGAGGCATGTTCTGGGCGGCCCTACAGAGATGCATGTTACCACATGATTTCAGAAAGGCCTGTGCACATCTGACTCTGGAGGCTGACATGCCTGTGCCTACACTTGCTCCTGACCACAAATAAGTAACAGAAAAAAATGCTTGTTTTTGACAGCAACATATGCAGGGGAAAGAGAGAAATATGTGCTCACTGCCACAGTAATTTTCACTGTGTGAACGGGACATGCATATTCATAAACTGAGCTTTCTTGTTACCGCCCTCTTGCCCCCACACGCCTGAGGTTCTAAAATATCAGGGTGGGATGTGTATGTATCCTAGCATAGACGCCCCCAAACTAAATTATCTCAGTGGCATGTCTATGTACCCATGACTGGGACTGTGCATTTTGAGAGTGCTCACATTTCTAAAATGGGCTGCAAATGTGCACATATCCGGCCATGCCATATGCACCGGCCCATCTCCTGGACCGGTTGCAGGGATATGCATCTTTTGGAGTGGAGATGGAGTGATTTCAGAAGACGCTTATATGTACTTCTTTTCGTTGCCACCACCCCTCTCCCAATAGTTTAGACATTTTGACCTGGACGTTCCAGCTTCTTTCGAGACGTCCTTTTTAAAATGCCACTTCACACCATCACTGTAGCAGAAAAACACTGGGTCAAAACCATAACAGAACTGCAGAGTGTGAAATACTAGATGCTTCCCCTTACAACTCACTATAAGGAGCGTAATTATATTAAGTCCTGTGTCATTAATGCACATTTTTCTGTGCATATTTCATAGTGAAGTATGTGCATACTTTATAAAATATAGGACATAAGTATTCATAAACGTGTTAAATCTAGGAACAATCGCTTACACCAGTCCTATAGATGGTGTGGATGCCCATGCCTTGATTTGTCAAGAATGCATGCCTGCACAATGCACATACTTATAGAATAGTGACCAACTAAATTACAGGCCTAAAGGGCCATTTACAAGCATAAATCATTAAAATAGCATTATTTATGCATGTAGATCGATCCCCAAAATATTCAAATTGTTCCCCAAAAGTATTCAAATTCTACGGTCACTTCAGTAGCAGTAACACAGATTCCCTCCACTGCCAGGCAGCTTGTGAAATATAAAACCCTATAAAAAAAAACAGAGAATCGGTACATATGTAGCTTGGCATTCTAACAGAACTGCAAAGTTTACACTAAGCCCTTACACCCAGGGCCATACCGAGGGAAGATCATGCCCTGTGCGACTTGCACATCGGGCACACGCGCCCCCCCCCCCCTGCGGCGGGAGGGAAGAGGTGCACCCGATGTGCAAGTCGCACAGGGCGCGATCTTCCCTCAGTATGGCCCTGGGTGTGCAAGCATGCCGGCAAGAAGGTTTAAGGTGCGCATGTTAGCTGTCCTGCCATTGCCTGCTGCTGCTGAGAGAAGAAAACGTAGTGGCAGCAGGCAACGGAAGACAGCTAAAATGCGCCCCTTAAGCCTTTGCGCCTTGTGCGGCCGCACCGCTCGCACACAGCTAGATACGGACCTGCTTACACCTATGCACCTTTATTTCATTTTGTTTAGTACTTACTGTATATACTGCCTAATTTCCTGAGCAATTTAGATATTAATATTTATAAAACCATAAAATCGATCACATAAAATCATAAATTCAACATACAACAGCTGTACAATGTACAAGGACACACGTTTCTGCAACCACAACACTGATTCAGTTCAAACCAAATGCTTGTGGAAACAGGTACGTTTTCAATTTCTTACGAAAAGTCATTTCATTTTGTTCTAATCTAATTTCATCGAGTAATGAGTTCCAATTAAGTGGTGCCATGATTTGGAAGGCCTGTTTTCTGGTCCCTACTTTTCATGCCATAGTAACTAGGGGAACATAAAGCAAGCTCTGTTAACTAGATTGTATGAGTCTATCCACCTCGTTCCTTTTCAGTAATAACGCCAGCTCATTATCTCCAGTACCAGTAAGTATGTTAGGAGCAAATACATACAGCAAGCACTTAAAAAGTGTAGGCTGTTTAATATGCAACCAGTGGGACCCCATTAATGCAGGATTAATATGTTCCTTACATTTAATTCCACATTTACACGGGCAGCAGCATTCTGCATGATTTGTAGGATTTTTAAAATCACATCTGGAAGCCCCACACATAATACATTAAGTAGTGCAAATGTGAAAGGACTAACATTAGATTATTGTCTTAAGTATTAACTTAACTTAAAAAATATTTTGTGAGCCAATGCCAAAATGTGTGGCCGAAAAGTAGATTTGTCATCGACAATAACTCCAAAGTATGTTATCTTAGGTTATATTGTAACATTCTTTCCATCAATAGTTACATGTTGGGGGAGGGGAATGATTATGTCTTGTCATCACTTTCATAGCATCTTTTTTTTGGAAATTTAAGGGTAGCCCATTCTCTATAAATCAATTATTTATTGCATCAAAATATAACATAATTTTTTCCCTGACAAATTTATCATTTATCTTAACTGGGAAGAACAACAAAAGGTTATCTGCATAGATCCAGAATTCTATTCCCAGTCCTCACAATAAACTACATAATAGTACTAAAAATACATTTAAAAAGATAAAACTAACACAGATCCCTGATGTACTCCACATTTCATAGGAACCCTTCAGACAACCTAGGTCCTTCTTTAACTCTGTTGTGTACCTTCTAAAAAGGATGCAAACCAATCTTTAACTCTTCCTCTTATCTGAAAATTAGCCAATCTAATAAATAATTTAGAATGTAAAATACTATCAAAGGCACCACCGCACCGAAACCGGCATCCCTCGCAGCCTGAACATCCAGGCGATAATGCATAGCAAAGGTATGTAAGGAGGACCATGTTGCCGCCTTGCAAATATCAACAGGCGGCACCAGACTAAACTCCACCCAAGATGCCGCCTGCGCCCTGGTCGAGTGAGCACGTAAACCTAGAGGAACCGTACAACCACCAAGAAGATACGCTGAGGCGATAGCCTCCCAAATCCATCTAGAAATGAAGGCCTTAGCTGCCGCTTCCCCCCTACGCGGCCCTCCAAATAGGACGAATAACCGCTCCGACTTACAAAACCCTGCCGTCGTCTCCAAATAAAGTTTGAGAACAAGGCAAACATCCAGCTTATGAAGATCACGATTTACCCAACACTGGCAACGAAAAGGGCTGATTCACATGAAAAACCGAGACCACCTTAGGAAGAAACAAAGGCACTGGCCTTAAGACCACCTTTTCCTTAGCAAAAGAAAGGAACTGTTCCTGGCAAGAAAGTGCCTGCAACTCCGAGATCCTACGTGCGGAACATATAGCGACCAGAAAAACCGTCTTCAGCGTTAAATCCTTCAAAGAAGCCTGGTTCAAAGGTTCAAAGGGCTTCCTCGTTAAAGCCCTCAACACCAGATTAAGATCCCAAGACGGCATCACAATCCTATGGGGGGGTTGAAGTCTAGACACCGCCCTGAGAAAACGCAAGACATCTGAGTGAGAACCAAGGGATATCCCACGCACCTTACCGCTATAGCATCCAATCGTGGCTAACTGAACCCGCAACAAACTGGCTGCCAAACTCTTCTCAAAACCATCCTGCAAGAAGGCCAAAATTTCAGGAACAGTCGCTACGCTGGGTCGAATCCGACGCCCTGCACACCAATCCTCAAAGATGCGCCATAGGCCAAAGAAGTAGACCTCTTACGTGCCTTCAACAAGGTTGAGATCACCAAACTGGAATAACCCTTTTTCCTCAACCTTGCCCTTTCAAGAGCCAAGCCGTAAGCGAGAACCGATACACCTGAGGCATGCACACCGGACCATGCATTAGCAGATCCCCCTGCACCGGAAGGATCCAAGGACGATCCACCAGTCCACGCAGCCAGTCTGGAGCTATCAGAATTACTCCCCCCCCCCCCCCGGTGTGCCTCTATGGGCTGCACCAGCCGACTTATGAGCGCCCAGGGATGAAAAACATATAGCAGAACCCCTGTTGGCCAGGGTTGCATTAACGCATCTAGTCCTTTTGACATCCATTCTCAATGCCTGCTGAAGAAACGGCTCACCTTGGCATCCTTGAAGGTTGCCATCAGGTCCATGCTCGGAGTCCCCCACCGACGGACCACCTGTGCAAAGACCTCCGAGTACAGCTCCCACTCTCCTGGATCCAACCGCACCCGACTTAGATAATCTGCCGTTACGGAGTCTACCCCTGCCACGTGAGCCATCGACAGGGCCTGGAGCCGAAGTTCCACCCAAGCAAACAACTGCTCTGCCTCTTCTTCGAGTGCTACACTGCTGGTGCCTCGTAAGAACATAAGATATGCCATACTGTGTCAGACCAGGGTCCATCAAGCCCAGTATCCTGTTTCCAACAGTGGCCAATCTAGGTCATACATACCTAGCAGTTTCCCCAAAAGACACCCTGTCTTTTGACATAGGCCACCGCAGTCGCATTGTCCGAATGTACTCTCACCGCTTTCCGTAGCACCTTCGACTCGAAGGCCTGAAACGCCAGAGTAATTGCCCTGAGTTCCAGCCTGTTGATCGCCAACTTGCTTCCAGTACAGACCAAGACCCCTGGGCAAAGAGTCCCTCACAATGACCACCCCAACCTGTTAGGCTGGCATCGGTCACCAACTGTATCCATGAGGGCGTCTCCAGAAGCATGCCCATTGCCAAATTCTCTGGCACCAACCACCAGCGGAGCCCCCTGCGCATCTCCCAAGGACAGGGAAGAGGCTGAGAGAGAACATCCGACTGATGAGATCAGCGCCTTAGTAGGGATCTCTGCAGGGGCCTCATATGCGCCCTTGCCCATGGTACGACCTCCAAAGTCACCGCCATGGTTCCCAACAGCTTTAAATACTGCCAGGCTGTTGACAGAGGACGACGATGAAAGTCCCAAATCAAGCGGCACAGAGCTTGTGCTCATTGTTGCGGAAGGAAAACTCTGCCCTTTTGAGTGTCGAAGCGCACCCCGAGATACTCCAAAGTCTGAGCCGGCAATGGCTCTTGGACCTGTTGACCACCTAGCCTAGGCCCTCGAGCAGCTCCACCACGCGCAATGTAACTCTCAAGCTCTCTTCGTTGGACTTTGCCCGAACCAGCACCCCATCGAGATAGGGATGAACCATCACCCCTTCCTTTCGGAGGGCTGCGGCCACCACCACAATGATCTTGGTGAAAGTATTCGGAGCCGTTGCCAGCCCAAAAGGTAGCGCCTGAAACTGAAAATGTCCGATTGGCACTGCGAAGCTGAGAAATCGCTGATGCTCCGGCCTTGTGGGAACATGAAGGTAAGCCTCAGTAAGATTGAGAGAAGTCAAAAACTCTCCCTGTCACACACTATAATGACCGATCTTAATGCTTCCATGCGAAAGTGCGGAACCCGTAAGCAACGGTTGACGTGCTTGAGATCCAAGATAGGATGGAATGCTCCCTCCTTCCTGGGCACCACAAATAAATGTAGAACAGTGAAAATATCTTTTCTTGAAATAAAAGATCACAGTCATCTAAGCTGCATAAGACAGAAAAAGCAGAGCAAATGAGAGCAAATAAGGCCCAAAATTAAGTTTGGAGTCCAAAAGCACACCTAGTCGTCAAGCTATTTGTTTAGGCTAAGTTGTGGCACTGTAATACTGATAGGATTCAAAAGCTCCATCTTTTTTCCTGGAGATCCATAAGGATTCTGTCTTTCCTGGATTTAGCTTTAGTTTATGGATACTCAGTCAAGTTCCCGCAGCCTCCAAACAGGCATTAAAACATAGAATTACCTAGGCTTGACTATCTTCTGTAGCTGAGGTTGTATCTACCCATTCTTGATTAAATAGCCAAAGTATTGGACGTCCCGACTTCCCAGTAAACATTTCTTGGTGTTGGCCATCAACCTGGCCTTCTGCAAGCTGGTCAACATGGCTTCTACTTTGGTTAGATGAGTGGTCCAGTTTCTGCTGTAGATGACTATATAGTCAAGGTAGGTAGTCACATACGTCATGTGTGGTCTCAGTAGACAGTCGACTAGGTGTTGAAATGGGCAGGAGCCCCGTGTAATCCAAAAGGCAGTACTGTAATTTGGAATAGACCTTGCGGTGTCAAAAAACAGTCTTCTACTTGGCAGCCAGAGTCAAGGGCACCTGCCAATATCCCTTAGTCAAATAAAGTGTGCTCCACCGAGTCGCTCGATTAGCTCATCTACTCTAAGCATGGGATATGCTTCCAATTTAGAAGCTGCATTGCTCCTCTGGAAGTCAATGCTGAATCTGATACTTCCGTTGGGTTTAGGAACCAAGACGATGGGTGATAGATTCTTCTATAACTCCCAGGTTAAACATCTCTTCCAGATCCTTGGCGACGGCCTGTCGCCAGGCCTCTGAAATCCAATAGGGTCATTGCTGGATAACCACCCCAGGGTCAGTAATGATATCATGACAAATGAGGAGGGTTCGTCCTGGGCGGGTGGAGATCACCTTTAGGTTCCGGTAGATCAAACCTTTTACACCTCTTCTCTGACAGCAGAGAGCTGGTCTCCAATTGGGACTTGAGCTGGATAGAAACATAGAAACATGACGACAGAAAAAGACCACATGGCCTAGTTTGCTCTTCCATATCAATAACTACAACAGTCTCTCCTTTTTTTCCTTTAGAGATCCGCTATGTTTGTCCTATGCTTTTTTGAATTCAGATACTGTCCTCATATCTACCACCTCCAATGGGAGACTATTCCACACATCTACCACTCTTTCTGTGAAGAAATATTTCTGCATATCACTCCCGAGTCTATCCCCTTTCACCGTCATCCCATGCCCCTCATAGCAGATCTTGCTTTCAATTGAAAAAGGCTCTCCCCCTGTGCATTTATGCCACAGAGGTATTTAAACGTCTCTATCATTTCACCTCTATCCCGCCTTTACTCTAAAGTATACATATTAAGATCCTTAAGTCTGTCCTCATATGCTTTATAACGAAGACTACTGACCATTTTAGTAGCCACCCTCTGTACTGACTCCAACTTGTTGATATCCTATTGAAGGTGCGGTCTCCAGAATTGCATACAATATTCCAAATGAAGTCGCATCAAAGACTTATACAGAGGCACTATCACCTCCTTTCTTCTGATGCCATTCCTTTCCCTATGCACCCAAGCACCTTTCTAGCTTTCACCGTCACCTTTTCTATCTGTTTAGCTATTTTAAGATCTAATGGTGCTGAAATTCCCAGCTCAAAATCATCTTCCTGTACCATCATAATTGTCACTGGAATCCACTTTTTCAATAGGTTAATATGGTAATTTTTGGCTTTTGGTTAATCTGGCTGGGCAATCTTGTAGTCAACAGGCTCTACTTTCTCTTCAACCACATAGGGCCCTTGCCATTTACAAAGTAACTTGCTCTCGGATGAGGGCAGCAATACTAAAACTCTGTCTCCTGGTTGGAAGGTGCGCTGCACGGCTTCCCGATTGTAGCCCCTGGCCTGCTCGAATTGGGCTTTCTCCAGAGTTTGGCCAACTCTCCAGCTTTCCTCAGCCAGTCTTATGTTTATATAATGTACTCTACCAAATTACACCCAGCACGGGATTCTTCTTCCCAAGTTTCTCTTTCCATGTTTAATATGCCTCTTGGTCGTCTTCTGAAGAACAACTCAAAAGGCAAAAACCTTATGGTATTCTGAGGTACCTCACTAATGGCAAACATCAAAAAGGGTAGAAGAATGTCCCAATTCTTCCCATCCTCCTGCATGAAGTTTTTTAACATCTGTTTAAGAGTGTTATTGAATCGCTCAATGAGGCCATCCATTTGTGGGTGATATACTGATGTTCGCAGCATGCTGACCTTCACTAAGGCACACACTTGCTTCATCACCTTGGATACAAAGGGTGTTCCTTGATTTGTGAGGATCTCATTGGGTATTCCCACCCACAAGAATATTTCCAAGAGAGCATTCACGATCATAGTAGTTTTCATATTCCATAGAGCAATAACCTCCAGGTATCGGATAGCATAGTCTAGTATGACAGAAATATATTTCTTGCCTCGGGTGGTTTGCTCCAAGGAACCTACCAGGTCCATGGTCACTCTTTCTAATGGGGTTTCAATGATAGGCATAAGCCCTAGAGGGGCAGGTCGGACTCTGGCGGGGTTATGAAGTTGGTAGATGGGACATGACTGGCAATATAACGTCACCTGTTTATGGATCCCGGGCCAGAAAAATTAGGCTAAAACACACTCTAGTGTTTTCTCCACCTCCAGGTATCACCCTAATAAATGGCTATGGGCCAACGATAACACCTGCTGACGAGAGAGTCAGGGAACTATCAGTTATACCTCTTCCCCCTCTAGAGCACTCTTGGACACTCTGTATAATAAATCTCCCTTTAGTACAAAATAGGGAAAGGTTCTCACAGGGGACTCTGTTACCTACTGGAACCCCATCCACCTCCAAAACCCGCTCTCGGGCATGTTTAAGGGACTCATCCTCTTACTGGGCCCTCTTGAAGCTCCCTGGATTTTCCCCAGCCCCCACTCTGGGAAGGGGACAATTGTATGTGGGTCACTACCGCTGAGCCTTCAGCTATCCCCAGGGGTTTCTTCCCTAGGCTTCCCCTTCCTGGATCCCTCCCCCATAGCCACCCTCAGATTCTGTTGGTAGTGTAGCTTATCCCAGCGATGCCAACTCAGCAGGCTTGGGACTCTCGTCCAGTGGGAAAATCTCTGGGAAATCTTCCTGGTCTGACTTAGCAGAGCCATCAGTTAGCTGAGCCCATATCACTCCAAATTTTGGGTAGTCTCGGCCGGCCACTACCAGATACAGAAGCCAGCGAATCACCACTACCTCAAATGTGGCTTGCCTTCTGGAGTCTTAAATGAAACTTGTGCTGTGGGATACTGCTTCAGGTCTCCATGCACACAGGCCAGTGTTACCGACTTTGCATAGTGAATTTAAAATTGGGTCATAATTTACTGGTGAATGAGGATGCAAATTCTCCCAGAGTCTATCAAGGCCTGGAGGCGGGTCCCCTCGAGCTCCACTGGAATCACAAATTTCTGGGCCCCTGGGTGGGGAGTGTCCACAAAAGTACAGGTGTGAGGGATAGTTGGGCTGACTTCCAAGGATTCTTCCGTACCCAGGGGATATTCCCAAGCAAAGTGTCCCAGCTTTCTGGTTAAATTTGGAACCCAGCAGAAAGCTGTAGTTTAAATTTAATAGTCACTCAGGGCCTAGCATCAGCAAAGTACTTTTACTTTAAATTTAAACACAGAAGAGAGCTTTTTGGTTAAATTTAGAACCCAGCAGAGAGCTTGTAGTTTAAATTTCATAAGAAGTTAGAGCCTAGCAGCAGCAAAGAGCTATAATTTAAATCAAATAAGAATATAGATTAGTACAAAAGGCAAAATAGGGTCAGTACTCTTTGAGCAGCAAAAAAGTCTTCTAGAGACCTTTACAAAGAGGCCTTCTACCTAGGGGGCACGAGATCTGTGAAACTTTTTCAATAGGTGTTAACATCAGGTGGCAGTTCAAAAGGCCATTTTGAAAGACTCCTTCTATCCAAGCAAGGACTGTTAATCATCCAGGAAGTTGGTCACAGCTTACCTCAGCAGCACAGCCATAAATAGCTCAACCAGAGTTCTGTGATGCTCAGTCTTGAAGGACTAGAAAAAGGGACTGTTACTTCTGGAGAGAGATCTGCAATTGTGAGTATATACTTCTGGGAATTTTCTGAAAGGAATTCTTTCTATTAAAGCTATTTAATCTGTGAACCCACTATTTTTTGTTAAATCAGTCAGGACCTAGTAGCAGCAGTTTAAGTTTAAATTTAAAACACAGAAGAGAACTTTCTAGTTACATTTCATACCCAGCAGAGAGCTTATAGTTTTAATTTAATAGTCACTCAGGGCCTAGTATCAGCAAAGTACTTTTAGTTTAAATTTAAAACACAGAAGAGAGCTTTCTGGTTAAATTTAGAACCCAACAGAGAGCTTGTAGTTTAAATTTCATAATAAGTTAGAGCCTAGCAGCAGCAAAAAGCTATAATTTAAATCAAATAAGAATATAGCTTACCTAAGCAGCACAGGACAGGGTACTGTGTAGCAGCCCTCTTTTAATAAGTGTTATTTCCCTCCCCACACCCACCCACCCCTGGGATAATCGTAGCTTTATAGGTAATTACACATCTTAAAAGACAGGAGGTGCTCTCAGGTAAAGCTTGTTACCCAAATCAGTCATACCCTAAGGACCTGAGATTAATTAAGCTTCAGGTGAAAAAGGTATATTAAACGTATTAGGTACAGTTTTATCGGTATAAATGTCCATAGCAACCCTTAGTGAGTAAAGAACTTAAAGATCTAAACAAAAACTTAAAACTAAGATGCAGACAGCAGTCCAGCAGCGGAATGGGGGCTTTCCAGTCTTTTGCATTGAGTGTCACATATATGTTTTTCTCCCAGTTGGTGAGAGGTCTTACGTGTGCAATAGAAGCAAGGAGCTCTTTGCTCTCAGGGAACGAGTCCGTTCTCTAGAGGCTAGAGTAGCAGACTTGGAAAACATAAGAAAGACAGAGAGGTACATAGACGAGACCTACAGGGATATAGTCCTGAAGTCCCACCTCCAGTCTGGCAGCATCCCTGTTGCCATGGAGGAGAGAGGTCATGTGACAGGAGAGCATCACCCTGGTGTGACAGGAAGTGATCCTCTAACTAGGACCTGTCCTCCAGGTGATGTAAAAACCTCTCGCACCGTGGAAGTTTCTCCAGGGCCATGTGCTCATGAGGGAAGGTTTAGGACAGCCGCTATAGTTGGTGATTTGATCATTAGGCATGTAGATAGCTGGGTGGCTGGTGGACGTGAGGATCGCCTGGTAACATGTCTGCCTGGTGCGAAGGTAGCAGACCTCACGCGCCACCTAGATAAGGTCTTAGATAGTGCTGGGGAGGAGTCTGCTGTCTTGGTACATGTCGGTACCAATGACATAGGAAAATGTGGTAGGGAGGTTCTGGAGGCTAAATTTAGGCTTTTAGGTAGGAAGTTGAAGTCCAGAACTTCCAGGGTAGCGTTCTCCGAAATGCTTCCCGTTCCACGTGCAGGACCCAAAAGGCAGGCAGAGCTCCGGAGTCTCAATGCGTGGATGAGACAAGGGTGCAGAGATGAGGGGTTTGGATTTGTTAGGAACTGGGGTACATTCTGGGGAAAGGAGGGGCTCTTCCGAAGGGTTGGGCTTCACCTTAACCCGGATGGAACCAGGCTGCTGGCATTAACCTTTAAAAAGGAGATAGAGCAGCTTTTAAACTAGATAATAGGGGAAAGCCGACAGTCGCCCAAGAGCGGATGGTTCGGAAGAATGTATCCTTGAAGGATACTACCAAAAGCAGAGAGGTTCCGAAAAGGAGTAAAGTAGCCCAAATGCCCTTGAGTTTGGAGCAGACACAGCTTAAAGATCCCAAATTACCCATGTCTACCAATAGCCAAATTAATATGAATAAAAAACAGTCTCTAAAATGCTTGTATGCAAATGCTAGAAGTCTAAAAAATAAGATGGGAGAGTTAGAATATATAGCACTAAATGAGAGGTTAGATGTGATTGGAATATCAGAGACATAGTGGAAGGAGGACAACCAGTGGGACACTGTGATACCTGGGTACAAAATATATCGTAATGATAGAGCTGATCAAATTGGTGGAGGGGTTGCGCTCTATGTTAGAGAGGGCATTGAGTCATAAAGGATTAAAGTTTTGCAGGAAACAAAATTTGCTGTAGAATCTCTATGGATTGAAATTCCATGTAAAAAGGGGAAGGCGATGGCGATGGCGATGGGGATGGGGGTGTACTATCGACCGCCTGGCCAGAATGAACAAATGGATGATGAAATGCTCAAAGAAATCAAGGAAGCTAACAAACGTTACAGCGCTGTAATAATAATGGGCGATTTCAATTACCCCGGTATCGACTGGCTCAGTGTCATGGCAGGACATGCTAGGGAGATAAAGTTCCTAGATGACATAAATGACTGCTTCTTGGAGCAGCTTCTTCTCAAATTCTCTCTTTGCCTGCCTTATCAATGCCTTACATTTGACTTGCCAGTGCTTGTGCTGTTTCCAGGTTTCATCGTTTGGCTCTTTTTTCCATTTCCTGAAAGATGCTTTTTTGGCAACAACAGCCTCTCTGACCTCACCTTTAAACCATGCTGGCAGTTTTTTGGACTTCCTTCCGCTTTTCTTAAAGCGTGGAATACAGCTGGTCTGGGCTTCCAAGATAGTATTTTTCAACAACACCCAAGCTTGATGTACGTCTTTAACCTTTGCAACTGCTCCTTTTAGTTTTTTCTTAACTGTTTTCCTCATTTTATCATAGTCTCCCTTTCGAAAGTTAAAGGGTAGTACTGTGGATTTCCTTACTATCCCTCCTCCACTAATTAAATCAAAGGTGATCATGCTATGATCACTATTGCCAAGTGGCCCCAACACCCTTATCTCTTGCACTACATCTGGTGTTCCACTAAGGACTAGGTCTAATATTGCTTCCCCTCTGGTCGGTTCATGAACCAGCTGCTCCAAGAAGCAGTCATTTATTTCATCTAGGAACTTTATCTCCCTAGCATGTCCTGTTGTGACACTGACTCAGTCGATGCCGGGGTAATTGAAATCACCCATTATTATTACTGCACTGTAACTTTTGCTAGCTTCCTTGATTTCTTTGAGCATTTCATCATCCATTTGTTCATTCTGGCCAGGCGGACGATAGTACACCCCCACTGCCATCGCCTTCCCCTTTTTACATGGAATTTCAATCCATAGAGATTCTACAGCAAATTTTGTTTCTTGCAAAACTTTAATCCTTTCTGACTCAATGCCCTCTCTAACATAGAGCGCAACCCCTCCACCAATTTGGTCAGCTCTATCATTACGATATAGTTTGTACCCAGGTATCACAGTGTCCCACTGGTTGTCCTCCTTCCACCATGTCTCTGATATTCCAATCATATCTAACCTCTCGTTTAGTGCTATATATTCTAACTCTCCCATCTTGTTTTGTAGACTTCTAGCATTTGCATACAAGCATTTTAGAGACTGTATTTTATTCATATTAATTTGGCTATTGGTAGACATGGGTAATTTGGGATCTTTAAGTTCTGTCTGCTCCATACTCGAGGGCATTTGGGCTACTTTACTCTTTTTTGGAACCTCTCTGCTTTTTGTAGTATCCTTCAAGGATACATTCTTCCGAACCATGCGCTCTTGGGCGACTGTCGGCTTTCCCCTATTATCTAGTTTAAAAGCTGCTCTTTCTCCTTTTTAAAGGTTAATGCCAGCAGCCTGGTTCCATCCCGGTTAAGGTGAAGCCCATCCCTTCGGAAGAGCCCCTCCTTTCCCCAGAATGTTCCCCAGTTCCTAACAAATCCGAACCCCTCATCTCTGCACCATTGTCTCATCCACGCATTGAGACTCCGGAGCTCTGCCTGCCTTTTGGGTCCTGCGCGTGGAACGGGAAGCATTTCGGAGAACGCTACCCTGGAAGTTCTGGATTTCAACTTCCTACCTAAAAGCCTAAATTTAGCTTCCAGAACCTCCCTACCACATTTTCCTATGTCATTGGTACCGACATGTACCAAGACAGCAGACTCCTTCCCAGCACTATCTAAGACCTTATCTAGGTGGCGTGTGAGGTCCGCTACCTCCGCACCAGGCAGGCATGTTACCAGGCGATCCTCACGTCCACCAGCCACCCAGCTATCTACATGCCTAATGATCGAATCACCAACTATAACTGCTGTCCTAACCCTTCCCTCATGGGCACTTGGCCCTGGAGAAACCTCCTCGGTGCGAGAGGGGTTTACATCACCTGGAGGATAGGTCCTAGTTACAGGATCACTTCCTGCCACACCAGGGTGATGCTCTCCTGTCACGTGACCTCTCTCCTCCATGGCAACAGGGATGCTGCCAGATTGGAGGTGGGACTTCAGGACTATATCCCTGTAGGTCTCGTCTATGTACCTCTCTGTCTGTCTTATGTTTTCCAAGTGTGATACTCTAGCCTCTAGAGAACGGACTCGTTCCCTGAGAGCAGAGAGCTCCTTGCACCTAGTGCACACGTAAGACCTCTCACCAGCTGGGAGAAAATCATACATGTGACACTCAATGCAAAAGACTGGAAAGCCCACATCCCGCTGCTGGACTGCTGTCTGCATCTTAGTTTTAAGTTTGTGTTTAGATCTTTAAGTTCTTTATGTACTAAAGGGTGCTATGGATATTTATACCACTAAAACTGTACCTAAGAAGTTTAATATACCTTGTTCACCTGAAGCTTAATTAATCTCAGGTCCTTAGTGTATGACTGATTTGGGTAATGAGCTTCACCTGAGAGCACCTCCTGTCTTTTAAGTTGTGCAAGTACCTATAAAGCTGTGATTATCCCAGGGGAGGGTGGGTGTGGGGAGGGAGGGAGGGATATAACACATTAAAAAAGGGCTGCTACACAGTACCTTGTCCTGTGCCGCTGAGGTAAGCTATATTCTGATTTGATTTAAATTATAGCTCTTTGCTGCTACTAGGCTCTAACCTATTAAGAAATTTAAACTACAAGCTCTCTGCTGGATTCTAAATTTAACCAGAAAGCTTTCTTCTGCAATTACTTTTCTGCTTTTGTTTTCTTTTGTCTATTTCAACTTGATGGCACTATTCTGTTCAAACTTTGTTTGATGTAATATTGTTAAAAATTCATAAATAAATAATAAAAAAAAATTAAAAAAAAAAAGAAAGCTTTCTTCTGTGTTTTAATTTGAAACTAAAAGTACTTTGCTGATGCTAGGCCCTGAGTGACTATGAAATTTAAACTACAGCTGTCTACTGGGTATGAAAGGTAACCCGAAAGTTCTGTGTTTTAAATTGAATCTTAAACTGTTGCTACTAGGCCCTGACTGATTTAACAAAAAAATAGTGGGTTCACAGATTAATTAGCTTTAAAAGAAAAAGAAATTCCTTTCAGAAAAATTCCCAGAAGTATATACTCACAATTTCAGATTTCTCTCCAGAAGTAACAGCCCCCCTTTCTAGTCCTTCAAGACAAGTATGTGCCTACTTGTCGTGGTGCATACTTGTTCGCATAGGGTCATTTTATTAGGGGCCATTTGCTATCTATGTGAAAAATCCGCAGGCCGCTGCTACCAATCTTAACGGCCCCCCCCCCCAAATCCCGCAGTCCGAATCAGCAGAAGCAGGGGGTGGCGGCATAGCTTAGCAAATGGGAGTGAAGGGGCAGCAGGCCATGTGTGCTGAAACACATGGCCTGCCACCCACAGAGGTCTGCCACCCTAGGCGGCCTCATTGCCTCCCTAGTGGATGGGATGACCCTACTGATGCTTCTCCCTCTCTTGTTCACTACTTATGGTTTTTGTTACCATACCCTAGTCCCCAGTTTTGTAATATTCTTTGTCTTGATTAGATTGTAAGCTCTGATGAGCAGAGATTGTGTCTTACATCTATATGTGAGAGGCTTTTGGCAAAATTAAAAAGTCATTGGATAGGAGGCAGTGTACTATTGTGGATCAGGAGCTGGTTAAAAGATAGAAAGCAGAGGGTAGGGCTAAACTGCCAATTTTCCCAATGGAGAAAGGTGAATAGTGGAGTACCCCAGTGATCTGTGCTGGGTCCGCTGCTTTTTAACATATTCATAAATGACCTGGAAATGGGAATAACGAGTGAAATTATCAAATTTGCAGATGACACAAAACTATTCAAAGCTGTTAAAACCTATGAGGATTGTAGAAAATTGCAAGAGGATCTTGATAAATTGGAAGATTGGGCATCCAAATGGCAGATGAAATTTAATGTGGACAAGTGCAAAGTTATGCACCTAGGAAAGAAAAACCCAAACTTTGGTTACACGATGCAAGGTTCCATGTTAGGAACCACCACCAGGAAAAAAATTTAGGCATCATCATGGATAACATGTTAAAACCTTCCACCCAGTGTGCAGCGGTGGCCAAGAGAGTAAATAGAATGCTAGGTATCATAAAGAAAGGAATAGAGAATAAAACAAAGGATATTATAATGACTCTGTATTGTTTCATGGTGCGACTGCACCTTGAATATTGTGTGCAGTTCTGGTCACCGTATCTTAAAAAATATATAGCGTCATTAGAAAAGTGCCACCAAAATTTGTAAAGGGGATGGAAGGATACCCCTATGAAGAGAGGCTAAAAAGGTTAGGGCACTTCAACCTGGAAAAGAGACGGCTGAAGGGAGATATGATAGAGGACTATGTTTATGTTTATTTCATTTGATTGACCGCCTTTCTGTGGTAATCAGAGCAGTTTACAATGTATAAATTAACAAGATGAGGCACAAGGCCGGAAAAAAGAAAGGAAGTTTACAATTTTTAATAGAATAGAGGAGAGAAGGTGAGTATAGAATTGTAGACATAGGAGAAGAGACTTACAGAAAAGGGGTGGGAAGGTTAAAGGCTAGGGAAAAGAGGTGGGTCTTTAAGTCACGTTTAAAGTTGGTGTGGTGGGGTTCTAAACGGAGAGAGGTAGGGAGAGAGTTCCAAAGGGCAGGACCTATGAAAACAAAAGCTGAGGCGCGGGTGGACTGGAGGTGGGCGAGGGAGGGAGGGGGAAGTGTGAGGCGGTTGAGGTGAAAAGAGCGAGGGATATGTCTGGGCGTGTGAAAGTGGATAAGGTCTGCCAAATATTGTGAGGTGTTGGTGTGAAGAGCCCTATGAACAAGAGTGAGCAATTTAAACTGGGTGCGGAAGGAAATGGGCAACCAGTGAAGATGGAGAAGGAGGGGGGTTATGTGGTCTCGAAGAGAGGAGTGAGTAATGAGACGAGCAGCAGTATTTTGAATCCTCTGAAGTCGGTTCATTTGAGATTTGGATAGATCAGTGAAAATGGAATTAGAAAAATCAACGTGTGACATAACAAGTCATAGTAGTAAGGTAGTAAGAGCAGATGGAAAGAGGAAGGCGCAGATCGCACGGATTTGGTGAAGGAAAAAGAAGGAGGTCTTGGTGATATGAGACGTGAGCTTGAAAGGAGAGATCAGAGTCAAAAAGTACACCTAGATAACGGAAGGTGGAAACCAGAGGTATGGGAGTACCGGAAAAAGATGGGGCTAGCGAGGGGGGTGGGCTACCATGAGGAAACCAAATTGCAGTGGTTTTGATGAGGTTGAGGTGAAGGCAGTTCTGGATCAGCCAGTCAGCAACGGTCGATAGGCAGGAGTTAAGTGAGGTGAGGTCTGGGCAGGAGGGAGAGGTGTGATAAAGAAGAACGATATCATCTGCGTAATAGAAAGCGGAGGTCCCAGATTGTTGTATCAACAGAGTGAGGGGAGCTAGGAAAAGATTAAAGAGGAGAGGAGCCAGGACAGAACCTTGGGGAACCCGCAGGAAAGAGGAAACGGGTCAGAGGAGGGAAGGGAGGGGGAAGAAGAGAGAACTGCACAGGACTGAGAAGAGAGAAAGGAGTGGAACCACCAATAGATTGTGCTATGAAGGCCAGCTTCTCGTAGGCGAAGAAGAAGGAGAGAGTGGTCTACTAGATCGAAGGCGGCAGAGAGGTCAAGGGCTACCCCCACCGAGATGTCACCACGGTCATGGGCTACATGCAGTACGTTAGTGAAAACGAGAAGAACAGTTTCAACACTGTGGCCCTGACGAAATCCGGATTGACGGGGGTGGAGAAAGTTAGTGGAGTCAAGGTGTTGAGAGAGCTGTGCAAAGATGATTTTTTCATGGAGTTTGGAAAGGAAAGGGAGATTTGAAACCGGGCGATAATGGGCAGGATCCAGAGGGTCAAGAGAAGGTTTCCATTAATGAATGGAGTGGAACAGGTAAACACTGATTGTTTACACCATCAAAATATAGAAAGACTAGGGAACATGCAATGAAGCTACAGGGTAACCTATTTAAGACTAATAAGAGAAAATATTTTTTCACTCAACGTGTAATCAAACTCTGGATTTTGCTACCGGACGATGTAGTAAAAGCTGTTAGTGTAGCCGGGTTTAAAAAGAGGTTTGGACAAGTTTCTGGAGGAAAGGTCCATAAACCATTATTAAAGTGGACCCAGAATATCCACTGCTTGACTCAATACAAGCATGGTGGAACCTGAGCACTGTTCCCTCTAAGCTGTGCGCGTGTGCGCGCGCACACACCTCGCCGAGCGAGCGCACATACTTTACAACAGAGCGCACAAAAATTACAGCTCTGATTCTGATAGAAAACACAGACGTCTTAAAATTTAAAAGTTATGATTGTAATTACTAGAAATTTCCCGCTTCATTTAGTAATCATCTATTTTCATTTAATTTGATTAAAATCAATGTGGTGTACATATTGTATTCTGACGTGTAGTCAAATTTTAAAGTATATAACTCTGAGTGTCGTTATGTGCCGCACAAAAATTTAACCTTCCTTCAAAAGCTGCACACAGCTGATATTTTATGCGCACACAGACTACAGAAAATTAGAGGGAACATTGAACCTGAGTCTTTTGGGGAAACTGCTAGGTACTTGTGACCTAGATTGGCCACTGTTGGAAACAGGATACTGGGATTGATGGAACTTGGTCTCTACCCAGTATGGCATATCTTATCTTCTTATTTACAGTGCTGCATACGCCTTGTAGTGCTATACAAATGATAGGTAGTAGTAGCAATAAGGAGGGCAAAAGGGCTAATGGCAGAATTCCACCTGGGTGGTGTTGTGGAGCACTCGCCCTCCCTCCCTTTTAGGGAATGTTTAGGTTGTTTTTAAGTTTCATTCTGAACCTGCTGTGTTTGATTCTGAGGATTGATTTTTGTTGCAGCGAGGTGTCTATCGGTGAAGTGCAAGACAAATTATGATGTGAAATATAGCCTGCAGGACTCTCTGGCTGACAAAGTGTTTTGGCTTGGGGTAAGAGAGATGACTGACCGTTTAGATCAACTGGAGAGGGCTGACTTTGAAGACAGCACCCTAGCTTGTCCTATGGCAGAGCACCAGGCATCATGTCACAACATGTGGTTGGGGCAAGTTACTTCAGGCCAGAAGGTCAGGGGTTCAAATCTCACTAGAGGACAGCAACCTTGGGCCGGAAGGACTGAGGTTTCTAGTCCCACAGGTGCTCCTTGTGGTCTTGAGCAAGCCACTTAACCCTCCATAGCCCATGTTCCCTGTAAATAGTTATCTCAAAGTTATAATGCCCTGTTCAATGTAATTTCAGTTTGTTCAATGTAAACCACCTTGATATCATGAAAGGCAGTATATAAGTAATGTTAAATAAAATAATAAATAACATTGGATTACTGGGACAGCCTCCAGTGGGGCAGAACTATTTTGCTACTCATATGGCAAATAATTCCCCATTCAAGGTATTCTTGGGCTCATGCTGGCGATACTACCGTGTGAAAGCTCAGGGGGTTTTTTGGATGGGCTTGCACCCCCGTCAGTTTGCCAATAAAGCTGCAGCCTGCCCCATGCAAGAACGTGACTGTTTATTTGGGAGAGTGAGAGGTGTTTAAGGTAATTGATTGCACTGTGTGACCACTAGCTGTCCATTTCCAGGTTACTGCTATTCTATTCAGGGATGGGCCTATGACTATGTTGACTAGGCATCCACCTAGTCCACATAGCCATAGGGCCACAAGGCATCGGGGATAGCAGCGCAGCATCAGCACAGCAGCAGGGAAGTCCTTTATAGTGGCTGTCAACGGCATGTCTCTGACTGTCAGGGTGTGCATGTGCTTAAGGCCTGTCATGTTCCATCACCATGTTAGAGTAGGCGGAACATGGTAGGTCTTTAGCATTCCCATGCAGATGCTCAAGGACTCTTTATTTTGGCCTTCTGCAAAGCTAGGCTGATGGGAGATAGCAGCAGCAGTGGCAGGGGGAAAGGAAGAGGGAAGAGATGCTGAAAATTGTAGGTGGGGAGGAAAGGAGAGAGATGCTGTACATCTTGAAGGAAGGAAAGAAGAGAGATGCTGGACACCTGGGGAGGGGGGTAGGTAAAGGGAGATGCTGGAAACATGGGGGAGGAGTTAGGAAAGGGAGAAGAGTTGGGAAAGGACAGGGAGAGATGATGGACTATGGGTGGGGTGAGGTGGGGTTGGGGCGCATTGTCGAAGATTTGCCTAGAGCATCAGAAACCCTTGGGTCCAGATTCCAGAACTGAAATTCCACACACCTCTGCTTGTTACCTTCCTCTCTCCCCCCCCGCTCCCATCCCTCCATTCCCCCAATCACTGCAACCTTTGTACTTTGATTTGCACATGCATCTTGGCACAAACACCAACTGAGCCAATATGCCCAAGCCCAGCACTGATCCTTAGTGACTACCTGTGCCTTTTTGCACATGTAAGGGCCCACTGCGCCTCTCATTGTTCATGACTTTTTATGTCCAAGTGTTTACCATCAACCTTGACCACTTATTCCTACACTGCGAAACAGGTCAGTTGAGAGAGCAAATCCGCCTTCCATCCTATTCCATCCCTAACTGAGTGGAGACAAGCCATCACGTCTTCTTCCACACCCCACCACCTCTGTTCCCTGCCATATTCAATATAGACAGAAGAGTCTCTTGGCTGAGGTCAGCAGCTCCCCCCCCCCCCCCCCCCCATCTCATACCACCTCTGCTTCTTCTCCTTTTCAGCTGGCTCAATTCTCTCTCTCTTCCTCCCTCTTAAGATCTTCCAGGGAGCACTGTATGCAACCTCTGCTGCCAGCATTCTTATGTTTCACCCATATAAAACATGTTAAATAAATACATTTTTTAAAAGCACATATATATGTAAAACAAATGGCAAGGATCACATTACTTCACTCTGAAATCAGGCTTGGATAGCTGAAGTTAAGGAATGAAAGAAAGATGACTCAGAACTCAAACTGCGGTAGGCTAATGGGCCAGCCGTGGGAAGGGTGGGGGCCAAGAGACGGGGATGGGGGTATGAAGCCAGCCAGCATTTTTCAAGCTGCCACCAAGTCAGGAGTGCTCATTAATGATGGCTCTCATTTTCCTAATTAGGCTATCCCCTTTTCCCACTCTCTCCCCCTTCCTCTCTCCTCAGAGTGAATCCAGATTTCTGAGCTTGCTGTTCAGCAATAATGTTTAACTTGTTATTTTACAGGGCCATGGTGGGGAGAGAGGGGGACCCTATGCAGCTGGGGCTGCTCGCTTTTTTCATATGTTCTGCTGAGGGAATGCGTTTGGAGAGCCCTGTGGAAGTTGGAGAAAAATGTTCCCATTAATTAGTTTCCTTGCTCCCCCCTCCTTACAACCTCCCCCATTATTACACACAACAGAATAAAAGAAAGGAAGCAAAGAAAAGAGGGATTTTTCTTTTCTAAGCTGATCATGAAAGCAAAGTTTTCTTAGTTAATTAGGGGTGAAGCATTTGCTACAACCTCTGGGCAAAGGTGACTCCATCCAACATCCAGGCTACTTCTGAGCTTTTTTTGATACATTGAGAGATACTTTCAGAAGAGTCTGATGCCTTCTTTTTTTTCTTGTTTCGAGGAAAAACTAGAAGGTCCCCTCATGATGTTCAGATAGCCTCATAGAAACAGAGAACATGACAGCAGACAAAGACAAGCCATTGCTCATCCACTCCTGCTCAGCTTTACAATTTCTTCCTCTCCCTAAGAGATCTTCTGCACGTGTCTCATGCTCTCATCAATATGACATCACCACCTCTACTCGGAGGTTGCTCCATAGCATATGTCCACCATCTTTTCTGTAAGAAAATATTTCCTTAGATTACCTCCGAGTCTACACTGTCTTAGATGTGGATGATATTTTCATGTAGCTAATGCTTATCTTTTCAAGAAGAGACTCTTAAATGATGACTCCCTAATAAGACCCTCACCATTCCAACATGCTTGGTCTGAAGGATCATACCATTTCTAGCCTTAGCATTAGGTGCATGTCATCTTGTTGTAACCTCCCCCTTGTGGGATGGCTGCTTTAGTTCTCCCTGCTCTTCTATAACCCCTAGAACAGGATGTGAGGTGTGGACTTTGGTCAGGTTGTATGATTGTCTTCAACTGTGATGTACTGTATGTGTAGGGGCCCTGATTTGGGTCACCTTTGATTTTATTTGTCCCATGTGGTTCTTGAATTTGCTGCATGTGAGAACGAGAACCATTCAGAGGTTTTACCCACCCTTCTGCCTGGGAGAAGGAGAGAAAGAGTGGAGTTGCTAGTTTGTTTCCCAGGCCTGCAGAGTAGTTTGCAGCACTAGAATGGACTTTGCCTGGGAAGGTTGCTGCTGGATACAGAAGGAAGCAAGAGTGAGACTTAGGGGTATGTTTACTAAACTGCAGTAAAGGAGCAAGAGTGCTGTTAGTGTGCACTAAGGAACACTTCTGCTGTTGGCGTGCGCTAACGCCACTTCAGCGTGCGCTAATAGTACTGGCATCGTAAAGCATACTGTGGGCGGAGAGGAGGCATCCACGGAACGGATATTGGGGGTCAATGGGCAGGTAGTGGGCAGGAACAAGGCCCTGCTCTCTTAACGATGGCATCTTAACGTCAGGAACCTTACCGCATATCAAAACCTTGCAGTAAGGGTGTATTTTGAGGAGGGAGAGCTTATGTTGACGTCTGCAATGTGCTGCACAGACAAGTGAGCCCAAGAAAGTAATAGTAGTGCTCCATTAGCAGCAACAGCATACTGCCCAAGTATGAAAGGTAACTATGTTAATGGTGCAAATGTGGCAAAGGAGGGTGCATGTGGGTCATGCAATGGGGGCTGCTGGTGCACAGGGTGGACCAGGCAGTTACCTAGGTGAAACATAAGCACAGCGGACTTGAAAATATGCCAGACTGTGTCAGACCAAAGTCCATCATGCCCAGTATCCTGTGTCCAATAGTGGCTAATCTAAATCACAGGTACCTAGCAGTTTTCACAAAAGACACACAAGATCCTCAATGCATGTATTGGGCAGGCAGGGGATATTCTGGGCCCCACATTAGCAATGGTTTATAGACTGATCCTCAGGAATCTGCCTAAACATTTTTGAAACCCAGCTACACTAACAGCCTTTACAACATTCTCCGGAAATGAATTCCAGAGTTTGAATACATGTTGACGGCAAAACCATTCCCTCTCAGTAGTCTTCAATGGCTCACACTGTAGCTGCATTGCATGTCCCCTAGTCCTACTACATGTCGATGGCGTAAACAATCGATCTGTGTTTACCAAATCCACTCCAGGCAATATGTTCTAGACCTCTAACATAACACCCCTCAGCCATCTCTTCCCCAGGTTGAAGAGACATAACAGTGGCAGGTGGTGATGGATTCCCTAGAGAGGCAGATGGTTGGGGGGATGTGTGGACATCCATGTATGCCTCTGCCCCCCAGACCCTGCACCCTAGGCACCCGCCTACCCGCACATTGGCTGGCCTGAGAATGTGCACCACCAACACTGACAGCACATGGGCATGTCAGCATGGCGTGAGGGGTGTTGGTGGAGGGGGCAGCGGCACCCGCCTGCAGCAGACCAAGGCCAGGCCCTGCTCCAGTGTGCTGTGTGCAATGCACCATGTGCCAAGGTCTGTCTGATGGGATGCATGTC
Organism: Ichthyophis bannanicus; assembly: GCA_033557465.1. Taxonomy (NCBI): domain Eukaryota; kingdom Metazoa; phylum Chordata; class Amphibia; order Gymnophiona; family Ichthyophiidae; genus Ichthyophis; species Ichthyophis bannanicus. The sequence continues at coordinate 381,963,089 of CM066034.1, forward strand.
AGCCCCAGGGACAGATGTGACCAAGTGGTGCACTACACACAGCTGGTGTATATAGGAGCAGAGGGTTACAGGTTTGTGTCCTGGCTGTGGATCACACTGTGCATGTCCTTGTGGCTAAATTTTATCCCACAGTGCAGGGACAACACCAACATGTGCAACCCCCAATGAATCGGCCAGCAAGGTTGCAAACACTCACACAGACAAGCTCCATAATCCTCATATGGATGGAGAGTTAGGTTGACAGCACCGGCATGCTGAGCAGCCATTAACATCAGAGCACATTACTAGCTCCTGCACAGTGAGCACACCTTAACAATGCCTGAGCTGAGATTGGAATCAGAGTGGCAGGCAGGAAAGCCAACCATCCCCATTTTTGCACAGTGTGTCGATATGAGTGTGTGTGTGTTTATCTATCCATTGTTCTGTGCCTTTCTACACCTCACTGAGCCTTGCAGTGTCTAAGATGTTTCCAGCGTTAGCCTGCAAATGTGCATGATGAGGAGCAACGTATTGTGGGTATAGCCTGAACAAGGCGGATTGGCCAGGATGTGTTTGCATCGGGGGTAGAGCAATGGCTGGGACATCATAGCGCCTGACTGCCACCTGCATGGACCGGGTGGCCACAGCATGTCATGTTGGGAGGACACTCTCACGCTGACCGAGCAGAGACCATGGCACAGCTATGTAGCCACATAGTGCTATATAGTGTTTTGTTCTACTGATGTGGGTGCACCTCCTGTCCTGGGGGCCCGATCACTGAACCAGCTGCTTGATGTCCATACTGTATATCACAAGCCTGGGTGCACATGGTTGCTTTGTGTATATACAATGTGTACTGACCAGTGGCCTATCTGCAGTTAGTATGTGCATGGCTGGAAAACCCAGTTGTTGGCAGCATGTGCAGCCTGGATGTGGGTGAATGTTAGACCTAGGTGATTAGGACATGAGGTGTTCCAGACCTACTCCCATTGGTGGTACTGGTAGTGACAGCAGGATCCTTGTAACAACCCTATGTAATTCTAGATTCTACTTTCTCCCCTCCCCCCTGGGTAGTTGGTGTCCATGGCTTCAGCATTGTAACAGTAGGTATTGACTTGCACTGTTCTAGGTGGGTCCCTGTCCAACAGGGGCAGATGTGACTAGCATGTGCTGTAATTATGCAGGAAACAAGATGACTAGCATAATCACACTACAGACAATACCTGCCACACAGTGGCAGTGATAGACATCAGCAACAGAGACCATCTCTGGTACTGGGGACCTGGTGCTGGGTGCCCATCCTTACTCTCAGGGTGACTGCAGAAACTGCTCTGTAGCACAGCTTGTAGCTGCACTGTGCTTGTATCATACACTGACAGTGCATCTTACTGAGCTGAGGTGATGTATACGTGCATTCTCCATATGATTATCAGCTGTAGACTGCTGTTCTGAATGTGCACTGCATCATGGGTACTAGTGGGGGCTACCCTATATCGGCACACACAGCAGACATTTTAGGCGGTGACCTGCAGTCTCTTTTATATCCAGCCATTGCTGTGTAGAGTGTTGTGGAGGTGTAGCCTAATGGTTAGTTCATGGTTTCCGTAAGCAGGAGATAGGGATTTGATTCCTACCTGTCCTTTTGTGACTGTGCTACTCAGATTGTTTTCATGCCTGTAACAGTTGGGGCTCTGCAGATCAGTGCTGGCAGCCCATAACACCCTCTCCTCAACTGCCATCCGTCCTTCAGCCCATCTATCTGCCTCTATCAGTTGTGTACAGTCCTGTCTTCTTGTGCAGGCTGCTACGCCATGATCTACACTGGTACCATTTTCTGCATTACAGCTCTTCATGCTTGTCTCTCCTGTGCCTGATCTGCACCTAACCACTACTACTCTGTCCTCCTGTTGCTGCAAACATCCTGCTGCTTTTGCCTCCGCTGGGGGGACACGCCTTCCCCATCCTGTCACTGCAGCACTTTACATTGGCATCACTCTGTGCATCGGTATAGCTGCCTCCCATATGTGCATCCGCTTTACTGACTGCCACATAGGGTGCCCACTTACATGGCAGGTTCATCAACTCCCACCTGTCCTTCCTTCCATCACCTGTACATTGACATTCTTTGATGCTCTATCCAGCATTTGGTTTACAGCCATTTTCCTGCCTTAAGATACATGCTTTCCACTTTAGGGCACCTTTTCTCTCCTTGGGATGCCTTCTCCCTTGTTAGGACACCTTATGTCCTGTTAGAGCACCTTATCTCATCTTAGGGCACCTTATCTCATGTTAAGACACCTTATTTCTTGTTAAGGTGCCTTATCACATCTTAAGGCACCTTATCTCCTGTTAAGGTGCCTTATCAACTCTTAAGATGCCTTGTCTCTCCTTAGGACGTCCTGTCACCTTATCGCACTTTGTCCTGTTAACTCACATTGACTGGCCCAAGGCACCCTAATGCCAGCACGCCCCCTACCCGGCCACTGCCTTATATGACTTCAGGCACCTTAATGCTGCCCTTATCGCCGGTGACTTTACCGCCATTTAGTAAACATACCCCTTAGGATCCCAGTGATGCTAGGTTCAACATTAGCAGTCACCACTCAAGAAAAGGATCTAGATATTATCATAGACAATACATTGAAATCTTCTGTTCAGTTGTAGTAGTGACCAAAAATAAACAGTAGAATGTTAGGAATCAGTAGGAAAGGAATAGAAAATAAAACAAAGGATACCATAATGCCTCTGTATCACTCCACGTTGCAACCACACCTTGAGTATTGTGTGCAATTCTGCTCTCTTCATCTCAAAAATGATATAGCAGCATTAGAAAGATACAGAGAAGGGTGACCAAAATGATAAAGGGGATGAAACGACTCTCCTATGAAAAAAAGGCTAAAGAGACTAGGGTTCTTCAGTCTGGAGGAGACACGACTGAGGGGAGATATGATAGAGGTCTACAAAATCCTAAGTGGAGTGGACTGAGTGGATGAAAATTGATTGTTCTCTCTCAAAAAAATACAAGGACTAGGGGACATGCCATGAAGCTACAAAGTGGTATATTTAAAAAACATAGAAGAAAGTATTTTTTCTCTCAATGTATAATTAGTCTTTGGAACTCATTGCCGGCATATGTGGTAAAAGCAGGTAGTGTAGCAGGATTTAAAAAAAAGGTTTGGACCAATTCCTGGGGATAAATAGCATGCAATTGGCTACTTTTCAGATATGTTAGATACTAGTGACCTGAACTGGCCACTGTTGGAAAATGGACTCTGAGCTTGATGGCCCTTTTGGCCAGTATGGTATTTCTCATGTTCTTATGCTAATCGTTTTAGAAGCCTCCATAAGGGAATCCTCAGTTCATAGCAAGACAGCCAAATATTCAGACTGAGATTGCAGACACAACTATCCAAGGTAACACTATCCGTGTTACCATGGACAATGTAATTACTGGGCATAGAACTGTAACCAGATACTGTCTGATTTGGATATTTTCCTCAGTAAAGAGAATTGAAGCATCCAATTTAATGTATAGAGCTTCTTTGACTTTCTGCACCTGGACTTTGAAGGAATGTCCCTCCCTCCTTCCCTCCCACCCCCCCCCCCCCCCCCCCCCCCCCCATGGAGAATCTGCTCTCTGGGATAAGGTTGTGTACCAAGCTGAGTAAAGAAATGGAAAAGACCCCAGTAGAAATTTGTTGCAAGCAGGGTCCCTGAGGCATGTTTTGCTCTGTGACCAGTGGACTATTGAAGAAAATAACCACACATGCTCACTTTAAAGAGAGTTGCACAGGTTATTACAACCAGCTACAGAGCAGACATCTTTTGTTCTCTGGTGATCCTTTATATCAAGGTCATACTGTGGAAGGTTGAAGGCTAGGACCACAGTGGTATGTGTTACAGGATAAATAGTTAGAAAGCACAGACTTCTCTTTACGTTCCATCCCATTCTTCTCCGTATTGCATGTTTTTCTTTTCCCGTGTGCAACGCGTCTAGGACATCGTGGGAGCTGATTTAATACAACATATCGGACTTTACAGCAGGGTCAATGATGTGACTGGGATGGTATATGTTCTGGGGCCTGTGCTCCTGATGCATGTTTGTGGTGCCTGTGGCCCTGTGGGAGACAGTGGTATGCATGGACCTGGGTGCAGAGGACAGATGTTCTGTGCAGGCACCAACCACAGGGCAGGCAGGTGTGGGCATGTTGCTGTCTGGGGCAGGGAGTGACTGGCTTGCATTAAGATGTGGCAGGTCCTGCCCCAACCCCACATCCCCAGCCCTATGTCCATACTGTGGTCACTGTACAGGGGGTGCGCATGTTTGGGCCCCAAAGGCACATGCCTGTAGGTGTGTTGTTGCCAGTGCCTGAACACCTTGATGCATGTGTGGAACAAAAGAAACCCTAGCAGTGCACACATAGGGGTGCACCTGCTCCTAATGGGCATGTCCACAGGTAGATATGCAACCATGCAGCAGTACGTGGTGGACGGCCCACCCACTGGGTGCCCTGGTAGCAGGGGGCATTGGGGGGGGGGGACAGTTGGTGACACCCCCCCCGGGGCCCAGACTGACTGTAGACCTGTTGCATCCCCCTACAGGTTCCAGGGGCAGCAGCTGAGAGTCTGAGGATGGCACAGGAGAGGACCAGAGCCATGATTGCCACTGCCTTTCTGGTGATCGCTGACTGTAAGCGCTGGTGCGCTGCATGCCACCACCCATATGCCAGGGTCTCCAGGCCCCATGCCCATTACCTGGACATAGATGATGAGATGTGCTGAACCCGGTACATATTTGACCGTGAGGCAATCTATGACCTGTGTCAGGAGTTGGGACCACAGGTCACTACAAAGGCACACAAACAAGACTCAGTGCCTGTCCATGTGAAAGTGCTTGCAGCACTGGCCTTCCTGGGGACAGGCACATTCCAGTCTGTTGTGGCTACAGCAGCTGGGCTGAGCCAGGCAGAGGTGTCGTGCAGCATCAGCCATTTCCTGGATGCCTTTATGGGACATGCTGTACAGTACATTATCTTCCATGCACCCCACAGCAGCATCAGCAGACCAGGCTGGCATTCAGTGAGATCGCAGGGTTCCTGTCCGTCCTCGGGGCTATTGACTGCACACACATGTCCCTCCATCCACTGCGCCTGCATTAGGCAGCATACAGGAATCAGAAGGCCTTCCACTCCATGAACATGTAGGTCATCTGCAATGCCCAGATGGAGATCCAGGATGTCATGGCATGCTTCCCTGGCTCCTGCCAAGATGCCTACATCCTGGCCCAGTTGGGGATATACAAGGTATGACAAAAAAGAAACAAGACTGTCCCATAAATGTTTTATTGCAAAATCTACTGAGAAATTACGCATTGTCCCCTTCAAAGTAATCCCCCACATACGGAAGCACACGGTAAAGTCCTCATCCTTGAGGTCCCTCAGCTCCCTCGTCACAGTGGCCTTGATCTCTTTTACAAAGGTGAAATGAGTTCCTTTGAGCACAGTCTTCAGTCTGGGGAAGAGCCAGAAGTTGCATGGTGCGAGATCTGGGGAATAAGGAGGGTGGTCGAGAGCTGTGATCTGTTTGTTGGCCAAGAACTGCCTCACACTGAGCGCGGTGTGTGCACGTGCATTGTCGTGGTGGAACAGCCACAACTTGTCTCTCCTCAGAGCCCGCCTGCTGCGCCCAACCAGATCATGAAGGTGATTGAGGACCTGCTGGTAGAAGTGCTGGTTCACTGTCTGACCTTCAGGCACAAAGTCATGATGGACCACTCCCTTCTGGTTGAAAAATGCGATCAGCATGACTTTGATCCTTGATTTGGACATGCGTGCCTTCTTGGGTCTGGGTGACAGTCGAGTCTTCCACTGCAGGCTCTGTCTCTTGCTTTCAGGGTCATACTGGAAGGCCAAGGTCTCGTCTCCTGTGATGACTCAGCCAACAAACTCTGGATCTTCTCTGATCTTCTCTAGCAAATCCCGACAAACATTGACCTGGTGCTCCTTCTGGTCGTCTCATAAAAGCTTGGGCACCATCTTGGCGCACACCTTCTGCATACCCAGCTCCTGCCCCAAGATGGTCCGCACTAACTCCCTGTTCAGGCTGAGCTCCTCAGCTATCATCCGCACCATCAATCTGTGATCACTCCACACCAGCTGGTTCACTCTGTCAGTGTTCTCAGCCGTCTTTGTTGTGGAAGGCCGTCCTGACTTGGGGTCATCCTCCACCTCCTCGTGGCCAGTCTTGAAGCATTTGTGCCACTCGAAGACTCGCGGCCTTGACATAAGCCTTTTGGAGAAGTTGGATACACTCAGTTGGGCCTTTCTCCAACTTAACCAGAAATTTCAAGTTGATTCTTTGCTACATATTTCTGCCACCTTCAATTGCGTGACAAAGCGATGAAGCAGTGTGCTACAAAAAAACCTGAAAAAGAAAAACAGACTGAGAGAGATGAAAAATATTATAGCAGAATAGTGGTGAGATGTTGCACAACACAGTGACATAAGCGGTTAGCCAATTGGCACTGAGTCCTGGGTGTGGCTGCCACAGTCTTGTTTCTTTTTTGTCACACCTCGTTTGTTTCGAGAAATGGTTTGTTCGTTTTAATGACAAACTCTCCAATAAAAATATAGGTATAAAATATTACCTTCATAGTAGTTTAAAAAATAATAATTGTGGGGGGAGTTTTGTGGTCAAGCTTTCTTTCTTTTTATCTAATATTTATTTATTTATTTATTTGATTTTATTTCCATACCGCACTATTTCAAAATCAGCATGGTTTACACAGTTCATGAATAAACGCTTTAAATAGAACAGGTATAAAAAAACAGTATAATAAATGTCAGGTTTTGCACAATAAACAATAACCATTTCAAATTAAACAGGAGCGTCAACTTGGATAGGAATAGGGAGATCTAGTTTACAAGCTAATATGTGGCCTGTAAGCAGTAGTGTGGTTGGAGCTAAGGCTGGCAGGCAAGATCTATAGCATATCTATGGTATATGGTCATAGTACAGATGGAAAAGATGCATCTTTATTGCTTTCCTGAAGGTTGAAAGGTCAGAGATGGAACAGATTGGGGCAGGGAGGGTGTTCCAAAGAGTTGGTGCGTATAATGAGAAGGCTCGGTTCTTAGAAGCTTGGAAACTCTAATTGCTGATGGGGTGGTGAGTGTATTTGTCATGTTTGTTCTTCTCATTGTATTGTTGGTGTCCATTGTATGATTTACGCACGGGGGGATTGTGGAGAAGTTATGCAGTATTTTAAATGTAATCAGGAGGGCTTTGTAATTTTGGTGGCTAGCTATTGGGATTCAATGCAATTCTTTTAGAATGGGCGTCACATGTTCAAATCTGGAGGCACCATACAGGGTTTGGGCTGCAGTGTTCAGGGCCATTTGCAGAGAATGAAGTGCATAGCCTGGCAGGTCATGGAAAATGATCTTTGCCTAGTCAAAGTGTGGAAAGATAAGTGCCTGTAAGACGGTGTGGATGTCAGCAGCCTCCAGCAGTGGACGTAGATGATGGAGGGTCCTTATTTTGTGGTAAACTGCCTTGGTGATATTATTTATGTGTGTGTTTCCATACTCAGGCACTGGTCCAAGGTGACTCCTAGATAATGCACTTCTTGCTTTGTCTTTAGCTCTGCATCTTTTACCTGTAGGGAAGATGGTGGTATGAAAGTTGGATCTTTTGTGATAAACAGCACTTCAGTCTTCTTGCAGTTCACTCTCAGGCTGTGCATGCAGAGCCAGTCTGAGATTGTATTAAAGCATTTAGTAATTTGGGTGTAATTGGGACTGTCCGTGGAGAATGGGGTGTAAAGTATATATCATCACTATAGATGTGGTATAGTATGCTGTATGATTGGATTATAGCGCAGATTGACTGGATGCAGATGTTGAAAAGCAAGGCAGATAAGGATGAACCCTGCGGTACTCCTTGCATTTGCTGGTAAGCAGATGATGTCTGAGCGCCTATGCATACCATTTGTTGGCGGTCTGTTTAGTAGGATCTGCACCAGTCTAGGACTGAATTCTGTATACCATTCTTTTATAGGTGAGCAAGAAGGATACCGTGACAGACTGTGTCAAAGGCCGATGTGATATCCAGGAATATTAGGATTAATCCCTGTTTCGCTGTGTTCATACTCATGATGAAATTGTCCAAGAGAGTGGCCAGGAGGGTTTTGACACAGTGTTGTTGACTGAACCCATGATCTAGGGGAGCGTAGGAGTCGATGTGATCTTGGATTTGCTGCTGGACTATCTTCTCAGTTATCTTAGCCAAGAAAGGGAGGCTAGATATGGGCCTATAGGAATTTATGTTGTGGGTCCAGTTTGGCTATTTTTTTTTAGAGATCTGACAGTGGCAGTCTTTAGAGGTGAAGGTACCAGACCCTTGCTAAAGGAAAGGTATACGATTCTCATAATGAAAGCACTTAGGTCAGATCGGGCTGACTTGAACCAGTGTGCAGGGCATAGATCGGTTGGGGAGGTGGTGGTTTTGAGCCCCATTATAATATCCTCTATATATTCAGAGGAGCATGGGTGGAAGGAATTTAGATTGGGTTTCCATAGGAGAATTGGCTGAGAGAGGATTTCCTAGTTTAAGGGGATTCACATTGGTTTTGTTCTGGAAGTGGGAAGCAAATTCCTGCAGGTGGGGGGGGGGGGGGTGGAGGGTGCCTGCAGTATGTTGTTTGTTGTGTCCTTTATGAGGAACTGAATGATTCTGAAAAGCTCTCAGGGCTTGTTAAGAGAATGCATTGGGATGTTGGTGTGGTATTCCTTTCTTCTCTGGTTAATTGCATTGCGGTGTTCTTGCAGGGTCTTCATGTATGTGACATGATCTTGGGGGAGTCTAAAGTACTGCCATTTCTGTTCCAGCTCCCTGAGTTGTAGTAGGGACTCACATAGGTTGACTGTGAACCATATGGCTGTGTGATTCCTCTTGGTGAATATCGTGGACTCTGGTAGGAGTGCAGCCTTGCTTAGGGTGTTATTCCATATGTCTACAAGTTCATCCAGCTCAGAGATGTTGGTATTAAGGTTGGATAGTGTTTCTTCAAGGAAGGCTTCTTTGTTAAAAGGTTAGAAGTGATGAGCTGGAGGTGGTAGAGAAGTCATAGAGGGTCCATGGTCTGCTGCAGATGTGGGAATGTGGAAAATAATGGCATTGTGGTCTGACCATGGGACAGGGATGACTCGGGGTTGGTCAGGGATGCTGTAATTGAGCATGGATGAGGGTGCAAAGATAAGTTCCAAAGTGTTTCCTCTTGTGTGGGTGTGTGTGTGTATTAGTTGTTCATAGCTTAATGCGGTCATGGCATCAAGAAAGGATGTGGATTGCTTTGTTGATAGCACAGGGAGGTTGAAATCACCTAGCAGCCAAAGTGGTCTACCCTTAGTTGATTAGTTGAATGCTAGGTTGAGGATTGTGGCAAGGCCATCAGTGCATGTACATGGAGCTCGGTAGCACAGAGATGTGGCTAGATGCTTATTTGTGATCATGATGGCATCCAGGTTGTTTATGCTTTGTGACGTAAGGCATTGGAATTGTAGGTCACATCTAGCTATGATAAAGATGTCTCCACCTCTTCTGTTTATTCTCGGGCAATTAAAGAGGTCGTAATTAGGGAGCTTTAGTTGACTTGTAAGTACGGAGTCTGTGTCGGTGAGCCATGATTCCATGATGAAGAGCATGTCTAACTTATGACTTTTGACATAGTCAATGAGTATTGGCCATTTGTTTTGGATGAAACAAACAATTTATAAGCAAACAGGTTACGTTTTTTGCCTGTAGAGGCTTCCGTCTATGGCTCTTTTCTGGGGACTGGCATACATACTGTACAATGTGAATGAGACAACTATAGTTCACTGTATGTGGTGGCCTTGAAGTGGTGAATGCATCAGAAAGCATTTGTGGTGCTAGTAGCTCTGGAATACAAATTTTGTTCTCTTTATTAGTCCATTTTATTACCATTTTTCAATCTTTCCTTCCTGTAAACAGTATCCTAATCCAGGGCATTTCTCTTTCTTAGTACAGGTTTTAGTTAATGCTAACCTTTAGGTACGGTCGATGAAGATGCCATGCCGCCACACAACCCACGGACATCTGAAACCTGCTCCCCAACAGACCGCAGGGGATCTGCTCCAATAACAGTAGCATCAGACGTGAATAGTGGGGTTAAATTAGCCAGCGCTCACAGACCCTGCTCCGCTGAACAGAAGCGAATAGAGGTTGGAATCTGTGAGTTCACGTGGACTTAGACCTCATGTTCACTCAGTCTAATGTAGAACAGAGTAGAATAGATCCCCTGAAGTCTTAGACAGGGAGAGGTAATGGTTTGGGAGGGAAGGGCTCAGCAATCTAGGGTAAAAGTGATAGTCTGTGAGTATGAGGGCAGGAATTTTGCCACTGCCAAAGTTTTACCACCCTAGGCACAAGCCAAAGGGATCCATGTTTAAATCCAGGCTGACTTTTTCTCTAATAGATTCAACTCTAGCAGTCTCACTGGGCAGACCGAATAGAACATGTTGGTCTATATCTGTCATTATTTACTATGTTACTATTCCTGAGCTCATAAATAAATACATACATATTTAAAATAAATGGGAGAAAATATTTTTTCTTTTTTGTTTGATATGCTATACTGGGTCAGACCAAGGTCCATCAAGACCAATATCCTGTTTCCAACAGTGGCCAATCCAGGTCACAAGTACCTGTCAGATTCCACGTTGCTTATCCTGGGGTAAGCAGTGCATTTCCCTGGTCCTCTTTAATAATAGCTTATAAACGTTTCCTCCAGGAACTTGTCCAAACCTTTTTGGAACTCTTGCTGGAGGATGTAGTAAAAACAGTTAGCATAGCTGGGTTTATAAAAGGTTTAGACAAATTCCAGGAGGAAAATTGCATGAAACATTATTAAGGTAGACCTGCGAAAAACCACTGCTTATTCCTGACAATAAGTAGTATGGAATCTAACTACTTTTGTGATATGCCAGCTATTTGTGACCTGGATTGGCCAATGTTGGAAACTGGACATTGGGCCCTCCCTTATCAACCCATTACCAGTCCTAGCCCCCCCCCCGATCTGCCCATTACCAGTGCTAGCCCCCTCATCAGCCCATTATAATCCTAACCTGCACAGTCTCTCCCCTTTGTCCAAATTTCTCCCCTGTCTGTCAGTATGGCCCCCTGTCTCTCCCCTTTGTCCAGCATTTTCCCCTCTGTCTCTCCCCTTTGTCTACTACTTATCCCCCTGTCTCCCCCCTTTATCCTGCATGTCCCCGTCTCCCCCTTTGTCCAGCATGTCTCCTGTCTCCCCCTTTGTCCAGCACTTGTCCCCCTGTCTCCCCCTTTGTCCAGCATGTCCCTGCCATCTCCCCCTTTGACTGGCATCATGTCCCCTTTCTCCCCCTTTGTCCCCCATCACTCACCATTGTCTCTCCTTGTTGTCCACCTCCTGTCCCCATTCCCTCCACCTGGTGGCGGCGGGGGCACTCTGGCTGGTTTAATTTTAGATTTTGCTGCCTCTGCTTTGCCTCTGCCTTCCTGCCACTTTTTTTTCATCAAGAAATGCTTGCAAGAAAACAAAAGCGGTGGGAAGGCAGAAGCAGGGCAGAGGCAGCAAAACCTAAAATTAAAACAACCGTAGTGCCGCCGACGCACAAATCAGCCTGATCGCTTCCAGTTGCAAGCTTTCAGGCTGATTTGTCCAACTCCGGCGGCACTCCGGCTCTGTTTTAATTTTAGATTTTGCCGCCTCTGCCCTGCCTCTGCCTTCCCACATGGGAAATCAGAGGCAGGCCAGAGGCTGTAAAATCTAAAATTAAAAACAGATCCGGAGTGCTGCCGGCATCGGGAGTGCCGCCCCCGTCGGAGTGCCACTGAGGCGATCGCCTTAGATGGCCTAATGGATGAACCTCCCCTGAGTGAAGCCTACCATAGTGACACATTCCTTCATTGCTATCTTGGTTTCTGCTATTGCTGGCATAAATAGGAGAGGTAATTTCTTACGGGAAAACTTGATGGCTTCGGATTGATTTTCAAATATGGAGATAAATAATGAGAGAAGACCGAGTATCATCAGCATATATATAGATGCTGATCCCAAAGATTTGGGCTACAGATGCCAATGGGTCCATAAAAATATGAAGCATGATGCAAGCAGGGATGGACCCCTTGTACTCACCGCAGGTTAAGTCGGCAAAAACTGACAGTTTGGTACTGGAAAACCACAAATAGTGATTTTTGAGAGATAGAATTGGAACCATCACAGTGAATGCCTGAGATTCTGATATTTTTGAGTCTATATTTTAAGAAATTATGATTTGTGAGTTCAAAAGTCACGATCTTATCTAGCAAGATCAAAAGGATATCTCTGCCTCCATTGATGTGTTTATGCATGCACATCTCACTAACTAGTCCTACCAGAGCAAGAAATGGCAGATTGGAGACGGGCCAATAGTTTGACACAATTGCAGGGCCAAGATTTGTTGGGTTGGGAGATATTCAGAGGTATTTACATGGTTTGTACAGCTTGTCTAAAACTCTTTTAAAACCTGAAGAAGGCTGATCAGCATACATGTTAAAATCACCAAATAATAGTAGCTTCTGAAAGTTAGTCAAGAAATGGATTAAGTTAGTCCAGTAGGAAGAAATAGCCTCCTATTCTTAAGAGGGGTTTATTTAACTTTTATTTCTGTGCATTCAGTGGACTAACATAGTAACCACACTACGTTTTCCATTAGAGGGTACGCTGTGAAGAAGTGAATAAATCTCATGGATCTCTTGGTGGATTTGTGAATCCACTTTCAATACTCAACACAAACATGAAATCGTGGACACTAAGGTGCCCTTTTACTAAAGTGTGCTAGGCAGTTAATGTGTGTTTTCATGCACGGTAACTGTGCTTAAGGACCCACAGTAACTGTTACCATACAATACCCAATACAAGCATTGTTGAACCTGTGTCTTTTGGGGAAACTGCTAGGTACTTGAGACCTAGATTGACCACTGTTGGAAACAGGATACTGGCCTTGATGGACCTTGGTCTGACCCAGTATGGCATATCTTATGATTTATGCCGGCAGGGTGAGTCAGTGAGCAGTGCTTTCTATCTGCTGCTGCCTCTTCTCTGGCAACCTCTAAGTGAAGTCAAGAAACTGTGCAGTGTGAGCAGGTCTCACAAAACTTTCAGGCTCCCATGGTTCCAACTTCAGAGGAAAGCTGCCAAAGGATGCAGCAGCTCACCGATTCCTATTGCCAGTGAGAAGCCACTTAGAGGGCTGAAGGGAAGGTGTTGATGGCAGGGGGCTGGAGGAAAGATGGTGCCTACACTAGGGGGTTGGGAGGGGAGAGGTGCTGATGCCAGGGGTGGAAGGGATAGGAAGGTGGCAGGAAGGTGGGGAGAAAGAATGGGAAAAAGATGATGCCAGAGATTGGTAAGTGGGAAGAAGAGTTAAGTGAAGATGCTTAGCAAACATACCCCTAAGTTTATGGAGAAGACATGTTCAACAGGTCACCCACTAGATTTTAACATTTTCTTATATACCGCCTTTCATGATATCAAGGTGGTTTACATTGAACAAACTGAAATTACATTGAACAGGGCATTATAACTTGGAGATAACTATTGTACAGGGAACATGGGCTATGGAGGGTTAAGTGGCTTGCCCAAGACCACAAGGAGCACCTGTGGAACTAGAAACCCCAGTCCTTCCGGTTTCTCCAAAAGCAAAACATGTCCCTTCAACATTGCTCTCTCTAATCAACATTATCTTTTAGTCCAGTTCTTAGGATAGGTTTGGATTCTACTAATAATACATATTATTTCTGTAGAGCTGCTAGACATAGGAAATACTGCCAAATCCAGACTTCGTTCATTCTATCTTGCTGTTCCATATGCTTGGAACAAACTACCCGAGTTAGTATGCCAGGCTCCTTCTCTAGCCATATTTAAATCTAGGCTAAAAACCCATCTCTTCGAGGCTACAATTGGATCCTGATCCCCTTATTCCCTTGCTTATCACCTATCTGTATCTTGTCATTCCTCTTGATTTATCCTAGTCCCCAGTTGTTGTTTGGTCTGTCTAGATTAGATTGTAAGCTCTGATGAGCAGGGACTGTCTCTTACGTCTACCTGTGTAGTGCTATACAAATGATAAATAAGAACATAAAATATGCCATTCTGGGTCAGACCAAGATACATCAAGCCCAGTATCCTGTTTCCAACAGTGAGCAATATAGGTCATAAGTACCTAGTAGCAGTTTCCCTAAAAGACACAGATTCCGCAGTGCTTGTATTGGGTCAAGCAGTGATATCCCAGGTCCCTTTTAATAATGGTTTATGGACCTTTCCTCCAGGAACTTGTCCAAACCTTTTTTAAACCCAGCTACACTAACAGCTTTTACTACATCCTCTGGTAACAAATTCCAGAGTTTGATTATACATTGAGTGAAAAAAACATTTTCTCGTATTAGTCTTAAATAGGTTACCCTGTAGCTTCATTGCATGTCCCATTGTCTTTCTACATTGTGATGGTGTAAACAATTGATCTACTCTAGTCATTAATTTACACCTCTATCATATCTCCCCTCAGCCGTCTCTTCCCCAGGTTGAAGAGCCCCAATCTTTTTAGCCTCTCCTCATAGGGATATCCTGCCATCTGCATTACCATCTATGATGTCAGTCATGATCCCACAGTAACCGTGGTGGCATACAGATATGCTACTGCTGCGGAAAGGAGATGTGCCACATGGGACGGTCCAAGAGTCCAGGCAGAGATCACGGCTGGCCCCTCCTGCTGCTGCTGAACCCATCTGTGGGGGAAGAGGCTGATAGTGCCAGTAGCTGTAGCCCTCTAGGTAGCTGCAACATACAGGCACCCAGGGGACTAGCACAGCATCCTCCCCTCCCCCCCCCCCAGACATATCATTGACAGATGGTGATGGGGTCCCTGCAGAGGTAGATGGTTGGGGGGCTGTGTAGCCATCCATGTATGCCTCTGCCCCCCATCTGGAACTTGCACCCTAGGCACCCACAAACCCGCATTTTGGATGGGCTGGGACTGCGCACCACCAACACGGACAGCCTATGGGCATGTCAGCATGGTGTGGGGTTGTTGGCGGAGGGGGCAGCGGCACCTGCCTACAGCAGACCAAAGCCATGCCCTGGTCCTGTGCACCGTGCGCATTGCAACAAGTGCCAAAGTCTGTCTGATGGGGAAGATGTCAGCCCAAGGGACTATTATAGCCATATGGATGCACTGTGGGTCAATGCACACAGTTGGTGTATATATAGAAACATAGAAATATGACGACAGAAAAAGACCACATGGCCTATCTAATCTGTCCTTCATATGAGTGGAGGATCACAGATTCAGGTCCTGGCTGTGGATCATGCATCACACGTTCCTGTGGCTAAACTTTAGCCTACAGTGAAGGTCCAACACCAGTATGTGCAACCCCCAATGAATCAGCCAACAAGGGTACAAACACCTATCAGCCACACAGACAGGCTCCACTATCCACAGCTAGATGGAGAGTCAGTCTGATTGCACAGGCATTCTGAGCGGGTGTTAAAATCAGGGCACGATACTAGCTCCTGCACAATGAGTACACATTAACAATGCTGAGCTGATATCGAGACCAAAGTGGCAGGCAGGAATGCCAACCATCCCCATTTTTGCATAGCGTGGCGATATGTGTGTGTGTGTGTGTGTATGTCTCTCCATTGCTTTTTTGGCTTTCTCCACCTCACTGAGTCTTGCATTGCCTAAGCTGTTTCCAGCGTTAGTCTGCAAATGTGCATGATGAGGAGCATAGTATGTGGCTATGGCCTGAAACAGGGTGGATTGGCCAAGATGTGTCTGCATCGGAAGTAGGGTCAATGACTGAGATGTCGTAGTGCCTATCTTCCATGTGTATGGACTGGGTGGCCACTGCATGTCATACTGGGAGGGCACTCTCACTCTGATTGAGCAGTGAACATGGCATGGCTATGTATCCACAAAGTGCTATATAATGTCTGACTCTAATGATGTCATGGGGGCCCAATCACTGAACTGAAAGTGAAAGTGTCTGTCGACTCATGCTAGTCTGCTGATTACGTGCTTTGTGATAGTGGTCAGGGCCGGCCCGTCCATTGAGCAAGAATGTTTTTTGCACAGGGCCCCGCGTTTCAGGGGGCCCCGCGCAAAGAACATTCTGCTTTTTTAAAAATTAAATTTAAAAAAGAAAAGCTGGCTGCTGCTGCTGCCGCCACGGCAGCAGCAGAATGGAGTGTCCCGCGGGGCCCCCTCTGCCCGGCTGAGCTCTCCCTGCCCGGCTGAGCCCCTCTGCGCCGGCTTTCAGATACGCAAAGGGAGAGGGTCTCCCTCGCGTCTCTGTTAAGCCCGCAGGGGCTGATGGGAAGCAGGGGCTGATGGGAAATTTCCCATCTGCCCCTGCAGGCTTAACAGAGGCACGAGGGAGACACTCTCCCTTCGCGTATCTGAAAGCCGGAGCAGAGGGGCTCAGCAGGGCCGGGAGAGCTCAGCCAGGCAGAGGGGGCCCCGCGGGACACTCCATTCTGCCGCTGCCGCAGCGGCAGCAGCAGCAGCCAGCTTTTTTTTTTTTTTTTTAAATTTTCCATGAGCCGGTGTGTGTGTGTGTGGGGGGTTAGGACTGGTAATGGGCTATGGAGGGGGTTAGGACTGATAATGGGCTATGGGGGGGGGGTTAGGACTTTACTTGAGGTGGGCTGTGGGCTGTTGGGGGGGTTAAGACTGGTAATGGGCTGTGGGCTGATGGGGGCTGTCTGGAAATGGGGTGATGGGGGGTTAGGACTGGTCATGGGCTATGGTGGGGTTACGACTGATAATGGGCTATGGGAGGCTAGGACAGGAAATGGGCTGATGGGGAGGGGTTAGGATTTGAGGTGGGCTGATGGGGTTAGGACTGGTAATGGGGGGGGTTAGGACTGGTAATGGGCTATGGGGCGGTTAAGACTGGTAATGGGCTGTGGGCTGATGGGGGCTGTCTGGAAATGGGGTGATGGGGGGTTAGGACTGGTAATGGGCTATGGGGGGGTTAGGACTGATAATGGGCAATGGGGGGCTAGGACAGGAATTGGGCTGATGGGGAGGGGTTAGGACTTGAGGTGGGCTGATGTGGTTAGGACTGGTAATGGGCTGTGGGCTGATGGAGGGGGTTAGGACTGGCAATGGGTTATGGGGGGCTGACTGGAAATGGGTTGATGGGGTTAGGACTGGAAGTGGGCTGATGGGGGTTAGGACTGGTAATGGGTTATAGGGTGGGCTTAAACTGAAAATGGGGTGATGGGGGGTTAGGACTGGAAGTGGGTTGATGGGGGCTAGGACTGGTAATGGGTTGGGGGGTTGCTAGGACTGGAAATGGGCTGAGTGGAAGGGGAGGCTTGAACTGCAAATAGCTGATGGGGAGGGGCCTGGAATGGAAATGGGCTGTGAGGGAAGGGAGCTAGGACTGAAAATGGGCTGATGGAGCAGCTAAGATAGGACTGGAAATGGGCTGTTGGGGGGAGCTAAGATTGGAAATGGGCTGTGGTGGGGGCTTGAATTGAAATGGACTCATGGAGGGGCTAGAACTGGAAGTAGGCTCATGGGGGGGCTTGGACTGGAATTGGGCTGAGTGGAGGGGAGCTAAGATTTGACATGGGCTGATGGTGGGGCTAGGAAATGAATAGAAATGGGCTGATGGGGGGCTAGGATTGGAGAGCTGATGAAGGGACTCGGACTGGAAATGGATGGGGGAGCTAGGACTGGAAATGGGCTGATGGAGGGCTAGGACTAGAAATGGGCTGATGTAGGGACTAGAAGGGAATGGATGCTGGGTGAGACTGGAACTAGAAGGGAGCTGATGTTGGGAGAGGATTAGAATGGAATGGGGCTGGGAGAGTAAAATGGAGAGGGGAAAAATATTTTGTGTGGGAGGGATGAAAAATCTACAATTGGCCGGGTATTGGGAGAGTAAGTGGGGATTGAGGATGGAGGGGTAAAATTTGTGTGGATGAAATAAGAATGAGGAAAGAGCAAAAGGAGAAAGATTAGTATGTTAAAGCAGATGTAGAGAGAGAGAATGGAAAAAAAACTAGAAGAGAGAAAAAAGGACAAATGGACAGCAGACGATGGAGAGTTAGCAGAAAACATGAAGAAACCAGAAGAAAGTGGCTGGACCAATTGCAACTGAAAAAAAATGCACAAAAGGTAGAAAGATATCTCTTTATTTTGAATTTATTAACTGGAATATGAAAGCTCTGGGAAATGTGCATCATTAACGTCTGCGCTTTGTTTGGTACAAGAGGAAATTAATTTATAGTTTTATTTCTACAGTGTTGTTGTACATTCCAAGTTTGGCTTTTGGGGTTCCCAGTTTAATTATTGCCTTCCTGTTTCTAAATTGTGATTCCTTGTTTGGTGATGGTCTATGTTCTGCATGTGTAACTGAGCTGAGGTAGTCTGTTTATGTAATTCCTATTTGACATTGCCACTTGTTCTTTTTCCCCAGTATTCTCTGAAATGTATTGGTTTAATATTTGCAGTGTTGCCTTTTGATAGGTAGGGTATGGTGCTTTGTGAGTCCTGGTAATGCTGTCAGGATACGGCGGGTTTGCTATGGGTTCTAAATGGGCAGCGTTTGTAGTAGTTCCTAATGTGCCTGGCGGTTGGCACTGTATTATAGTAATGTAGAAATCTTTTAGTCTTTCTTTATCCATACACTCATTAAGAGTCATGTTTACTAAAAGTTAGTGTATGGTAACATTATGCAAATATTTATGCAAATAAGGCCACTTATGCAAATGAGGCCCCGCACTGAGTCTCCGCACATGGCCCCGCACCCCTCTTGGGCCGCCCCTGATAGTGGTATGAGGTTTACCCATTCTGTTTAACACAAGGATCTCTGAAGTGTTTTGAGTCTGCAGACTTTAAGCACAAGAATTTTATTTCATCGGTGAGTTTGCCTTTTACCCCTGATGACGTTTTTAAACGAAACACGGCCTGTGTCGGGTTTTATTGGCAAATCAAATAAAGTTCTTCGATATATTTTATTTCTTGGTTTTCCATACCACGTTCTTATCTGACGCCTTATCTGACGTGGTTTCTTGCTCTCTGTTGGACCCCAACAGGGATAAGGCACAGGGCCAGTTGTGGCTGGCACATACAGCATGTTTTAATAGGGCAGGAAACAAGGTGACTAGCATAACACATTGGCAGTGATGGGAATCCAGTACAGGCAGCAGAGACCATCTCTAGTGCTGCACATTCTGGGGACCAGCTGCTGGGCACCCAACCTCACCTTCAAGGTGACCGCAGAAACTGATTAGTTGCACAGTTTGTAGCTGCTCTGTACTTGTATCCCACACTGTCAGTGCATCTTACTGAGCTGAGGTGATGGATCAGTGCATGCTCCATTTGGTGATCAACTGCAGACTGCTGTTCTGCATGTGCACTGCATCATGGGTACTGGAGAGGCTAACCTACGAGGTGTGACAAAAAAGAAGCGAGACTGTCCCATAAATGTTTTATTACAAAATCTACAGAGAAATTACGCATTGTCCCCTTCAAAGTAATCCCCCCCAGAGTTAATGCATTTCTGCATTCACTTCTGCCACATACGGAAGCACACGGTAAAGTTCTCCTCCTTGAGGTCCCTCAACTCCCTTGTCACAGTGGCCTTGATCTCTTCTACAGAGGCGAAATGAGTTCTTTTGAGCACAGTCTTCAGCCTGGGGAAGAGCCAGAAGTCTCACGGTACGAGATCTGGGGAATAAGGAGGGTGGTTGAGAGCTGTGTTCTGTTTGTTGGCCAAGAACTGCCTCACACTGAGCGCGGTGTGTGCGGGCACATTGTCGTGGTGGAGCAGCCATGACTCGTCTCTCCACAGAGCCTGCCTGCTGTGCCCAACCCGGTCATGGAGGCGATTGAGGACCTTCTGGTAGAAGTGCTGGTTGACTGTCTGACCCTCAGGCATAAAGTCATGATGGACCACTCCCTTCTGGTCGAATAATGCGATTAGCATGACCTTGATCCTTGATTTGGACATGTGCACCTTCTTGGGTCTGGATGACAGTCGAATCTTCCACTGCAGGCTCTGTCTCTTGCTTTTGTACTGGAAGACCCAAGTCTCGTCTCCTGTGATGACTCAGCCAATGAACTCTGGATCTTCACCGATCTTCTCTAGCAAGTCTCGATAAACATTGACCCATGGCTCCTTCTGGTCATCCGATAAAAGCTTGAGCACCATCTTGGCATACACCTTCTGCATCCCTAGCTCCTGCACCAAGATGGTCTGCACTGACTCCCTGTTCAGGCTCAGCTCCTCAGCTATCATCCGCACCATCAATCTGCGATCACTCCGCACCAGCTGGTCTGTCAATGTTCTCAGCCGTCTTTGTCATGGAAGACTGTCCTGACTTGGGGTCATCCTCCACCTCCTTGCAGCCAGTCATGAAGCGTCTGTGCCACTCGAAGACTCATGGCCTTGACATTGCATCTTCTCCATAAGCCAGAAATTTCAAGTTGATTCTTTGCTCCATATTTCTGCCACCTCTAGTTGCGTGACAAAGCAATGAAACAGTATGCTACAAAAAAACCTGAAAAAGAAAAACAGAGTGAGAGAGATGAAAAATATTATAGTAGAATAGTGGCAAGATGTTGCACAACACAGTGACATAAGCGGTTAGCCAATTGTCATTGAGTCATGGGTGTGGCTGCCACAGTGTCGTTTCTTTTTTGTCACACCTCGTATACTGGCACACACAGCAGACATTTTAGGCAGTGACCTGCAGACTCTTTGTAATCAGCCATTGCTGTTCACAATAGTGTAGAGGTGTAGTCTGTTGGTTAGTGTACTATTTCCATAAACAAAGGACAGGGGTTTGATTCCTACTTGTTCTTTTTGTGTGTGTGTGCTACTCCAATCATTTTCATGCCTTTGACAGTCAGGGCTCTGCAGCCTTATAGTTTGTTATGTGTTCTGTCCACAGTTTGGGCAAGCAAACAGACTATTCACCATCATTGCCTTCTGAGAGTATGGCTTTATTGGCCTTGCTACATCTCATTGCAGGGGGTCATACATGTTCACCACACATATGTCTGGTAACTGGAGGTGTAATGTAATGGTCATGGCACAGGCTTGGGACTCAGGGTTTGAGGCCCACCAGCACTCCTTTTGTGGCACTTTGGAAGGCTTTACTGTGCAGTTTAATGTATGCAACACCCTTCATGGATTGCCCACACCTCCTTCTGACCTTGGGCAGGTCACCTAACCCTCCATCGCCTTAGCTGACTGCAGGTTCTTACAGTCCCTATTTTTTATCAGACATTATAACTTTTTCAGCACAACGTATCCCAACGTGACTGCAGTGAGGCAGCAGTATGCTAACAGGCAGTTACATGCATACAGCTGTAACCTACTTGGGCAACATGAGTCATGTATGATATCATGACTGTTACTGTACAGCTTTGGCTCTATTACATCTCTGCAGTACATACAGACCCATCCTACCCCTTGGATAGCCACCTGAAGGTATCACCTTATATCCGTAAATGCCCCATTTGCCCAGTTTGGATGACACCTGTGCAGTTGTTTTCTGCACATTTGTCTGAGCTGTTGTATGGTGGCTGTGTGGCTGTGTGGCTGGGACAGGTGTGAGTTCCACATGTCTGATATCAGACCTTCCAAGTAACACTGGTGCACATTTTCACGCACAGTACAAATATGTTGTGGATGGCACCTATGGTACATCAGTGCTGCAAGCCCATTCCACCCTCTCTTCAGTCGCCATCCTTCCTTCAGCCCATCCATCCACCTCTGTCAGCTCATGCAAGCAGCTACACCATGGCCAACATTGGTACTCTTTTCCGCATTTCGGATCTTCATGCACATCACCACTCCTACTCTGTCCTCTTGTCGCTACACACATCCTGCCACTTCTGATCCCCTGGGAGACACGTCTTCCCCATCCTATGCCACACACTGACATTGCACCATTTTACATTGATGCCCCCCTGTGCATCGGTACAGCTGCCTCCCACATGCTCATCCACTTTACTGGCTGTCATGTAGGGTGCCCACGGATATGGCAGGTCCTTCAGTTCCCACCTGTCCTTCCATCCATCACCTTTACATTGATTTTCCTTGGCTCTCCTTTATTCAGTGTTAGAATTACAGCCATTTTCGGACATTAAGATGCATGCTTGACATCTTAACCACCGATGTCCTATTAATGCACATTAAATGGCCCATAGCAGCTTTTACGCTGGAATGCATCCTATCCACCCAGCATCCTTTACACATGTAACACCCCTTATCACTGCTCTTAACACCTGTTAACTTAACGCCCTTTAGTAAACATACTCCCAAGAGTAAATTTAGCATTCCAGCACTAATTTCCAAAGCTCACACAACAAGGACTCTAATTAGGAAATGGTTTGTTGTTGCTAAGTGCCGGCGAGTCGGTGTGGACTCATGGCGACCCTCTGGATAGTTGTCCTAAACTGTGTTCAGTCTTCATTCAAGCGGCTCATTGCTGACAGACAGGTACCCATAGCTGCCTTTATTGTATCAATCCATCTCATTGCTGGCCTTCCTCTTTTGCGTTGACCTTCTACCTTGCCAAGCATGATGTTTTTCTCTAATGATCTCTCGCTTCGCATGATATGTCCAAAGTATGAAAGTCAAAGTCTTGTCATCTGAGCTTCTAAAGAAAGCTTAAGTTTGATCTCCTCTATAAATATTGCAGTGGGTTCTTTTTGTGTGGTGCAGAGGTGGAGTGTCTGTGTGTGTGTAATCTGGCGCAGACATGTGAGGTACTTGTGTGCGTGGCTCAGAGGTAAGGTGCCTCTGTGTGTGTGTATATGATCTCTGTCGTGCGGAGGTGGGATATGAGTGTGTAGTATGGGGGATGGCTTTCCTTGGTGCTCATTTATCCAGCATTGAGATTACAGACGTTTTCGGACATTAAGGTGCATGCTTGCCACCTTAACACCCGATATCCTGTTAACATATCTTAAATGTCCCATAGTGCCCTTTATCCTGGAACACCCCCTTCCTGCCCAGTGTCCTTTATGAATATAACACCCCTTATTGCTGCCATTAATGCCTGTTACCTTAACGCCCTTTAGTAAACATACCCCTTCATTTTCTGTGTCATGTATGGGCTTTTTAATTTTATTTGGGGGTTTTAAAAAATGTTTTTGTTTGGAGCTAATGTCAGTAGTACATACTGTTAAGCAATAGGGTGCCTACCACTCAAACAAGTCCATAGTCCGTTGTTCTTCATTAGTGTGCCTACTGAAAAATAGTGTATACTACCGAGCCATAGGCACATGTTAAGCAATGCTGCATGCTATAGATGACAGGAAAAATAACCAAAATTCCAGGATTTTTCTTGTTGTTTAGGGTTAAAAACGATAGTATGAAAAATGAAATTGATGAAGGGCATATTCAGCAATAGAGACCAACCTGAATTAAAGTGGTTGGCCATCGCCGCTTTGAATTAAACTTGGATATTTAATGCTGGGACTATATCTGGCCACTGGCACAGAATAACTGGTTGTCCAGATAGCAAATTAGCTATTCAATTGTCACTGGCCAGATAGCTAAACCAGATAACATTAGGCCAGCTTTTTTTTTTGGCCTAACTTTAGTCAGTTATCCAGCCAGTGGCTGAATATCTCCTCTGCCCAGTTAACTGTGGCTGCTGCCCTCACTCTGCCCCAGAATGATCTGACCCTAGCTGGTTAACATCAGGGTGTTCAAAACAGGTAGCAGTGGATATTCAGCAGTACTAAATGCTGCATACCGGCTAAAACGTTTTGCGTATCCCGCCCCGACATTTCCCATGACATTTCAATCAAATGCACATCCCGACTAATTTTCTTCCCGCTTTCCCATTTTAAGAATCTTCAAAAGACCTGTCTCGTGTCTTCATCATAGTTCCAAAAAACTAGCACAGAATGTGTAAGAATTTACAGTGAAACCAGAGAAGAAAATATATTTATTTTTTTTATTTATTTATTACAATTTCTTATATACCGCACTATTTGACATCAGCGCGGTTTACAATAAAACAAAAGGACCAGAACAACAGGCTGTTCGGTTTTACAGAGAACAGGTGTACAAACTTGGATAACATGGGTGAACTATTTACATAAAATATCTACAAGTAGGCGTGCTGACAAAGCTCTAGAAGTAACATGTGGTTACTTTCTTTGGTGGGGTTATCTAGGCTTCATTGCTGTTATAGCAGTTTCAGCCTTTATATATATATACATATATATATATATAAATATATATATATATATATATATATATATATATATATATATATATATATATATATCAGTTTCAGCCTACAAAGGTATCAAGTGCTGGTGCACCCATGCAAAAAAACTGTTTTCTGACAAGGTTTGTCTCCTAGTAATTTATAAGGAACCCTGCAAGTTATTCACACAGTAATTTCAGTATTCCTCTCATTTCAAAGTCTAGTATCCAGTCCCAGTTCCTAGCAATGAAGGGAGAAACCACAGGGTGAAAAACTCAGGCTTGGGAGCAAAGAATTGTTGTTCTTTGGTGCCATTTCCTCTTGTTGCCATTGTTGCTAAAAACTGATGCACACTGTGCTATTTTCTACTCTTACTCTATAATCATGACGACTAGGGCATCAGTTTGTGCTGCCTACCATCCAGTTTTTCCACGTGCTGTGCTGTGTGCTCCTTTTCAATGTACCCTGTTTGGCATATTGAGTAGCTTGGTGTACTTTCCCGCATTTTCCTCCCATTAACTTGTACAACTGCAAATCAAAGCAGCATAATAATTGACAGCCACTATGAGCCATGGATCATGAAAGTGGTCTTTCATTGTAGCACAAAACTATACCTATGCTAATTTGCAGTTGTAAAGCCGAGGGTTTCACATTCTCTGTAACCCAATTTTGCAATTAGGGTTCTCAGGATTTGAATTTGTATGACTCCAAACTCAGGGTTTTACTGGTATAATTCCGCTTACTGAGCTAGTTGCTGGTCAATATCTACTAAAACCTGGTTAATACTGATATTCTGCACTTTAGAGCTTCCTTGTTACACTTGAGTTATACGGTTTCTCCTTGTTAAAGGGCTCAATGAAGTATTTGACATCATTCCAGCATATCAGACATAAATGTGTTCATGAAGTCCTGCAGGACTCTTTTCTATTTCTAGTTTTAGATTTATACGCTGCCTTTTATCCAAGGAACTCAAGATGGCTCACAGCCATAATAATATAATACAGAGCAATTGAAAACATTATAAAAATACAAAGAAAATATAAAATACATTTAAGAAAAACAGTTCAAAAACAATATCTCTTCCAAGCCCAAGATGCATAGTTTTTTCTATAGTCAAAAAAAACTATGCACATTTTTTTCAATGAAAATATTGCATAGAGACAAAACAGTCATGTAGGTTTGCTTTCATTATTGTGGAAAACCCTACAAGTAAAAACTCCCTGTGGGGTTTGCGAGGCAGGTGAGTAGTTTGATCATTTATCTCTTATTTATCAACCGCTTTGATTTCATGATAAAGCGGTATACCAAGTCCGTTTAAATAAATAAATCTCAGAAGGTCTATTAATAAGAGGACAAACATTTTTCATCTTTTTTTTTTTCAGTTCATCTTCAGTGGTAATGTCAGTAATTTGAACTATGTCGTTGAATAAAATCATCTCATGAGCAAGGTATTGAAAATAGAGAGGAAGGCCTCTATCGCAAATTTTGATTTCAACAAATGAAAGTCTCCTCAACCCCCACTAACGGTAATTCTTGTAGGTAATTGGTCATAGCAGTTGACATCTGCTATAACAAATTATCTGTTATAACAAATAAACATATTTATTTACACTTGTTTGGCCACTAAACATAAAGTGGCTTACAGAAGCAAAAATTCATACAAAACTTAAAATACATTTAAAAAATGTTCTATAAAAATGAAAATAGAAATTGCTTCCATCAAGCTCTCTACTTGTTAAAAGCTTGCGAATGCTGGCGTATTGCCTCTATCTGTTTCTGAAACCATAAATTTTCCTTCTCCTCACATAATTGCAATGTTATTCCATAACAAAGGGCCATAATAGCAAAAGACTTGATTTCTAGGCGATGTACACCTAATTCCTGATAAAACTGGTATTTGTAGCAATAGGATACAAAGATTGTGAAGTCACTTAGATCAGAATGTGTTATTCACACTGATTCATGCTATAGTAATGAGTAAAGTAGATTACGGTAATATCGTGTATTGAGATTTGGCCAGAAATGCTTTGAAATTGCTGTAAAATTATGCAGAACCAACTATTGCAATTGCAAAGTTCTTTTTTTAGGTACATAATATTTCAGATCAGACAAAAACTACAATGGTTCTCTAAATTTTAGACATTTGTCAATCCTCCATTTTATAGTGAAGATCCCTCAAGATTGGTGTGATATGGTTATATTTATCTGCCTGAAGCAGTATTTTACAGCTATTACTAATCATTTCCAGCCAAATCTCAATACATAATATTACCATAATCTATTTTACTTACTACCATAGCATGAATCAACGTGAACAAGATATTCTGATCTAAATAGTCCCATAATCTCTGTATCCTTCTCTGGTTATAAAAAGAAGGGTTAACTACTTTTGAAATCTGGTTTCTAAATTATTTTATAAATTTAGTATCCACTTCTCCAATTTTAGGTTTCTCAACTAAGGGCCCGCTATTCAAAAGACATTTACAGGGTTAACAGTGAGTTAACTGTTTAAATGCCTGCTTACAATAAGAGTGGTGCTGTCAAATATCCCCAACTAAGTCCCTTACATGCCCCAATGCTAGCCGGCTAGCATCGGGCCATGCCGGGGGCATTCTGGGGCAGAGTGGAGGTGGGGACTGGCGCTAACCATGCAGCACCAATATTGGAAGCTGCATGGTTAGCGCTCCGAGCCTATAAGATAGGTGAGGAAAACCCTTGCCATATCTTATGGGTGCTGAGGCTAACCGTGCATCATCCAGTATCGATGCTGCATGGTTAGCCTCAGCGGCTTCCGGGCAGCACAGCCAGACCCAGATATTCACTTCCACTGCCGCGGAAGTGAATATCTGGGGTATGGGGTGAGCAGGCAGGTCTAAGCGGTTACAGCGCTTAGACCTGCCCAGTTGAATATCGGGCCCTACTTTCTCAATGAAACCATATTGTCTCAGTCTTTAATAGATTCAGTATCAAATGATGTCAATTCAACCACAGTCTGGTTTCCTCCAAAAACTTATCTAATCTCTGCAACACTATTTCTTCATCCCTATTTACCTGACATGATGGCTGAATATCATCAGTGTAAATGAAGCATCTCATATCATAGTTTGTGATGGGGTCTATAGAATATTACTCATCCCTCTCCAAAGGGTATATCAACAGTCCCCTTTAAGAAAGTCTGCAGCCCAGAGTTCAAGGCTGGGAGGATGAAGACGATCTGAAACATTTGCTTCTCAAGATCAAGGAACAGTCTTAAAATGGGCCTGTACCTTAATGTAAAGAAAACAAAGATTCTGACAACTGGCAAAATCAATAAGTTCATCACAGATGGAGAAGAAATTGAAATAGTAGACAACTTTAACCTACTTGGATCAACTATTAATAAAGAAACAACAAACAGTCAAAAAATCTGACAACGCATTGCTCTTGGCAGAATGGCTATGAAGGTCCTAGACAAGATTCTCAAGAGCAGAGGTGTTTCTCTCCATACAAAGATTAAATTTGTTCAAGCCATGGTATTTTCAATCATATGGATGCAAAAATTGGACCGTGAAAAGGATAGACAGGAAGAAAATTGATGCCATTGAATTATGGTGCTAGCGACTAATACTGGACTGCCTGAAGAACAAACCAGTCAGTACTAGAGGAGATCAAATCTAAGCTTTCTTTAGAAGCTCAGATGACAAGACTTTGACTTTCATACTTTAAACACATCATGTGAAGACAGAGATCATTAGAGAAAGACACCATGCTTGGCAAGATAGAAAGTCAATGCAAAAGAAGAAGGCCAGCAATGAGATGGACTGATACAATAACAGCTGCTATGGGTCAACAATGAGCCTCCTGACTGAAGACCAAACACAGTTTAGGACAAGTATCCAGAAGGTTGCCATGAGTTGACATCAACTCTTCGGCACTTAATAAGGCTGCAGGAAGAAGAGAGGCCCATGGCACCAGAAATCCTTCCAAGGCAAGCCATGCAAATGAGTCCTGAGGTAGGAACTTTAACTGGGGCTGGAGGAAGAGCCAGAAGAACCAGCTTGTGGAGGTTGAACAAGCTGGGACAGAAGTAAAGCTGCTTTTGTTTTCCCTGAACTGCTGTCTATTCTGGGTCTTGCTTTGTGGAAGTTTAACAAGCTGGGACAGAACAAAAACTGCTTTTGTTTTCCATGAACTGTTGTCTGGCCTGTGTTGAACAGAAAACCCCTTCCCACCGCATGCCACACTACCACATACTGACTTACTATTTTTCCCAAAGGGGCCATATAAGAATAAATAATAATAGGAAGAGAATCCGTCCTTGTGGAATTCCACATGGCCAACTATAATCCAGGGATACTTTCTGATTCCATCATACCAGAAGTTGTCTAGATGATACAAAAGATAAAGGCAGCCTAATACTTTTCCATAAAATCCATACTTTATTAAACATTACTCCAATAAAAAATGCTTAACTGTGTCAAAAGCTGCCATCAAATCTAATACCAATACCACCACACCTCCCTTTTCTAATGCTCTGGACGTATAATTAACCACATCAAATAATATCGTTTCTGTACTATACCTCATCTGAAAAGCTGATCGAAAAGGATATAATGATCAGAACAGGGACTCCCTGAAATAAACAAAGAAGATGTACATAAACCAGCCTGTCTATTATAAACAGTTGGTAGGTACTGGCAGGACCATACCGAGCTAGAAGTGCATCCTGTGCAACTAACGAATCTGGCACCCCCTTCACCTAGTCACATGTAGAAACTCGCTCTTTTTGAGCTTTCTGGAAGCTTAGTGAGGATATCAGTGCCCCTTTTATACTTATGACCTATGCAATCACACCACTCACACAGCCCTTGGTACAGGCCTGGAAACTGACTTGAAGCACAATATCATTACCATTGATTGTTTTACAGTTGTGTAAAGTGTAATAGAGGGAGATACAATGACCAGACCATAACTGTAAAGAGTCCCATTGGGAGAGGTGAGGCTTAAACTCTCATTTCAAGATTTCTCTTAGTTTAAAGCACTGACCACTAGACTACACCATTCCAGTACAGAATATATAAATATGCATTTTGCAAATAATGATTTGCAAAACTTGCTATAACTCTGAGCTAGCAAACTTCAAAGTTACTATAATCCTGGCTTGTGTCCTTGTTTGCAAAGCCATCTCTATGGAAGGGTGAATTGGAGAAATTGACCCAGGCACCACGGTTTGGTTATTAGCAGGATTTGAATCCTGGCTTCCTTGGTGTTTTGCCTGCTGTTCCAACTACCATGGCACAAGTCTCTTCTCTGCATCCACATCTCTCCCCCTTCTCTCTAGCTAGTAGGAGGAGAGCAGCACTTCTTATCTGCATCCCCCTCCTACTCTGCTTGCTTCTTAGTCTGAAGCCCGAACATATGGTGCCCAGACTAGATAGGCCATGTGGTCTTTTTCTGCCGTTATGTTTCTATACTCTTGTGGGACTCACAGTCACTGTGCATTCGGATTTTAGATTTAAGATAGCAGAAGAGGCAGATGCAAGTAAGAAATGCTGCTCTCCCAGAGTCAGCGTTACCACTAGGCAAAGTAGGCGGTCGCCTAGAATACAAACCTTCCAGGAGCAGCCATTGTTGCTGCTGCCAGCCCCTTAAATCACAACGAATGCAAAATAGCTCCAAAGCTGAAACTAGTATGCTCAAAATGTTAAAATGGAGAGGGAAAATAACAAAGTAGCATATGAGATCTGGATAAACTGAGGCACTGGAAGCAGAGTGACTTGCCTAAGGTCACACAACAGTCAGTAGAAGAGTCAGAATTTGAATGCTATACAACCAAATTCTCTGCAGCTAAACCACAGAACAATTTTAGCAAAAATCACAGTTAATATTAAGGGTGTATGTGTTTGTATGTATGCTAGATTATATTACAATAAAGCGGAGTATTCCAGTCCATGTATTAGTTCTATATACAGAGCTGCCAAGTTACCCAGCTCCAAGAAGGAGATTTTAAGCTTGCCCTGGATTCCCAACAACCCTATCCTGATGCATTATGAGACATACGTTGCTGATTTCAATGGGCGGAATCAGGAACTACAAAAACCACATTGCTTTGGGATGTAAATTCAAACCAGGAAGGAGACAAAAATTCGGCCTTCTGGAACTGGGTAACTTTGCAGCTCTGCATGTAGTGAATACATGCTAGGTATGATTTTGGAGAAATAGCCTAATGGTTAAGGCAGCAGGCTAAGAATCAGAAAAGCCCAGTTTAAATCCCGCTGCTGCTCCTTTTGATCTTGAGCAAGTCACGCAGGTACAAACCTAGGGGAATGTTTACTAAAGTGTGGTAGGAAGCGCGGGGTTAATGTGTGGAATTCACGTGGTAGTACTGCACTGGAGCCTAGCACAGCAGCAAACATGAGGTGCATGGGCACAGTATGTACTACCACTGCATTAGCTGTAGCACAAGCACAGTAATAGCAAGAAAAGGACTCAGTGCATGCGCACAGTGCACACACATTGCCCGCACATGCACGCATCAGAAAATAGAATGCTATACCCATGGTAATGGGGCATTTGTGGGCCTTGGATTCACTGTGGACAGTAAGAGCTGTGCTCCTAGCACCCATACAGGAAGGTAGCAATTGGCCAGTCCAGAATAGAGTGATGACCAAGAGTGGGCTGAACAGCCAGCATAACTCAGGGCACAGGGGCTAAGTACAAGAGAGTGGGCTATGCAGAGAATGTGCTGAGTCTCAAACCATAGGTGATAGAGTGTGAATGTGGCATCTGGAGACACAGGGAGCCATAGATGGGATCAGGCAGTATGTCCACAGTGTCTATTATGTGGAACAGGGATATGGACCCCCTCACTCTCAGGCAACAAGGGTGGCTATTAACCTAGGCTTCAGGGAAGACAAGACCTTTGGTTAGGGGGGATGAAATCCACAGCTCATTCTCCTCCTCTGATCATGATTTGACAGCACCTTAGCCATTGTGGAGTGAGCTCCCCAATAGTAAGGGCCAGGAGGTCAAGCACAATCAACACGCTTGCTCAGGGGAGCCTGCACATGGGGGCCACAGCATCAAGAATACCTACCACTGTGGTGTCACAGCCATTCACCCACAGAAAGGGTCCCCCCCATGTCCCCTCTTTCTGGGAGGGGCTCTGAGAGTACACCACCTGGAGATGATGGAAAATAAAACAGAAGATATTATAATGCCTCTATACCGTTCCATGGTGAGACCGCACCTTGAATATTGTGTGCAATTCTGGTCGCCGTATCTTAAAAAGGATATAGCGTTATTAGAAAAGGTTCAGAGAAGAGCCACCAAAATGGTAAAGGGAATGGAAGGATACTCCTATGAAGAAAGACTAAAAAGGTTAGGGCTCTTTAACCTGAAAAAAGACGGCTGAGGGGAGATATGATAGAAGTCTATAAATTAATGAACGTAGTGGAACGGGTAAACGTAGATTGATTGTATTTGTTATCAGAATATAGAAAGACTAGGGGACATGCAATGA
Source organism: Ichthyophis bannanicus (assembly GCA_033557465.1). NCBI lineage: Eukaryota > Metazoa > Chordata > Amphibia > Gymnophiona > Ichthyophiidae > Ichthyophis > Ichthyophis bannanicus. The sequence continues at coordinate 381,994,861 of CM066034.1, forward strand.
AGCTACAGGGTAAACTATTTTAGACTAATAAAAGAAAATATTTTTTCACTCAACGTGTAATCAAACTCTGGAATTTGTTACCTGAGGATGTAGTAAAGGCTGTTAGTGTAGCTGGGTTTAAAAAAGGTTTGGACAAGTTCCTGGAGGAAAAGTCCATAAACCATTATTAAGAAGGGACCCAGGATATCAATGCTTGACCCAGTACAAGCATTGCGGAACCTGTGTCTTTTGAGGAAAGTGCTAGGTACGTACGACCTAGATTGGCCACTTTTGGAAACAGGATACTGGGCTTGATGGACCTTGGTCTGACCCAGTATGGCATATCTTATGTACACAGGCCACAGGATGGCTCAGTAGACTTGGGAGGATCAAATGTCCCTCCAGATCCATGGATTGCTGCAACCCCAGTACAAGATGACTAGACAGGGGACACCAATCAGCCAGCTACAACACTGGAAGCCCATATTCAGTAATAGAAGAATTATGCTGCTGCTGAGAGCTAGTAGGCCTCAGCCACATTCTCCCTCGGTCAGGGTGAAGGGCCATCAGTCCACAGGGACATGGCCCATGGCAGCACCATGGCCACCGCAGGTGCATGTATTTACTGCCACATGCACCCCATGCACAGGGGCCATGACGTGCATTTAGCCATGAAGTGTATCACCTAATTTGCATGCTCCTCCCCAATTGTATTTTTCTGGCTCCAACTCTGCCTCTTAGGCAAGTATTGACTGCAACAAAGAGCTCTATCTCCTGACACCTCCACATCACATATCTCTGAAACTTGTCCAATGCATATGTAAATGTGACCTGCAGTCCATCAGGACAGCTTTTCCTGTGTCCATAGATGTTTGTCCACTATCCCAGCAGTGTAGTCGCAGACCTGCAGGCCTTGGTATTGATGTTGTCAGGCTGTTATGTTCCACCACCATGTCAGCTGTACCACGCAGCACTCCCAAAATGATGACCTAAGCATGCACCTTGGTATTCTGTTCCCATTTCCTATTGGCTCCCTATTGTTCCAATGTGCTTGCCCTAGAACATAAGATATGCTGTACTGGGTCAGACCAAGGGTCCATCAAGCCCAGTATCTTGCCCTTCATATTTCTTAACATTCGTGTATGAACCGTACATCCAAACCGTGTGGCGAGTGCAGCAGCACCTAGTCAGAGGCTGGTGTTAGCTACAACCATGTTAGCAGTGTGGTTCTGTAGCTAGCACGCGACTACCACAGTTGCCACATCTACGTACCCTGACTCCGCCCTCTCTCCTCACAGTCTCTGCCTTGGCCTCGCCTACTCACATGTTGCTGTGGTAGTGCAGGATTTTTAGAGTGGTGGCCTTGGCTACACACACTCCTTACTGCCAAGCAGCCCAACTGCATGCCAATGGCATGCAAAACGCTGCACTACTGACTAATGCACTTTAGTAAGCATGCCCCTTAGATTGTAAATCCTCTGGGGATATGAAACTATCTGAATGTAATTTGCTTTGAATTTCTGAGGAATGGCATGAGCTAAATCCAGTTACATGCACTACCTGTGATATGTTTGAAGTAGGACAGAATTATGCTGCCATACTGGTCTTGGAGAAAACAGAAGTCTGTAGGTTCTGATATCTTTTAAAGAACTAAGAAAAAGGTTGATGGATTACAAGAGCCTTCAGAACCACACAGATGAGAGTGGACAGAAGATATAACTTAGTAACAGCCAACTGAGAAACTTTAAGGACCTTTTTTGATTGGATTCTCCAGTGGGATTAGTCTCTCCGATAATTGTCCTTCTCTTCCTCCCTTCTCACTCCCTCCATCTAACAAGCTCTAACAAACAAATTATCCCAAAACACAACTACTTTTTATTCCGTCTAGCTGTAAAAAGAAAATCTTTAGTTCTTTCTCAAGTCATTTTCTCTTTTTTTACCCTTCTCTTGACTGTGGGTCTTTGATGTTAATTGTCCCCAAATGTTAGAGCGCTCCTTGGCTGATTAAGTCAGAGAGTCCTCCCGGGTTTTGTTGACCCATGAATGGGGCCTCTTCAGTGCTCACTGGAGTGCACTATCATTGCCCCCTCCCTTCAGTCTGATGGATTAATCCCGCTGTGTAAAGAAAAAGTGCTGTGTGCCGGAGGGAAGGGGAGAATGGGGGAGGGGCAGAATAGTATGCAGAAAATGCTCCGCAGTTCCTGCTTATCTAATAACACAGTTTATTTAAGCAGGTCGGCTGCACAAAAGAACAGGAGCTGCTGTTACCAAGACGGGGGCAAGATTTTAACCAAACTCTGATCCTTCAGTAAGCCTCTCCTCTCTCTCCCACCCCCCTACATATCCACTCATGGGCTAAAGCCTTTGGCCTCTCAAGCCCTAATGCTGGAGCTGCTTCTGTTCTGCTAATTCAGTCTCCTTTTCTACAGTGCTGCCGCTCAAATATTTCCCTGCTCAGATCAAAGCATCCCGCTGCTAATTCCATGATTTGCCATCTTGGTGGAATGTGGGGATTTAGATGGCAGTGTAATGGTAGGGTTGCCACCTCACCCCATGTCCACCAAACAAGCTTATCAATTCCTGGTTTTGCCACGTTGCATGCACAGATTTGCAAGTCTGATTTTCCCCATTGACATCCCTAATAAAACCTGAACTAGATCCCTGCATGCAAAGAGGCAAAACCAGGGCTGGATGAGCCAGTGTGGTTAACTTAGGTAAAGGTGGCAGCTGGTAGTGGTAGTTCTTATTTGGTGGTCTATCTAAAGGGAATTATATACAGGAAAAGGGGAAACATATACCCCACCCCTTATAAAAGGGAAATAAATTTTCTGTGTTACTTTATAGTCCTTATTTCAGAGGTATGTATACAAATGGACATAATCTCCAAGCTCATCTCAGAGAGCACTGAATAAAACATTACTTCATTTATTAAATCCTGTTCTACCATAATCTTCTAACTAGCCAATGCATTTATTTCTACCTCATTATGTACTATGTACAGAAGCGCTACACTCTTATCATGTGAATATTGTGTTCCCTGCCTTCTGTTTTCATCAGCTGACCCAATGTCATCTCTACGTAAAGCAGTTTAGTATTATCAGATAGGGATATGCACGACCAAGGAAACTTTGGTTTGAGCTCTTTTTAAAAGAGCTGTTTCCAGTTTTCTTGCTATTTTAATGTACAATTTGCCTATTTAGTCCACTTGCACGTCCACTCTTTGCATACAGAATGCTAAAAATGCATACAATCAATTGTACATGCATATATTTGTAGATATATGCATGTGCGATTTTAATTTTTAGACCCCCAAAAGAACTGGAAAAAAAACCCACAACAAAAGCACACTCCTATTACTAGAGGGGTCTATATCTTCTTGAGAAGGCTGAATCAGCCTTGTCTTTTTCTCTGTTGCATGCACTGACCTGCAATAAGCGACATACAGACTGAGCAAAAAAAAAAAAAAAGAAGCCCTAAAAATTTGCAAATTAATGGAATGGACTAGATTTTTGTAGGCTTGTCACATTAGTCGGTCAAACTTCTCTGCATGGAACTTTGATAAGGATTTCCTTGAATTGGCAAATCTGCATCATGCCTTGAGCAGGCTCACTGATTCACAGAAAGCTACAGTGAGCATACAGTGTCTAATGAGGGTTTCTATGGATCAGTGAATCTATCAAGGTCTGGTAAATCTGCCTGAATTTTCCTCAGATTCACTGAGGGAGAGGGAGAGAGGTGAGGTGCAGTAAAAGAGAAAATCTGCTGCATTTCCCTAGCAGATCTAGGGGAAAATCCAAAACTTCAGTCAGCCTCATACTGAGCTAAAATTCACCAGGTGTATGCTCAGCTGCAAATTGTAAATGTATCTTTATTTACAGTCCTGCTTTTTTTTTTATTTTAGGGTTATCAGAACTCCAACGCCTCATGAGCCACAGGGTAAGATTAGAACGGGATTAGCTTGTTCCAGGTGAGACATGACCATGGGGTAACCAAGGAGAGGCATAGCAGAGTTACGTGCATGCAACATTAGTGCCAGACTTCAGTGGCAATGTTTGCTGGGGGATAAAGTGAAGCAGGAGCAGTTTTATCATTCGGCAGTGTTTGGCGGCTGCCTCAGGTGGCAAATTTGTGGGGCCAGAAGCAAGTGCCGCAAAAATGCCTTTGCAGGGGTGCCTCGCTTTGCTTTCCAGCAGGAAGAGGCTACTTTTTGTTTTATCCTCCTCCCCTGGGGCCAGTGAATACAATGCCATTATTGGCGAGTGAGGGGAATGGGGTTTGGAGGAGAAGAACGCCTAAACGCAAATGAGAGTTGAAAAAAAAGGGCAGTGAGGGGCCTTGGAGCCTGTGCCCACACTCAGCATTTACTAGTCCTGTCCCGTCTGAAACAGGACGTCTGCATTGGAAAGGATGGGACATGGCAATCCAGGAGCACTGGCACAAGCTGCAAGGCCCTGCGCTGCCCTTTTCTTTTACTGCAGATCCTGGAGTCGTGATAATGATGATGGCAGGGCCAGCAGTGAGGGAAAGGGAAGTAAAGGGAGTGCTGGACGGAGATGGAAAGGGAACAGAGGGAGAAATGATAAACCAGGGGAGGGGGAGGGGAGAAAGATGCTGGACAGGGAAGGAGCAGCTGATGGACACGGTGGATGGGAAGAGACAGGGAGATTCTGAACATGAAGTGGGAAAGAGGGAAAGAGGCTGGAACTGGCGGATGGAAGAGAGAAGGGGAGTCACACATGGAGCAGGAGGCGAAGAGAGAGGGGAGGGACTTAGATGGGAAGGGAAGAGAGTTGAGAGATGCTGGACATGAGCAGAAGGATGGATGGAAAGTTATAGATACAGTAAAAAGAGGGAGCTTGAAGACTGGATGATAAAAAGGAGAGCTGAAATCTGAGGCAGAAAAATGGAAGAAAGCTGAACGTGAAAAAACAATGTCAGATCTCATGTAGTGCAAGAAGTGAAGAAGACAGGCAGAGAGAAAAGAAATGGCAAATGCACAGGAGGCCCTGGAAGCCAAATAAAGAGGACAGAGGAAAGCAGAATCAGAGGTTGGGTCAACATGATTAGAAAAATAAAAATCACCAGACAACAAAGGTAGGAAACAAATTGTATTTTCAATTCAGTGATTAGAATAATGCCAGTTGTGGGAACGTATGGGGTATGTTTACTAAAATGCTGCAAGTAGTGTGGGACAAACGTGCTTAGCATGCATTTTTACCACAGCAGGGCCATAGCGGCCATGGAACATGCAGGGGACATGGCCATGGTAGGGAATTAATACCTTGCTAAGAACATCTGTCACATGGTAGTAGCAACCGTGCATCAGATGCACATGCATGCTGTGAAGGCATGTGCTATATGTGCCCTACACTCATGTGCTATCACCAATGCAACCTCCTTCTACAGGTGTATGTCATAGAGGCCACAGCACTGTGCTGTGTGGAGGGTTGAGAGCAACCTGCAAATGCCTACAGAGTAAGACCAGACACAGCACACTAGCTGCAACATGCCTTGATAGCTGATAGACAATCTATGGGACCTGAAGGGACAGCCTCAGTGCAAGGGTGTGCCAACACAAATGGAATCCAAGCCATACAATGTCAGAACAAGGAGCCAGAGCAATGTTGTGGGTGGCAACAGGGTACCACACCCCTGCAGAGAGATCAGACCTCAACAGATAACCCTCAACCCCACTGATAGGACATGGAGCAAGTGGCCAGTGAAAGATAGAGAAGGCTGACCAGGAATTAATCACCTCCTATTGTACAGTTCAGAACTATGGGCCAAAGTACAAGTGGATAGGGCATGCAAATGAGGGAAGCAGACGCATGCATAGAGACCGTGCTGTGGCTGTTCCTGTGGGAGATGAACACAAATGCTGCATCTGCATAAGCAGGGGACCCCAGACGGGTGCAGGCAGAGTATCAATAGTGCCCTATATGTGGCTGCTTCCACCCTCTCTGCCCCATCTCTGTCCTAACCCCACCTAATTTGTGTGATGCTCGGGTAGTGCTGCAGCATAGCATGGGAGCATTATCGTGTGCTCCTGGATACCATTGGCCAAGTTGTGCACTATTCCTGCACTAAACCCCACAGTCTCAGCTATTGTGCTTTAGTAAAATGCCCCATATCTGCAATCCTTATAGTTTGCACAGTACAGGGGGAAATACATTTCTGTTTCTTTGATGTTGCACTGCATGCAGAGTCTGGCTTCTTGGGATTTCAGTTTAATTTTGTCTACATAGTTGCACTTTTAGTTTGTGGTCACTTATCCTGTATTTGGATAAGTGTTCTGTATGTGTGACTAAGGCCACGTATTCTGTAGAGCAGTGTTTTTCAACCTTTTTTGTGCAAAGGCACACTTTTTTCATGAAAAAAATCACGAGGCACACCACCATTAGAAAATGTTAAAAAAATTTACCTCTGTGCCTATATTGACTATATATAAAGTAATTCTCTTGAATAGGAATCAAACACTCACACCAACCCCCCTCCCCTGCTGGTTCACACCAACCCCCCTCCCCTGCTGGTTCACTCACACCCCCCCCCCCCCTCCACTGCTGGTTCACTCACCCACCCCCCTGTCACTTACTCACCCCTCCTGCTGGGTCACTCACTCACTTACCCCCCCTCCCCTGCTGGTTCACTCACACCATCGCCCCCCCCCCTTGCTGGTTCACTCACACCACCCCCCCCTCCACTGCTGGTTCACTCACACTCCCCCCCCCTTGCTGGTTCACTCACACACACACACACCCCCCTCTGCCCAAGCCGCTGCTTCTGCTTTGTACAGAGCAGCGGCTGCACTACACTTACATTGAAAAGTAAAGAGAAACTGTGTCAGGAGCCCTCCGGTCATCGCAGAGTCCGAGGAAGTGATGTCATGGGGGCGGGCTCCTCACAGGCTGTCTTTCCTTTTCAAATTAACTTTATTGCAGCTAAAGTTAATTTGAAAAGGAAAGACAGCCTGTGAGGAGCCCGCCCCCATGACATCACTTCCTCGGGCTCTGCATGATCGGAGGGCTCCTGACACAGTTTCTCTTTACTTTTCAATGTAAGTGTAGTGCAGCCGCTGCTCTGTACAAAGCAGAACCAGCGGCTGCACTGCTATAGGGAATCGCGATCGCGTTCGCGCCGCGGACTTCGGCACAAAAGCCGTTTTTTTGCTCTGGCCGCTCCCGATCTTGCGGCCAGAGCAAAAAACCGGCTTTTCAATGGCCGGTTTTACAACTGTGCCGGCAGCCGGCCTGGCCATGGAAAAACCAGCCAGGCCAGCTGAAAACCGGCCGGTTGGCAACCCTAATTTGTGAGCCGAGGCCACATGTTACGGATGAAATTGGAATTTTTCCCACGGCACACCAGACAATATCTCACGGCACACTAGTGTGCCGTGGCACAGTGGTTGAAAAACGCTGCTGTAGAGATCTGTAGTAATTTGGCTAGTTTAGTTTTCTCAATAGGGGAATTGATGATCTAGGGCCTACTGCAATATTTACAGTGCTGCCTTTTCCTAAGTTGGTCTGCGTGTAATTTTTGGAAGTTGGCACCATTATGGCATGAGGGATTTGTTCTACAGGTCCTGAGTGACTTTTTCTGGGCTTTGTATTACTTCACAGTATGCCTGGTACTGGAGAGGGTTTATGTGCTTTTACTAAGATGACACCAGAATTTATTTATTTTGTATGGTGGGTTCTATGAGGAAATGTACCCATTGTTGTGTGAGGAAGGCTTCTGTGGATACAGAATATGTTTACATTTAACATCATGATGGTACAGTGTACAGTGTCAGGGGTCATTATTTTTTATATTAAAAGTACCAGACTACATAATTTAAGTGCAATAATTTTTGCTAAGTATATCCACAATTGCAAATTTTTCATTTTTCTGAGTATATAGCCTGGGAATAAAAGTTGTGTTCTTTTTTAATTTGGGCAACTGTCTGACCAGTGTTCTGAGCAAGGGGACATCTGCCTGACTAGAGTTCTGCGGGGACCCTTCTTTTTGAGTGTCTTGGGAGAGGGGCACCATCTCATCCCTCACCTCACGCAGCAAACTGCCTTGAGCTGCCCCTGAGGTGAGGGACATATTATCAAGTAAGGTTTTTCCTTTTCTTGCCCCCAAAATTAAGCCTTTGCAATCAGTTATTCTTACCCGACTTCAATGAGCTAAACTGACGCACAAAGAGACTTATCCTTGCCAAAGCTGTACCCTAAACTTTAGAGACAGAATGAGTTTTTAAGGGAAGCAGACATTTATTTATTTATTTATTTAACATTTTTTATATACCGCACTATTCATCATCAGTGCGGTTTACATTGAACAACAACATACCTGTCAGTACATGACTGATCTAGGTTTACAGATAACAGGGAAAATCAACTGGGTGTGAACTGGGGAATGACTATTCTTTTCCCAGCATATTACATAAAATCCATTAACCATTCTAATTCCTGCACTTTCTAGATGACAATGATTTGAGTACTTACCCATGAATGTTAACTGAATTCAGAAGCTTTTACATGATGGTTGGGGGGGGGGTTGGGGTTAACAGGTCACCACAGCAGAATGCAGGAATGTCCTGAGGGACTCTTCTACCTCAGAAAATTGAATTTAAAACTTACACTCACCTTTACAGAATGAAAAAGTAAGTATAAAGTAAGGTACAATAATATTTTCAAACAAGTACAATATATTAACATCTTTCAACATACGATCAGAAAAACTTCTTAAATAATATAGTAAAACCATTGTGAACAATAACATTCTTTTGTACAAGTTATAAATAAAAATAAACATTAAATGAATTAAAAAGCAAAGTTTTCATTTGTCAACAAAACATCACATAATCTGATTCTAACTTTAAGGGGTATGTTTACTAAACCATCTTAACGTAGCAGCGCTGACGTTATCACGCGATACGTGATGTTATCACACGATAATGGTGCTTTACCGTGCGAGAACGTCATATATCGCGCGATAATGTCTGCGGGGCGTTAAGGTGCGCAGAGGGTGGAGTAAGGCTCCCCAGAGGGCGTAGTAAGGCTCCCCAGGGGCGGAGACGAGGGGTCAATGGGCGGAAAGTGGGCGGGGAGAGGCCCCATGCACACTAACGCCATGAAATGAAGCTCTGAAAATTAGCGCCAGTGAAAACCTCGCGCTAGAGGCACATTTGCACGAGAGAGAAACCATTTCAGTCAGCAATGTATGGCAAAGGCAGGGAAACCCAAAAAAGTGATAATAGTGATACATGTGCAGGAACCAAAAAGGCAAAAAAAACATATAAAATAACCAGAACTACATTTGAAATCCCCATAGCCAAGCTGGCCAATAGTGCTACTAATGATAAACATAAAGCAACACTACTGACAAAGCGTAAAAAGGAAGATATCATGTTTGGAAGGGGCTATGCTCTGTCACCCTACAAAGTGAATGATCCCACAGTGAAATAGCCGTGATCAGGGTTTTTGTCATCTATATTGGGCAGGTATGTAATGCTGTGGTCCAGCAGGGGCACAGTGCGGACTAGGCAGATGCCTAGGTGTCATATAGGAATGCTGAAACTGTAAAGCAGCAAGACAGCAACTGACGAGGGTCCAACATGGGCACGAGTGTGTGTCCCACAATGTCACAGGGGATATTACCCAGCAGGTACCCCCAAGGGCACATAACATTGGCAGGTGGTGCTGGGGGGAAGTGCGCATGTTCATGTAGGCACCCCTACCCGAGAACACACACCATAGGCAGCTGCCTACCAGAACACTGGATGGCCTGGGACTGCGCAACACGAGTACCATTAGCATAAGGGCATGTCAGAATGGTGGCGTAGGGTTGCTGGTGGCGGAGGGGGCAGTGGCATCTGCCCACAGCAGACCAAGGCCAAGCCCTGTTTAGGTGGGTGCCGTGCGGTGCAACAGACAAGGGCTGTCAAACAAACACTAATGGTATTCCCAGGGAATAATCTGCCTCTGTGGCAACAGTGTGGTGCAGTACACACAGCCAGTGTGTTCAGGGGCAGAAGGTCACAGGTTCAAGCCCCAGCTGTGGCTCCTGCAAACCATGTCTCCATATTTCACACAGTGGTAATAAAGACAGAACTGTTATTGCAGATTAAATAAACAAGCCATAAACACCTATATTTTACCCTAAAGGGCACAGACACCATAAACATGTGCAATCCCTACAGCAGAGTTTCCCAACTGCAGTCCTGGAGGGCCAAACACCATTCAGGTGTCATGCTGTTCCTAATAAATATGCCTGTGCTGCAATTGTATGCAATGCCCCCATTGTATGCAAATGTATCTCATGCATATTCATTAAGGACAGCATGAAAACCTGAACCATGTCTCGCCCACCAGGCCCGGAGTTGGGAAACTCAGCCCTAGAGCAGCAGCCAACAGGGGCACAAACACCACACCCACATGCTCCACTATCCAAAGCCTCATGGAGAGTCAGGCTGTTGGGCCCTGCGTGGAGCAGCATCTCCCAATACTAGCACTTGCATACCTTAGCAGTGCCGCCCTAAACTTGGGAACATGTTACACATATATCGAAAGGTTGCTAGTATTAATGGCAGATAACAAATCCGAACTTAAACACAATTTGTTGACAGAGCTGCATCATAGCAACCTGTCTGATATCTGTGGAGTGTGTCTCAGTTGTGGTTTCTGACAGTGTTTACCACCCCAGGGAGTGACCCCAACTGTATTGCATACCATAGCCATGCCTGCACTGTGCCCAGGACTGGTGTGGTGGCCAAGGCTGCCAAAAACCTCTATATCTGCACAATGCTGGCATAGGTGTGGGAGTGTGTGTATGTCTATCTAGTGTGCTGTGGCTCCCTACACCTTACTGAGCCCACACTGCTTGCACTGTCTCCAGTGTTAGCCTGCCAATGTGCATAATGAGGAGCAAGGTACTGTGGGTATGGCCCGGACAGGGTGGCGAGGGCAGGATGCATCTGCACAGGGCATAGGGCAATGTCTGGGACATTGTAGTGCCGACCACCACCTGCACGGACAGGGTGGCCACAGCATGTCATTCTGGGAGGTCACTCTCACCCTGATTGAGCAGTGACCGCGGCATGGCTAGGTTCCCCCATAGTACTATATAGTATTTCTCTCAAGTGATATTTATGGGTTCCCTTTTCCAGGGCCCAATCACTGACATACCTGCTTGGTGTGTGTGCCAGATCCCACGCCTGGGTGCACATTGTTCCTTTTGGAACATGTACTATGTATGTGCTAGCACACTGTCTGCAGCTAGCATGTGTATGGCTGCAACACCCTGCAGGATGCAGCAGGTGCACACTGACTGCCCTCTGCTGGCGCATGTCAGAATGTAGTGGGGGGCAGTTGAGCTGACCAGGCGCACTGCCAGTGGTCCAGTTTCATGTGCAGATCTGCATCAGCTCTCTGTTTGTCAGTTGGCCGGGGGTTGCTGGTCCCACAGTCTGTCATCAGTTAGCTCAACTGGCCCTATTGCAAACAGTGATAGTGTGTGTCTGTTGTTCGCAGAACATGTTCCCTACCCTGACCCACAGAGGGTGGGCTTCCTCCGTATATCTTCATCATGTGAGTCCAGACACACCCCTGCTCCAAAAACAGGTGTCCATGGCAACCTCACTCAATATGCATTATGTTGCAAGCATCATGGTCCACACGGGCTACGCATCACTGGCATATAGAAACAGACATAGAAAACGTCCAAGGCTGTCTGCAAAGATTACCCCACATACTGGCAGCAATGGTGAACTGCAGAAAAACCTACTGCAAACAACCCGGGTACTGTGGACCTGGTGCTGTCCCCACGACTTTACCCTCAGGGTGATCACAGAACACGCACAATGGCATGGTCAGTAGGCACACTGTGCCAGTAACACACACGCTCGTTCCCCCTACCCAGTTGACATGCTGCAGAGGTGAAAACCACATCTGGTAAGCAGATGTAGACTGCTGATCTGCATGTGAATTTTATCATGGGTACTCTTCTTGCTAAGCTATCCTGGTAGCCACACCAGACAGTGTGTCTGGTGACCTGCATTGGTTGAGTAGCTAGCCATAGTTTAGTTACAACCAATGTTGTTGTAGGACAATGGTGAATATACTGACCTCAGTGGGCAAGGTCATGGGTTCAATACCCCAGTGGGCATGTATCTGGATGGATAGGATATAGTGTTTTATCATTACATCAGAGCGTTTTACCACATGAGAATATTTTTAAAAGTGTGGCCAGTTGCATGCAGTGGGTATGTTGGAAGAGTGGTGTGGGCTGCAGGTTGCTAGTGAGCTGTATACAAAGTGCGTCCGTCAGTCTAACTGCCCAAGGATACGGCTGTTTATGCCTTTAACAGTCTGACATGGATCTGAAATCCGTGTGCACATCCCAAAGCACCCTCAGCTCAGTTGGCCAAACTAAGGTGCCCTCTAAAGTGCCCTAGCTGTGTCCTTACACTAGCCCAGTAAGCAGAGCAGAAAGTGTGTGTAGATGACCTGATGTAGCTGTGTAGCCAGCCATTGCTATGTTAAAAGGCATAGCACACGGGTTAATACAATGCCTTCCCAGCTAGTAGTGATGTGTGTTCAAGACCCCAGTGTGCCAACACCAAAATAAATGCCTAATATGCAAATTGTGGTAAGAAATGTCAGACACATCTCTGCAATGTGTGTCTGCAGCATAAATCTTTATATATATTGATGGCGCCACTGTTCGCCGTGTACCGGCCGTGGCACAGGCACGTAGCTAGTGTGCCGGTGTTGACGGCAGCGCACGTTGAAGCGTGGCAGAGCATATGCGGCATGCTTGCATCAGCAAGGCATCGAAGAAAATGGCGACACGGTCAAAGAAGCCTGCCTTCACCTGTCGGGAGCTGCGACACCTTGCTGGACTGATCTGCACTAGGCAGCATAAATTATTCCCCGGCTCCTCCAAACGCCAGGACCTCGGCTGCGTTAGGAGGGTATGGGACCATGTCATGAGGTGGTACAATCATCTTGCTGACTACCCACGTGAGGTAAGTGTATGGGGCAGGTCACACAATACAAGATGTTCAACACATTATCCAGCAATAAACACACATCATACATGTACAACATGGTATAGACACCAGTCTGTGGGATATTCAGTGCTGAATGTAGCTGCGTATGCTGCTGTGTGTAGGTATTTCTTTTTTTTTTTCATTTTTATTTCATGTGATATACCACCTATTTATCACATCACAGCGGTTTGCCCTATCCCCAGGAGGCTAAGGACCTGATCACAGAGGTCCAGTTGTCAGCCTGGTGTTATGGTACCTGCTGCTGTTGATGTGATAAAATCCACCCTAACCCCAGGAGCCCCTAGATCTGTCTAAAGAGGTTTGGTAAACAGCATGCTGACATGGTAGGTTCTGCAGTTGCAGGTTCACACATCTGCCCTACCCCTAGGGATTCTGAGACCTGATTACACAGGTCTGTGTTAAAACCTGTCCGTATGGTAGTGTATGCAGTTGCAGGTTCACACATATACTCTACCCCTAGGGGTCCTGAGACCTGATTACACAGGTCTGTGTTAAACCCGGTCCATATGGTAGTGTATGCAGTTGTAGGTTCACACATCTGCCCACCCCCAGGAGTCATGAGACCAGATTACACAGGTCTGTCATAAATCCTGTTGGTATGGTAGGTGCTGCTGTTGATATGTCCCTATCCACCCCACCCCCAGGTGTCCTGTGACCTGATTAGAGAGGTCTGTAATACATACTCTTAGTATGATAGTATATGCAGTTGTAGGTTCACACATCTGCCCATCCCCAGGAGGCCTGTGACCTGATCAAAGTGGTGTGTTAGTCACCCTGGTGTTATGGTTGTATATGCATTTGCAGGTTAAAACATCTGCCCTACCCCCAGGGGGCCTGAGACCTGATCAAAGTGGTCTGTCAGTCACCCTTGTGTTATGGTTTATGTTGCTGATGAAGTGTTCTAATCCACCCTACCCCCAGGAGTCCTGTGACCTGATCAAAGTGATCTGTCAGTCACCCTGGTGTTATGGTCATTTGTGCATTTGCAGGTTAAAACATCTGCCCTAACCCCAGGGGGCCTTAGACCTGATCAAAGTCGTCTGTCAGTCACCCTGGTGTTATGGTATGTGCTGCTGTTGAAGTGTTCTAATACACCCTACCCCCAGGAGTCTTGACACATGATTACAAAGGTTGATATGAAATTCAGATATCATGGTAGTGTATGTCGTACAGTTACTTACCAGTGTTTAGACAGTACAATGTCCCCAGGAGGCCCGCACCTGATCACAGAGGAACATTATAGATGCTGGTGTAAGGGTACTTGCACCTGTTGGGGTTTCACAGCTCTGCCCTAACTCCAGGAGGGCCCAGACCAGATCACAGATGTTAATAGCTCAGCTAGGTGTGATGGGCCATGCTCCTGTTGCAGTTTCCCACAACTGCCCTATTCACAGGAGGCCTTAGTCGTGACCATAGAGATATAGTAGAAAGCCTAGTGTCATGGTAGTGGTGCCTGGCAATGTGTACAGGGTCACCCACCTTCCGCTCTATCTCAGAACACATCACCCACGTGTTGTAAGGATATCATGGTGCCATGGCGGGTGTGTCGGATGATGTGTGTAGGTCAGGCAAACACACAGGTGTTTGCCGGACCACACAGGGAGTTAGGGAAGACCTCCCCTGGACACCAGCATGGCCAAACAACACGTGGCATGGTGCTGCCATGTCATGCAAGTAGAGTGTAGGAACAGGGAATGGGGTGTCTGGGGGGTTATGCACAGTACACATAGGTGGCACCTCACACATGCCCAGACCCACAGCTACACATGCAGGGGGCGCTGGCAACAGGTAGTAGAGGACACACTGGCCAGAGGAGCAGGAGCAGCACGATGCTGCTCACAGAGATGTGTGATATGTATTGGGCATCCACCAGAGATATATGGCCCCTAATGCTCCCACCCATTGCTTTCCCCCCCAGGTAGAGGATCTACGAAAAAGGGTTGGGAGTTGCGGCTGCATTGCCCAGAGGTCCTTGCCCGCCTCCAAAGGGGGGTGATGGAGCAAAGTGGCGGTGAGTGTTGCGGCCTCTGCAGCGCAATACAGCATGTCACAGTGGCCCACCAGCCTGTGGTAGGCCAAACTATGTACATGTGGTATGTGACTCACATGATGGTGTGCTAATGACTGTCTTCCCCCACAGAGGATGCTGCTGCTGGTGAGGGCCCATCTACATCGGGGCACCCCAGAACAGGCCCCACAACGCCAGTCCAGCCAGAGGAGGAGGAGGAGGGGCAGAGGGCAAAGAGGAAGAGGACAACATGGAGGGGGCGGAGTGTGAGGTGGTGCGGGAGTGAGGGGAGGGGGAGGGGGAGCTTGATGTGACAGGGGGTGAGGACGGTGAGGGGGAAGTGGAGGAGGCAGAGGAGGAGGTGGAGGAGGGGAGGAGTTGGGCGACAGAGAGGGTGGGTGGGTGGGAAGGGTCAGAGGGAGGAGAGGGTGGGGGGAGGGTGTCTCTGTGGGTGGGAGGGGACAGGACAGCACAGGGCACTGTGGGTCCCTGCCAGCTGCCACATGTTTGTGGCGATGGTGTCTGCCTGGGAGTAGCGTCCCCACCCATTGCCACAGACAGGACCCACACTCATGCCACCACACAAACACCGGGCACCTGGCATGGATGCAGTGGCAGGTGTGTGCGGGACCTGTATGTGGCAGTGGGTGGTGTGCTGCAACACCAGCAGACCCAGGACACACCATATGGTGGCTGGCAGGCGCCATTCAGTGGTTGGCTTCCGAGATGCACATGCAGTGTGCAGCTGCTATGGGTGGTGCATTTCAATAGCCATCCCCCGATGGGCATCCCTGCAGCATTTAAGGGGCACAGGGGCGCCCACACACGTGCCCTCTGCTGTCCTGTCACCCAGCACAGAACATGGGGTGTTTTTTTTGTTTTTATGGTGAAAGGTTTGTGTGGCACCTTTTCCTCCAATCAAGGTGGTCAAGTCACATCACAATTGGAGGTTTACATTTAACATTAGGGTACATGTAAACATGTAGACAGTACAGTTACTTACCAGTGTTTAGACAGTACAATGGAGGTAACATTTAACATAAAGATATTCTATAACGTGGTATGATAGATAGGTGTGTGTGGATGGGATGGGTGTGTGTTTAGTTTGTGGAGGTAATAGTGTTACTGTTTGGGTAGGGGATGTTGCCTGAATGCTCATAGGTTTCCATAAATAACAATGTTTTGAGGTCTTTGCGGAAGTCTGTGAGGTCATATAACACCCTCAGTCTTGTTGGTACATCTTTAAATATGTACTAATGTAAATATGTAAATAAAAAATTTTGTATCTATGGCACAATGGTCACGTGTCTCCCCTACAGACAGACTGCGGACGTGAGCATGGGACATGTGTGTAGATCCCTATGTGGTAGACATAGGTAACATACATGGACCGTCTCCACACGCAGGTGTGGGGGCTGCCCATGTGCGTAGGCGTCTGTGTCCCATGGTACCTCTGTGATGTGCCAATGTGTAGTGTGTCCCAACAGCTATGGTCACATGCATGCTGCCTGTGATGTGTGGCCACCATATCTGATGCACCATGCTTGTGGGGCAATAGGGGTAAAGCCTAGCAGCAGGTATGTGGCAGGAAGGGTAAGAGGGAATGCTGTACCCAGGAGCTGCACAAGGGGATAGCTGGTGAGGGTGAGACAGGTCGATGCATATCCCGAGGATGAGCGGTGGGGGACTACAAGCGCTGGTGAACAGTGATCTGAAGCGAGCTACCTTTGTCTGCCTGTGCCGCGTGCAAGCCTATGTGGGTAGACAGCCACATAGTCCCTGCTGTGGGCAGGGAGAATGGTCACACATGTGTGTCTAATGATGGAGAGCATATGGGGTGGGAGAGAGTGACAGATCCTTACAACAGATATGTAGCACCGTGAATATCTTGCTGGGCAATGGTGAGGTTGGGTATACCCCCACGCATAGGTAGGAGGGTGACCACCTGCCACAGTCCATGGCACACAGGGCATGGTATAACCTATGTGTGATGACTGGTGGCAGTACAGACACCACACCCCTGAGGGATATGGGTAGGCACATGTGGGCAGGGTGACAACATGGGGTGCAGGGAACATAGGGGATCACAGTGCCACACATTGGAAACAAACACATAGGTTGTAATAGGTTGTGATGTCTTTATTTATAATGTTCACATCCTCCGTGGCCGGCCACGGCGACCACAGCCCAACCCACCCCTCTGTCCCGGGACTTCTGGTGCCGCCTCTGGTGCCAGTGCTGGCTGCTGTGTATGGGCAGCCATGGCCTCCTGGGCATCCGCAATACGGAGGAGCGCCCCTGCCATTGTTTATTGTTTATTGTTTATTGAACATTTGATATACCGCCCCCCATTACATCGGGGCGGTTTACAATTCAAAAAGAAAGAAAGAAAGAAAGGAAATACAATCAATATAAACAAGGAAAGATAAAGAGAGTAGAAAAGGAAGTAGTGAGATTCAAAAATAAAAGGAAAAGGAGAGTCAGGGGATTACGGGGGAAGGTTGAAAGCGGAGGAGAAAAGGTGGGTTTTCAGGAGAGAACGGAATTTGGGGTAGGACTCTTCCAATCATAGGGCAGTGGGCAGGGAGTTCCACAGGGAGGGGCCAACATAGAAGAAGGCTGACTGTCTAGTTACCTGCAGATGTGCCTGTGAGGGGGAAGGGAGGTGTAAGTGTTTGATATGAATGGAACGAAGGCTCCGGGTGGGTGTGTGAAAGGTTAATAGGTTGGCTAAGTACTGAGGTCTGTGGGAATAAATGGCTCGATGAACTAGTGTGAGGATCTTAAATTTTGTCAGAAAAATTACCGGGAGCCAATGAAGCTGTTGCAAAATAGGAGTGATATGATCGCGGGGGGAAGCATGAGTAATCATCCGGGCCGCAGTGTTTGTAGGAGTTGTAGCCGTTGACGTTGATACTGAGGGATACCGACAAATATGGAGTTGCAAAAATCTAACCTGGTAATGACAAGTGAAAGAAGGAGAGTGATCAAGGCTTGAGGGGATAAGAACGGCCGGATGGCACGAATGCTCCGGAGGCAAGTGAAAGAACGTCGAGAAACCTTGAAGATGTGATCAGTGAATGTTAGAGCACTATCAAGAAAGACACCTAAATAACGGAGCTTAGGCACTAGGGAAATGGGAGAGCCTAAAAAGGAAGGAGTAAGTGAAGGGCAGACAGAACTGTGAGGAAACCAGATAGCAGCAGTTTTGGAAACGTTAAGAACAAGGCAGTTAGAAGATAACCAGGTGGAGACCAGGGATAAGCACTCATTTAGCAGGGTGATGTCAGGATGGGAAGAGGAGGTGTGGTGCAGAAGGAAAATGTCATCGGCATAGTAATATCCGGAAATACCTGATTGCTGAATTAGTAATGTCAAAGGAGCCAGGAACACATTGAATAATAGTGGCGCCAGGACCGAGCCCTGTGGGACACCACAAGTGAGAGGAAAGTGGTCTTGGGTGGATGAAGCAGAGAACACAGCAAAAGTGCGAGCATATAAGAAAGAGTGGAACCAGCGATAGACAGTACCTCGAACACCTGCATCACGTAGTCTAGAGAGGAGAAGAGAATGATCAACTAAATCAAAAGCAGCCGAAAGATCCAAAGACACCGCCACCGAGATATCACCACGATCGTGTGCAGAGTGTATTTCATTCATGACAGCAGTAATGATGGATTCAACACTATGGCCTGGTTGAAAACCAGACTGACGGGGGTAAAGAAAGTGTGTCGTGTCAAGATGATGGGCGAGTTGTGAAAAAACTGCTTTCTCTAGGGGTTTAAAGGCAAATGGCAAGTTTGATACAGGACGATAATTAGCTAGAACTGTTGAATCTAGAGTAGAGTTCTTCAAGAGGGGGCGCACCAGAACATGTTTCCATAGATGGGGAAAAGATCCGGAAGCAAGACTGGAATTGATGATAGTAAGTAGTGGAGGAAGCAGGCCAAGAGAGAGTTCGGAAAGCCAAGCAGAAGGTATAGGATCTGATGGGCAAGTGGACTTGCAAGTTGTGGAAAGAAACTTGAGAAGCTCTGGGGAAGTGAGGGGATGGAAATTAGCCCAAAAGTGAGACAACGGAGAGGATGGAGGGGGTGAAGTAGGGAGGGGGGTGGAAGCGCCTGAGGACAGGAAGGAAGAGACATGGGTAGGTTATGAACTTTGGAGGAGAAAAAGGAGGCCAACTGGGGGGCACTGGGAATTGAATCGCAAGGTCTAACATTCCGTGAGGACTGGGTTTGCAATTGAGAAAGAGTACGAAGGGTTGAGAACAGATGTTGAGACCTATTGGGAGCAGATGCGATTGATTCAGAATAGAAAGTACGCTTGGCTTGGAAGAGACTGGAGCGATATTGTGCATGGCAAAGTTTAAAATGGTGGTACGCTGCCGCTGTAGGGCTTTCTTCCAGAGGTGTTCTGCTCTGCGTAAGTGGGATCGCTGTAATCGGAGCCCAGGAAGAAACCAGGGATGACGGACTACAGGACGAGAATGACGAGACTGCAAAGGTGCAACACGATCTAGTGCAAGATCGAGTTCTGAGTTCCATAATTCAACCTGGGAAGATGGGGAGAGGGAAGAGAAATCAGAAGGAAGAAGCTGGTTTGCAGAGTGAAAGTTCTGGAGTGCAGTGGGAGTAATGCGGTGAAAAGAGTGCATTGGCAGGGAAGACGGGTCTGGGGAATCAGGACCAGACGCTGCCAACTGTAGGGAAAATGTAAGGAAGAGATGATATGACCATGGGACAGGTGAATGGGTAAATGAGGAGAACTGACATGGGGAGTTTACATGGGAGATAACCAAGTCTAGAGTATGGCCAGCAGCATGAGTTGGGGAAGCAACATGCTGTATTAAGGAAAGATCCTCAAGGAGTGAGACGAAGGAGAGGTCCCTTGGGGAGACAGGAGAGTCGAAGTGGACATTGAAGTCACCAAGTAAGATCAAGTGAGGAAATTGCAAAACTAGATCAGAGATAGAAGAGAGGAGAGATTCCCAGAGAAGGCGAGAAGCTGAAGGAGGGGAGTAGACTACTAAAAAGGGAAGAGCTGGGCGAGAGTCGAGACGAAGGAGAAGAGATTCCGGGTATTGTAACGAGGGGGAAGAGATTTGAGTGAAAGAAGCCACAGAGCGATAGATAATTGCAACACCGCCGCCAGTCTGCCCAATACGTGGAACGGAGAAGGCGTTGTAGTCAGGGGGTAAACATCGTGCCAGGAGGGGATCTTCGCCCTCCCTAAGCCACGTCTCAACAAGGAACAAAGCATCGAGGGATTCTTGCTCAAGGAGATCATAAATAAGGACCGTTTTCAATTGAAGGGAGCGGCAGTTAAGCAGACCCAGCCGTAAGGAATGAGTCGCAGAGGCTAAAATGGGAGAGTCTGCAGGGGTGTCCGCTGTGGCACGCAGCTGGTGGATCTCCTGGTGAATGGCTAACAGAGCCTGACGAGTGCCTGTGGGTGGGACACAAGGTGATGTGTGAGACACCTGTTACAACCCCCACTGTGACACATGCACATGTCAGGCATATCCCACCAGATCAGTCTGCAGATAAATCATGCACACAACAACTAGCAATGCATGACCATGTTTACATCTGTGTGTCCCATGAGCCATTCTCATGCCAGGAAAGGGTTCTGATGAGGGGTCATGTGAATCACAGATCTCACATGTGATACAGTGTCACAGTTCAATGTGTCAATGCTTGATCTGTGCACTGGTCGTATGAGATAAGCCAGATGACGTGAGGAGTCATGGCATACACATACATATATCTGGGGGGCCCTGTTTTCTATAACGCTGGTGCACAGTACAGATTACGCTGACAAACTATGCTAGGTACCAATACCCATGGGGAGGGGTCAGTCATGTAATCTGCCTAGATGACCTGGGATAGGTGTTTACCTCTGTGTGCTTCCTTGGGGTATATGGCCGTGAACAGTGTGCATGTGTCTGAGCTCTTCACACATGCTGACACCTGACAAGCCATGCTACAAGAGGGGGGAACGCACATGGCACAGACCCCCCCCCCCGCACATATGAGACGATCTGCTTTGTTGCCAACATATTATGGTGCACATGCAATCTCATTGTGGATGTTACGGCAACCCCCATGGGGATTGTTGTGTATGCTGTTATCCACCTTCGGCATCATGCCTTGCTGAGGCACTGTGGGCCCACAGCTCTGCCAAGATCGTAGCCATGCTTGTGGGAGGGGTGGCTGATGTCCCTGGCACCTGCACAGTGTGGTGACTCCCCTCCATCTCCGTACTCTCTAGAGCCTGTGAGTTGCTGCTAGTGGCCCCCACTGTAGCATGAACATCCGGTGGCATGTCCTCTGCCTCGGCCAGCACATTGTTTCCTGTTGTGCCCTCGCCATTGCTGATGGTGTCCCTGTACATTGCGGCCTCTGGCCCATCACCATTCTGAGGCCCTGCCACATCTTCCTCCTCATGTGCCTCCATAGTTCTGTGGTCACTTGGGGGTTGGAAAAGGGTACACAGCACAGATGAGTTTGCGCAGTGCACCTCTGTACACCTGTGTAGTACATCCCCGCCAAAAACAATGTGTTGTCCGCCTGTGCCTGCTGTTGCTGCACCTACAATAGGGACAGCACAGGTGCCTACAGTATACTGTGCCTGGCAGGGGGTGGGTGGGTAGCAGTCTCATTCCCTGTTGTAGCTGTGCCACATGGGATGCGGTGTGTGGGGGATGGTGTGCTGAGTACCACGCCCCCTATCTGCAGTATCAGGTATGGACTGGCTGCCTGACCTTGGATGTGGCCTTAGCAATGCATGTGGCCATGACGCATGTGGGAGTCCTGAGTGGGATTGTGTGCCGTCATTGTGTGTGTGAGCGATGTGCTTGCATTGCTATGAGTGGTATGCACGTTAGGTGTTCCAGGATGTGTCTGTGTCAGCCAGACGTTTGTGGGAGCCCTCCGCTTTGCAAGACACTGTGTGGTGTGGGTGGACATCTATCCCATGCTCCATGGATGTGGTGGGGTGTCTGGGGGGATGGGTGAAGCACTGCTGGGTATGGGCTTGCACCATGTGTGGGGGTATGGGAATGTGTGTGTGGCACTGCGGGACATGTATAAGGGCTGATCCCAGATGTTGTGGGGGTTGTGCTATGTGCATTTGGTATGGGTGTGACAATGTGCCTTCCAATGTCTGGTGAGGGTGGGTGGGGTATCCCCACTTTATGTGGACCCCAACAGAGTGTTATGTGTGTGACATGTGTGTGATGTGTTTGCTGACGTTTATTTGTGCCTACGTCATCATCCCCATATGTTAGGCCCTTCTCTGTCAGTGGTCTGGGATATGTCCCTGGATAGGTAGGTGCATACAGACGTCATATGTGTTTTGGTGGTGTGTGTGGGTACCCACAGGCCACTGTGTTCTGGGCTAGTTGTATGTCCCTCTTGTATGTCTCCCCCTGTCACAATGTGCTTGGTGACTGGCTGAAGAGGTATGATGACTGGCTGTGACCTATATGCCAGGTACTATTTTAGCAAGTAGACCTCAGGGGGACAGAGAACGCAGGCTGGTAATGATGAACACACCTCAAAAGGAGTAGGCACAAAAGAATAACTAAATGTAAGTCCTCATAAGCCATATGTGAGGAAGGAACGCTAGACCAATCTGGGTAGGATAACTCCAGTAGTAGAGGAATCAGACCTCAGTTAGTCCCCCAACCACATCTCCTTAGGAGGAGGAGTACTTCGAAGGACAGATAAGCCCTGTAATCGCATGAACTCTGCATACATCAGTGGCCAAACGCACCTATATGAAAGGCCCAGAGGGTCCAGCAGCACAGCCAAACTTCACAGCATTAGAGAGCAACAATGTAAACATGATACAAGGAGGTTATCTGAATACTGTTAAATGATATCCCAATGTGGCTCTTTACTGTTACATTGCTGCTCATGTATGCTGTGATGCTCTTTGATTACAGTGGGATATCATTAGCCACTCCTCAGATGGGTCCTTTACATCACTGTTACATTGCTGATCTGTAGTGCTGTGAATTGTTGCTATGCAGTTTAACCCTCTGGGCTTTGCATGTCTGTTTTCTGGACCATTGATGTATGCAGTGTTCAATCAGATATGGGCCTTGTCCGCCATGCCCCATGCTTCTCCACTGCATTGCGGTCCTCGACTATGTTCAGGATTGTGTCTATCATCCACACAGGCCCAGGTACCTGTCACACACCCCCTGTACCTACCCTGCCATGTGCTACTGTGTCATCACCCCACAGTTGCCTGTGTTAGGGCACGACTGCTCTCAGGACATGGTCCCCCACCATGCTCCTCCATGTGCCACATGTGCTTGGGCGTGCCCTGTACATTGCTGCATATCTACTACTACTACTCCTACTACTACTAATAAGCATTTATAGGGCGCTACCAAGCACATGCAGCACTGTAAACGTGAAAACACAAAAAGACAATCCCTGCTCAATGGAGCTTATAATCTATAAAGACAGAGCACTAACAGGTGTGGAAAGAGGTTTGGAACAGGAGCAAAGAGACAAGAGCAGGGGAGACAGGACAAAGGAAGGAGGTAGGAACAAGTATGAGAGGAAGACAGAAAGGTGAAATGAAAAAGGGGAGGAATGGAGAACAGCACACTCATGAGCCAAAGGCAGAGGCAAAAATATGAGCTGTGACCTCAAGTGTGAGGAGGGGCAAAGAAGATGCCTGACACATAGACAAAGGACGTTTATTCCAAGCGTAAGGAGCAGCAAGGTGTAAGGTGCATACCCACCTGCCTGTGGATGGGCGGTGTCCAGCGCTTCTGGCAGTCCACGCAGGTAGATGGGCCCAAGACGGTCTGCGAGTTTCTGCTCCAGGGGTGTGAGAGTTGGGGGAAAGGGGGCACCCCCACTGGTGCCCATGGCATGTTGCCTCTCTGCCACCATGTGTGCACGGACACCACGCTTAATGTCATTGAATCTCTTTCTCAGGCTGTCCAGGTCCCTGTTTGGTCCCCTTGCCTGGGCTATGGCCTCCTGTACCTCCTCCCACACATTTGTACGTGTTACCACAGTGGTGCTGTTGCTCAGACAGCCATAGAGCACCTCATACTACTCCAACACACTGACCAGCAGGATGTGGTTTTCTTGCTGACTGAATCTCACAGCCCTCCTCCGTTCCTCAGCTGGCACCGATATACGCCTTCGTTTGGCACTGGGTGGCCCCTGTGTGGGCTGCGACACACCCGATGGGCCTGCAGCCACCACCACAGACCCTGCCAGCTCTGGGCCCTGCTGAACAGGTGCCCCCCCTCCTCCCCTCCTGCCATGTCCTGTCGTTCCATCTCCCTGCCCTCTATGCCCTCTCCCTCCCTGTCACACATCCCTGCTCCTCAGCTCCTCTGCTATACCTCACACCTGCTCCTCGCCCCACCTCCTCTCCCTGCTGCCTGCTCAAAGCTCCTGTCTCTCTTGGCTGCTCCTTGCCTCCCCTCCTCTCTCTCTCGCCTGCTTTGCCACACAACTCTCCACACCAAACCTGCCTCTGACACTCTCCACCACCACTCACCAACCCAGCCACTCTCCACGACACACCTGCTTCTGACACTCTTCACCAACAACAACCAACACCGCACACCTTCTCTCCCTCGCCTACACAAACCCCTCAATGTCTAACAGGCGTGCATGTGTATTTATAGGTTTTTTTACATTGCGCGTGTTGCGCATGCGCAGTGGCATGAGCGCATCAGCTGCGCATGTTAGGCATGTGCCGCAGAGACGCGGAAGGTGCATGCATGGGACACCATGTTACGCATGCACTGTGCGTGAGCGTGAGGCTTGGAGCATGCGTGTAACGCCACGCAGCACATGTGCATGTCTCACACTCACGCACAGCACATGTGTAACATGATGTCCTGCGCACACACCTTCCACATCTCCGTGGAGCATGCGTAATGTGCGCAGACGATGCACTCGTGTTGCTGCGCATGCGCAATGCACGAAACTTTAAAAAACCCATAAATACACATGCACACCTGGTACACGTTGACAGGTTTGTGTAGGTGAGGGAGAGAAGGCATGCATTGTTGGTTGTTGGTGAAGCAAGGAGAGTGTCAGAGGCAGGTGTGTCGTGGGGAGTGGCTGGGTTTGTGAGTGGTGGTGGGGTTGTGTGGCTGGATTGGTGTGTGGTGGGTGAGGTGTGTGGCTAGGTTGGTGAGGTGAGTTTATGGCGGGCTTTGTGGTTGCTGCATGTGCAGTGGGAGGTGATCAGGGGCTGCGGTTGCCTGACGGGGGAGATGGTGTCCATGGGGCTGAGGTACAGGGCATGGGTGTAGTTCCGCTGCAACACAGACCTGAAGCTGTGGGGGCAGGCCAAGCAGGGGCTGTGCCAGCATGGCGCAGGAGGCGTGCGGAGTTGCAGGCTCGCCAGCCTCGCCTCTGCAGGCCCAGGGCCCAGCTCCAGGGCCCAGCTCCAGGGCTGTGGGAGGGGGAGGAGCAGCGGGCCGGCATAAAAAGAAGCCGCCGCCAGCGGGAAAACCCTTTCACCATCTTCCTCCCCTGATCGGGGAAAGCAACGCCGCCAGGCCATCCGGCCTGCCTGAGAAGCCCCTCCAGCCCAGTCGGGGCTGTGGGAGGGGGAGGAGCAGCGGGCCGGCATAAAAAGAAGCCGCCGCCGGCGGGAAAACCCTTTCACCATCTTCCTCCCCTGATCGGGGAAAGCAACGCCGCCAGGCCATCCGGCCTGCCTGAGAAGCCCCTCCAGCCCAGTTGGGGCTGTGGGAGGGGGAGGAGCAGCGGGCCGGCATAAAAAGAAGCCGCCGCCGGCGGGAAAACCCTTTCACCATCTTCCTCCCCTGATCGGGGAAAGCAACGCCGCCAGGCCATCCGGCCTGCCTGAGAAGCCCCTCCAGCCCAGTCGGGGCTGTGGGAGGGGGAGGAGCAGCGGGCCGGCATAAAAAGAAGCCGCCGGCGGCGGGAAAACCCTTTCACCATCTTCCTCCCCTGATCGGGGAAAGCAACGCCGCCAGGCCATCCGGCCTGCCTGAGAAGCCCCTCCAGCCCAGTCGGGGCTGTGGGAGGGGGAGGAGCAGCGGGCCGGCATAAAAAGAAGCCGCCGCCAGGCGGGCCCGCGCCTGGTCGGGCCCGCGCCTGAGGGCCTCGCCAGAGGGCCCTTTGGCGTGGCCCCTAGGCGTGGAACAGGGCGGAAAGCTTCGCCAAACGAGTGCACCATCAGACTTCCAGCCACACAGCTCCCGGATACGAAACACGGAAGCACAGCACCACCTAAGAAAACACCTTATCAGAGACATACTTGTAACCCTCACAGGTACTGATCCTAACAGCTTTGCATATCACTACCATTAACAATATTATGGCTTTACCATTGTCATTATATGTTCCCTATTGGTAGCCTATACTGTATATTATCTTGTAGCTTATCCCTGTGAGATTAAACTGTGCATTTTCTGTTCATTATCTGTTCCCTATTGCTAGCTTTTACTGTGCATTTAAATTGTCTGAGTAATGCTCCTCAGCTTACCCTCTTATGAGTGTATCTTTGCTGCATAGTTCTACTAGTTACCCAACAAATGTACCAACATTTACTGCCATCATTGTCTTAATTATCGTGTATGTACATCTTACTACCCCACTACAACATGTAAGCATGTTTGCTTTTACAACCGTTTGACATCATCATCTAGTGCTTTATACCCTTTAATACTTACTAGTTCTACTATTGCTGTGTAATCTGCAGTGAGAACCTATCCATATTGCAATCACTCTCTCCTATACACACAAGATGGCCTCACACATCCTGACTCTTGCCAGCCTGTATCTCCTTACACATTGGCTGGGAATATCCAATGCACTATCTCAATCCCAGAACCATATCCCCATCTTGAGCAACTGTGGGAAAAGATGGTCTGGACCCCACCTAAGTCACGACACACGTCGCTCTCACCTTATACACATTCCACTTCAACCATCCAGGACACCCGACCACAAGAAACTAAAATACTGCCACAACCTAAAGTGTGCCATGATTAATGCACGTTCCATACGCAAGAAATGGCCCGTTGTCCTAGATATAATATCCCTGTATAACCTGGACATACTTCTAATCACGGAAACCTGGCTATCATCGGAGGATAACGTCATCCTCAACCAACTCCTACCTCCCAACTTCTCTGTACATACAAGACACAGAGAAACTAAAAAAGGAGGGGGAGTACTAATACTTACAAAATCAGATCTTCATTTCCATATCACTGAAGCCTCCAGTACAAGTGACCTGGACTCGCTTTCCATCAAAAACCAGCAATGTTCCATCACTCTACTATACAGATCACCATCGTCATCACCTGAGGACCTCCCCACAATTCTCGACCTTGCTGCCAATGCTCACAACCTCAACCCACCTATTTGGATAATGGGAGACTTTAACCTCCCTTCACTTCATCAAAGCCATGCAACTGCATTCCTCGAAGCCATCGAGAATCTGGGCTTTACACAAATCATCGACAAACCCACACACGATAAGGGCAATATCTTGGACATGGTGTTCGCACCTCACGCAGCCCTCGAGGAAAACCATAACACGATGTTGTCTATCATTGACGTCCCCTGGTCTGACCATAAACTTATCACTTTTCAAATACCCACCAGGGACAGCCAGCGGCACAGTACCCAAAAATGCTACAACACAGCTCGAACCCTAACAAGAAACTTCCGCGCATTTGACAGAGAGTTAATACTATCGCAAACCCAATCCCTCTTCACCATAACCTCATCGGACCCGGAAGAACTAGTCACCGCATGGAACCTCAACCTCAAGGCTATCTCACAACGTCCACAAAGCAATAACACATCCAAGAGAATAAGAAATGCGGCCCCTTGGTTCTCCCAAGAATTGAGAACTTCTCTAACACAACTACGCAGACTAGAGAAGAAATGGCGCCGATCACTCTCCACACAAGATTTGACAGCCTACCAACTCCACCTAACAAGGCACAGGGAAGCGATCTCAATAAAAATGAAACAGCACCACACTGACACTTTGAAAAGATCTCTGAACAAACCACGGGATCTTTTCAACTTGGTGCAAGCCCTTTCTAAAGAACCAACTACTGAACAACACGTGGATATCCATCCACAAAAATTCGCTGACTACCTCCAGTCAAAGATCATACAGACCGACAAAATATCAACAGCCTCACTCCAAGACCATACCGGCATAACCCCTTTAAGTAAGTTTTCCGCACCATCTAGAAAAAGCATTGAAGATACAATAGCTTCCCTCAATACCTCCACAGCACAAACAGACCCTTGTCCGGCTTTTTGGATCAAGGAGCTACGCAAGGAATTTAGTCCATTCATCGCAAAATTGACAAAACATTCCTTTACTACTGGTTCCTTCCCTACAACCCTCAAGCAAACATCTATCAGGCCGTTACTGAAGAACACTAAACTTGATCCACAACAAGCCGAATCGTACAGACCAATAGCTAGTATTCCTATACTAGCAAAGATATTGGAGAAAGAGGTCCAAAGGCAAATCCAGGATCATATAGACTCCACAGCGCCCTTGGATCATTGCCAACACGGGTTTAGAGAGTACCATGGAGTAGAGACACTTCTCACCTTCTTATTCAATAACATTTTCACAGGCATTGACAACATCCGACAAGGCTTTGTGCTCATCTTTTTAGACATCGCTGCAGCCTTTGACTCGGTTCATCATGAGATTCTCCTCGGGCGACTGAAAGAAAAGGGAATTTGTAATACCGCGCTCAATTGGTGCAGTTCCTATCTAAATGGCCGATGTCAATATGTTAAATCTGGAGCAGAAGAGTCGAAACAATTCCATCAAACACAAGGTGTGCCGCAGGGATCCTCATTGTCATCTTTACTATTCAACATTTACATGCAGCCCATCTGCAACATCATTAGATCATTTAACGTGAGCTGTCTGATATATGCAGACGACATCCTACTATATATGCCTTTTTCAACCGTTCAAATGGACCTTACACCTCTTATAGAATGCTTCAATACCATATCGGATTGGCTACAAGCACAAAACCTCCGCATCCAGCACAAGAAAACGGAGGTATTGTTCATCGCTAGAGACCCAGATTTTACCCCACCGACACATATAAAGGTAAAGGAAGCGGAATTACAAACCAAAGAAACAATAAAATACCTGGGGATCACCTTAGACCAACATCTGGACATGAAATGTCATATAAGCAACATTGTCAAAGCAGTCTATTTTAAAATCCGTTCACTCAGACATCTGCGCTCCCTACTGGAGCCAGATGATTTCCGGACCATATACCAAGCACTGATCCTGCCGCACTTTGACTTTGCCAATTCCATCCTACAAGGTCTCCCGCAATCCACACTAAACTCGCTACAACTGGCCATGAATGCTGCAGCAAGGATTCTTCATGGAGCCTCCAGAAGAGACCACGTGACTCCGATATTAAAACAGCTTCATTGGTTACCTATACACGGAAGGATTATCTTCAAAACATTAATCCTCTCATTCAAGGCAATCAAGCGCCTTTCCTCCACAGCGCTTACGGATCTCATCCATACAGTGCCCCCCAACAGAGCCAGGAGGTCAACAGCCCTAAATTTATTAGCAACCCCGAAGACCTTGACAAAATGCAATAATACAACAGCAAATAGGGCCTTCAGCCTTTACGTCCCCAAATGTTGGAATGCACTCCCACCAGACATTCGAGCTATAACAGACCTGACCCAATTCAGGAAGGCAATCAAATATCACCTCTTCCTCCAATACTACCCAACCAGCGATGAATCTAGTTAGCACCACCTAAGAAACACCGCCCTTTTGCAACCCATACTCACAAGGTCTCAAGTATTCAAAACGGATTCATCATTTATTGTGCAATTCAACAATGTTATAGGAATTTTACCTCATGTATATAGCATATTTCATGTAAATAGTTCATGTATATAGCTCAGCCCCTGTTATCCAAGTTTATATTCCTGTTCGATGTAAAACCAAACAGAATGTGTGTATTGGTCACTTTGTTATACTGTAAACCGCGCTGATACCGAATAGTGCGGTATATAAGCAACTGTAATAAATAAAATAATAAATAAAATAAAAATGCGTGAGGACCAGGTCATCTCCCTCTACCGCCCGAGCATGGGGGTTATTAGGGAGCTCTGTGAGGATCTAAGACGTGACCTCGAGCCCCTGACTGGTCGGTCACATGCCATACCGGGTTTGGTCAAGCTCCTTGGTGCCCTACATTTCTTTGCCTCTGGCTGTTTCCAGTCATCTGTGGCCGCAGTGGGTGGCATGAGCCACCCCACCTTCTCACGCTGTCTCCACCAGGTACTGCGTGCCATGATCAGCCAAGTGGGGAATTACATTGCCATTCCCAACACTAGGCAACAGTGGGGGACCCTGAACCAGGCCTTTGAGGCATTTGCCAGGATACCACACGTGATGGGAGCTATTGATTGCACACATGTTGCCCTGGTCCCGCCTAGAGATAGGGAGGTAGTGTTCTGCAACCGCAAACACTACCATTCCCTGAATGTTCAGGTTGTATGTGATGCAAATATGCATATTCTGAATGTGGTCCCTAGGTTTGCAGGGTCCACCCATGACTCCTATATCCTGCATCACTCGGCACTATTCAGACAATTTGAGGCAGGCCAGTATGAGGACTGTATACTGCTGGGTGTGTATTTCTCATCGCTGACATGCCCATGGTAATCCTGTGACTAACTGTATGTGCATATATCTGTCTTTGAGGTGTATCCCTAGTTGTGTGTGTGTCTCATCTGTCTGTGTGTGACCTAACGTTGGGGGCGGGGGGTAGTGCCCTCCAGCTGTACCTTGCTACGGTGCTGTGTGATGATGGTAGAATGGATGCTAGCATTTGTGTCGTGGTTACAAATTATGTTGTTTGCAATCCGTACACCTACCCCTTGTTTTGCGTGTCATAACTTCACACGCTGATGCATAGTTGTGGTGTCCCATCATGTGATGTCATATGTTTCTGTCAGGATGTTTTGTGCATTTGGTTTGCACATACATACTTGTGTCCATTTGGGTAGACATCAGCTCCTGCTTTAACGTTCCACATTTCTTTATGCAGGTGAGTCATGATATGGGTGTCACCCCGGTTGCTGACCCCTGTGCGTCAACCACGGACACGTGCAGAAAGGAGTTACAATGAGGCCCATGTCTCCAGCCGCTCCGTCATAGAGCGCATCTTTGGCATTTTAAAGAGGCGCTGCAGGTGTCTGGATAGGACAGGCGGGGCCTTACAATACAAACCACAGACTGTGGCAGAGATCATTATAGCCTGTTGCATCCTGCACAACATTTCTCTCAGGCACCATATCCCTGATCTAGAGGATGATCCTACGTGCCCTCCTATATGTGGCCGTGGTGACACACGTGAGGGCACAGCAGTCAGGCGGCAGGTGATTGAGGAGGTCTTCTCATGTAAGTACTGCATATGTTGCCACATACATTTTAGATATGTGTGTACTACTACTACTAGTGAACATTTGTATCCCAATAGCAGTAAGATGCAACACTGCACTGACATATAACAGACACTGCCTGGCCATCCCAGCTTACAATCTAGTAATGACTGAAACGCAGAAGATGTGAGCAGGGCACAACAGTGGGTGGAGGTGGATTATGTGTGTCAGGAGTAGTAGGATTTTGGGAGGTGGTAAGCTGATACACATGATTTGTGACTGATTGGGATAGGGGCTGCTGTACAGCCACAGGCAGTTAGTTTGGGGCTTTGGGTGCAGCAAGGTGAAAGGTGTGTAGTATGGGGTCAACAGTAGGAGGGCGGCCCATAGATGGAACCAGTTGCCTAGACGTGTGTGTTTCACATTTTGTAATATGAGCTGTTGATTGGTTGGTATGCTCGGATGAGCAGGGACTGTGTGTTAGTTGTTTCTGTACAGCGCTACATGTGACAAGTAGCACTATATACATGCTCAGTAGTAGTTGGATTACTGGTACTTGAGATCAGTAAGGGAAGTTACTGCAACAACACAGTGTGCCTGCATGTATAAGTCAGCAGGAGAGCCTTGACATGGATGCAGAGACGGATAGGGAACCTGTGAAGTATCCTGATAGGGGGAGTATTATTGCCATTATGTGTGTGGCTGTAGAATGGCCATGCAGTGCAGTGTTGCATATTTTCAGGCAGACAGAGATGATTCAAAGCCAGATCAGCAAGGTGTAGGTTACAGTAGGGAAGCCAGGAGCTGATTAAGGGGGTGGATTTGGGTTTTAGTTGTGTGTTCAGGGAGGACTGGGGAAATATAGCTGATGACATCTAGACAGAAACCACAAGCCTCAACTACAAGCTGGGTATGTGTGTAGAGGAGGAGAGTGCAGTCCAAGACAACACCTACATTGATGACCCTGGAGAAAGGAAGGTATGGCCACACACACAAGGATGCTCTGATGGGAGGGGAGGGTTTAGGTTCACATATAGGATATCCATGCTTTGTCATTATCAATTTCACACAGTGGGATGACATGCAGCCATCAATGACAGGTGGCAAGCAGACATGGGGGTGTGGTTTGGCAGACATAACTCAGGCGTGGAGAGATATATTTGCAACTCATCAGCACACAGCTGGTAATGTAAGTCAAGGGATGAGATAGCCACACCAAGGAAATGTATATCGACAGAGGATAAGGAAGAGGCCCCTGGATATTTCCCTGTGGTACAGGAACTGACAACGGGGTAGCAGAGGACATTGAGACACCATAACATACACTGAAGGGGCAGCGGCCGCGATATGGGGGACGCAGGATAGTACTGCGGCCTTAGAGCCGAGCAGGGACACAGTAGCAAGGAGATGGTTCTGTTCAATAGTGTTTACGGCAGCAGAGAGGTGAGGAAGGGGATGGACAGAGTACGGGCCCTTGTAGTTTGCCACACACACTTCGGTGATAACTTTAGCATGAAGCAAATCTGTACAGTGTGATGGGGAACAGTCAGTCTGTAAAGGATCTTGGGGGGTCTGGGAGCTGAGGACATGAAGGTGCAGTGTGTGTTGCACAGCTCCAACATGACATATGTATGTTTATCTTGTGTTCCTCAATCCAAAGGACATACTTGGTGACCCTCCTGATGCTGTGGTGCATTGGCAGCTGACTGTACGCCATCCAATATGTGGTAGGTGGACCTACAGCTACTTTGTCTGTGACGACAGTTAGGGAGAGCACATGTCTGCAGTGATCTGTCATATTGTACATATGTTGTTGTTCACCTTTTTGCCCCGCACCCCCATACCCCATTTGTTGCTGTTGGCACACATATCCACATGTGTTCCTGGCCAGTTTGTCTTCTCCAACACTGTCTCTGGGACACATCCAACAGAGCTGCGAGTGTGTGCAGGTCCTAAGTGTTTGGGTGGTGGGTTGCACATACATCCTTCCCTGACATTGTAGCATCAGCCAACAGCAGTGTATCATTGCATTTGACAAGCCTTTATCTCCACTAATCTCCAATTGTGCACATACAGGCCATATGCTACTGCTGGCATGCTCACCTTAGCATACTGTGTGGGTATGTGTTTTTGGGTTGACTGTGTGATGATACAGCGTGCAGACATTTTGCATTATCGTGTGATGTGAGGGTTCTGTACACCTGGGGAGCGGTGGTGACTGTGCTATCTCTACCTTACTGCTGTTTACCTTGTGCACATTGTGGCCATGAGTTGTGTGTTGTGAGCTGACCTATCTCTTGTGTGCTGACAGACCACTGCGCAACAGCATTATTGTATCACAGATATCGCCATAATGTGGACATGCATCAACAGTGGCTGGACATGGGGACATGGTGATTCTACACATTTCAATGACATCTTCTCCCTTCACTGTGACGTGTTGTGGCCTTTGAGAGCCTCAGGGGATCCCAAACCGACACTTGCTGCAAATAGGAATGACATCAGCCTTTACATGTTAATGATTTACTGTTTGTTTCATGGACATTTCATGTTGAGTCTCTGTACACGATGTGACCAACTCTCCTTTAAAACCCCCAGTATCGGTAGGTAGGGTTGAAGCGAGTGGTTTTTCCCCACTGAACAGCTACTTTCACAAATCCTAAAGCAGAGCTTCTTGGGAGATGTAGTCCCTTCGCTGACCAATGAGGAGCAGTTGTGGATTCAAAAGTGGTTCAAGCAAACAAAGGGTTTATTTCCCCTCCCGGGGTTGGATTTTTAACCAGGAAATAAGGTAACACAAAACCAGGTACTTTCTGGTATAAGGACAAATTAAAGGTTTTCAACATAAAGGCTTACTTCAGCATAAACACATTAATTTCCAGCATTTCAAAGTAACAGTTCTGTTTCTTCACAGCTGTATGCTTTTAACTCCAAGCAATGCTGCCTTACTCTTTAAAGCATGAACTCAGCGTAATGATATTATCTCATTAGAAAGAATTATCGTACAGTCCATTACTTCTTCCTTATTATTTACATGCTCTGGCTCAATGTCCATTAATTCTTCCTCTGTAACAGGAAATGTTTGTAACTGCAACCCTGGTGCCATGCCTTTCCTTACTGCTCCAGGCTTCACTTGATACTCCTGAATTAAGTACTGGTTCAGGTAAGCATTCTCAGTACAATCCTTCTCATTACAGCCCCAACCCTCTGGGTAAATGAAATCACTGTAATTATTAGCACCCCAGCCTTTAGGCTTACCTTTAAACCTAGCTGGTAGAGGTTTTCTATGTGGTTTGGAACTGGCTGTAGGTTCCCAACCTGAGCTGTGCACAGAAGCTTTCAATTGCCTTCCTGGCTTTCTTTCTTTTCTGTACTCCCCAGAATATGGCAGGTAATCCAGACTGCCTTTGCTGTATCCTTCCCTTGGGGTTTCTGTTCTCTTCCTGAAGGGAAGCTCCGTTTGACCCTTCCACGGAGACTCTGTCCTTCTCCTTTCACTGCTCTCTTCACTGCAGCTCTCGTAGCCCACCTGGCTGCCTGCTTGGCTGCTCGGCTCACCTCCTTCACCTAACTCACCCAACTCACCTTTGCCTCATAGGCTCAACTGTGACCTCTTTATTAGAGTGACTTCTAGGGTAGAGCTTGACTCCTCCCCCTAACAGGTGTGCTGAATCAACTTGTGACGCATTCTCTAAGTGGTAGCATGGGCGTATCCCTTTCCCTTGTGCTTGGTTTCTGTGGTAACCAGAAGCCATGTGCTCTTGTTTACATCTCAGCACTGCTCCTGTTTCCTGCTTTTTAGCTTCTTCTAACGGGCTGGAAGGACCCACTATGTCACAGATCCCCCCCCTTAAAATATTACGGGCTGCCGGAGCCTGCGACGGACAGCACGTAATCCGCTGTACTAGGTTCCTGTGGTGTTCCTTCATGGCCAATCGTACTGTGGCTACCCTTTCTTGCCAGGGTTTTAAAACATTAATGTGATAGACCTGGCGCCGGCCCTTATTATTTTCTACCCAGTATGAGACGGGACCTACCCTCTCCACAACCGTACAGGGCCCCTTCCATCTGGACTCAAATTTAGGTCCTACTTCGGCCACCATAACCACCACTTTATCTCCCACTGCTAATTGGCGGGGTTTTGTTCCCCGGTCATAATACTTTTTCTGCCTCTTTTGGCTAGTCTGTAAATTCTCTAAAGAGGCCTGAGACGTTCTCTTCAAACGACTCCTTAGGTCCCTAAGGAATTGGGATACTTCTGTCTCCTCCTTATCTGGCTCCACCCATTGTTCTCTTAGTATATCAAGAACTCCTCTGGGGGCTCTACCAAATAATAACTCGTAAGGGGATGTCCCTAGGGATGCCTGTACGCGCTCCCTACATGCATACAATACAAAAGGCAACAATGTATCCCATTCAGACATTTGCCCATCTAGTCCCCTCCTAAGCATTTGCTTGATAGTCTGATTCATTCTCTCGACCATCCCATTAGACTGAGGGTGATAGGCCGCAGTACATACATGGTGTATGCCAAAGGCATCCCACACAGTGGCTAAATACTGAGACATAAAGTTGCTCCCTTGGTCGGTGAGCACCTCCTGTGGGAAGGCAACCTCACAGAACAATTTGATCAGTTCAAGGGCTATTGTTCTGGCAGAGGTACTCCTAAGGGGTATGGCCCATGGGAAGCGTGTAGCCTGATCAACGATCACCAAGACATACTGGAAACCGCGGGGAGTCCGAACGAGAGGGCCTATGATGTCCATTGCCATTCGACGGATTGGCGTGGATATGGCAGGTGTGGGAATCATGGGTACTGCCCTCGGCTTTGAGGCCGTGACCCGTTGGCAAGTGGGACATGCTTCACAATAGCGGGAGGTTTCCTTAAAGACCCCTGGCCAGTAAAAACGGGCCAGGATCTGGTCTAACGTCCCTTGGATTCCCTTGTGGGCTCCTATTGGGTGATCATGAGCTAGGCGCATTACTATGGCCTTGAATGTGGTCGGTACCACCAGCTGCTTCCTTACCTAACCTGTAAGCGGGTTATTACTCTCCCTGTACAAAATATCCCTTTCTAACAGGAATCGGGGTAGAGTATCCCTTTCTTCTTGCGCATAACTAAAGGCTCTTTTCAAAGCGGGATCCGCTTTCTGTTCCGCTGGGAAGGACGGGAACTTCTTCACTAACTCTGAGGGTACCCATGGTAACCCCTCCCTGGCTCCCAATTCTGCCCTCCCTTGGGTCCTGTGTTGCCTTTCTTGTTTTTTCTGTGCCGTGCCTTTCCTTTCCTCATCTCCCTGGATGGGGTATCAAAAAGGTCAGTCTGTGCAGGCAATGGGTCTATTGCTTCCTCCTCACATTCCCTTTCTAGCTCAGGGAAATCTTCCCTAACTCGGGATGGACCTGCCACTTCTTCAGCGGGGTCCTCATCACTATGAGCAGTTCTTGCCTGGGAGCGGGTAGAGACATAGCCTGTCCTCTCTTCAATACCCTTCTCCAGGGCCGGATTTACCTTGAGTGAGGCCCTACGCCAACAAAAATTGTGGGCCCCCAGCAGGGGCGTCCCAAGGGGGGTGCGGGGCCTCATTTGCATAAGGGGCCTGTCAGACGGCTGCCTGGGTGAGAATCTTCACAGTCTTGTCAAGTGCATATATCTATATGATTTGCAAGGTATTGTGGGCAATGTAGTTCATTCACACCAGACACAGCTGCTGACAATAATTTAGTTGTGCTCTTGGGTAAAGCCAATAAGATATTTATTTATGGGGTTATTTCTCCCAACACAGATATGCTTGGTAGCACATAAATTAGGTTACTTGCTTTCAGTGTTAACTTGGAAAACCAAAGTTAAAATCAGGAAAACAACAAATGAAAAGCCACAAAGCAAGAAACAAACTGTTCTTTTCAGGTTAACTTCTGATTACTTTCCACATAGATACAGAAGTGATTCTCTCCTAGCTCACAAGCAATTAGGTAAGGCTTAATTGCTAGCAGTTACCAGCTGAAACCCCTTAGCTGGCTTGCCTTCCACTGTGTGGGTCAAATCCTGCTTCAGGAGCTTTTCTGAGTAGATTAAAGAACAAATTTGTATTTCTTTGTGATGGTTGCTGTACTTTATAACAGAAAGTTACCAACGGAGTTTAGATAGAGAGCAGTCCATATAAACAGGATCCTCATCTGCTATTATTCCCCCTTGTTCAACAAGCATGGGTTCAATATCATGGATTGGCACAGATGAATCTCTCAATGGAGCATTTTCAGGAGAATACTTGTTTCCCTGCTGTCTTTCAAGGTTATGGCTAGGACATAGATCAGTGTTCATACCTGAGCTTCCATTGCTGCTAGAGTTCCTCTCTATATAGCCTGGCCAGTATGTAGTCCAGTTCTTATGTCCAGCCTTCCAATCCAGATCCCTGGACACTGGATCTCTCTTCACATACCTTCTGGCACGGGTCCTAGGGTCCCTTCCACGTGCAGCCGTCTCCCTCACAGGTACCCTCTGGAGATTCCTAGCTCTGCAGCACCATTCCTCTGGCTTTCCCCAGTCCAATGGTGTATGCTGGCCCTTGGAATACCTCCCAGTATACGTACTGCTTTGGACTCTTCTAGACCTCTCAAAGGCTTTTCTCTTCCTTCTTCCAAAGGGTCTCTTTCCCTCTCTGTCCGTCCGGTTTGGCTTCTGCTTCTGATGATCCTTCAGATGAAACTGATGAACCTTCTCTGGATATTCAAGGTGATCATGAAGATGGTCATCTGTAGAATAAACTCTACTCTTATTCTGCTTAGATGAGTGCTCCTCCCTAACACAGCGCAGCTGTGCTGAATCAGGCCCTGCCCTTTGAGATGTGCTCCTCCGTAACACAGCGCAGCTGTGCTGAATCAGGCCCTGCCCTTTGAGATGAGTGCTTAGGGATTACCTCATAGCCCTCCTGATTGAACACACGTTTCCCCACTTCAGCTCCTCTAATGGCTGTTGGAAACCTGGTGCATTCTGGGACTGGTAGTCTTTTATGGGAGAATTCTGTTTTCTTATTTCTACCAGAACTGACAGGTTGCTTGTTCAGAGTCACTTCACCTTTTCTATAGCTCCTTCCTGAGCTATGATAAGCTTCCTTATCACATACCCCCCTGCTTAAGTTATTACGGACTGGTGTAACTGGTGAAACTTCTTCTCTACAGTCCGTAATCCGGGAAAGGGCATCCGCATTCTTGTGTAACTTCCCAGCACGATGTTCAACTTGAAAATCAAATGCCTGTAAGGCCATGTACCAGCGTGTCAACCTAGCATTGTGGTTCTTCATTTGCTGCAACCACTTAAGTGGGGCATGGTCCGTGACCAACTGGAACTTTCTCCCTGTAAGGTAAAACCTTAACGCCTCCACTGACCACTTGATAGCTAAACATTCTTTTTCTATTGTGGAATACTTTTGTTCAGCCGGTGACAGCTTCCTGCTCAGGTACATCACAGGATGCTCCTCCCCATCATGACACTGGGATAGAACCGCTCCTAGCCCTACATCCGATGTATCCGTTTGAACCAGAAAGGGTTTCTTGAAGTCCACCCCTTTCAGTACCGGTCCTGTACACAATTTTCCTTTTAAGACTGAAAACGCTTTTTCAGCTTCAGGTGTCCACTTTAGCTGGTTTGGACAATTCTTCCGCAGCATATCCGTGAAAATTGCACTTTTCTCTGCGAATTGCGGTATAAACCTGCGGTAGTATCCAATAAGTCCTAAGAAACTTCTTAGTTGTTTCTTTGTTGTTGGAGGAGGAAAATTCCTGATGCTATCTACTTTACTCATTAGAGGTTTAATTTTTCCGGGGGGCGGAGCCTGA
The DNA here is from genome assembly GCA_033557465.1 of Ichthyophis bannanicus. Taxonomy (NCBI): domain Eukaryota; kingdom Metazoa; phylum Chordata; class Amphibia; order Gymnophiona; family Ichthyophiidae; genus Ichthyophis; species Ichthyophis bannanicus. The sequence continues at coordinate 382,034,189 of CM066034.1, forward strand.
TGTCCAGCGGGTAGGACGCTTTGCGTTGAAGCTCCCGAGAGGCCTACTTAGAATCCTGACTTAATACCTATACAAATTTACTATTTCGCTCCGAGCTGACCGGGGCACCTCGGGGGGGATGGCGGCCCATAAACCAGCGCGCTTGGACTTCGGGTCTCCTTCTTCTTCTCATGGAAAACGCTCCAAAACAGAGGTGTCCTCCCCACAGAAGATGGTTCCATTTCGTGAAAACCCCGAAATGCACCTGGAGATTTTGGAGGAAATACGCGGCGTGAAGGAATTGGTGCAGTCCAATGGAGAAGCGCTTCGAGCCATGCGAGAAGACTTTGGAGTGCTCCAGGACCGACTTGAAAGTCTTTCATTACGGCAGGACAACATGGCGGGGGTCCTCGACTCGCACGAGGTGCGCTTGGGCAAACTGGACAAGGCTGAGCGCCAGATACAGAATCTTCAAAAGGAGTTAGAAGATAGCAATAATCGAGCCCGTCGCAACAATGTGAGGCTCCTCGGAATGCCGGAGGGGGTGGAAGCAGGAGATATAAGAGAATTCTTGCTCAAAACTCTTCCCTCCTTGCTGAAGATCACTTTTCACAGAGAACTGGAAATCGATCGAGCACACCGTGTTCCTGCCCACATGGCGCTCAACCGCACGACCCCCCGGCCTATTATCTTTAGCTTGCTACGATATCAACAAGTGGAACAAATTTTACATGCTGCCCGAGCGAATCATCATTTGGAATTTGAAGGTCGTAAGGTCTCCTTCTTTCCTGATTTGGCAAAGCCTACCGTTGACCGTCGGAAGAAACTCCTTGCTTTTCGCCCTCGACTTCAACAGCTACAGGCTCGCTTTGGCCTGTTGTATCCAGCGAAGCTCCGAGTGACTCTCCACAACCAAACCAGGACGTTCGAAGATCCTGATCTACTATCAACATTTTTAGACTCCAAAGAAGCAGAGCAGATGCGCTAATCCCAAATCTTGGACTCTTATCTGCCGGCTCTATCCGCCATTTTGAAGGGCCCGATGCGGCGGTCATAGCCAAGCACAGAAATAGCCTGGACTTTCTTTCTTTCTCTATATGACTTTTGTTTTTTGGTCTCCTATCCCTTCATGATGTGTGCCTCGGTCGGATTCGGAGCACGCACAGTCCTACAGGTTATGTGTTTTTTTCAATTTCGGCCTTCTCTGGGGTTTCTCCCCGCAGACACATGGTCGCCAGTAATTTTGGGGTTTTGCTTCTCCTCTACCGTACTGCGGTTTTCTTTGTTAATGTGGGGCGCTTCATTGTATTATATTAGCTTATTTTTCCTATGTCATGTGTACAGCCAGATACAGTCAGTTTGAGGGACATAGTGAAATTATGTGTGCTATCATGCTCAGAATTTTAACTTCTCTGAATGGCCTTATGTAAAATCTTATCATTCACCGTCAAAGGCATTAATGGTCCACTCAAAGGAAAGAAAATCCTTAGCTATCTTAGCCATGAGCATGTTGATTTAGTGCTTCTTCAGGAAACGCATTTAAACTCTGCTGAAACACTGAAACTCAATGCTAAGCCTCACATGGTAGCTGCCTATTCTCCCACCGTTTCCAAATGGTACGGGATAGCCATTCTGGTTAAGAAGTCTTTGCACGCTACTGTACCTGATATTAGCGCTGACAAGGAGGGTAGATGGGCCCGTGTACACCTTGAGGTTGGAGATAGTGAATTCACGTGTATTTGCATTATGCCCCGAATGTGGACAACCCTGCTTACTATGCAAGTATTGCGCAGTTGGCCTTGGCCTCTGCCAATGCTCCATTAATACTTGGCGGCGATTTTACTCAAGTGTTCCCTCAATCTTTTCTTCTCAAACAAGGTGCTCGTTGGTTGGAAGATCCAGTACCGAGTAGACCTGTGTGGCTAGATATAGAAGCGGGCCTTTGCAAACCGATTCCTCTTACTTTTCTCCCTGGTATGACTCTCCCATCAGACTCCCACTATCCACCAATGCTTTTAGACACTTTAGGTGCCTTTAATACTCTTCTGCAATCTTTAGACTCCCGACTCTGGTCAGTGCAACTTCAGCATCGTCTTCGGAGCACTAGAGTACTCCCGCCATCGGCATTCTCTACATAAGGTTGATTGGAGACTTTCCGATCTCTCGGTAGTTCACCGGGTTGTAGCATCCAATTTTACTAAACCTCATGTAATGCTATAACTAGAGATACCCCTATAGCGCAGAAAGTATGGGAGAGTGAATTGCATGTGACTTTGACCTCGGAGCAATGGAGCCTTATCTGGAGTAGAGGGACACGGGTTCCCGATCCGCCTCACTCACTCAGACCCTCTTCTTTCTAGCCCACCGGTGTTTTTACATTCCTTACATTCCTCACAGATTAGACAAATGGAACACTCCTCAGGGCAATGGTTGCTGGACACGTCCTGCGGCCATTGGTTCATTGCCTCATGTTATGCATGAATATCCCGCACTACAGTATTACTGGCGTCGGGTCTGGGGTCGTATTTAGTCTATCTCGCACTCTCAGGAGCCCCTTTCTTGGAGGATAGTGGGACTTCGCCCAGTTGCGGGGATCCCCTCTCTCCCAAAAATGGCTTATCTCCTTTCGAACTTTATGCTTGGCATTGCTATTTCCCTAATTAAGTTATACTGGAAAATTAGCTCCCATCTGAGCCCCAATGAATGGTGGAATCATGCCTGTCTTTACAGTAAATATGAACAAATACCTCGTCTGTTCGCTTCCTCCATTCAGACTCCTTCTCATTGGTCTCAATGGAAGATGCTCAATGACTATGTACATTTTGCTAAATGCTCTCATCTGACTGTCTAACTTTGTATATATCTCTGTCCCATGATCATGCTGTATTGTAGATACTCTTTTGATCGTTTGATGTATAATCACTGTTAATTGGAAGCGCTCACATGCTGATATAATCGGGTAGAGAAGAAGCATCGGGGTGGGGGGTAATGGGTTTACTTTTCCTTATTGTATACTTGTTTTGTCTCTTTTGGTGTGTTGTTTCTTTTGTTTGTTGCAAAATGAAAATAAAAGTTTAAAAAAAAAGAGGTTTAATTTTTCCTCTTCCCACTAGGTGGCCTAGGTATTTTACCTCCCTATTTGCAAAGGCACACTTCTTCGGGTTTAAAGTGATTCCCGCTTGCTTCATGGAGCACAAGACTGCCCTGATCCTCTTCAGATGCTCCGCCCAGGTGTTACAATGGATTATGACATCATCCATATATGCAAAAGCATAATTTTGGTGGGGTTGAAGTACCTGATCCACTAACCTTTGGCAGGTAGCCGCTGCTCCATGCAGTCCGAAAGGCATCCTCTTGAACTGGAAAAGGCCAACGGGGGTGCTGAACGCAGTCTTCGGCTTTGACTCCCTGGTGAGCGGGATTTGCCAATATCCTTTTGTCATATCAAGGGTGGTTAAGTATTGAGCCTGTCCCAGCTGGTCCAACAGCTCTTCAATTCTTGGCATTGGATATGCATCAAAAACTGATATGGCGTTTACCTGCCGGAAGTCAATACAAAATCTTAAAGATCCATCAGGCTTTGGCACCAGGACTATGGGGCTATTCCAGGGACTCTTTGACTCCTCTATTACTCCCATGTCCAACATCTCCTGGACTTGTGCCACTACTTCCTGTCTTTTGGCTTCAGGCAAGCGGTATGGCCTTTGACGAACTAATTTCCCAGGTGGAGTTATTATTTCATGGGCAACCAAATGTGTCTCCCCAGGTATGGGTGTCAACACATCTGGAAACTCTTTGAGCAATTTCCTAATTTCTTCCTGTTGTACCACTGTCAGGTCCTCACCTATTTGGGGCTCTGATTTTTCTTTACAATCAGATACCTGGGGTCCCAAATCTTCCTCTTCATTCACCTCCCTCTCTCGGGCACAGGTGGCAGCTAGGCTTTTAACCCCTTTGACATCAGTAGAACCAAAGCCTTTGGTTCCACGTTCAGAATTCTCCAGGGATGTGCCCTCCTCCACAGGTGGAAAACCCAGCCTCTCACAGATCAATTGGGCAATTCTGTCTCCTGTCTTCACGTGATAATCATTCTGTCCAAAATTAAACAACAGAACTTTAATATTGCCCCTGTAATCGGGATCAATTACTCCCGCACCCACATCGATGAAATATTTAAGGGCTAATCCGGACCTTGGGGCTACTCTCCCATAACATCCAATAGGTATTTCCACTTGGAGACCAGTGTCCACCAGGGCTCTCCCTTGGCTAGGTACAGTCACATTTTCTATACTGCACAGGTCAAACCCAGCAGCTTGAGGGGTTGCCCGCTTAGGAGCTTGGGCCTTCTCTGTGACCCTATGGTACTTTAGGACGAATGTCTGCTTTGGGGTAGCTTGGTCTTCTGGACGCTTAACCATCTTTTTAGCTGGGGTCTGAGGACTTCCAAATAAAGGCCCGGGAGCTATTACCATTAAACCTTCTCCCTCCTTCTTTCCTAGTCCTTCCACTAGACCCTGCTTAAATCTTGGCCAGTCTCTTCCTAGAACCAAATCAAAGGGTAGCCTAGGCACCACTGCTAACAGGACTTCCTCTTGTCCCCCCAGGCACTTAACCTTTAGCCTATAGGTGGGATATGAAGTTGCAGCACCATGAATGCATCTGATGTGAACTTGGCTTTCAGGGGTTCTAGGCACAAATCCTTCTTGGGCCTCTATCCTCTTCCAAAGCCTTTTTGACATCATACTCCGGTCTGCCCTAGAGTCTAACAGAGCATTTGTGGTAATTCCCTGCACATCAACCATCAAAAGAAATCCTTCTTTGGGCTGTTTTAAATCCACACCCATTAAACTAGTGTGTGTCTGGCATTTCTTTTCTAAATGTCCCCATTTTCCACACTTGAAACATTTCTTTCTATTCCACTGTGTCATCTGGTTTGATACAGTACATTCATTTTCAGAAACATTTTTAATTATTCTCTTTTCTGATACAGCACATCTTGCTTCAGCATCAATCTTCAGAGGGCTACCCATTCTATGGCAAGCCTGCGTGGCTTCCAAGAATCTCTCTGCTAGCATGGTTGCCTCTCCAAGATTTTGGCAATTTTGCTGTATAAGGAAAGTGTGCAAATCTTTAGGCACCCCAAACATAAATTGTTCGAGCATTATAATGTCTAATAACATTTCTACTGTCTTTTGCTCAGGCTCCAACCATTTTACAGCTAAACCTCTGATTCTCTGACTCAGAGCCCTGGGCGTTTCACCCACTCTCAATGTAGTAGCTCTAAACATTCGCCTATACTCTGAAATAGACAACCCTAGGCGATCCCTAATAGCAGCCTTTACATCCTTATAAATCAAAGCCTGGGCTGCTGGCATTGCTCTATACGCTGCAAGCGCCTCTCCAGTTAATGAGGCTGCCAGCCTTACTGCCCACTGGGTCTCTGGCCATGCTAATGCTTGTGCCACTCTTTCAAAAGACTCTAGAAAATCATCAACATTATCATCTGGAGTTAGCTTCCCAAAACTAAATGCCCCAATCCCTTGATTGAGTCCCACACTGTCCACATGTGGTGTACCAGTATTTACTGCTGGTCTTGCATCTGTTCCACTTTGGTTCTGCAGCTGAACTAGGGCTTGCACCAGATCAAGCACTGGCCTCTGCTGTTCCATTAAGGCTTTCATAGCAGTGTCCTGAGCCTGCTGTGCTAGCTCCTGTTGCCTGCTAAATTGGGCTGCCATCCATTCAGCCATCTCCCTTGGATCCATCTTGATCCCTGCAAGAAACAAAGAAAAAAAACAACAAAGTGCACCACCTTCCAAACAGGTGTGTTTTTTTCTACTTTTTTTTTTTTTTCAATTACCCCTGTGCCTTACTCCCATCCACCACTAGACATGCCCAGGTACTTATTACCTTGTCTAAGTGATGAATCCAGCTCTGCACAGGGTCTTTTCCTCCTGGGACAGCTTCCTGGAACAACCCCTTTTCCTCCAAAGTGTAGTTGAGGGAAAATCTTTTTTTCCAGCTTTAAACTTGAACTTTAGTTGTAATCCTCAGCAAGTAAATCCCCTTTTGTGCAAAAGCAATCTGAAAAACTACGCCATTTGTCAGACGGCTGCCTGGGTGAGAATCTTCACAGTCTTGTCAAGTGCATATTTCTATATGATTTGCAAAGTATTGTGGGCAATGTAGTTCATTCACACCAGACACAGCTGCTGACAATAATTTAGTTGTGCTCTTGGGTAAAGCCAATAAGATATTTATTTATGGGGTTATTTCTCCCAACACAGATATGCTTGGTAGCACATAAATTAGGTTACTTGCTTTCAGTGTTAACTTGGAAAAACAAAGTTAAAATCAGGAAAACAACAAATGAAAAGCCACAAAGCAAGAAACAAACTGTTCTTTTCAGGTTAACTTCTGATTACTTCCCACATAGATACAGAAGTGATTCTCTCCTAGCTCACAAGCAATTAGGTAAGGCTTAATTGCTAGCAGTTACCAGCTGAAACCCCTTAGCTGGCTTGCCTTCCACTGTGTGGGTCAAATCCTGCTTCAGGAGCTTTTCTGAGTAGATTAAAGAACAAATTTGTATTTCTTTGTGATGGTTGCTGTACTTTATAACAGAAAGTTACCAACGGAGTTTAGATAGAGAGCAGTCCATATAAACAGGATCCTCATCTGCTATTATTCCCCCTTGTTCAACAAGCATGGGTTCAATATCATGGATTGGCACAGATGAATCTCTCAATGGAGCATTTTCAGGAGAATACTTGTTTCCCTGCTGTCTTTCAAGGTTATAGCTAGGGCATAGATCAGTGTTCATACCTGAGCGTCCATTGCTGCTAGAGTTCCTCTCTATATAGCCTGGCCAGTATGTAGTCCAGTTCTTATGTCCAGCCTTCCAATCCAGATCCCTGGACACTGGATCTCTCTTCACATACCTTCTGGCACGGGTCCTAGGGTCCCTTCCACGTGCAGCCGTCTCCCTCACAGGTACCCTCTGGAGATTCCTAGCTCTGCAGCACCATTCCTCTGGCTTTCCCCAGTCCAATGGTGTATGCTGGCCCTTGGAATACCTCCCAGTATACGTACTGCTTTGGACTCTTCTAGACCTCTCAAAGGCTTTTCTCTTCCTTCTTCCAAAGGGTCTCTTTCCCTCTCTGTCCGTCCGGTTTGGCTTCTGCTTCTGATGATCCTTCAGATGAAACTGATGATCCTTCTCTGGATATCCAAGGTGATCATGAAGATGGTCATCTGTAGAATAAACTCTACTCTTATTCTGCTTAGATGAGTGCTCCTCCCTAACACAGCGCAGCTGTGCTGAATCAGGCCCTGCCCTTTGAGATGAGTGCTTAGGGATTACCTCATAGCCCTCCTGATTGAACACACGTTTCCCCACTTCAGCTCCTCTAATGGCTGTTGGAAACCTGGTGCATTCTGGGACTGGTAGTCTTTTATGGGAGAATTCTGTTTTCTTATTTCTACCAGAACTGACAGGTTGCTTGTTCAGAGTCACTTCACCTTTTCTATAGCTCCTTCCTGAGCTATGATAAGCTTCCTTATCACATACCCCCCTGCTTAAATTATTACGGACTGGTGTAACTGGTGAAACTTCTTCTCTACAGTCCGTAATCCGGGAAAGGGCATCCGCATTCTTGTGTAACTTCCCAGCACGATGTTCAACTTGAAAATCAAATGCCTGTAAGGCCATGTACCAGCGTGTCAACCTGGCATTGTGGTTCTTCATTTGCTGCAACCACTTAAGTGGGGCATGGTCCGTGACCAACTGGAACTTTCTCCCTGTAAGGTAAAACCTTAACGCCTCCACTGACCACTTGATAGCTAAACATTCTTTTTCTATTGTGGAATACTTTTGTTCAGAGCCGGTGACAGCTTCCTGCTCAGGTACATCACAGGATGCTCCTCCCCATCATGACACTGGGATAGAACCGCTCCTAGCCCTACATCCGATGTATCCGTTTGAACCAGAAAGGGTTTCTTGAAGTCCACCCCTTTCAGTACCGGTCCTGTACACAATTTTCCTTTTAAGACTGAAAACGCTTTTTCAGCTTCAGGTGTCCACTTTAGCTGGTTTGGACAATTCTTCCGCAGCATATCCGTGAAAATTGCACTTTTCTCTGCGAATTGCGGTATAAACCTGCGGTAGTATCCGATAAGTCCTAAGAAACTTCTTAGTTGTTTCTTTGTTGTTGGAAGAGGAAAATTCCTGATGCTATCTACTTTACTCATTAGAGGTTTAATTTTTCCTCTTCCCACTAGGTGGCCTAGGTATTTTACCTCCCTATTTGCAAAGGCACACTTCTTCAGGTTTAAAGTGATTCCCGCTTGCTTCATGGAGCACAAGACTGCCCTGATCCTCTTCAGATGCTCCGCCCAGGTGTTACTATGGATTATGACATCATCCATATATGCAAAAGCATAATTTTGGTGGGGTTGAAGTACCTGATCCACTAACCTTTGGCAGGTAGCCGCTGCTCCATGCAGTCCGAAAGGCATCCTCTTGAACTGGAAAAGGCCAACGGGGGTGCTGAACGTAGTCTTCGGCTTCGACTCCCTGGTGAGAGGGATTTGCCAATATCCTTTTGTCATATCAAGGGTGGTTAAGTATTGAGCCTGTCCCAGCTAGTCCAACAGCTCTTCAATTCTTGGCATTGGATATGCATCAAAAACTGATATGGCGTTTACCTGCCGGAAGTCAATACAAAATCTTAAAGATCCATCAGGCTTCGGCACCAGGACTATGGGGCTATTCCAGGGACTCTTTGACTCCTCTATTACTCCCATGTCCAACATCTCCTGGACTTGTGCCACTACTTCCTGTCTTTTGGCTTCAGGCAAGTGGTATGGCCTTTGACGAACTAATTTCCCAGGTGGAGTTATTATTTCATGGGCAACCAAATGTGTCTCCCCAGGTATGGGTGTCAACACATCTGGAAACTCTTTGAGCAATTTCCTAATTTCTTCCTGTTGTACCACTGTCAGGTCCTCACCTATTTGGGGCTCTGATTTTTCTTTACAATCAGATACCTGGGGTCCCAAATCTTCCTCTTCATTCACCTCCCTCTCTCGGGCACAGGTGGCAGCTAGGCTTTTAACCCCTTTGACATCAGTAGAACCAAAGCCTTTGGTTCCACGTTCAGAATTCTCCAGGGATGTGCCCTCCTCCACAGGTGGAAAACCCAGCCTCTCACAGATCAATTGGGCAATTCTGTCTCCTGTCTTCACGTGATAATCATTCTGTCCAAAATTAAACAACAGAACTTTAATATTGCCCCTGTAATCGGGATCAATTACTCCCGCACCCACATCGATGAAATATTTAAGGGCTAATCCGGACCTTGGGGCTACTCTCCCATAACATCCAATAGGTATTTCCACTTGGAGACCAGTGTCCACCAGGGCTCTCCCTTGGCTAGGTACAGTCACATTTTCTATACTGCACAGGTCAAACCCAGCAGCTTGAGGGGTTGCCCGCTTAGGAGCTTGGGCCTTCTCTGTGACCCTATGGTATTTTAGGACGAATGTCTGCTTTGGGGTAGCTTGGTCTTCTGGACGCTTAACCATCTTTTTAGCTGGGGTCTGAGGACTTCCAAATAAAGGCCCGGGAGCTATTACCATTAAACCTTCTCCCTCCTTCTTTCCTAGTCCTTCCACTAGACCCTGCTTAAATCTTGGCCAGTCTCTTGCTGATATTTATGTTTAGTATTTTACTATCATTTTTTACTATTCATTTATCTATTTATGTTATTAATGGTATCCTCATTTTTTAGCATTGTCAACTATACGATTGGTCCTGTGCCATATCTTTACTACTTTATGCGCTTCACCTAGTATATTGATAAAGACTACTTGTAAGTACACCATGATTTTGTTACATTACAATTGTTTGTCCTTTTTTCATATTAAGTATGGTCATTTACATGTGTTTATGCTTGTATAATTACTTTTATAGTATACATCTTTTAATATTTTATGTTTTTAACTTTGTGTTCTTATAATAATTCATTCTCTATAAGATATTAATATTTTATTATATTGTTTTGTTGTCCTCCAGTACCCCCTGATGAAGCCAATCGCCGAAATGCGTTGGGGTTTTCAACTTTAATAAAGCGCATGTGACCTCCACACCTGCTCGCTTTTTGTGTTTCTTTCTTTGCAGTGTTCACATAGGCAGTCTGCTTGGGGGATTGGCATTGCTGTGGTTCAGCTGGTCTGTGTCACACCTGTTCGCAGGTTCAATTCTCACATGTTCCTGTTCTGTTCCGTATTTTGCCCTGCTCCACAGAGCATCCCCTGCCGCCCTTTGGGCTTAGGTTCTTTCCTCTTTTGCATGCTGTATCCACTGCATAACATTTCATTGTGTATGTGCATGTAGTTATATGTGTCTCTGATCCCAATTACAGACTGTGATCTGAGCTGTACACACCAGATCTGCATGTGCATTCCATCATGATTTCTGTTGGAGGTTTGCCTATCCTGGTAGACAGCAGACTTCTTGTGTGATGCCCTGCAGTATTCTTGTATGCAGCCTTTGCTAATGACCTCACATTGGTGGTGTAGCCTACCGGTTTGTGCATTGACATTTCTGCTGATGGTCATAGGTTTGATTCCTCTCTATTCTCTTTCATTTGTATGCCTGTCCTGCACAGCTACTTTTCATTCCTGTAATAGTCATATCTGGGCAGATCTGTGCTGTTAGCACATTGTACCCTTATCATAGTTGCCAACCATCCTTCTGTCCGTCTATGTGTGCCGTCCTGACCTGATGTGCAAGCTGCTACCCCATGCCCTGCACTGGTACACGTTTCTGCATTGCAGCTCTTCCTGGTTGCCTCTCCTGTGTGTGCTCTGTATGGCACTGCTACTCCTCTGTCCTCCTGTCATTTCATATATCCTGCCACCTCTACCTTCTCTGCTGGACACGTCTTCCCATCCTCTGTCACACACTGTCATTGTTGCATGGTACATTGCCAACACCCTGTGCATCGCCACAGCTTCCCCCGATATGTTTGTCCATTTTTCCAGCTGCCACATTGGCTGGACGTAGATTTGTCTGATCCATCAGCTCAGATCTACTTCCTTCCATCACTTATGCATTGTCTTTCCTTGGTGCTCTGTGCAGTGTTAGGGTGACATCTGTGTTTGGCCCATGCCTTTCTTGCTTTTCAACTTGGGGGACCATACTGCCCTTGGCCAAAATTTCTTGAGTCACCTATACATCCTTGGGGCATCTTTAGCCACACCTTAGATTCAGCCAGCTTGTGGGGCACCTAATATGGTGCCTTGGGGGTTGACAACCTTTCGACACGCCCTCTGGGGCACATTATAACCCGCCTTGGCTGATGTGGTGGTTTAGGATGTGCCTTCTGGTGCGCCCTAAAAGGTGCATTAGGTTATGGCACTGGGGTGCGGGTATTTTTAGCTGGCAGCACAGATTGTTGGACTGTTTCAAGCAGGAAAAGGAATTGCCTTAGCCACCCTTATTCATTATGCCCACTGGGGGATTGAACTCATGACCCCTGGTCTCAGCAGTCATTGTATTTACCAGTGTGCTACACCTCTGTTGCTGTGATTGCAGATCAGCACACGAAGTTAAGGTTGATGCGCGGTAACGTGCACGGCTCCCTCTATTGCACGATAACGGGCATGGCACACTTTATTGCGTGATAACCCGCAATTGCTACCTTAACACCAGAACGCCCACTACCTTATATGGCATTCCTCACAGTAATGCTGCAACTAGCGCTGGTAACATTAAGATGGTTTAGTAAACATACCCCTAAGTCTGAGGGCAGAGCATTCTACCAGTCCAAATACCCTGGCTTGAGTTACCAAACAAAAGTGGTATATCGTAGTAATACTAAGATTATGCTCCTGCATCAAGCACAGGCAAGAATAACAAAAACATAAGGTGATTCCTTAAATATACAGTAGTTTTTTCATTAATCACCTTGAGTGCCAAAGAATCTTGAACTGAACCCACTTCTCCATTCAAAGACAATGGAAAGAATGCAGTACAGGCGATGCACTACCCTACATGATACTGGGCTGCAGTGTTTTATGCCAGTTTCAGGCACTTCATCAATTTAACTGGTGACCCAACAGACAGAATTACAATAATCAAGGTGGGTGAGTGCAAAAGCCTGAATGCTGAGGTGTAAACCTGAATGAATGCAACCAAGCCAATGTATATTTCTTAGCACCTTCCCCACTGCCTTGAACTGGAATACCATGGAAAGCTTGCAGTCTAAAACCACAATAAGAGGTATGTTTACTAAACGGCGCTAACAGCATAGCTGTGACGTTATCGCGCGATACATGATGTTATCGCGCGATAATGGCGCATTACTCTGCAGAACGTCAGGTATCGCGCGATAACGTCAGCTGCGACGTTATCGCACGATACGTGATGCTATCGCACGATAAACTGTGCGAGAATGTCACGTATCGTGTGATAACGTCTCCAGCAGCGTTAAGGTGAGCAAAGGGTGGAGTAAGGCTCCCCAGTGGGTGGAGTAAGGCTCCCCAGGGGTGGAGAAAAGGGGTCAATGAGCAGAGAGTGGGCAGGGAGAGGCTCCATGCACACTAAAGCCATGAAATGAAGGTCTGAAAATTAGCACCAGTGAAAACCTCATGCTAGAGGCACATTTGCAGGAGATAGAAACAATTTCAGTCAGCAATGTACAGCAAAGCCAGGGAGACCAAGAAAAGTGATAGTAGTACAGCAGCAGCATAGTGGCCAAGTGCAAAGGGCACGATGGCGAGGCTACAAATGGGGTACAGAGGGCTGAAGGCGGGACATGCAGTGGGGCAGCTGGGGCACAGCATGGACTAGGCAGATGCCTAGGTGGCACATGGGAACACAGAAACTGCAAATCAGCAAACCAGCAACTGACCAATGTCAAACATGCCCAAGAGTGTGTGTCCCACAGTGTCCCAGGGGACATCACCCAGCAGGTACCCCAAAGGGCACATAACAGTGACAGGCAGTGCCGGGGGGAAGTGTGGATGTCTATGTAAGCACCCCTACCCAAGATCCCACACCATAGGCAGCCGCCTACAGGCACACTGGATGGCCTGGGACTGCGCACCACCAGCACCACCAGCATAAGGGCATGTCAGCATGGTGGCGGAGGGGTGCTGGTGGTGGAGGGGGCAGTGGCACCTGCCCACAACACACCAAGGCCAAGCCCTGTTCAGGTGGGTGCCGTGCACTGCAACAGACAAGGTCTGTCTGACAAACAGTCATTGTATCCCCAGGGAATGATGTGCCTCTGTGACAACAGTTTGGTGCAGTACACACAGCCAGTATATTCAGGAGCAGAAGGCCACAGGTTCAAGTCCCAGCTGTGGCCCCTGCAGACCAGTCCCCACATTTTACCCAGTACTAAACTGTGGTAATAAAGACGGAATCTTTATTGCTGATAAAAGAAACAACACCATAAATACCTATACTGTACCCTACAGAGCACATATACCATAAACATGTGCAATCCCTAGAGCAGAGTTTCCCAACTCCAGAACTAGAGGGCCAAACACCATTCAGGTTGTCAGGATGACCCTAATAAATATGCATGAGATGTATTTATATGCACTGCCCCCATTGTATGCAAATGTATCCATGCATATTCATTAGGGACAGTATGAAAACTTGAACTGTGTTTGGCTCACCAGGACCGGAGTTAGGAACCTCACCCCTAGAGCAGCGGCCAACAGGGGCACAAACACCCACACGTACAGGCTCCACTATCCAGCGGCTCATGGAAAGTCAGGCTGTTGGGCCCTGCGCAGAGCAGCATCTACCAATACTAGCACCTGCATGTCTTAGCAATGCCGTCTTAAACGTGGAATCATGTTCCACATATATCAAAAGGTTGCTATGAATAATGTCAGATAACAAATCCTAAGTTAAACACAATTTGTTGACAGAGATTCATCATAGCAACATTTCTGATATCTGTGGAGTGTGTTTCAGGTTTTGTTTCTGACACTGTTTAACACCCCGTGGAGTGACCCTAACAGTATTGAGTACCATAGCAATGCATGCACTGTGCCCAGGACTGGTGTGGTGGCCAGGGCTGCCAACCACCTCTATATTTGCACAATGCTGAAATAGGTGTGGGAGTGTGCGTATGTCTATCCAGTGTTATGTGGCTGCCTACACCTTACTGAGCCCACAATTCTTGCACTGTTTCCAGTGTTAGCCTACCAATGTGCATAATGAGGAGCAAGGTACTGTGGGTATAGCACGGACATGGCGGCCTGAGCATGATGCATCTGCACAGGGCATAGGGCAATGGCTGGGACATTGTAGTGCCCGGCCATCACCTACACGTACAGGGTGGCCACAGCATGTCATGCTGGGGGTCACTCTCACCTTGACTGAACAGTGACCACGGCATGGCTAGGTTCCCCCATAGTGCTATACACTATTTCTCTCAAGTGTTATCTATGGGTTCTCTTTTCTGGGGCCTAATTGCTGACATCCCTGCTTGGTGTGTGTGCTCACATCCCGTTTTTGGGTGCAGACAGTTTCTCCTGGAACATGTACTGTGTACTAGTTAGCAGACTGTCTGCAGTTAGCATGTGTATGGCTGGAACACCTTGCAGGGTGCAATGGGTGGAGACTGACTGTGCCCTCTGCTGGTGAATGTCAGATAGGGGTGGGGGAGCAGCTGAGCTTTTCCAGGCCTACTGCCCTATGTGATGTGTACAGATCTGCATTGACTGCCCTGTAGGATGCCCATTCCCCAGCAGGACTGGGGTTGATGGTCCCCTCTACTGTCACCATTACAGAGATGTAGAATGTGGATCTGTTGGTGGGGGGTTCCTGTCCCCCACCCTGACCCACAGAGGGCAGGTTGGGTGGTACTACATAATCTGCTTTGGGGTCCAAACACCACCCTTCACTTATAACATGTGATCATGGCCCCCACACAGGATATGCACTATTCTGGGTGCATCATAGTCCACAAGGGCTAGATGTGACTGGGAAATACAGATGGACACAGGTGTATCCTAGGTGTGTCTGCAGGGACTACCCATCACACACTGGCACTAATGGGGACCTGCAGTGCAGCCTACCTCAGCCAAGCCAGGTGCTGCGGACCTGGTGCTGGGCGCCCTACCTCACCCTCATGGTGAGCACAGGAGCCGCACAATGTCACTGTCTGTAGCTACTCTGTGCCAGTACCACACACATGGTCAGTTCCCCCTACCAGGCTGGGGTGCTATAGAGGCACATACCCTATCTTGTGAGCAGATGTAGGCTGCTGATCTGCATGTGCAGTGCATCATGGGTACGGGTGGGTTTACCATATCCTGGTAACCACAGCAGACAGTTTGTGTGGTGACCTGAAGTTTTTCTGTAGCCAGCCAGCAGTGTGTTAG
Source organism: Ichthyophis bannanicus (assembly GCA_033557465.1). Classification (NCBI taxonomy): domain Eukaryota; kingdom Metazoa; phylum Chordata; class Amphibia; order Gymnophiona; family Ichthyophiidae; genus Ichthyophis; species Ichthyophis bannanicus. The sequence continues at coordinate 382,049,579 of CM066034.1, forward strand.
ACCTTATAGAGATGTAGCCCACTGGTTACTTCAGTGACTGGAGAGGCAGAGGTCATGGGTTTGATCCCACAGTAGTGTTATTTAATAAGGCTGTCCAAGGCATCTCCTTTTAATTTAAATCAGTGCTGCCAGCAAAAACACCCTCACAGTACCGTAGCCTAAGGTGCCTCATAGGGCACCCTATAGGACACATTATAAGGTGCCTTGACGAACAGGGCACTTTATAATGTGCCCTATGGAATGCCTTATAGGGCGCCTTATGCGGCACCTTAGGTTATGGCACTGTGAGGGTGTTTTTGCTGGCAGCACTGATTTAAATTAAAAAAACCAAATGCCTCAGACAGCCTTCTTACATAACACCACTGCAGAATCAAACCCATGACCTCTGCCTCCACAGTCATTGCAGTAACCAGTGTGCTACATCTTTATTGCATTTAACACTGCACTGGCATGAACTTAGGCTTAACACGTGTTAACGTGCCACGGTGCCCACTTTCGCACAATACAGATTCTTGCTACCTTGCTGCCGGAACGCCCACTCCTTATATAGCATTCTTCACATTATCGCTGCAACTAGCACCGGTAACATTAAGACGGTTTAGTAAACATACCCCTAAGACTCTTTCAAAGCCAAAACTGATCCCTGAACCACCAGCAACACTTGAACTATTCAGTATGGAAAGGTGGGTTGCAGATCTCAATAAATCAATATAAATAAACAAGCAATAAACATTATCAAGTACCAAGGGGTGTTCTACCCTCCAGATTGTGGATTGTTTGGCATTCCTTCCATCTTTTATTCCATCACGCACACCCAATCTAGCAAGCATACAGTGACTGCCTGTGCAGTGGAACAGCAGGTAGACTGCTCCAACGTAAGCTGCTGCAGGTGAACTTTTCTCAGTTGGACTGTTCCAATCAAGAAAAAGAGGAGCCATATTGAACATTAAGATATTCACAGGTGCTTTCTAAAAAGATAACCAGTGTTACCGCCACTGTGTCTTCTGTTATAACCCACGTGTCAAAATCTTTCGAATTCTGCAGCAATTATGTGGCATATTTGCAAAGATTTGTAGAATATATTTTTTTAATATTAATTTGATTTCTGGCATTTCATGTGCATGTGGTTAATTTATTTGAATCTTTTGGAGGAAAGGGGATCTACAGAGAATGGAGAAAAGAGTGGATCTGGGGATGGGGAGAAAGGAGATTTCTGAGAAGTGATCTCAGGGAGGAGGGGAAGAGGGACTAGAGATGGAGGGGGTCAAGACTGACAGAGTGAAGGGGAGGAGAGGGAGAATCAGAGAACAGAGAAAGGAAGGATCATGAGGAAAGTACTTACTACTACTACTTATCTTTTGAATAATGCTACAAGGCGTATACAGCACTGTACAGCTGTATTAGATGTAAGAAACAGTCCCTGCTCATCAGAGTTTACAATCTAATCAAGGTGAACAACATCACAGAGTATGGTACGATACATGTAACTGTTGAACAAGAGAGTGAGGGGCATCAACATTCAAAAGCAGCCTGGAGAGATCCTGGATCAAGATTAGGAGGAAGGAGGACTCACAGACTTTCTGACACTGATCTCTTACCTCACTCACTCGCAGCTACCCCACACGCTCCTAAATCTCCTAACTCACTTTCACCCCTCCAAGCCCCTTGCTCACATCCCACACTCCATTTGATCTCTTCACCCACTGAGTGTTCTTTTCGATCTTCTCACTCACTCCCTGCCACCCTCCTATCCCTTCACTCATTCTCTCCCCACAATCCCCTCCAATGCCCTCACTTCCTCTGCCCACTTCCTCCACCTCAGTTTTCGGCTAGGAGGATGATCACAGCAGCCTAATGCTGCAGACCACGTCCTCCTCTGCTATTCAAGACTGGCCTGTCACACTTTGACTTGCTAGCACTATGGTTTCCTAATAGTTTAAAGCAAGATACGCCAGCAGCAAGCAGCAGAGGAGGAGGAGGCAAAGTCTGTGTTGCTGCTGTCCTCTTGCTAGCCCCACGCCTGGATTGTCATGAATGAGGAAGGGCTGCATGTACCACCACTTCTGCTTTTGTTTTCTCTTCTACCTGGTCTCCCAAGGTAATTCTGTGATATCTGATCAATTCCATGACACGGTTCGGATTCTGTGGTCTTTAGTGTGTCCCCAGAACTGCAGGAGACTGGGGCTTCTGGTTAAATTGTATGTATGGAAGGACAGACTAGAAAGGCCATGTGGTCTTTTTCTGTCATCATGTTTCTATGTTTCTATTGTGCACATTTTTCTAATGATATAAGGACCAATATTTGAATTGCAGGTCTAACCACAATGATTGCAGGTGGACATACTGGGCTAACAGGTTATTTCCTTTGCTTTTGGTACAATTAGACATCTTTGGCCTTCTATCTGCTTGAGTAGATATTTTACTCACTACCTGGACTGGGAATCACCCACATTAAAAAACAGACAAGATTGCAAAAGGTGCATCATAAACATACTTTGCTCCCAGTTCCTATATCAAAAACAGGGCAAAGACAAAATATGATTTCAGTAATGCCTCATGCTCCATCTCTGGTCCCATTCAAATCTAGGCTAGAAGCCCACCTCTTTGTCAAGTAGCAAAAGCATGCAGAGTCATGGTTTTGGGAATGTTTTTAGACATATAGATGTGTAAAAGAAATGTGGGAAAGGCTTGTTGAAGGGGAGAAGGGGGTTTAGGTGAGGTGTGCAAAAAAGTGTATTGAAGTAATTTTGGTTGTGTGCATGGTGGGCATAAGAACTCCTGAGTCTGTGTAAACATGCCCCATAATTAAATTTTTCAATGTGAATTGTTAAATGTTAAAGTTGTTTATCAGTGACCCTACGTTTAAGCAAACCCTTTGTTCGGACTGGTGTGCTCCGTTACAGTTGTATTTAACATTATTGGCACCCTTGCATTTTAGGTACGCTGTGTACAATGTCTTGAGAAATAATTGGAAATATTCCAACTGTATGTCATATAATATTTGAATAGTATGTTCAAAGGTATACAACAAAAAAATGTCTGTGCAACTTAGACGTAGTAATTCTGAGAAAAAAGCAAAATATGACCTGGACAGGAATAATGGCACCCTTCACTAATATTTAAATGCATTGGTAGTGATAAAAGCTCCAAACGTTTCTTGTAATCATCTGTAAGTTTTGTACATCTGTCTGCTGATAGTTTTTCCCACTCTTCAACTGTGATTTGTTTTAGCTTGTGAATGTTTCCAGGATTCCTTTTACTAATGGCAGATTTCAGCTTTTTCCAGAGGTTCTCGGTCCGATTGAGATCAGGACTCACTGCTGACCAGTTTAAAACTGTCCATTTTTTACTTTTAATTGTTCTGTTGTACTTTTGGATGTATGTTTTGGGTCATTGTCCTGCTGGAGGACCCATGACCTTTGACCCAGACCTAGTTTTCTAACACTAGGTAGCACGTTTCACTCCAAAATACCTTAGTAGTCTTCTGACTTCATGATTCCTTTAATACATTGCAGGCCTCCAGTTCCTGAGGCAGCAAAACAGTCCCACCACATTATGGAACCATCACCATAATTAACTGTAGGAAGGCTTTTTTTTTTCTTAAAAGCTTCATTTTCTTCGCCTGTAAATGTATCACTGGTCTTCACTGGCAAAGAGCTCATGTTTGGTTTCATCTGTCCACAGAACATTTTCCCAGAAGGATTGTGGTTTTTCAAGATGGGTTTAGGCAAAGATCAGGCATGCCTTTTTATGTCAGTCTTTGAGCAGTGGGGTCCTCCCTCGCCTTTGCCCATGAAGTCCTTCTTTGCTTAGTGCATGTCATATGGTGTGGGTTGAAACCACCATTCCAGATTGTTCCAGGTCAGTTTTAAGCTCTTTGAATGTTGTATGTGGTGTTTTTCCAACCATTTGCACTAACCTTCGAAGACTTCTTGGAATAATTCTCCTCTCCCACCACGTCCTGGGAGGTTCTTGACGGTTCCATGAGCAGAAAACTTCTTAATAACATTGCGAACTGTAAACATGGGACTCCCAAGGTCTTTGGAGATAGCCTTGTACTCCTTTGAAGTTTGATATTTGGTGATAATGGCTTGTTGACGGTCTCAGACAGTCTCTTATCTTTACAATTGTGAAAATGCAACAGGGAGTGAATGTGGCCATTTTAAACTTTAGAGCCATCATTCATTGGTTAATTCAAGTCATGTCAGTACTGACAATTGATCACAGGTATGTCTAATTTTACTGCAATGGGAATGTGGTTCTTCTGTTCAAACTCATCTGAATTGTTTATAAGGGTGCCAATAATCATGTCCTGGCAATGTCCCAATTTTATACTATTTCCTTTTTTAATTGGACTTGTTTTATTAGATTCTTTTATGTGTCAAATATGTGTGCATACATAGTCCAAAGCCATTTCACTGGCCACTTTTTTTAGGAGATATTAGACATTAAGGGGTTGAACTGCAAGGGTGCAAATAATGTTGACCCCCAACTGTATCTGCCTGACTGATATAGTTAGTAAATTAATGGAAACACTGTTAAAGCAAAGGATGGTGCAGTTTCTGCTGTCCAGGGGATTACAAGACCTGAGGCAGCATGGCTTCACTAGAGGAAGGTCTTGTCAGACAAATCTGATTGATTTCTTTGACTGAGTGACCAGAGAATTTGATTGTGAGAGAGAACTAGATGTGATACATTTAGATTTCAGCAAGACCTTTGGCACCGTTCCACATTGGCAACATATAAATAAGCTGAGTGCCGTTGGGATTGACCCTAAAGTGACTCACTGGGTAAGAAACTGGTTAAGTGGGAGGCACCAGAGGGTAGTAGTAAAAGGAGTTCACACTAAAGATAGGGACATTACTAGTGGTATGCCTCAGGGTTTGGTCCTTGATCCTGTATGCCTCTTTGTGGATGATACCACAATCTTCCACAGGGTAGACACCCTGGAAAGTGTAGCTAACATGAGGAGGGACTTAAAGAAAACAATTTGGTAACTAAGATGACATGCTAAAAAATTCAAGGTCATGTATTTGGGCTGCAAAAACATAAATAAACTGTACAATATGGGGGGTGAAGTGCTTCAGTGCATAGAAGAGAAGGACCTGGAAGTGATCATATTAGATGATCTTAAAGCGGCCAAAGAGGTAGAAAGTTGACTGCAAAATCCAGAAGGCTGCTCAAGTGCATAGGGAGAGGAATGGCCAGCAGGAATGAGGAGGCTATTGTGCCTTTGTATAACTTTCTAGTGAGACCTCATTTGGAGTACTATGTACAATTTTGGAAGCCGTGCCTGCAAAAGGATATAAACAAATGGAGTCAGTTCAGAGGACAGCTACTAAAATTGTCAGTGGTCTTCATCATAAGGCATATGGGGATAAACATCTCAATATGTATATTTTGGAAGAAAGACAGGAAACAGGTGATTGATAAAGACACTAGTATAAATGCACAGAAATTGGACCTCTTCTAGTTGAAAGGATGCTCTGGAATGAGGGGTCACAAGATAAAAGTGAAAGAGGCCTCCCAATGGAGGTGGTGGAGATGAGAACTGTATGTGAATTCGAAAAAGCATGGCACAAATAAGGAGGATCTCTAAGGGAGAGGAAGGATTATAGGGCTCGATATTCAAAGACACTTACACGGTTTGCAAATCTACAAACCAAGTAAATGCTGCTAAGCAGGATATTTAGCGGCACTAACACGGTTAGTACCACTGAATATTTTTCTTATTTATTTAAAAAGCTTATATACCACCTTATTGGTTGGCTCTAATCCCTGTAGTAATGGTAGGACTAATAGGACTCTAGCAAAAATCCCATGCAAGCCTAATTGCGCCTCCCTGATAGATAGCATCAACAGTATAACTGCAGTTTATTCTAGGAGGATCCCTGTCCAGCTAGGGTAGATCACAAGACCAGATATGACTGGTGCATACAGCACACGGCAAACAATACCAGCCACATGCTGGTAATGAGACAGATAAACAGTAGAGACCATTTCTAGCACTGCACGTTCTGGGGACCAGGTGCTGGGTGCTCATCCTCACCCTCAGGGTGCCTGCAGAAACTGCTCAGTAGCACGGTTTTAGCTGCTCTGTGCTTGTATCACACACTTTCAGTGCATCTTACTGAGCTGAGGTGATGAATAAGTGCATTCTTCATTTGGAGATCAGCTGTAGATTGCTGTTCTGCATGTGCACTGCATCATGGGTACTGGTGGGGCTAACTTATACCGGCACACACAGCAGACATTTTAGGCAGTGACTTGCAGTCTCTTTGTATCCAGCCATTGCTACCCAGAGCTATATGGAAGTGCAGCCTATTGGTTAGTGCAATTCCTCTATAAGCAGGGGGCAGGGGTTTGATTCCTGCTTGTTCTTTTTGTGTCTGTGCTACTCAAATCATATTCATGCCAGTAACAGTCAGGGCTCTGCACATCCAGCCCATTCCACCCTCTCCTCTGCCACCATCCTTCCTTCAGCCCATCTATCTGCCTCTATCAGCTGTGTGCAGTCATGACATCTTGTGCAACCTGCTACACCATGACCTACACTGGTTCTCTTTTCCACATTTCAGCTCTTTGCGCTCACCTCTCCTGTGTCTGATCTGCATGTCACCACTACTACTCTGTCCCCCTGTTGCTGCAAACATCCTGCCACTTCTGGCTTCGCTAGGGGACACATCTTCTCCATCCTATGCCACACACTGACATTGCAGCACTTTGCATTGGCACCATCCTGTGCCTTGGTACAGCTGCCTCCCACATGCTCATCCATTTTACTGGCTGCCACGTAGGGTGCCCACTGATATGGCTGGTCCATCAGCTCCCACCTGCCCTTCCTTCCATCATCTTTACATTTACTTTCCTTCGTGCTCTATCCAGAGTTTGGGTTACAGCCATTTTCGTGCCTTAAGGTGCATGCTTTCCACCTTAAAGCATGTCTGTCACCTTAACGTACCTTAACATGCAATGTCTTGTTAATGTGCATTAAATAGCCAAAGCGCCCCGTTAATGTGGTTAAATGACCCATAGGACACTTTATGCTAGAAAGTCCCCTACCCACCCAATGACTTTTAAGGATTAACGCCCTTTATCGCTGCCGTTAATGCCTGTTACGTTAATGCACTTTACTAAAGATACCTCTTAGTGTGCCTTTGGACTTCTTTCTTTTCTCTTTGTGTATTTTATAACAAATGTATTAGTTGCCTCTTCTCTAGTTTCTCACTTTTCCCCTCCTCTTCAACCTCTGTTTTCTTCATATATTATTTAGCTTTGTTTTGTATACCATCCTGCTGCTCTGTGTAGGGCAATATAGTAAGTTCATGAAGAAGCAATAAACAATCTATTCAATATAATTCTTTTGAACATTCCATATGTTGAAAAGGAAAAAGAGAAAAACTACCCCTCTAAAAATTAAAAAAAAAATCATATTTCAAAAGACTAGACAGTGAAAAAAGAACACAAACCTCAGGCTGTGTCAGGAATAACCTGACATTACACAAGCATTGATGACATCTGTACTGAATAACTAACAACCAAGCATGTAATTCTGAGTATGGTCTTGGTATGTGAACTACACAGCAGAAAAATGGAACAATAAACATAACGTTTTGTAAATGATACATTTTGCATGTTCAGCTGTTAATTATTTTGTAGCAACTACTTGTCTTGCAGTTTTGCTTCAATCTCCACTTCACAGATTTCTTAGGCTTCTCTTACTGTTTTTATTCTTTACCACATGTGGAATGCTGGAAAGAATTATATGAAAGAGATCAATGTCTGTCTGGCTATCTATTTGTCTGTCTAGCTGTAAGCATAAAGACCCTTCAAAAAGCCATCTGTCCAGTGCAAATGCATACTTGAACAACATACTTTCAAAAGTGAAATAGCTTTGTATACATATGTGTTCCATTCTCCCAGCAGATATTCCCGTGCTGCAGGCCCTGGTTTTTTCATTGTCAGGCTACAATGTCCCACTGCTGTGTCAGGTACACCAGGCTGACCATTCAATACTGATGCCCTAGGTGAGTGCCTGGTTCAGTTCTAGACGATGCTATCCAGTGTTATCAATGATGGTACAGTATATGCATGGGAGGTTTCAGGGCTTTAAACCACTTGACATTTGCTCCCAGGCAATGCGTTGCCAATGCGCTAGCTAGATAAGAACATAAGAACATAAGATATATCATACTGGGTCAGACCAAGGTCCATCAAGCCCAGTATCCTGTTTTCAACAGTGGCCAATCTAGGTCATACGTACCTAGCAGTTACCCCAAAAGACACAGGTTCCACAATGCTTGTACTGGGTCAAGCATTGATATCCTTGGTCCCTATTTTTTTTTTTTAATTTAAATTTTTATTAGCATTTGTAACATGTGAGTGAGGCAGTAACATCGGGGGTGAGAGCAGGAGCTCCCCCTTCCTCCACGAGGCCAAGAATGCTCAGCGGCATAAAAACCGCCGTTTTGAGCGCAGCGGGAGTGAGGCAGTAACATCGGGGGTGAGAGCAGGAGCTCCCCCTTCCTCCACGAGGCCAAGAATGCTCAGCGGCATAAAAACCGCCGTTTTGAGCGCAGCGGGAGTGAGGCAGTAACATCGGGGGTGAGAGCAGGAGCTCCCCCTTCCTCCACGAGGCCAAGAATGCTCAGCGGCATAAAAACCGCCGTTTTGAGCGCAGCGGGAGTGAGGCAGTAACATCGGGGGTGAGAGCAGGAGCTCCCCCTTCCTCCACGAGGCCAAGAATGCTCAGCGGCATAAAAACCGCCGTTTTGAGCGCAGCGGGAGTGAGGCAGTAACATCGGGGGTGAGAGCAGGAGCTCCCCCTTCCTCCACGAGGCCAAGAATGCTCAGCGGCATAAAAACTGCCGTTTTGAGCGCAGCGGGAGTGAGGCAGTAACATCGGGGGTGAGAGCAGGAGCTCCCCCTTCCTCCACGAGGCCAAGAATGCTCAGCGGCATAAAAACCGCCGTTTTCAGGACGCGCCCGCGCCTTGCGGGCCCGCGCCTGAGGGCCTCGCCAGAGGGCCCTTTGGCGTGGCCCTTAGGCGTTGGTCCGTGGCGTAAGTCTTTGAAGTGGTTCCCTACTGTTATGGCCTTTGAATGAGGTGCGCTGGCTGGGACTGTTTTCACCCTTTCCAGATCGTATGCAATAGAATGTAGCCCATGTTGCAACTTATTTTGTATAGTTATGTTTTGTATGTACTGTAATATATTCCCTGTGTTATGTATTCCCTTTTATTACCGCTTTGATTTTATGAAAAGTGGTATATGTTGTACTCACCTCTGTTTAACCTTGTATTGTATTGTTTGTTTGTTTTGTTACCGCTTTGATTGAATGAAAAAGCGGGATATAAATCTGTTTAAATAAATGTACATTTCCATTTGAACAACAGCTCCAGTACACCAAGTTTTCCACAAACAACACAAGAGAAAACCACCATCTTACACACAATACCTACTACACAGACCCCACCTAAAGCACCCCCTCCACCCAGTCCCCCCTCCCCTCCCCTAACCTTATGCTCAGGCAAGAACTATGTAACAACCAAATGGAAATGCCTTACAGCTTACCGCCCATGTGACTTTTCTCAGTAATCAACATAAGCAAGTCATTCTCCCCCTGTATACATCCCCCCCCCCTACCCCTCCACCCTACTTCCACCCCTCTTCACGCAACCACTTCCACGCCCCCGCCCACCGCTTCTCCATTTGCTCCCCTCGTCCCCCCCTCGCCCCGGGCAGGTGATACATGGCGTAGAGTTGCGACCCTCTACCTGCAAAGCTCGCGATGGAGGGTAAAATCGGCCTATTCCAATACCATGCAATTTCGCACCGTGCCGCTGTTACACAATACCAAATAATTCTCCAATCCCCGTCCCATCTTCCATCTGGTCTATGCAGGAGACACATCTCATGTCCAAGCTCAATGTTCGCCCCCACCATTTTATTTATGTTCTCCCCTATTTGGTGCCAATACGCTTCCACTACTGGACATGTCCACCACATGTGCATCCAGGATCCTCGCTCCCCACACTTTCGCCAGCATTCATCCGTTTGCAACACTCCCGCCTTGCACAATCGCTCTGGCGTGAGATACCAGCGACTCAGCACCTTAAACCCATTCTCTCGCAGTGACGTGGCAATGGAGAATCGTGCTATGCCCATTGCAACGGCCTCCCACTCTTCCACCCCCCTTTTCCCACGCTTCCATATACTTCAGCTTACCTTCCCCCCGCGCTGTCAACCCTCGGTAAATCCTAGAGAGCATCCCCTGCCGTCCCAAGGAGCCCAAGCAGGCTCCTTCAAACCACTCTCCTCCCCCCCTCCCCCCCCCCCCCGTCCCCCTTGCTCCCTTCCCTTTTTGCTCACTACCGAGCATATCTGCCTGTACGCGAACCTATCCGCCTCCCCCAATCGATAGAGGTCCCTGACCCCTTCAAAACCTCGACATTGCCTTCCTACCACGATCTGGGACACCTGGGTCAAACCTAGCTCCGCCCAGTTACGGAGCACTGTGGCACTTGGCCCCGTATTCTCCGCACAGCAAGCTTGTAGTGACATGGTAGCCGACCACCTTTTATCTCCCACCAACCGCTTCCTATACTGTTGCCACACCTGCAAAGTATGCCTCACGATGGGATTCCTCCCCTTCTCTCCTCTCCCCTCCCATGCTATCCGTTCCAATTCACCCGGCCTGTATTCATCCATCTCCATCTGTACCCACTGCTTCTGGGGTTCCCGCAGCCTCGCGTAGACTGCTCTCAGCTGTGCTGCCGTATAATATAATCTAAAATTTGGCACCCCCATCCCGCCCTCCCCTACCGATACTTGCATCGTTCTTGCTGCCAACCGTGGCCGCCTCCCCCCCCAAATGAATCGCTCGACCTGCAGCTGTATCTTCCTCAGCACTCTCTGAGGTATCGGGACCGGTAAGGCTTGAAACAGAAACAGGAACTGGGGGAGAAGCATCATTTTGACCGTCGCCATTCGCCCGAACCACGAGTAATACCCCCTGCTCCAGCCCTGTAGGCGCCCCTCCACCTGCCCCACCAATTTTGTATAATTTAGAACGTATAACTCCTCCAAAGTTCTTCCTAGTTGTACCCCTAGGTAACGGATCGATGTCTTTGCCCATTTAAACGGAAAACTCTGTTGCCAGTCCCGTTGCTCCTCCTTTTCCCCCACTATACTCAGAATCTCAGATTTCCCCCAGTTAATCCGGAAGCCCGCCCTCTTGCCATAGTCTTGGATCTCTCTCATCATTGCCCTCAGTGATTCTCTAGGATTCGTGAGGGTCAGAAGTATGTCGTCTGCGAATAGGGACGCTTTACATTCCTGACGTCCCACCCTAACCCCCGTGATATCGGAACTGCTTCGCATCCGTGCCGCTAACGGCTCTAGGGAGAGCGCAAATAATAAAGGGGACAGGGGACATCCCTGCCGCGTCCCTCGTTCTAGCGGGAAGAACTCTGAGTATCCCCCATTCACTCGGACACATGCCGTCGGCCTAGCATAGAGAGCTCTTATCCACTGCACAAAACCAGGCCCGAACCCCTGGGACTCCAGTACCGAATACAGGAATTCCCAGGACACCTGGTCAAAGGCTTTCTCGGCATCCAGTTATACCAACAGAGCCTCCGTCCCTCGCCGCTGTGCCGACCACATCACATTTAACACTTTGCGGATGTGGTCTGCCACTTGCCGGCCCGGCACAAATCCAGCCTGGTCTTCATGCACCAGTTTTCCTAAAACACCATTAAGTCTCGTCACTATCACTTTCGCTAACAATTTCGCATCTATATTCAGTAACGAGATTTGGCGGTAGGACGCACAATCCTGCGGGTCCTTCCCTTCCTTGTGGATGAGCGTGATGCCTGCCCAGCCCATTGTTTCGGGCAGGGCCTCCCCCCATTTCGGCCCATTAAATACCCTGGTCAGCGGGTTCAGCAAGAGGTTCCCAAATCTTTTGTAGAACCTTGCCGTCAAGCCATCGAGCCCTGGGGCCTTGCCATTCTTTAATGCCTTAATGGCCTGGAAGACCTCTTCAGTTTGTATTTCCCTATCTAACCCCTCCTGGTCATCTCCCGTCAAGGTCGGAAGCCCTGCTTCCCTCACATATTGGCGAATATCCTCCCCCGACCTCGGGTCCCGGGCTGTATATAAGTTGCTATAGAAGGACACAAATTCTTCTCTAATTCGCTGAGCCTCTCGCACCACCACCCCCTTACTCTTGATCTGTGAAATCCTATTCCACTCCCTCCGCTTTTTCAGTTGTCTCGCGAGGAATTTCCCAGCTTTGTTCCCCCCTTCGAAGAACCTCTGTTTCAACAGCTGCAGGCGGAATTGTATCTTCTCCGCATCAAGGGCGTTCACTTGGGCCCGCAGTTCCAGCACCGCTCCCCGCAGCTGTCCAGTACCGTCCTGCCCATCCCTTTCCTCCATCTCCCGCAATTGCCGACGTAACTGTTCCTCCTTCTCCGCCCGCTCCCGCTTTATACGGGCCCCCCACTTAATTAGTACTCCCCTAACGACAGCCTTGAAGGCATCCCAAACTATTCCATCCGTGACCTCCCCCCCGCCATTCTGTTCAAAATACCCCGGGATTAAGCTTTCAATCTCGCTCACCACCCTCGCATCCTCGATGAGCCCCTCATTCAGTTTCCAAAATTGACGGCCCCTATCCTCCCCTGCCACGCGCACCCGCACCACCACCGGGGCATGGTCGGACCATGTGATGGGTTCTATCTCGCCCCCCATAAGTCTCCCTGCTATCTCTTTCCCCACCCATATGGAATCTAGCCGGGAGTAAGTGCCATGTGCTGCGGAATAAAAGGAAAATTGCCTCCGCCCCGGGTTCAGTGTCCGCCACGCGTCTATCAGCCCATTCTCCCTCACAAATCTGTGATAGCGCTTCCTATCGGTGCCTCTCCCCTCCCTCCGCCCCGTCGTATCTCTCCCAACCTCCCAAGCCACGTTAAAATCCCCACCACAAACCAGCACCCCATCCCCCATTGCCGCCACTTTCTCACTCAGTTCTTTCCAAAACTCAGTTTGCGTGCCCGTAGGCGCATACACATTTACCACACAAAACCACTCCTCCCCGAACTTAACCCTCAACAAGAGATAACGCCCTCCCTTATCTCGGGATATCACCTGAACCTCTGTTGGGGCTTCCCCGCTAATGAAGACACCCACCCCTCCTTTCTTCTTCTCATTAAGATTGGAGGCGAACACACGATGCTTGTACCCCCTGGGTTGCACCAAGGCCTCATACTGCCTCCGTAGATGTGTCTCCTGCAGCAATACTATATCCGCTTTATGCCTTGTTAATTCCTTATACAATTTCTGTCTTTTCATTGGTGAATTTAATCCTTTCACATTCAAAGTTAGAATTTTTAACACCCTTCCTTTCTCCGATCCCCCGCCTCGCCCCCCTAAAGCCCTCCGCCCCCTCCTCCCACCCTGGCCCCCCCTCCCCCTCCCTCTCCCCCCTCCTCCCCCCTCCCCCAAATCCCCCCCTCCCCCTGCTCCCTCCCCTCCCCCTACCCCATCTCCCTCCCCTCCCCCCCGCCCCCCCTCATGACTCTCCTCTGAGGAGATTCAACTTCCATTTCGGTGACCTTCTCTCCCTCCCCACCTACCTACCCCAACCGCCCCTCGCCCCCCCCCCCCCGCTCCCCAACCTGACCCCATCCGCCACTACCCCCCTCCGCCCTTATCCCCTCCTCTCTCCGCCTTCCTTATACCTCCTTCCTCTCAGCCTTATCCCCGCCTTGTCCCCCCCCCCTCCCCTCTTGGCCTACCACCCATCCCCCCTCATTCCCCCCACCCGCTAACCTAGCCCATTCAAGAATACCAGTCCTTTAAGAAGTTGTCTCAGCTCAGCCAGTCTCTTGTTCTGGCTCCCGACTCTGGTGTGTGTCCTTGGTTGTCCTGGCCAATTTCCGTCCGCTCGCCCTCTGCCATTTCATATGCTCCGCTCCTCCGGTCCTGGATCCCTTTCTCGGTGGAGTAGATGAACTGTCAGCCTGCTCCGGTAGTTGCTCAGCTCCGAGCTCCCGCAATGCCCTCCAAGCCTCCGCACTGGATCTCACCGTCCTCGATCGTCCTTCCACCGTAATAAGTAATCCAAAGGGAAAAAGCCACTTGTATCTCAGTTCAGCGCGTCTGAGATAGGCTGTGACCTCCCTGATCTCTCTCCTTCGTTGCAGTGTTCCCTGGGACAGGTCTTGGTACAGCTCCACCGTATGTCCCTCCCAGTGGAAGCTTTTCAATTTGCGGTTAGCTCCCAGCAGTAGTTCCTTACTCTTAAAGGAACGCAGGCATACCACTATGTCTCTCGGCCTGTTGTCTCGGATGGGCCCCAGACCCCTATGCGCCCTTTCTATTTCAGGGCGAGTATCTTCTGCAGCCCTCCCTTGACCAGCTGCCACTAGTAGGTCTCGGAAGATCCGCTGGACCACTTCCTCACAGTTCTTATATTGAGGTTCTTCCGGTACACCTCTCACCCGGAGGTTGCATCTGCGTGAGCGGTCCTCCAGGTCCTCGGTTTTAGCTTTTAGGGTCTCCTGCGCCCTCTGTAACTCTTCCCAGCTTCTCTGGACCTGCGTCAGGGTCGCCTCTTGACTCTCCAACTTGGTCTCCACCTCTTCCATTCGTCCTCCTAGCTCCAACAGATCTTGGCGCATAGTCTGCACCACTTCTTTGATTTCATTTTTCACCCCACACATTTCCACCTTCAATTCCTCCTTCAACTCGAGGAGCCATTGTTTAATCTGCTCCGCAGCCGACAGGCCCTCCTCACCTCCTTCGCTCCCCCCAGGGCTCTGCGGGGTCTCTGTCGCAGGTTTCCCTGCTTTTTCCCCCTCCTTCCCTCCTTTGGAGGTTGCATAAGGGGATCGGAACTTAGCCAACTTTTTTTTCATCAGAGTCTCTTTTTTGCTGCTTTTCTCCATTTTGGGCTGGCCAGCCCCTCCCTCCGTTGGCTCCCCGGCCTGTAGTTCGGGTTCAGCGCCCACACACTTCTCTGCGGCCACTGCTATGAACAGGCCCTGGCCCCAGATGCACTCTGCCTCTGATCCCTCTCTTAATGTAGTCAGGGCTAAGGGGACTCACCGCTGCTAGCTGCTCTTGCACTCTGCTCACTCGTTGTTAGAGGTACTGCCGGCTATTATAGCTGCCTCAGGGTTCCATCAGCCACGTGCTAGGCCTTCCCGGCCCCCCCCCCCTGCCTCTGTGCACCGCTTTCCGCGGGCCTCCTCTGCATTCAGCCACGTGGCTTTTAAGGCTTGGCTGCGCTGGATCCTGCCGCCGGTGAGCTCTCTGCTCCTGCTCTCCTCCAGGCCACGTGCAGCCCGGCGCGTACTTTCCCTGCTCCTCCTGCTCCGTGCAGCCTCTGGTCAATAAGCCCGCGTTTGTTTGGGCTACTGCACCCGATCAGCTCCCGCCTCTCCACTGCACCTCCGCACTTGCTTTGACCGCCGTTGTGATGCGTCGGTGCTCCCCTCGCTCGCCGCCACACACCGGACTGCCCCGCTGATGCCCGTAGGGGCTAAAGTAGCATTTTATTGCTTGTTGGTGGCGGAGCTCTCTCGCTACGCCGCCATTCAGGTAGGTGATGTCACCGGAAGTCCCCTTGGTCCCTTTTTAATAATGGTTTATGGAACTTTCCTCCAGAAACTTGTCCAAACCTTTTTTAAACCCAGCTACACTAACAGCCTTTACTACATCCTCCGGTAACAAATTCCAGAGTTTGATTACACGTTGAGTGAAAAAAAAATATTTTCTTTTATTAGTCTTAAATACTTTACCCTGTAGCTTCATTGCATGTCCCCTAGTCTTTCTATATTCTGATAATGTAAACAATCGATCTACATTTACCCGTTCCACTCCGTTCATTAATTTATAGACTACTATCATATCTCCCATCAGCTGTCTCTTTTCCAGGTTAAAGAGCCCTAACCTTTTTAGCCTTTCTTCATAGGAGTATCCTTCTATCCCCTTTACCATTTTGGTGGCTCTTCTCTGAACCTTTTCTAATAACGCTATATCCTGTTTAAGATAAGGCAACCTGAAATGCAACAATATTCAAGGTGTGGTCTCACCATGGAATGATATAGAGGCATTATAATATCTTTTGTTTTATTTTCCATTCCTTTCCTTATGATACCTAGCATTCTATTTGCTCTCTTGGCTGCTGCTGCACACTGGGCTGAGAGTTTTATTTATTTATTTAGACAGTTTTGTATACCGCCTTATCCTTCAATCAAAGCGGTCACAACATAATTGGGGGATACATTTAACATGCGGGGATATGAGACACATACACTAATACTTACAGGGAACATGGGCAGTGGAGGGTTAAGTGGCTTGCCCAAGACCACAAGGAGCATCTGTGGGACTAGAAACCCCAGTCCTTCCGGCCCAAGGTTGCTGTCCTGTAGTGGGATTTGAACCTCCGACCTTCTGGCCTGAAGTACCTTGCCCCAACCACTAGGCTACTCCTCCCTCCCTTTTAACATGTTATCCACAATGACGCCTAACTCTTTTTCCTGGGTGGTGGTTCCTAATGTGGAACCTTGCATCTTGTAACCATAGTTTGGGTTGTTCATCCCTAGGTGCATAACTTTGCACTTGTCCACATTAAATTTCATCTGCCATTTTGATGCCCAGTCTTCCAATTTATCAAAATCCTCTTGCAATTTTCCACAATCCTCTTGGGTTTTAACAACTTTAAACAGTTTTGTGTCATCTGCAAATTTGATGACCTCACTCGTTATTCCCATTTCCAGGTCATTTATGAATATGTCAAAAAGCAGCGGACCCAGCACAGATTCCTGGGGTACACCACCATTCACCTTTCTCCATTGGGAAAATTGGCCATTTAGCCCTACCCTCTGCTTTCTATCTTTTAATCAGTTCCTGATCCACAATAGTACACTGCCTCCTATCCCATGACTCTTTAATTTTGCCAAAAGTCTCAGATGAGGGACCTTGTCAAAGGCTTTCTGAAAGTCCAAATATACAGTGGTGTGCAAAAGTCTGGAATCACTTGTAAATTTGTCGTTCTTTCAACTTTGTGACCTTATATCTTAATTTCTTTTTCCTCCCAGTGGCTTTTTCTGTGTATCTCATGATAAGTGATAGATTTGGCTATTAGGGCCAACTTTTAGTATTGGTTTGGCCCTTATTTTCTGAGTCTGTTCCCCATAGTTGTCCTGTTGATAGATTTTCTGTGAGAATCGCGTAATGTACATTGTTGGCTAACGATATATTATTGTAAGTATGCTTTAAAATATTATGGACACACGCCAGGTTTCCTTCAAATTAATATATGTGGCCTTGATAAAGGCCGTTTTTATGTGTCAGTAATGGCTCAGTATTTGATGGGCCACGCTTTGTTCTTGATCACCTGACTGCATCTTGTCAGCATTGAATGTACAAGGTGATCGTTGGTGACAACGCGGTTCCAAGCTGCAATGAGTGACTCAATCAGCTCACACTTTGATGTTGGATGCCTCTTGGATAACACCTTGCCACCTTGTGCCACAGGTTCTCGATTGGATTCAGATCTGGAGACTGGGCAGGCCAGTCCATTGACTTGATGTTGTTCCGCTGCTTCCAGCTGATCACCTGTCTAGAGCGATGGCAGGGTGCATTGTCATCTTGGAACAGGAACTGGCCAGGAAACAGCTGGTGTGCTGATGGCACCATGCACTTTTGCAGTATGGTGATATACTTGGCCCCATTGACCATTCCATCGATGATGTGAAGACGTACAACGCCACTGGCAGCCATGCAGCCCTAGACCATGACCTTGAAAGCATGCTTCACAGTGAGGTTGAGACACTCAGGCTTGAATTCCTCTCCAGGAAATCTCCTCACATAGGTGTGGGCCTGTTTACCAAACAGGCAGAAGGTGCTTTCATCGCTGAATAGCACCTTTTCCCACATTTCAGTCGACCAGGTTGAGTGCTTTCTCGCCCACACAATCCGGTTGCACCTTTGTATGTCAGTCATCAGTGGCTTATTCCGTGCTTTGCAGCCCCAGAGACCAAACTGCAGGCACTGGCGATGAACTGTTGATGAGCTGACACTGACCTCACTCTTGTCTGACTACTCTTGAAGTAGCTATCTAATGGCTTGAAAATCCTTACTCGCTCATAAAGGACACACGAACACGCTCCTCCAACATCAGGGTCCGAGTCATCTTCATGGTCGATCCAGAAAGCGTATGAAATTCAAAAATTCCGTGTGTTTTTATAGCTGCACTGTTGACTAGATATCTACATTGTGATTGGTTAGTGAAACCAGCCTCCTGATTGGTCAGAAATAACGTGTGCATATTGGATAATCTTGATCCAGTTTTGACGCAGGATCCACAAAAATTGCAGTAGCTATCTCCCAGTGTCTGTAAAGTATTTAAATTGGAAGCAAGGAATGCTAAAAAGTCAACTCTAATAGCCAAATGTATCCCTTTTAATGTGGTAGAAAGATGAATATGCTGGGCTAACTCAAAATTTAAAAAGAACGTTAGAAAGTAGGAAAAATGCAAAACTCACAAGTGATTCCAGACTTTTGCACACCACTGTACTATAGCAACCCACTCACCTTTGTCCACCTGTTTATTCACACCTTCAAAAAAACATAACACATTAGTAAAACAAGATCTTCCTTGTCTAAAGCCATGTTGGCTCTCTCCCATTAGGCCATGACTATCTACAAGCTGAGTAATTTTGTTCTTTATGATGGTTTCTACCATTTTTCCCAGTATTGACGTCAGGCTCAGCGGTCTGTAGTTTCCCGGATCACCCCTGGAGCGCTTTTTAAAAATTGGCGTTATATTGGCGATCCTCCAATCTTCAGGTATTACAGATGATTTTAATGAAAATTCACAGATTACTAATAGCAGGTCTGCAATCTCATATTTCAGTTCTTTCAACACCCTTGGATGTATACCATCTGGTCCAGGTGATTTGCTCTTCAGTTTATCTAATAGTTGTAATACATCTTCCCGATGTATCGATATTTCCTTCAATTCTTCCGCACTTTAAATACCACTTCAGTCATGGGTAACATCCCTACATCTTCCTCAGTAAAGACCGAAGCAAAGAATTCATTCAGTCTCTCCGCTATCGCCTTGTCGCCTCTTAGTGCCCCTTTAACCCCTATATCATCTAATGGACCAACTGACTCTCTCACAGGTTTTTTGCTACGAATGTACTTGAAAATATTACGCGTTTTTGCTTCTGCAGCAAGCTTCTTCTCAAATTCTCCCCTTGCCTGCCTTATCAGTGCCTTGCATTTGACTTGCCAGTGCTTGTGCTGTTTCCAGGTTTCGTCGTTTGGCTCTTTTTTCCATTTCCTGAAAGATGCTTTTTTAGCAACAACAGCCTCTCTGACCTCACCTTTAAACCATGCTGGCAGGTTTTTGGACTTCCTTACACTTTTCTTAAAGCGTGGAATACAGCTGGTCTGGGCTTCCAAGACAGTATGTTTCAACAACACCCTCCTCCACTAATTAAATCAAACGTGATCATGCTATGATCACTATTGCCAAGTGGACCCAACACCCTTATCTCTTACACAAGAACTGGTGTTCCACTAAGGACTAGGTCTAATATGACTTCTCCTCTGGTCAGTTCATGAACCAGCTGCTCCAAGAAGCAGTCATTTATTACATCTAGGAACTTTATCTCCCTAGCATGTCCTACCTTGACACTGACCCAGTCGATACCGGGGTAATTGAAATCACCCATTACTGTGCTGTAACTTTTGTTAGCTTTCTTGATTTCTTTGAGCATTTCATCATCCATTTCTTCATTCGGGCAGGCGGTCGATAGTACACCCCCACTGCCATCGCCTTCCCCTTTTTACATGGAATTTCAATCCATAGAGATTCTACAGCAAATTTTGTTTCCTGCAAAACTTTAATCCTTTCTGACTCAATGCCCTCTCTAACATAGAGTGCAATCCCTCCACCAATTTGATCAGCTCTATCATTACGATATAGTTTGTACCCAGGTATCACAGTGTCCCACTGGTTGTCCTCCTTCCACCATGTCTCTGATATTCCAGTCATATCTAACCTCTCATTTAGTGCTATATATTCTAACTCTCCCATCTTATTTTTTAGACTTCTAGCATTTGCATACAAGCATTTTAGAGACTGCATTGAATTCATATTAATCTGGCTATTGGTATGCATGGCTAATTTGGGATCTTTAAGCTCTGTCTGCTCCACACTCGAGGACATTTGGGCTACTTTACTGTTTTTTGGAACCTCTCTGCTTTTGGTAGTATCCTTCAAGGATACATTCTTCCGAACCATGCACTCTTGGGTGACTCTTGGCTTTCCCCTATTATCTAGTTTAAAAGCTGCTCTATCTCCTTTTTAAAGGTTAATGCCAGCAGCCTGGTTCCATCCCAGTTAAGGTGAAGCCCATCCCTTCGGAAGAGCCCCTCCTTTCCCCAGAATGTACCCCAGTTCCTAACAAATCCAAAACCCTCATCTCTGCACCATTGTCTCATCCACGCATTGAGACTCCGGAGCTCTACCTGCCTTTTGGGTCCTGCACGTGGAACGGGAAGCATTTCGGAGAACGCTACCCTGGAAGTTCTGGATATCAACTTCCTACCTAAAAGCCTAAGTTTAGCCTCCAGAACCTCCCTACCACATTTTCCTATGTCATTGGTACCGACATGTACCAAGACAGCAGACTCCTCCCCAGCACTATCTAAGACCTTATCTAGCTGGCGCGTGAGGTCCGCTACCTTCGCACCAGGCAGGCATGTTACCAGGCGATCCTCACGTCCACCAGCCACCCAGCTATCTACATGCCTAATGATCGAATCACCAACTATAACAGCTGTCCTAACCCTTCCCTCATGGGTATATGGCCCTGGAGAAACTTCCTCAGTGTGAGAAGGTTTTACATCACCTGGAGGACAGGTCCTAGTTACAGGATCACTTCCTGCCACACCAGGGTGATGCTGTCCTGTCACGTGACCTCTCTCCTCCATGGCAACAGGGATGCTGCCAGACTGGAGGTGGGACTTCAGGACTATATCCCTGTAGGTCTCGTCTATGTACCTCTCTGTCTTTCTTATGTTTTCCAAGTCTGCTACTCTAGCCTCTAGAGAACGGACTCGTTCCCTGAGAGCAAAGAGCTCCTTGCACCTAGTGCACACGTAAGACCTCTCACCAACTGGGAGAAAATCATACATGTGACACTCAATGCAAAAGATTGGAAAGCCCCCATCTCGCTGCTGGACTGCTGTCTGCATCTTAGTTTTAAGCTTGTGTTTAGATCTACGTTCTTTACTTACTAAGGGTTGCTCGGGATATATATACTAATAAAACTGTACCTAATACGTTTAATATACCTTGTTCACCTGAAACTTAATTAATCTCAGGCCCTTAGTGTATGACTGATTTGGATAACGAGCTTCACCTGTGAGCACCTTCTTTCCTTTAAGATGTGTAAGTACCTATGAAACTATGATTATCCCATAGGTGGGTGGGTGTTGGGGAGGGAGGGAGGGAAATAACACTTATTAAAAGAGGGCTGCAATACATTACCCTGTCCTTTGCTGCTGAGGTAAGCTGTGACCAACTTCATGGGTTATTAACAGTCCTTGCTTGGATAGAAGGAGTCTTTCAAAATGGTCTTTTGACCTGCCACCTGGTGTTAACACCTATTGAAAAGGTTTCACAGGTCTCTTGCCCCCCTAGGTAGAAGGCCTCTTTGTAAGGGTCTCTAGAAGACTTTATTTGTTGCTCAAAGAGTACTCACCCTGTTTTGCCTTTTATGCTATGTTATATTGATTTGATTTAAATTACAGCTCTTTGCTGCTGCTAGGCTCTGACTTATTATGAAATTTAAACTACAAGCTTTCTGCTGGGTTCTAAATTTAACCAGAAAGCTCTCTTCTGTGTTTTAAAGTGACTATTAAATTTAAACTACAAGCTCTCTGCTGGGTTCCAAAGTTAACTAGAAAGCTCTCTTCTGTGTTTTAAATTTAAACTAAAAGTACTTTGCTGATACTAGGCCCTGAGTGACTATTAAATTTAAACTACAATCTCTCTGCTGGGTTGGAGACTGATGGTAATTGGATCTATGCGAGCAGCATATTTGTGCCTCTAGCACACCACTAGCATGAGTTTATCAGCCATGAGCCACTGCTACCACACACTCTTCACCCCAACACCACTTAACCCACCTATTCACACACTGCTCTGGTAGTGTGACATTTCTAGCAGCCAAAATGTGCATTGCCCCACGATACACCCGTGCACCCAGCTACCATGCTTTAGTAAATATGCCCCTTTGTGTCTAAACCTGTGACAGGACCTGAAATTGGGAAATTTTATCAAAAGCTCTTCCCTATTCCAAGTGCTTATGAGTTAGGGAGTGAGGTTAAATTCCTCTGAGAGTGTAGAAAAGTTATATCTACTGATTCAAATACAGTTTCTATCATTTTCCTATCTAAGGGGAATGTTTACTAAACTGTGGTAAAGTCACCGGCGGTAAAGGCAGCGCTAAGGTTCCCAAAGCCATATAAGGCTATGGGTGGCTGGGGGGCGGTCCGGCGTAAAGGGAGCTGTGGGCCGTGTAATGCACGGAACAGGGTGCCCTGACCATTTAACTCATGGTAACGGCACATCTCATGTTAAGGTGACAAGCTTTAAGATGCCCAAGGGGTTTAAGGTGCTTCAACCTAAGGCACCTGAGTTTAAGGCACTGTGAGGGGTTAAGGCACATGAAGTTAAGGTGCCCTAAGGGTTTTAAGGTGCCTGAGGTTAAAGCGCCCTGAGGGGTTAAAGCGCATGAGGATAAGGTGCCCTAAGGGGTTTAGGCACCCAAACATAAGATGGCCAAGGGTTTTAAGTGCTTCAAGTTGACAAGCATGCATCTAAAGGCAGGAAAACGGCTGTAAACCTAACACTGGATAGTGCACCACGGAAAATCAATGTAAAATGATGGAAGGAAGGACAGGTGGGAACTGATGGACCTGCCATATTGGAGGGCATCCTGTGTGGCGGCCAGTTAGCTGGACAAGCATGTGGGAGGCAGCTGTACCAATGCACAGGGTAGTGCCAATGTAAAGTGCTGCAATGTCAGTGTGTGACATAGGATGGGAAAGACGTGTTCCCCAGTCGAGCCAGAAGCGGCAAGATGTTTGCAGCCACAGGCGCACAGAGTGGGAGTGATGACATGAAGATCACGCACAGGAGATCCCTGACTATCATTGGCATGAAAATGACCTGAGTAGCACACAGTCACAAAAAGAGCAAGTAGGAATCAAGCCCCTGTCTCCTGCCTATGGGGACAGTGCACTAACTGGTATGCTACACCTCTTGAGCCTGTAATGTCTGGAATTCAAGAGCCTGCAGGTCTCTGCCTAAACTGTCTGCTGGTATAGGTTAACCCCTCCAATACCCATAATGCACTGCATAAAGAGAACAGCAGTATGCAGCTGATCACCAAACGGAGAATGGACAGATGCATCACATCAGCTCAGTATGATGCACTGACAGTGTGTACTGCAGTCACATAACAGCTACAAACTGTGCTGCTGCGCAGTTTCAGTCGTCACCCTGGGGGTGAGGACAGCCGCCCAGCATCTGGTCCCCAGGATGTGCAGCGCTAGAGATGGACTCTGTTGCTTCTGCTGCAGATCCCTATCACTACTAGTGTGTGGTAGCTATTGTCTGCAGTCTGTTCAGCTAGTCAGCTTGCTGTACCAGTCACCTGCCACTGTTGGAAAGCAACCTGCCTAGAAAGTTTATGTTAATAAGTTCATGTTAAACAGCTGATACCACCTATGGTGGGGGGTGTCTAGGCTTACAAGGGGTTGTTACTAGAGGCCTGCTAGGCCTACCATTACCACAGGGAGTAGGGCTGGAACATCTCCTCTCCCAACCATCTAGGTCTAACAATCTCCCACAACAAGCACAGTTAGACTGCACCTTTTGCCATTACTGGGTTTTCCAACCATGCACATACCAACTGCAGACAGTACACTGGTCAGTACATATTGCATGCACACAGAACAACCATGGATTGGCCACAGAAACCCAGCAATTGGTTAACCAATCAGGCCCCCAGAATAGGAGATGCACCCACATCGCTAGAACCAGAAACTATACATGCACTATGTGGATACATAGCAGTGCAATGGTCACTGCTCGGTCAGGGTGAGAGTGCCCTCTCAGCAGGACATGCTGTGGCCACCCAGGCCATGCATGTGGCAGACAAGCCCTACAGAATCTCAGTCATTGACCTTACCTCCGAAGCAGACCCATCTTGGCCAATCCACCCTGTTTCAGGCCATACCCACAATACTTTGCTCCTCATCATGCACATTTGCAGATTAACACTGGAAACAGCTTAGGCACTGCAAGGCTCAGTGAGGTGGAGAAAGTGACAAAACAATAGACACACACACACACACTCACTCACTCAAATTGCCATGCTATGCAAAAATGGGGATGTTTGGCATTCCTGCCTGCCACCTTGGTCCCGATATCAGCTCAAGCATTGTTAATGTGTGCTCATTGTGCAGGAGCTAGTAGCGTGCTCTGATGTTAACACCCTCTCAGTGTACTGGTACTGTCAGCCTGACTCTCTATCCAACTGAGGATAGTGGAGCCTGCCTGTGTGGCTGATGGGTGTTTGTGCCCTTGCTGGCCGATTCATTGGGGGTTGCACATGTTGGTGTTGTACCTGCACTGTGGGCTAACGTTTAGCCACAGGGACATGCAATGCATAATCGACAGCCCAGACACAAACTTGTGATCATCCACTCATATACACACCAACTGTATGCATGGAGCCACAGTGCTGCCATATGGTTACAAAACTCTCTGGGGCTGACATACTTTGCATCAGACAGACCTTGGCACATGTTGCATTGCACACTGTACACAGGACCAGGGCATGGCTTTAGTCTACTGCAGGCGGGTGCTGATGCCCCCTCTACCAATACCTCATACCATGCTGACATGCCCGGGTGCTGTGCGTGTTGGTGGTGTGCAAACCCAGCCCATTCAACATGCGGGTTGGCGGGTGCCTAGGGCCCAAGGTCCAAATAGGTGGGGGCAGAGGCATACATGGATGGCCACACATCCCCCCACAACCATCTACCTCTGCAGGGACCCCATCACCACCTACCAATGTTATATCTCTTCAACCTGTAGAAGAGACAGCTAAGGGGTGTTATGTTACAGGTCTATACGATATTTCCTGGAGTGGATTGGGTAAACGTGGATTGATTGTTTATGCCATCCAAATGTAGTAGGACTAGGGAACATGCAATGTGGCTACAGTGTAAGCCATTGAGGACTACTGGGAGTGAATGTTTTCCCAGTCAACGCATATTCAAACTCTGGAATTCATTTCCGGAAGATGTCATAAAGGCTGTTAGTGTAGCTGGGTTTCAGAAATGTTTGGGCAGGTTCCTGGGGAATGGTCCATAAACCATTACTAATGAGGGGCCCAGAATATCCCCTGCTTGCCCAATACACACACTGTGCATCCTGTGTGTCTTTTGTGGAAACCTCTAGATACCCTTTGACCTAGATTGGCCACTGTTGGACACAAATACTGGGCATGATGGACCTTGGTCTGACACAGTCTGGCATATTTTCAAGTCTTATGTTCTTATGTGCCACCTAGGCAACTGCCTGGCCCGCCCTGTGTACCAGCAGCCCCCATTGCATGACCCATATACACCCTCTTTTGCCCCATTTGCACCATCAGCATAGTGCCCTTTCATAATTGGGCACTATGCTGTTGCTTCTAATGGAGCACTACTATCCGTATCTTGTGCTCCCCTGTCTGTGCATCGCATTGCAGATATTAAAATAGGCTCACTGTCCTCAAAATGCACACTTACCGCAAGGTTTTGATATGCATTAAAGTTCCTGACATTAAGGTGCCATCGTTAAGGGAGCAGGCTTTGTTCCCGCCCACTCCCCATCAATTGACCCCCACTCTCCACCCCGTGGATGCCTACTGTCCACCCACAGGGCACTTTATGCTGCCGGTACCGTTAGCATGCGTTAAAGTGGCTTTTTGGATGCAGTAAGGGCGCAAGGGCACCGTTAGTGCATGCTAATGGCATACTTGCTCCTTTACTGTGGTTTAGTAAACATCCCCCTAAGTTCCAGTCACTAGATAGGGAAGAATTTCAGAAATGTATTTTAAGTTATTCTTTCTTTAACATCCTCACCCTCACACTCCTTTTAAAATTTTGCTTCCTGAAAGTCCCTACAAAGCATGGACTTATTTTACTGCAGCCTCAAGGGCTGAAATGTTGCAGAGAAAGTGAGAAGGGTTGGGAGAAGGGAAACAGTGCTAGAGACTAGGGCTGAGAGGTGATGAGAAACAGCTACACATAAAGGCTGGCAGATGACAAAGGTAAAAAAAAAGTAAACATTTATTTTGACCTTCAAGACTTTTGGGATATTTTAGCTGCATTTTTAAATGTTTAATATTTTATGTGTAATAAGTGATTCCAGCTTGTTGCAGTGCTTTACTTATGTTTGTCCCATTTTTTGCAGTATATAGCAAATGCTTTTTTAATGACTTATCTGGAAAGGGTTATATATACTGTTATTTTTGGAATTTGCTTTAGTGGTTAAAGCAGCATTCAGAGAATCAGGAAGGCCTAAGTTAAAATCCTGCTGATGCTCCTTGTAACCTTGGGCAAGTCATTTCGTCCTTGATTGCATCAGATACAAACTCACAGGTCGATGCAGAAACCCTGCATCAGAGTCCAGCACTAAAGCTCTAGTACAGGGTTTTCTGACACAAGTTTAACACAGACATTTTGCTCAGCTATGCTGTAAGAAAACAGCATGTAAATGAGCTATGTGCAGAATATCTGTGCTGATCAGAGAGAGCAAGCAGATATATGGTCATAGGGGCCTGGCGTTATGTTTGGTACCTGTGCACATATGTTAGCACGCTAGTGAACATTTCCATTCCTGTCAGCGAATGAGTCAGTATGTGCTCACGCACTAAGAGGAAGGGTGATAAACAAAAAGAAAACACATTGGTTAACATCTCTCGACGGTTCCCCCATCCCCCCGCCACAAAAAAAAACATTGGAGGTCTTAGTTGGTCTTGGATCTCATTCACCAAACAAATTAACTATTGGTGGCTTTAGTAGGCCTTGACCACCCCATCCCCTGTACTACTGGGCTGGGCCTCTAATCATCCCCCTTTCTATTTTATTTGGCAGATTAACCCCCACCAAGTGCACCCCAGGATGCATCATGTGGAGTCTGGTGCCACAATTTGCAAAGGCTATATTCCTGCCTTTCAACCTGGGAGGTACCCGGGGGTTGGGGGGAGGTCTGTCTTGCCCTGGTGGTTCAGGGGATGGGGGAGTTAGTGCCCACTAGGACCACCAATGGTTAATCTATTTGGCTGGGGGGGAGGGTGTCAGGGCCCACAAGGGCCATGGTTAATCTGTTTGGTGGGTGGTTGAGGCACTATGCACGCACCATGCTCCCGTGTGCCAGCTGTGCAGTTTGGAGGCCATCATTTGGGGGGTGCTGCATGGTACAGCTGATATAGAAGTGGAACACACCAGCCTGAAAACCTCAACACCAGGGCCTACAGGTCTGCAGTCACCCTGCTGGAACAGTGGGCAAACATCCATGGATACAGCAAAAGCTGAACGGATGGACTGTTGCTGATATCTGCATATGCACTGGATAGGTTTCAGAGGGCTGTTGTTTTTATGTGCTGTGAAGGTGTCAGGAGATAGAGCCTGTACTCTGTGCTGCAGTCAGTACTAGCCTCAGAGGCAGAGTTGGAGCCAGAAGAATACAGTGTGGGGAGAGGCATACAATGTAAGTGTTTCACCTATTCAAAATGATGGTGTGGCTGCACAGGAGCCATCTGACCTGACCCCAGCGCATAGAGGTGCATGTGGCAGTGACCTGAGGGGCTATGCTGCTGCCATGCACCATGTACCTGTAGACTGATGGCCCCTCATCCTGACCAAGGGAGGATGTGGCTAAGGCCTGCTAGCTCTGAGCAGCAATATAATACATCTATCACTTTCGTGTTGGAGCTTACTGATCTGTGTCTCCTGCCTTTCTTGCCCAGAGGCTTAACTATCCATGGTGGGTTGTTTTGTCTTTGACTGCCGGGGTCTCATCCTGGGGACTGTGTGGGATTTATACCACCTCCATGTGGTATATTCCCAGAGCCTCTTCCAAAGTAGAGATCATGGGGGCCCCCTTTGGTTCATGTTAGACCACAGTGTAGGTGTGCTATATGGGGCCCATGAGGATGCTGCAGGATCCTTTGGCCCCCATGAACAAGCTGCTCTGATCTAGTGTGCTGCTTGTTCTTGGTCTCCAGATCCTCCTGCCCTTACACCCCTCCTTTTCCTAACATGAGGGAACTCATTGCACAATGGCTATGGTGCTCCCCAAAAGTTCAAACGGAGAGCACAAACACCCGAGGGCAATGTAGAACACAAACAAAAGACAGGTGCTCCAACCAGGGGTTGATATAAGCAGCTTTATTAAAGAAAACACCCTGATGCATTTAGGCTGA
This sequence comes from Ichthyophis bannanicus, assembly GCA_033557465.1. Lineage (NCBI taxonomy): Eukaryota > Metazoa > Chordata > Amphibia > Gymnophiona > Ichthyophiidae > Ichthyophis > Ichthyophis bannanicus. The sequence goes on from CM066034.1 coordinate 382,078,161, forward strand.
ATGCATCATTCGCTGACAGGAATGGAAATGTTCACTAGCGTGCTAACATATGTGCACAGGTACCAAACATAACGCCAGGCCCCTATGACCATATATCTGCTTGCTCTCTCTGATCAGCACAGATATTCTGCACATAGCTCATTTACATGCTGTTTTCTTACAGCATAGCTGAGCAAAATGTCTGTGTTAAACTTGTGTTAGAAAACCCTGTACTAGAGCTTTAGTGCTGGACTCTGATGCAGGGTTTCTGCATCGACCTGTGAGTTTGTATCTGATGCAATCAAGGACGAAATGACTTGCCCAAGGTTACAAGGAGCATCAGCAGGATTTTAACTTAGGCCTTCCTGATTCTCTGAATGCTGCTTTAACCACTAAAGCAAATTCCAAAAATAACAGTATATATAACCCTTTCCAGATAAGTCATTAAAAAAGCATTTGCTATATACTGCAAAAAATGGGACAAACATAAGTAAAGCACTGCAACAAGCTGGAATCACTTATTACACATAAAATATTAAACATTTAAAAATGCAGCTAAAATATCCCAAAAGTCTTGAAGGTCAAAATAAATGTTTACTTTTTTTTTACCTTTGTCATCTGCCAGCCTTTATGTGTAGCTGTTTCTCATCACCTCTCAGCCCTAGTCTCTAGCACTGTTTCCCTTCTCCCAATATAATACATCTATCACTTTCGTGTTGGAGCTTACTGATCTGTGTCTCCTGCCTTTCTTGCCCAGAGGCTTAACTATCCATGGTGGGTTGTTTTGTCTTTGACTGCCGGGGTCTCATCCTGGGGACTGTGTGGGATTTATACCACCTCCATGTGGTATATTCCCAGAGCCTCTTCCAAAGTAGAGATCATGGGGGCCCCCTTTGGTTCATGTTAGACCACAGTGTAGGTGTGCTATATGGGGCCCATGAGGATGCTGCAGGATTCTTTGGCCCCCATGAACAAGCTGCTCTGATCTAGTGTGCTGCTTGTTCTTGGTCTCCAGATCCTCCTGCCCTTACACCCCTCCTTCTCCTAACATGAGGGAACTCATTGCACAATGGTTATGGTGCTCCCCAAAAGTTCAAACGGAGAGCACAAACACCCGAGGGCAATGTAGAACACAAACAAAAGACAGGTGCTCCAACCAGGGGTTGATATAAGCATCTTTATTAAAGAAAACACCCTGATGCATTTAGGCTGAATGCCTTCTTCAGGGAGTACAAAAACTTACTTTATTGCTGCTAATACAGAGATTGGCGTCTGAACACAGTATAGTCCATCCTGAAGGATCTTCCAAAAGTGGTTTATTTTTTTTTATTAAACTCTGTACTAGCAGCAATACAGTGAGTGTTTGTACCCCCTGATGAATACATTCAGCTGAAAAAACTTGGGATGTTTTATTTAATAAAGCTGCTTATATCATCCACTGGTTGGTGCTCCCCAAGCCATGGTCCAGGTGCAGAACCAGGTCCCTTACTAATAGGCTTTGTACTGTGCTCCCTGCAACCTAAGTGAACAGGCATCCTTGGTACCTCAGGGTTAGGGGATCCAAATCCTTGTCCCATGCTTGCTGTTCAGCCCACTCCAGGTCATCTCACTATTTTGAAATGGCCAGTTACCACTTCACTCTATGGGTACTAGGCACACAGTTGTTACTGTTCACAGTGAATCTGAGGCTTACAGACACCCCAGTATCACACTTCTAGCTTTTGATTTCCTGATGTACATTGAGACCCTGCACACTGTGTGCGTGCACTAGTGATGTGCATTTGCTACTAAACAACGAGCATAGCAGTAGTAGCTTACCGCTGCTATGCCCCTTGTATCTACCACTGCCGCTGGCTCTGGTATGGTCGTAACATGTGAATTCCACGTATTAACCCTATGTTCCACACCGCACTTTAGTAAACATGCCTCTTAAGTTAGGCCGGAGGCAATAGAGGGTAAAGTGATTTTCCCAAGATCACAAATAGTGTCAGCGGAAGAAGTGGGATTTAAACAATGGCTTTCTAGAAGTACAACTCACATCTCGGAGCCCTGAGCTATTCCTTCACTCCATTTGACAGTGTTCAGTGCAACCAGTGAGCCACCCCAACTTATATTCCTTCTTCATAGAAATTTTTAATTATTACTATTAATACTTGACATATTCATAGTGCTGTGCAAATACACAAGAGACAATTCTTTCTGCACGGAGCATACGTGTTAGGTATTCATGCTCCTGATGACATTGGAGACATGAGAGAAAACACCCTGAACATCACACTGTGGGCCCAATATTCAGCCGGGGTGGCTAGCACTACTAAAGAGGCTAGCCACCAGCACTGTACTTAAAACCTAGATATTCAAGCCAGGGCCATATCCAGTCTCTGGCACTGAATATCCGGGCTGCCTGGATTGCCGTGAAACTAAACAGGAAGCAGTGATATTCAGCCGCTGCCCGTTTAGCTTCTGCAGTGAAAGTTAGGACAAGATTTCCTATCCCTGACATTCACTGCATATCTCTAACCGGACGGTGGCTAAATCTCGCTGCTGCCTGGTTAGCAATCGGTGCTGCCCCAGGACACCCTGGCACACCCCGAAGCTAACCAGTTGCTAGCGGCACCCATGGATTTTCAGCAGAATTAATTCTGTTAGTGCCACTGAATATTCTGCAGATCGGCCTTTACATGGTTTGCAGGTCTGCAAGCCATGTACAGTAAATGCCTTTGAATATCCTCCCAGTGTATTTACTCCGCAGTAGTCAAAAATAAAAGGAATTTTAAATTGGACTGACATTAAAACACATGAGCTGAGGAAAGTATTCACGAGAGACCAGCTAGATTCATCAAGTTATCAACTTGCTGATCAAATATTTTCCCCTGTAAAGGGTAATTTTAATGATTTTGCTTATTTTAACTGCTATATGAAATACAGTATATAAGAAATGTTTTTCTCCCACTGTTCCTGCTTTAAAGAAGGTGGCTTTAGGGCTCTGATGTTAGTTGTTTGGATTCCAGACGAAAACTATCTCAGTCTGGATCTGAAAAGCCTGGAGTATGGTTTCCTTTACTCTCCCTCCCTCCCTTCCTCGCTTGCTCAGGTCTTATTAGAGACAGATGAATCCTAGAGAACTGTACAAACTTTGGATTCGTTCTGGCAAGAACTGCAAAAGCTATCACATCTCTTACTATCATCCCTGTTAGCCTGGAATCCCCATTTCCTACCTGTGGTAGTGTGACGCAGTGGGAAGGGGTTTTCTGTTAAAACACCAAACAGACAGCAATTCATGGAAAACAAAGCACTCTACAGACCTCATCACGCACCCTCCCATCAGCTCAACTATGGCCCATTGAGCACCTGCTTCACCTGGGGCTTTCACCCGGGAAAAGAAGTCCACATTCAGGTGAGTCTGAGCAGCCCTATGGTGAACTTGGAACTGGTAGGGATGGAGACTCAAGAACCACCTCATAATATGGTCGTCGGACTCTTTATGCCAAGCCAGCCACTAGAGGGGTTGGTGGTCCATTATTAGCATAAGCCGAGCAGGTAGTAGTTGAATGCATTGAAGTTTTTCACCCCTATACTGTACGACTCCCTTGGATTTTCACAGCCCAAATGTATGACAGTGAATTTTTTAAATTTAAAGCTTATCTGCCAAATTCTTGACCATACTTTAAGGGGTATGTTTACTAAATCGTCTTAATGTTACCGGCGCTAGTTGCAGCGATAATGTGAAGAATGCCATATAAGGAGTGGGCATTCCGGCGGCAAGGTAGCAAGAATCTGTATCGCGCGATAGTGGGCGCCATGGCATGTTAATGTGCGTTAACCCTAAGTTCATGCCAGCACAGTGTTAAAAGCTATAAAGATGTAGCCCACTGGTTACTGTAATAACTGTGTGAAGCATAGGTCATGGGTTCAATCCACAGTGGTATTATGTAAGAAGGCTGTCTCAGGCAGTCCCTTTTAATCTAAATCAGTGCTGTCTGAGGCATTTCTTTTTTTAAGTTAAATCAGTGCTGCCAGCAAACACACCCTCACAGTGCCGTAACAAAAGGTGCCGCATAAGGCACCCTATAAGGCACTCTATAGGGCACATTATAAAGTGCCCTGTCCACCAAGGTGCCTTCTAATGTGCCCTATAGGGCGCCCTATAAGGCGCCCTATAAAGAGATAGGGTGCTGATAGGGCGCTTTATAGGGTGCCTTATAGGGCGTTTTATAGGGCACCTTATAGAGCGCCCGATAAGGCGCCTTATGAGGCGCCTTAAGGTTACAGCACTGTGAGGGTGCATTTTGCTGGCAGCACTGATTTAAATTAAAAGGAAAAGCCTCATTAAATAACACCACAGTGGGATCAAACCCATGACCTTTTGCCTCCATATTCACTAAAGTAACCAGTGGGCTACATCTCTATAGCTTCTAACACACCCCTGGCTGGCTACAGAAAGACTGCAGGTCACCATACAAACTGTCTGCTGTGGTTACCAGGATAGGGTAAACCCACCCATACCCATGATGCACTGCACATGCAGATCAGCAGTTACAGCTGATCAAAAGATGGGGTATGCACCCCCACAGCACCTCGGCCTGGTAGGGGGACCTGACCATGTGTGTTACTGGCACAGAGTAGCTACATTGTGCGGGTCCTGTGCTCACCCTGAGGGTGAGGTGGGGCGCCCAGCACCAGGTCCGCAGCACCTGGCTTGGCTGAGATAAGCTATGCTATGGGTCCACTTCAGTGCTACTGTGTGATAGGTAGTCCTTGCAGACACACCTAGGATAGGCCTGTGTCCATCTGTATTTCCCAGTCTCGTCTAGCCCTTGTGGACTATGATGCACCCAGAATAGTGCATCTCCTGTGTGGGTGCCATGGTCCCATGTTATAAGTGAAGGGGGGGTGGTTGGACCCAAAAGCGGATTATGTAGCACCACCCAATCCACCCTCTGTGGCTCAGGGTGGGGGACAGGATCTCCCACCAACAGATCCACACTCTACATCTCTGCAATGGTGGCAGTAGAGAACACCATCAACCCCAGTGCTGCTGGGGAATGGGCACCATACAGGGCAGTCAATGCAGATCTGTACACATCATATAATGCAATGGCAGACAGGCAGAATGCTGGAAACGCTCAGCTGCCCCTCACCACTATCTGACATTCATCAGCAGAGGGCACAGCCAGTCTCCACCCTGCAAGGTGTTCCAGCCATACACATGCTAACTGCAGATAGTCTGCTAGCTAGTACATAGTGCATATTCCTGGAGGAACTGTGTGCACCCCAAAATGGGATGTGAGCACACACACCAAGCAAGTGTCAGTGCTTGGGCCCCGGAAAAGGGAACCCATAAATATCACTTGATAGAAATAGTGTATAGCACTATGGGGGAACCTAGACATGCCATGGTCACTGCTCAGTCAGGGTGAGAATGATCTCCCAGCATGACATGCTGTGGCCACCCTGTCTGTGCAGGTGGTGGTCGGGCACTACAATGTCCCAGCCATTGCCCTATGCCCTGTGCAGATGCATTCTGCCCAGGCCACCCTGTCCAGGCCATACCCACAGTACCTTGCTCTTCATTATGCACATTGGCAGGATAGCACTGGAAACACTGCAAGCAGTGTGGGCTCAGTAAGGTGTAGGCAGCCACAACACACTGGATAGACATAACACACTCCCACACCTATGCCAGCATTGTGCAAATATAGAGGTTTTTGGCAGCCCTGGCTACCACACCAGTCCTGGCACAGTGCAGGCATGGCTATGGTATGCGATACTATTGGGGTCACTCCCAGGGGTGGTAAACACTGTCAGAAACCAAAACTGAAAAACACTCCACAGATATCAGAAAGGTTGCTATGATGCAGCTCTGTCAACAAATTGTGTTTAACTTAGGATTTGTTATCTGCCTTTTGATATATGTGTAACGTGTTCCCAAGTTTAGGGCGGCATTGCTAAGGTATGCAGGTGCTAGTATTGGGAGATGCTGCTCCGTGCAGTGCCCAACAGCCTGACTCTCCATGAGGCTTTGGATAGTGGAACCTGTAGGTGTGGGTGTTTGTGCCCCTGTTGGCTGCTACTCTAGGGCTGAGTTTCCCAACTCCAGTCCTGGTGGGCCAAACACAGTTTTCATGCTGTCCCTAATGAATATGCATGAGATACATTTGCATGCAATGGGGGTGGTTCATACAAATGCAGCACAGGCATATTTATTAAGGACAGCATGAAACCTGAATGGTGTTTGGCCCTCCAGGACTGCAGTTGGGAAACTCTGCTCTAGGGATTGCACATGTTTATGGTGTCTGTGCCCTGTAGGGTAAATATAGGCGTTTATTTAATCTGCAATAACGGTTCCATCTTTATTATCACGGTTTAATACTGAGTAAAATGTAGGGACATGGTTTACAAGAGCCACAGCTGGGACTTGAACCTGTGACCTTCTGCCCCTGAACACACTGGCTGTGTGTACTGCACAAAACTGTTGCCACAGAGGTAGATCATTCCCTGGGGATAACATGACTGTTCGTCAGACAGACCTTGTCTATTGCAGTGCACGGCACCCACCTAAATGGGGCTTGGCTGTGGTCTGCTGTGGGAAGATGCCACAGCCCCCTCCACCACCAGCACCACTCCGCCACCATGCTGACATTCCCTTGTGCCGGTGGTGCTGTTGGTGCGCAGTCCCAGGCCATCCAGTGTGCCAGTAGGCGTCTGCCTATGGTGCGTGATATGGGGTAGGGGTGTCTGCCTAGACATCCACGCTTCCCTCCGGCACCACCTGCCAATGTTATGTGCCCTTTGGGGTACTTGCTGGGTACTGTCCCCTGGGACACTGTGGGACACACACTCGTGGGCATGTTTGCCCTTGGTCAGTTGCTGTCTTGCTGATTTTCCACTTCTACATTCCTATGTGTCACCTAGGCATCTGCCTAGCCCACCCTGTGCCACAGCTGCCCCACTGCATGTCCCGCCTGAAGCCCTCTGTACCCCATTTGCAGCTTCACCTTAGTGCCCTCTCGTACTTGGGCACTATGATGTTGCTGCACATGTATCACTACTATCATTTTTCTTGGTGCTGTATATTGCTGACTGAAATGGTTTCTCTCTCCTGTAAATGTGCCTTTAGCGCAAGGTTTTCACTGGCGCTAATTTTCAGACCTTCATTTCACGGCATTAGTGTGCATGGAGCCTCTCCCTGCCCACTCTCTGCCCATTGACCCCTTCTCTCCGCCCCTGGGGAACCTTACTTCGCCCTCTGCGCACCTTAACGTAGCTGGAGACATTATCGCATGATACGTGACGTTCTTGCATGGTAATGCGCCGTTATCGTGCGATAACATCACTTATCATGCGATAACATCGCAGCTGTGCCGTTAGCGCCGTTTAGTAAACATAACCCTAAGCTTCACCAGATCCCTCCTAATGTTTTTCATATGTTCCAGCACATTTACTCTATTGTAGATTTTAGTATCATCCACAAAGAACCATACCTTTTCTGACAGACCATCTGCAACGTCACTTACAAAAAATGTTAAAAAGAGCAGGATCAACGGCCAAAGACCAATCAATGCAGCAGGACCGTAACTAGAGCTGTGTGACCAGTGTGGCTGCGCAGGGCGCAAGTCAAAAAGGGGTTTCCAGGAATCTCAAAAATAGTGAGTTATTGCACATGGCTGGGTAGAGGTGGAGCACCAGATTAGTTAGTTGCACAGGGTGCATTTTTAGCTTGGTATGGTCCTCCCATGTGGCACGCCACTGGTAATACCCAATCTTCATAGTGAACTCCATTTACTACTACCACCTTTGGGGCCCCCCAACCAACCAGTTTCTTAACAGTCAGTCACTTTAGGACAGGATTGCTCAACCCAGTCCTGAGGACACACCTAACCAGACAGGGTTTCAGGAGTGGAGGAGTGGCCTAGTGGTTGGGGCAAGGTACTTCAGGCCAGAAGGTCAGGGGTTCAAATCCCACTAGAGGATAGCAACCTTGGGCCAGAAGGACTGGGATTTCTAGTCCCACAGGTGCTCCTTGTAGTCTTGGGCAAGCCACTTAACCCTCCATAGCCCATGTTCCCTGTAAAATAGTTATCTCCAAGTTATAATGCCCTGTTCAATGTAATTTCAGTTTGTTCAATGTAAACCACACTGATGCAGAATAGCACAGTATATAAGAGAATGTAAATAAATAAACCATAATGAATATGCATGAGAGAATATGCATGGACTGCCATCATTTTATACAAATCTCTCTCATGCAAGTTCAATGTGGTAATTCTGAAAACCTGACTGGGCTAGGTGTGTCCCAAGGACTGGGTTGAGAACCTCTGCTGTAAGATAATCCTAAGGGCCCTCTATTTATTTATAAGTTGCTGATGTGGAACAGTGTCAAAGGCCTTGCTGAAATGTAAGTATACCACATCTAGTGTTCTCCCCTGATCCAGTTCTCTGGTCACCCGGTCAAAGAAATCAATCACATTTATCTGACAAGGCCTATCTCTAAGATTTCAGAAACCATACCATTCTCTGTTTTAGCTTCATTTCCATTCATTTACTCACAACAGAGGTCAGACTAACCGATCTCTAGTTACCAATCTCTTCCTTGCTTCTGTTTTTGTTGACAGAAACCACATTTGCCCATTTCCAGCCCTCTGGGACCACTCCTGACTCTAAAGAAGCATTGAAAAGGTCATACAGTGGAATCATTATTTCACTAAGTTCTTTCAGTACCTTAGAATGAATCTGTGTTGGCCCCATTGCTTTGTCCACTTTTACTTTAACTAGTTCCTCTCAAACAAGTCTACCTCACTTCCATTCTTATTTGTGTTTGTTTTCTGAGGTCTCTTTCTGGGCCTTTTTCTATGAACAGAACAGAAACATTTATTAAATCACTATCAAACTTAGAAAAAAATGTCCTGTCCCCATGTTTTACTGTATTGGCTAATTTTTTTCTTCCATTTGCATCTTTGCTTTCCTGACTACTTTATCAGTTTCCCTTACCTTCTCCAGATACTTGGGGGTATGTTTACTAAAGGGTGTTAAGGGAGCAAGTGTGCTGTTAATGCTTGTTATTGGCATCCCTGCGCCCTTAATTCTGTGAAAAAGCTCCATTAACAAGCGTTAACGGCTCCTGCAGCATTAAGGGAACAGTAGGCAGAGAGTGAGCGTTAACAGAACAGAGAGCAAGCCTTGACAGCAGGTGCTCCCTTAATGCCCGTTGCATAAGTGTGTGTTAGAGCTCTTTAACGCTGGGAACCCAAATGGCAAGTAAAACCTCATGGTATATTTTGAGGGGAGAGAGTCCTATTACATGATAGTAGTGCTCCATTAGCAGCAACAGCATAGTGCCCAAATATGAAAGGGCACTATGTTGATGGTGCAAATGGGGCAAAGGAGGTGTCACATTGGTCATGCAATGGGGGTTGCTTGTGCACAAGGCCTACCAGGTAGCTATCCAGGTGGCACATGTGGATTGTCCGTCATGATCCCATATCGACAGAGGTGGCACACGACATACTACTGCTATGGAAAAGTGATGCGCCACATAGGGTGGCCCAATGGTACCTGGAACACTAGGCAGAGACCCCGGCTGGCTTCCCCTGCTGCCACTAAAGCCAACTCCGATGGAAGAGGCCGATAGCGCCAGCATCTGTAGCACTACAGGGAGTTGCAAAATGCAGGTGCCCGGGGAAATAACACAGCTGCCTGTTCTGCCTTGCACACCAGCAACCCCACTGCATTACCCACCTGCCACCCCCCTTTGCCCCATTTGCACCATCAACATAGTGCCCTTTCATACTTGGGCACTATGCTGCTGCTAATGGAGCACTACTATCATTATCTTGTGCTCATCTGTCTGTGGATCACATTGCAGACATTTAAATAGGCTCTCTCCCCTCAAATACCCCCTTTCTGTGAGGTTTTACTTGGCATTAGCACCCTTTAACGCTAGGAACCTAACACAACAGGCGTTAAGGGAGCACCCGCTGTTCACACCCACTTTCAGCCTACTCTTCCTTTAATGCTGCAGGAGCCTTTAACACTTGTTAATGCAGCTTTTTGTAGCATTAAGGGTGCAAGGATGCCAATAACAGGCGTTAAAGGCACACTTGCTCCCTTGCTCTTAGTAAACATAGCCCCTGGTGGAAGGAAGCCAAGCAATGGGATACTGTGATACCTGGGTACAAATTATATCGCAATAATAAGGTAGATCAAATTGGTGGAGGGATTGTGCTCTATGTTAGAGAGGGCATTGAGTCACATATGATTAAAGTTTTGCAGGAAACAAAATACACTAGAATCTATGGTTATAAATTTCATGTAAGAACATAAGATATGCCATACTGGGTCAGACCAAGGTCCATCAAGCCCAGTATTCTGTTTCCAACAGTGGCCAATCTAGGTCATATGTACCTAGCAGTTTCCCCAAGAGACACAAGTTCCACAATGCTTGTACTGGGTCAAGCATTGATATCTTCGGTCACTTCTTAATAATGGTTTATGGACCTTTCCTCCAGGAACTTGTCCAAACCTTTTTTAAACCCAGCTACACTAACAGCCTTTACTACATCCTCCGGTAACAAAGGGGAAGGCAATGACAATGGGGGTGTACTACCGATTGCATGGCCAGAATGAGCAGATGGATGATGAAATGCTAAAATAAATCAGGGAAGCTAACAAAAGATACAACACAATAATAATGGGTAATTTCAATTATCCTGGTATCGAATGGGTCAATGTCAGAGCAGAATATGCTAGAGAGATACATTTTCTAGATGAAATAAAATACTGCTTCTTGGAGCAGCTGGTTCATGAACTGACAAGAGGGGAAGTTATTTTGGACCTACAGACCAAAGCAGAAAGCCGGCACTGAGATTGCACGCTATCAACTCTGTACACTTCTTCGCAGCGTATCGATAGCACCAGCATGCAGAAAGGTGCGAATAAGCAAATTAGCCACGCTTTAAACTGTGGCGCAAATGGCAGTGTTAAACTGAGAGAGCCAACCAAACACATGTGCACAGAAGTTGGCGCAAGTTTGGCATGTTCTTCCAGAGAAGCAGGGGTACCACATGGCTAATCTGAATATGTGCCACGACAGTATTTTGATGGCATCAGGGGCTTTCCCTAATGCCTGAATCATCTGAAGGGAAGTGATCCAGCCATCGGGGAAAGCCCCTAATGCCATCAAAATACTGCAGTGGGGCCGATACAAAACCCTGGTGGCCAGCAGCCACGATCCCCCACCCGCCCAACTAAAAATAAACCTAATGGCCCTGAACCCACCACCCCCTTCTTGGTACCTTTACAAAGAAGTGGGAGCCCTGCCCATGTGCTTCAGCCTGTGCCGCCATCTTGAAAAATGGTTGCATCTGGCCCTGCGTGGTGCATCCTTGGATGCACTGGGCAGGGTCAATAGAAAATGCCTTATATGGTAGTCTGACCCTGCCTGGTGCATCCCAGGATGTACTGCATGGGGCCAGGTGCTGCCATTTTTCAAGATGGCAGCACAGGAGTGGGATCATGTGGGCAGCACTTCCGCTCCTTGGTGAAAGTTCCGGGACGGGTGGGAACTTCAGGGCCGCTGGACCACCAGTGTTATTTTTAGTTGGGTGGGGGTGGGGGGAATCGAGGCCACTGGGCCACCAGGGTTATTTTTAGTTGGGCAGGTGGGGGGGGGGGGTGAGGAAGTGGGACTTCTGGGCCACCAGGGATTTGCTTTCATAATGTTTTTAGCAGCATGGCACTCCTTCTTCCTCTCAGCAGCTCCCCAGAACACCTTTGACCAGCCTGGTAGCTCCCATGCTTTTGATTAACAGTAGAAGCCTGGGGAACATTGAACAAGGATTGGTGTCCATGGGTGGATCTAAGATTTTGTAACAGAGGGGTAAGAGGTGCATCGCTACATATAACACAATGCAAGTTCTAAAGCAGTCTCAAGCCTGTATACAAAACAGTTACAAACATCACAGACTGTAGCAATGGTTGAACCCCCTCCCCACTTCCTTTTTTGTGGCCCCCCATAACACATTATCTTGACGCCATACTTGCATATCTGTCTCATACCATCTGAGATTGATTTTTTGCTGTAGCCTTTTTCACAATTTGTGTATTTCAAGCAAGTAATGCAAACTATTTATTTAAAATCTTTTTTGCAATTTCCCTTCACTGCTCTGGAACTTTTTCTCCTTTGCCAAGCATAATAAACAAAAATGTGTATTCTGCTACCACAACTCAGCAGTTTTATTACTCGCTGCAAAGCCAAACCAGGCTTTGGATGGGGAAGGCAGGATATGGGCAATCTGGCCAGCATAAAACCATGCCTTGGTGTAGAACTTTGCCCATCTGATTTTCAAATTCCTAGTCCAGTATATTCTGATCCACAGAAACCCAGGATCACAAGAATCAAAAGCAGACTAGGATAGTGAAGTGGAAAACCAGAAGTGGATCAGAATTCTATGGTGATGTGAAATTAGACTGGTTTCACATGAAGGTGCTCTCTCATCATCCATTGTGTTCTCGTTTACATATAATAGGGCTGCTAAGAAGCTCAAGGTCATAAAGGACAGGTTGAGCCAGACCTGGCTTCATGCCTATTGCATTTCTGAACTTGTATTTGCAGGTTATACAAGTAAGATATTACTACCAGTCCAAAGATAGAGTAAAACCACGACCAGGGGCAGATGTATATACCTAGCTGCTGTTGGGCATGTGGACAGCTGGCTGCCCACAACCAAACTGATAAGACAGCATGACACTGCAACCAGTGTTGTAAAACAAGTGACTCATACAGCAGGGCAGTTGCCCATAGGCATTGTTTTACAACACTGCAACCAGTGATAAATCCTTTATTTTGGGGAAAAACCTTTCATGCACATGATCTGTGTTTCTACATATATATACTTTTATTCATTTTTAAGTATTTTTTAATTTTTTAATCATGTACGTATCATCAAGATTTGTATTTATTGATATGTATTTGAATGTTTTGTAGATTTAGAACCCTGATGCAGGTGAGTTGCCGAAACACAGTCTGCGTCAGGCCATTTTTTAATAAAGTCCTTTGCACCACCCTGTTTTTGCAGGGTGGATTTTGCCACCATGCAAACAGGAAGTGGAACTGAAGGGGGGCGGAAGCACAATGGCACTGCAACATGGAGTTGAAGGTAACTTCAGTGCTTTGGTGCTGTTTTAAAAGTATTGCTGCTGTTGCACATCCTGAAGAGGGATGGCAACAACGACATTCGGAGTGGGGACTGGATCGTGGGGGGGGGGGGGGCTTGGAATGGGGTTCACCTAGGACAGTGGTTCTCAACCCAGTGCTCTGGGGTCCCCCAAGTATATATAGATATGCAGATATATATACTCTTACATAATAGGTGTAATGCATGTAATTGGACATCATATAGGCACATATATGCCTATCAGTTGGCATTTACTTTCCCTGCATCTGAACTTATAATATTTGTGAAGCATTACTGTATATGGAATAGTGATCTATGGCCTAGTTGCAGACTTTTATACAGTATGCCTGCTGTAGCCAATCAACTCTGTTCCTAATTCTATGTTTTGTGCTAGGTACTTGCTATCCAGCCTGATAGCGTCAACCAGCTCCACCTTTTTAAAAGTGTTCTGCGTATGGAGGGGGGGGGGGAGCAAAGTTTGTCTTCTGGAGAGGATTTGTGCCACCAGCAGTGGGAAGGTCAGTGGGTTTTCCTAGGCCTCTACTAGTTTACCTTTGCTGCTCTCCTGTGGCCCTTGAGGCAGATGACCATACTGCAACCATATGAGTAGCTGAAGAGCATTATTGCTTAAAGAGCTAGGGTTTGCTGTTCTGCCTTTAGCTAGCACAATGATGTCTCATCTAATGCGATGTTTATTATTATTATTTATTATTTATTTTATTTTATTGTTTTTCTATACCGCACTATTTATTATCAGCGCGGTTTACAGGGAACGTATTTGTGCAAAGAGGGTACTTCAATACACTTACAATAAACAGGGTAAATAAAACATGGATAACAGGTTAACAGGTAACAACTATTTACAATTAGGTATGCAGGATTATACACCTATCTCGTCAGTAAGTACAGTTGATAGGGCAATGGCATTCTGACAATTAAATAGAGGTGGGTTCGGAAAGTGGTGTCATGGGCAGGGGGCTCGTGCAGTGAGAGTTGGACATGAGGGATGGTGGCTGGGAGCTGTCATTTGGGATGGAGAAGTGCTGGGTAAATAGGTGACGTTACAGCGCTTTCTTAAATTGGATAAGGTTGTTGATGGCGCGGATGTCAGGTGGAAGAGCATTCCAGCAGGAGGGTGCGTAGAAGGCAAAGGCACGGTTGCTCGTAGCCTTGGAGCATTTAATGATTGCTTTGGGAAGGATGAGAGTGTTAGTAGCAGCTGATCTCCTTATCCTGTTGGGGGGGGGGGGTTATCTGGACTAGGTCAGAGAGGGAGGTGGCCGTGCAATTATAGATGGCCTTGAAAGTCATTGTTAGGATCTTAAATGAAATCCTGTAGTGAACGGGGAGCCAGTGTAGGTGTTTTAGTATGGGGGTAATGTGGTCTCTTCTGGAGGCTCCGTGTAGAGTTCTTGCTGCAGAGTTCATTGCCAACTGCAAGGGATGTAGGGTGCTCTTCGGATGTCCGTGCAGTATGGAGTTAATGTGGTCGAAATGAGGCATTAACAGAGCTTGAAATACTGTTCTGAAGTCAACCGGGTCTAGCAGTTATCTAATGTGGCGCAATGTTCGGATTTTATGATATACTGCCTTTACCATGTTGGATATCTGCTCCTTCATATTGAGGTGTTGATCGAGAATGATACCGAGGTATCGTATCGTAGGTTTGGCGAAGAGTTCAGCATCACGTACTTTTATGGATGATGGTGGAGTGAATGCTTGGTCTCTGCAGATGAATAGGACTGCTGTTTTTTTGAAGTTTATTTTGAGCTTCTGGGTGTGTAGCCAGTCTGTAACCGCGTCGAAGCATGAGGACAGGCGGGAGAGATATGGGTGCTCAGTTGATATTGCTGTGTACATCAGAACGTCATCAGCGTAAATTAGACAGTTGATGTGGAAGGATCTAATGAGGGCGCAGATCGGTTGCATGTAAACATTAAAAAGAAGGGCTGAAAGTGAGGACCCTTGTGGTACACCCTTCGCTTGCAGAAATGGATCTGATCTTGAGGGGCCAGAGCGAACATGTTGCCATCTTTCATTTAGGTATGATGTACACCATAATAGCACAGTGCCATGCACTCCCTTCTGGGCAAGGCGGGAGAGAAGTAGGTCGTGGCTGATGGAGTTGAAGGCAGCCGCGATGTCTAGGAAAATGAGAGCAAAGGCTTGTCTGAGGTTGTCAATGCCTACAGTTAGGGTATTGAATAACGTGGTTAAAAGGGTTTCAACCCCATGTGACGCACGGAACCCATGTTGGCAGGGGTCCAGGGGTGAGTTGTTTTCAATATGGTGGTCTAGTTGTCGTTGGACTATTTTTTTCCATAATTTTGGCTAGGAACGGGATGCTTGATATGGGTCTGTAGGAGTCCATTTTGTCAGGGTCAAGTCTGTTGTTTTTGAGCAGGGGTCTGATTGAAGTTTGCTTCAGGCTGTTGGAGAAGGTTCCGGTCAGGAAGGATGTGTTAATAAGATTGGTAAGGAATGGACTGAGTTCAACACGTAGTGTTTTTATCCATTGTGCTGGGCAAGGATCATTCAGTGCTGTGGTGGTATTTATGCTGTTGATTATGTCTTGGAGTTCCCTAGCAGATGGGGTTGTGAATGACGTGAGCATTTGTTGGACGACGGTTAAGTCAGAGGTTAAGGTAGAGGAGGGGAGCAGCCCGGATTTGTCATCCAGGGCACAGGTACTAAAAGAGGGCTGCTACACAGTACCCTGTCTTGTGCTGCTGAGGTAAGCTATATTCTGATTTGATTTAAATTATAGCTCTTAGCTGCTGCTAGGCTCTAACTTCTTATGAAATTTAAACTACAAGCTCTCTGCTGGGTTCTAAATTTAACCAGAAAGCTCTCTTCTGTGTTTTAAATTTAAGCTAAAAGTACTTTGCTGATGCTAGGCCCTGAGTGACTATTCAATTTAGACTACAAGCTCTCTGCTGGGTATGAAATGTAACCAGAAAGCTCTCTTCTGTGTTTTAAATTTAAACTAAAAGTACTTTGCTGTTACTAGGCCCTGAGTGACTATTAAATTTAAACTACAAGCTCTCTGCTGGGTATGAAATGTAACCAGAAAGTTCTCCTCTGTGTTTTAAAATTAAAAGTACTTTTCTGATGCTAGGCCCTGAGTGACTATTAAATGTAAACTACAAGCTCTCTGCTGTTTTCCAAATGTAACCAGAAAGCTCTCTTTTGTGTTTTAAATTTAAACTAAAAGTACTTTGCTGTTACTAGGCCCTGAGTGACTATTAAAATTAAACTACAAGCTCTCTGCTGGGTATGAAATGTAACCAGAAAGTTCTCCTCTGTGTTTTAAAACTAAAAGTACTTTTCTGATGCTAGGCCCTGAGTGACTATTAAATGTAAACTACAAGCTCTCTGCTGTTTTCCAAATGTAACCAGAAAGCTCTCTTTTGTGTTTTAAATTTAAACTAAAAGTACTTTGCTGTTACTAGGCCCTGAGTGACTATTAAATTTAAACTACAAGCTCTCTGCTGGGTATGAAATGTAACCAGAAAGTTCTCCTCTGTGTTTTAAATTTAAACGTAAACTGCTGCTACTAGGCCCTGACTGATTTAACAAAAAATAGTGGGTTCACAGATTAATTAGCTTTAATACAAAGAATTCCTTTTAGAAAATTACCAGAAGTATATACTCACAGTTGCAGATCTCTCTCCAGAAGTAACAGTCCCTTTTTCTAGTCCTTCAAGACACTGTTTTGCCACCTTGAGATCTACAGAAATAATCACACCGAGGTCTTTCTCCTGATCCATGCACGCCAACCTCTCGCCCCCTATCGTGTACATTTTCCTTGGATTTCTGCTATCCAAGTGCATGACACTGCACTTCTTCGCATTAAATCTTAATTGCCAAGCATCAGACCATTCCTCCAGCTTTTGCAGTTCCCTCCTCATGTTAACCACTCCCTCAGGGGAGTCCACTCTGTTGCAAATTTTCGTGTCATCTGTAAAAAGACAAACGTTTCCATTCAGTCCTTCAGCAATATCACTCACAAATACATTGAACAGTGCCGGGCCTAGGACCGAACCCTGAGGCACCCTGCTAACCACCTTCCTTTCATCCAAGTCAGCTCCATTTATTATCACCTTCTCTTGTCTGTCAGCCAACCAATTTCTGATCCAGTTTACCACCTTGGGACCCATCCCCAAACTACTGAGTTTATTGATAAGCCTCTTATGAGGGACAGTATCAAAGGCTTTGCTGAAATCCAGGTAGATGACATCCATCGCGTGTCCTTGATCCAGTTCTCTGGTCACCCAGTCAAAGAACTCAATGAGATTGGTCTGGCAAGATCGTCCCTCGATAAAACCATGTTGCCTTGGATCCTGTAACCCGCTGGTTTTGAGAAAGTTCACTATTCTCTCTTTCAGGAGCGTCTCCATTACTTTTCCCGCCACCGAAGTAAGGCTCACGGGCCTGTAGTTTGACACTTCTTCCCCGTCACCACTTTTGTGTAGAGGTACGACGTCAGCCATTCTCCAGTCCTGAGGAACCTCTCCTGTTTCCAAGGATCTGTTGAAAACATCCTTTAACGGCCCTGCAAGAACCTCTCTGAGCTCTTTCAGTATCCTGGGATGTATCCCATCCGGTCCCATGGCCTTATCCACTTTCAGTTTTGCAAGTTGTTCTAAAACTTCATCCTCTCTGAATGGTGTGGTATCTACCTCATTCCCATTTTTATATTTGGGAGTCACAGGTGGTCCTTCTCCAGGATTTTCTTTAGTAATAACAGAGCAGAAGTATTTGTTTAGCAATTTTGCTTTATCAATGTCATTTTCCATGAGTCCGTTTCCAGCACTTCTGAGTCCTGAAATTCCACCTCTGATCTTCTTCCTTTCCCGAATATACCTGAAGAAAGTTTTGTCGCCGCACTTAGCATCTTTAGCCATCTTTTCCTCTGCCTTTGATTTTGCTATCCTTATTTCTCTTTTTGTCTCCTTGAGTTTGATCCTGTATTCACTTCTGTGTTCTTCTGTTTGCAAGCTTTTGAATTTTGCAAAAGCTGTGTTTTTTGCCCTTATTTGAGCAGCCACTTCTTTGGAAAGCCAAATAGGTTTCCTTCTCTTCTTGTTTTTATTTATTTTTCTTACATATTTATCTGTTGCCCCTTTTAGTTTCGCCCATTGCAATTCCACTTCCCTTATCCCCTTCCACCCTGTCAGCTCCTCCTTTAGGTACTCGGCCATTTTATTGAAGTCAGTGTTTTTGAAGTTTAGGACTTTGAGCTTGCTATGATTGGATTGCACCTTGGCTTTCATGTGTTTTTCCATTCGAAAATAAATCTGAATCCTTCTCGTTTGCACCAGGTCTGGAGCCATGTATTAAAGCTGTTAATGTGATTTAGCCTTTTTGCCCCCTTACCAAGCACAGGTAGAACCTCTGAGAATGCAAGAGTGTTAACAATGGGCTTCAGTTTCTCTCCCAGAGATTGGAAGTCCTTTTGGACTGTAGAGGCACTGTTTCTAGCCAGGTCATTTGTGCCCCAGTGGATAACAACATCAAGTTTTGGAGTGTTCACTTTCTGTGCTAAGTAGTTCAACAATGTGGTTTGTATTCCTGCTGGCTGAAAGGCTTGGGAGGCACTTGACTATCTTCTCTCCTTTGAACTGTGTTCCCAAGTTGGTGCCACTGATGATGGAATCACCAAGTAGTAGTAGTTTGCTGTTTGGTGAGATCCTTTTCCTGGATAATGATTCCAAGTGGGAAGAGGCATGTAAAACAAAATCCATGTGAAATATAGGCAAGCCAGTCAACAAATGCTGGAAAGCAATGAGCACAAATGCTCAAAGCTTAGCCAACAAAGTTCCTAACCTGGAAGCCCTAATGGTGGTAATCGACTTGCATTGTGGCCATTACAGAAACATGGTTTAGCGAGTCGCATGAATGGAATATAGCCATAGCTTTCTATAATTTATTTAGAAGAGATAGAGAGGGTATAAAAGGAGGAGGAGTAGCCCTATATGTCAAAAGCAATATTAAAGCTGCTGAAATGCAGGGGACGTGGGGAAAAGAAGAAGTGCTGTGGATTGTGTTGGAAAGAAGAGATGGCACTGCCATCCATAGTGGTGTAGTCTACATGCCTCCAACTCATACCGAAGAAATGGATAGCGAATTGATTATTGATATTGAAAAGATAGCAATGAAGGGGGAAGTGAGCATATTGGGTGACTTTAATCTACCCAATATGGTTTGGAGTATTCCTTCTGCAAATCTGGAAATAAGTAAAAAAAATTGTGAATGCCTTCCAAGATACATCACTTAGAGAAATGGTGATGGAACCGACCAGGGAAAGCTCGATGCTGGATTTAGTACACACCAATGGAGATAGCATATCAAATATTCGGGTGGGTGCCCATGTGAGCAGCAGTGATCATCACATGGTGTGGTCTGAGATAAAAGCCAAGGCAAAGTCCAATCACAGTAAGCTCAAAGTCCTTGACTTCAAAAATACTGACCAGTAAAATGGCTAAGTGCCTTAAAGAGGAATTGGTAGGGTGGGAGGGGATAAGGGAAGTGGAACTGCAGTGGGCTAAACTAAAGGAGGCAATAAAAAGGGCAACAGATACATTTGTAAGGAAAGTAAATAAAGACAAGAGGAAAAGGAAACCTATTTGGTTCTCCAAATAAGTGACTGCACAAATAAAGGCAAAAAACACAGCTTTCACAAAAATCAGAAGTTTGCAAACAGATGAACACAGAAAAGAATACAGGATAAAGCTAAAAGAGACAAAAAGAGAAATAAGGATAGCAAAATCAAAAGCAGAAGAAAAGATGGCTAAAACTGTGAAGTGTGGTGACAAAACATGAGGTATATTCAGGAGAGGAGGAATTGCAGGACTCAAAAGTGCCGGGAACAGATTTGTGGAAAGTGACATTGAAAAAGCGAAAATGCTAAACAAATACTTCTGTTCTATTTTTACTAAAGAAAATCCTGGAGAAGGACCACCTGTTATTGACAAATGTACAAATGGGAATGGAGTAGATACCATACCATTCACTGAAGATGATGTGTTTGAACAGCTTGCAAAACTGAAAGTGGACAAGGCCATGGGACCGGATGGGATACATCCCAGGATACTGAAAGAGCTCAGAGAGATTCTTGCAGGGCCTTTAAAGGATGTTTTTAATAGATCCTTGGAGACAGGAGACATTCCATAGGACTGGAGAAGGGCTGATGTTGTATCTCTTCACAAAAGTGGTAATAGGGAAGAAGTGACAAACTACAGGCCAGTAAGCATTACCTTGGTAGCGGGAAAAGTAATGGAAATACTCCTAAAAGAGTGAATAGTAGACTCTCGAAACCAACAGGTTGCATGATCTAGGGCAACATGATTTTACCAAAAGATTATCTTGCCAAACATGAGGGGGTGGTGGCTGCGAGGTGTCATTTGGGTTGAAAAAGTGCTGGAGAAACAGGTGATGTTTGAGCGCTTTCCTAAACTGGGGAAGGTTGTTGATAGCTCGGATGTCGGGTGGAAGAGCATTCCAGCAAGAAGGTGCGTAGAGGGCAAAGCGCGGTTTCTCGTAGTCTTCGAGCATTTTCTGATTGCTTTTGGGAGAAGGATGGTGTTAGTAGCAGCTGATCTCCTTACCCTGTTGAGAGGGGTGGCCTGGAGAAGGTCAGAGAGGGAGGTGGCTGTGCATTTATTGATGGCCTTGAATGTTATTGTTAGAATCTTGAAAGTCTTTCGAGTCTAGCAACTGTCTCATGTGGCGCAGTATTCAAATTTTATGGTATGCTGCCTTCACCATGTTGGCTATCTGGGCGTTCATGTTGAGGTTTTGATCCAGTGTGATACCGAGGTATCGTATCGTGGGCTTGGTGAGGAGTTCTGCGTCGTGTACCTTCAGTGATGAGGGAGGAGTGAATGCTTGGTTTCTGCTAATGAAGAGGACTTCCATCTTTTTGAGGTTTATTTTAAGCTTCTGAGTGTGTAGCCATTTCGTGACTGCGTCGAAGCATGCGGACAGGCGGGAGAGGTCTGGATGTTCAGTTGATATCGGCGTGTACATCAGGACGTCGTCAGCATATATTAGGCAATTGATGTTAAAGGATCTGATGAGGGTGCAGATGGGTTGAATGTAAACGTTGAAAAGGAGGGCTGAAAGTGATGATCCTTGTGGTATGCCCTTCGTTTGCGGGAAGGGTATTGATCTGGAGGGACCGGAGTGGACATGTTGCCATCTGTCACTCAGGTATAACATGCACCACGACAGCGCATTGTTGCATACTCCCTTCTCGGCAAGGCGGGAGATAAGTAGATCATGACTGACAGAGTCAAAGGCAGCTGCAATGTCTAAGAAGATGAGAGCAAAGGCTTGCCTGATACGAGTATTGTCAATACCTATGTTTAGGGTATTAAATAATGTGGTCAGAAGAGTTTCCACACCGTGTGACTCCCGGAACCCATGCTGACAGGGGTCCAGGGGGGCATTGTTCTCAATGTGGTGGTCCAGTTGGCATTGTACTATTTTTTCCATGATTTTGGCTAGGAACGGGATACTTGAGATGGGCCTGTAGGAGTCCATCTTGGCAGGGTCCAGTTTGCTATTTTTGAGCATTGGTCTGATTGATGTTTGCTTTAGGCTGTCGGGGAATGATCCAGTAAGGAAGGATACCCTTATAAGTTTGGTAAGGAATGGGCTAAGGTCGGCCCGTAGTGCTTTTATCCAGTGTGCTGGGCATGGATCATTCGGTGCAGTGGTAGTGTTTATGCTTTTGATTATGTCTTGAATTTCTCTGTTGGTTGGAGTTGTGAAGGAGGTGATAGTATGTTGGACATCAGTTAAGGTAAAAGAGGGGATCAGCTCTGGTGTGACATCTGGAGCGAAGGTGTTGGGGGGTATGCTAGCCTGACTCGTTTTGGTTCGGAGGTATTCTGCATATTCCTGGGGGTCCGGATGGTTAGATTGATCGGGGGAAGGTTCTCTTGCTACTGATTTGACCAGGCTGAAAAGTTCATGTGGTTTATTTAGTGAGTGGTGTAGCCTTACTCCTTGTGGCCTTGGGCAAGTCACTTAACCCTCCATTGCCTCGGAAGAAAGGCCTGGCAATCTACTTCCGGTGACACTGCCAAACCCAGGAACTTCTGGGTTGCCAGGAGTCAGTACTGACTCAAAGGCACACATTGCATTTTTGTAGCCTTTCAGTGTAGTATTGCTTCATTCTAGTTGAGACTGCTGAACGGTGAACGACTAGGTGAGTGGTATAGGTTTCTTGACTCTTTGTTGATCTCGAGCGCCGCCAACATCTTTCTAGCCGTCTAAGATGTAGGAGGGATTTCCTTAGTTCAGGTGAGTACCAGGGTGCTTTCGTCCTCCTGCGGGGTACTTTGGTGACAGGGGGTGGGTCAACTCTGGCATCTAGATTCAAATTCCAAGCAGCAATCATTTCGTCAAGGCTCTGTTCGGGCGGGTCAAGAAGAGGGTGTGCTTTTTCCAGGATCTCATCTTTATTAAATGGGCAGAATCGTTTAGCTGTTGAAGTGTCAGGTTTGACTGAAGGCTGCGGGCTGGTAGGATCAGAGCGTACTGGCATTGAGAATCTAATCAGGATGTGATCGGACCAAGGTACTGGACTTATGATGAGGTTGAGGTTGTGAATGGAACTGGGCGATGTTTGTGGTGCGAATATCATGTCAAGCGTGTTTCCCTTGACATGGGTTGGGGAGTTAACCAGTTCAGTATATCCTAGCACTTCTAGGGCATCAAGGAAGGCCTTGGTGTGAATGTCCTGTAGGGCAGGGAGGTTGAAGTCACCTAGCACCCAGTTTGCTGTGCATGGGTTCATGGGGTTGCAGGCGAGGTCGATTATTGTGGCTAGGTCATCTGGGGATGGGGATGGTGCCCGATAGAGCAGGTTAATGGAGCTATGTTTATTTGCTATGGTGATGGAGTCGAGGGATGGGGTGCTGCTGGAGGCAAACGGCTGAAAGTGTAGATCAATCTTGGTTAGGATAATTGCTCCTCCTCCTTTTCTATCAGTCCTGTGGCATGAGTGGACCGAAAAATTGGGTGGGACAAACTGGTGAAGGAGGATGATGTCTGAGGCTGATAACCAGGTCTCTGTGATACATAGGATGTCGAGATCGAGGGCGATCAGCATGTCAACTACTGCTGGCCATTATTGTCGGATGGAGCGTGCATTTATTAGGGCACACTTAGGGTCCCGGGGGGGGTGAGGTGTTCTTGTTGGCGGGGTTTGGGTTGCTGGAGGGCAATATAGATGAGGTGGGGGTAAGGCATGCGCCCCGGTCGCACTGTTTGGTGGTTAGGGGGCTCATGGTCTCTCCTCCATGAGCCGTGTAGTATAGGGATGGAGTTGAGATGAGACGTGAGGGCTTGGGTGCCATGTGCTAGAGCAATTATCATGTAGCAACTGGCCAGGGTATAGGCATGTGTGGTTGAGGTGGACAGGAGCATGGTGACTCAGTGGGCGAGGGGCGAGGTGGGATATGAAGCTTAAGTCCTAGCGTGCTGATTTATCTGTGACAAAGTTTGTACTATCTAGATAAGCTGAATACAGATAAATATTCTAGATTTCAGCATGGGAGACTTATCAATAAGTTAAACAGCTTGAGGATGGGTCCCAAGGTGGTGAACTGGACCAAAAATTGGTTGACTGACAGATGACAAAAGGTGATGGTAAACAGAACTCACTCGGATGAAAGAAAGGTGATTAGATGTGTGGCCCAGGGTTCAGTCCTGGGACCAGTACTGTCCAATGTATTTGTGAGTGATATTGCTGAAGGACTGAATGGAAAAGTCTGTATTTTTGCAGATGACACAAAAATTTGCAAAAGAGTGGACTCCCCTGAGGGAGTGGATAACATGAGGAAGGATCTACAAAAGTTGGAAGAATGGTCTAATGCTTGGCAAACAGTGTTTTTTTCTGATAATAGCTGTTGAAGGGCATCATCACTATAACTAAGGATGTCTTTTCAAGGAGAGAACATACTGTGCTGGAAGCAAGGAGTCCATAACAAGGTTGAGGACCGTGATAATGGTGTCAATAAAGAATAGGAAGACTTGGTCTTCCTTACCCAGAAACTTTGAGATACATTACCTATGCCTGCCTCAGATTATAGCCCCTGAAGAAGGCCACGCCGAAACACACAGCCGTGTTGGGGTTTTGTTCCTTTTGTTGTTTACCTGCATTGTTCAGGTTCAATAAAGTCCTTGATTTGATACTCGCTTCTTTGGTTGGTCAGGAATGGAAATGGGCTATCCTTAAACCATTACGCTCTTGGCAACGATCTAGTTCACAAAATGGCCGTGCCGGTCCTACTTCGCAGGACAACTTACATTTGCTCTCCTCTAGTACCAATTGATTTGTTCATCGAGCAGTCTGTGGTAAACACAGCATTCTTTGCATCCTTTTTTCATGGTCCAACCTTTGCATCCATATGATATTATTGAAAATATCATGTCTTGGGCAAGTCGAATCGTTGTATATGGCGATGCATCTCTGTATATGAAAATCTTATCTAGGTCCATCATAGCCATTCTGCCAAGAACAATGCACTGTTGGATTTCTTGAACTGCTTGTCATTTCATTATTGATTTCTGATTCATATCCATATCACTGCTATTGTGTGGTAGGTATTGTCTACACAGCTACAGCTTGTAGGTGCTGCCTGTTACATCTGAGTCTTGTGTTCTGCTCCTGTTGGCCAGGTACTGTACTACAACATCTCATGTCACTGCCCGGGGTTTGTGGCAGCTGCTATAAAGGCACAATACAGTGTTGTTTGTCCACACAATAGTGATCAGGCCAAAAACCATCTGTCTTAACCATTGTGAGCTACCAATCCACTACTGCACACAGAGTAAGCCTGAAGTTGAGGCCTACCACAAACCAACTGTGCTCAGTCTGGCAAGCACACAGTGCATGTGCACACAGCAACCAGGTATACCCTGGCCTGGTGCAAACAGCATTGACACCCAGCATTCACCACAGAGATTTGGACTCTCAAGAAAGGGAGAGCACCCATATCATAGCAGCTTGATGCTATATAGCACTATGTGGACACCTAGCCGTGACATAGTCACAGTGAGAGTGCCCTTTCACCTTGACAGGCTGTAGAACCCAATGCCATGCCCGTGGCAGATGGGGACTACAAAGTCCCAGACACTGAGCACACTTCTGACTCAGCCTAGCCTGATGCTCAGTTTCAGGCCATACCCACAGTCCTCTGCTCCTCATCATGCACATTTCAAGACCAATATTGGGAACAGCTTATGCAATTTGGGCCACTGTGCATTGCAGAGGGCCCCGGTACTCTGGACATACACACACACACTTACTTCACCACAATGTGTAAAAAGCAGTAAAGATTGGCATTCCTGCCTGCCACCTCCTCATTCTTATCTGCGCAAGCATTCCTAACCTGTGCTCACTGTGCAGGGATTATTAGCACACTCTGAAATGATTGCACATTTTTAACACCCACACTGCTTGCCTGTGCAATCAGTCTGCCCCTCAATGCAGGCATATGCAGTGGAGGCTGTCTGTGCAGTTGATGGGTGTGTGGCCCATTGCTGGATGGGTCAGTGGGGGTTGTACATACTGGTGCTCTACCTTTAATGTGAGATAAAGCTTACCCACTAGAACATGCTATATACAAGCCACTATTGAGACTTGAACCATCAACCCTCCTCTCATATACTCACAGCCCTTGTGTGTGGGCCACAGAGCTGCCTTATGAGTTTAGCAACCCATGGCTGTAGATGTGGTCATTGTCAGGGTGGATGCAGCCATGCAGAGGGGTCTGTCCATGCCTGCTGGTATCTCTGCAGACCATGTGCCATACCTGTCTGACAAGTGTGTTCTGAGGGTGTGCGAGGGAGACGTGTTTGTTCTGTATGCTGCATTGTCTGTCTATGCTGCTGGTGAAATTGACATTCCTGTCTAACCCATGGGATATGTCCACTCAGGGGAACAGCCCAGGCAAGAGGCACACACACATCGCATGGCATGGAACAAGCAGAATGGTCATGGTCACCCCTACCTGGTGTGTGCTTGTGCAGCAGTAAGGCCATGACGTCACATCTTACAGATGGACTTGGCTGATGTGGATTCACATGTGCCTCAGATGGCTGTTGGTGACTGACTTCGCTACTTTGGAGGGGCCTCCTGTTCACACAGAGCACCTTGCTCTCTGAACGCAGAACTAAAACTGGTGTCCATACGATAGTTACCTCCCATCTTGCAACTGCACCCTACTCCTTGCTTGTCTCCCTCAGAGTCATCTCTCTCCCCATCCATCTATGCAGAGCTGTTCTACATGGTTCATTCTCCTCCAGTCCCAGGACACTCATATCACCCATCTTTTGATATTGTTTCACTGACTCCCTGTATATTTACTTATCCATCTCAGACATCCTCGCTTAGCCTATAAGTGCATCCCCTGTACTGCCACTCAGCACCTATCATCTCTCTTCTGTCCCAAAGCCCCTTCCTGTGGACTTCGCTCTCCTCTGCCTACCCATCCTCTATGCCCTGGCCTTCTACTGCCATCCCCTGACTTCCTTCCTTTCACCTTACCTTCCCTAATGCCTGGTGCAAGCGTCCTCTATTCTTACATCATGTCTCATTTGTCTCCCTTTTCATATCCATGCAGAAGACATACCTCTTTGGGGATATTGTTGGATCTCTCTCTCTTGTTTCCCTGATATCTTCTCCCTCTATTGTACACTGGTTTCTCTTGTAGTGTACTGTCCGTCATCACTTGATAGTAAGCTCCTTGGGCAGGGACTGTCTTCCTATGTGTTTGCCCCATGCTGTGTATGCCTTGTAGCACTTCATAAATGATGTATAGTAGTGGTACTGGTGTCATCATCTTGCAGGTAAGCTTGCTGGGTGGTCATTTTGCCTAAGACATGCCCTGTTCTCCTATTGTGTGGTATCCCTTCCACAGTGGCCATATTTCCCACACATGCACATATCCACTCACTTTGTGTAGGTGCGGGGCATCCCGATCCACAGGACAAGTGCTCCACTCTGTTAACTGGACTGGTGCCATGAGCCAGTGGTGATTGTGAGCTCCACCATGGCCATAAAGGGTCATTTGCATCAGTTAGCCATATCATGCACACCTCTCCTGTGACTGCTCCACATGAGCACTCATGGACAATCCTCTGCTGCCCATATCAAGAACATGCTGCCTCCACCCAGATACTGTCCTGGCCTATGGCATGCCACACACTGACAGTACATCTGGATATATGTCCACACCTCACAGACTCTATAATATAGCTTATTGCATGGTGAATGCTTTCAGGAGCATCTAGGACTTCAAGCCTGTCACAGAACCCCCCGCTGCTGCAACCCCTCCTCTGACTCTGCTGCCAACACCCATACTGACCAGCATCACTGAGCAGCTGCCTATCTTGCCTAGTCAACAGCACAGGCCTGCTGTACAGTCAAACATGCTCATCACACATAACTGCCACTAGTCAGGCATCAGGTGAATAAACTCCATCAGCTACCAACTGTGCTTGCATCCATACCGTCTCCAATGGCTTCCCTGCCCCCCTTTCAGCATTTCAGAGGCTTTCCTGCATAAGGTGCATGCAAGATTCCTTAACACAGCATGTCCTGTTACCGTCCACTACCACCCCTTAACACCGGAAAGCCTCTAACACACCCAGCACACTTACCGCGCAATAACCCCTTATCGCTGCTGTTACCGCTCAGAAAGACATGCTCTCTTACTACCATTTAATAGACATACCCCTAAGGCTTCTTAAGGGCTGATATGAAGTAACTAAAGCTTTTAGGTCAATATTTATACATCCGTACAGGCATAAACATTTAAAATGAGTTCTCTGTTCAATGGGCAACTAATCTAATTCTTTTAATGATGGTACTAACATGAACAAATTTATGCAAATGAAAAACCTAAATAAAAGCTATTACGGTAGTCCAAAGAAGTGACCAAGAGCTGGTAGATGTTTATGGCTGTCATCTTGGCTCAGTGCCAGTAGGAGATCAGCTAACTCACTAGAAAAACAGTACGATAAGCCAGCTAAGGTAAAGTATCAGATTTCTGCCTGTAGAAAATATTATTCTATATTTAAGCTCAATACAGTGGGCTTTCATGGGCAGAACCAGGAAACCTGATCAATACTCAAAATCATGTCCTCGTGGAGTTCACTTTTTTTTTGGTATTGTTTTCTTATCATTCTTCTCCCCTTTCCTTTGCTCTCTCTCTCTCTCTCCCACCCTTTGCCTCTTGATCTGTGTTTTCTTTGATACTTGTTGCAGGCATCAGGCCAAGTTTCTGATCCATTAGTGAGGTGCCGTGCTGACTGAAGCACAAATCGGCACAGATCCGTTTGCAATTAGCTGCTGCTAGCACCTCATCTGGAAGGCATTATCCAGTGAATATGCACAGGGGGCATGAGGGAGGGAGCATGGAAGAAATGGAAATGCCAAGCAGAAGAAATCAGCCGTCTTTTAAATTATGAACATGTCTGATCATAACTCAGCAGAAGTACTGAACACCATAATGAGAAATGAGCATGGCCAGCTGAGAAGAGATGCATGTGACATGTCCGATGGAAAAACCAAATGCAACCACATCTGTTCAAGATCAATGCAATCTAATTTTATATCTAGCAAGAGCACAAATGTACAATAAAGTATGCAACAGCAAGTCATTAAGTATGCATTAAAGGATTATGATGAATACCCACAGAGAATAAACGCCGAACGCCTTCAGACAGGAAGGGCCTCAAAATCCTTCAAAGAACAACCTGGAGTAGGTTCTGACCTGTATAAAGTATTCTGGAACAAAATCCCCCCTCCAACAGATTTTGCTTTGGGAATTAATAAAATAATTTGGGCTGCAACAATCCAAGGGAGTGGTACAGTATAGGGTGTTACATGCGTCTGTCCACGAAAGAAGAACAGGACCTAGGCAAGATTGTGTCTGACGATCCCAAAGTAGCTAAACAGGTGGAAAAGGCAACGGCAAAAGTTAGAAGCATTCTTAGGTGCATAGGGATGGCCATCAGAAGAAAGGAGGTGATAGTGCATCTTATTTGGAGTATTGTGTGCAATTCAGGAGACCACACCTTCAAAAGGATATAAACAGGTTGGAGTCCGTGCAGAAGGTGGCTTCTAAAATGGTAAATGGTCTTCGTTATAAAGCATATGAGAACAGACTTAATATGTATACTTTAGAGGAAAGGCGGGATAGAAGTGATATGACTGAGATGTTTAAATACCTCCGTGCCATAAATGCACAGGAGGAGACCCTCTTTTGATTGAAAGCAAGCTCTGCTATGAGGGGACATGGGATGAGGGTGAAAGGGGATAGGCTCAGGAGTAATATGCAGAAATATTTTATGGAAAGAGTGGTAGATGTGTAGAATAGTCTCCCTGTGGAGGTGGTAGAGATGAGGACAGTATCTAAAGTCAAAAAAGCATGGGACAAACACAGAAGCTCTCTAAAGGAAAAAAGGGGACTGTTGTAGTGGGTGATATGGAAGGACAGACTAGATAGGCCATGTGGTCTTTTTCTGTAGTCATGTTTCTATCATTCTATCTTTCCAATTGCAAACTTTGATTTGCCTTTTTTTCTATGTTCAACCAAAGCAGTTGAGATTTCAGCAGTTACAGTGGTAATGACGGCAACTTCATTAGCAGGGATGTGCACTTCAAATTTTTTGTTTCATTTGTGGTTTATTTTGTTGTGCTTCATTTATTTGAATGAAATAGGCAATAATACCAATAAAAAGGAGAGAAAAAAGACACTATATGAAGTGTCGTGTTTCCTGTTCCAATGCCCAACAGAAACTGCATCACCAAAACTTAAAAATCTACCAGGTGCAGTAGACTTACTGTGTGAAAGAGAGGTCTTGGAGAACGTTCCCTCTCCTCCTTGAAAGAGAGGTCTGGCAATCTACTTCCAATTGCACTTTGTCAAGAAAACCCAGGGGATGGGTTGCCAGGAGTTGGCATCAACTCAACTGCACACAACAGCAACTAGGGAGTAGGTTAAATCCCAATGTCCGCAATTTTGGCCATTTCCTACCATGCTCCCTTGATACTGCCACATAGTAAGGACATCCACATGTAAACTGAACACTTTCTATGCCTGATTATATGTGTAAATCACAAATAAGGCTTCTAAAATAACCCTTATAGTGTAATTGGATTTTCAGAAGGTATTTCAAAAACTCCCTCATGAGAGGGTGATTAGGAAATTAGCAATTAACGAGATAGGAGGTGATGTCTTATTGTGTGTTGGCAACTAGTTAAAAGATAGGAAGTATAGAGTAGAACTAAATGGTCAGTTTTCCCAATAGAAAGAGGAAAATAATGGTGAGTCCTAGGGATCTGCGTTGGGACTGGTTTTCAGTATGTTCATTAACAACCTCGCAGACAGAAGAGTGAGTGAACTGATTAGATCTGCAGATGACACAAAAATATTTCAAGTAGTTACAATACAAACAAACAGACTATGATGAACTATGAAAGAACCTTGCCAGAATGGAAAAGACTGGCCATCTAAATGGCAGAGGTCATTTAAAGGGGATAAGTGCAAAGCAGAGTGGAGGAGTAGCCTAGTAGTTAAAGCAGCAGCCCGTGACTAGGATTCAATTCTTACTGGCACTCCTTCTGGGCTTGGGCAAGTCACTTTACCTTCCATGGTCTTGGAAGAAAGGCCTGACAATCTACTTCTGGTCACACCTTGCCAAGAAAACCTAAGGGCTGCTGAGTCGGCATTGACTCGTTGGCACATTAAAAAGTACAAAGTAAGGCATATAGGGAAAATAAATAGTGGCCTCTGTAGTTAATTGGTGGCATTAATGTGTGTAGATTTGCAAAATGGGCATGCTACATGTTGCCACCATTTATTTTTCCAAAGTGTAGATTTGGAGATTCGCTCTCTCAGCTCCATGTATCAACACAAACACATGCACTCTTGCTCCTCTGTATTCAGTAGTTTTAAAACGGTTCCCTGTTTAGCAGAGCCTTTTATAATATACTGCCGAAAATGTAAACATCGCCATCGTGAGGTGTTAATTCTGATTTCCATGCCTTTTATAAATTAGGCCTTCACACCAATGGGTTTACCTCTATCCACAACTTGAAAAATTCTGATAGATTAGTAAGGCATGACTTCCGGGTTTTTTTCAGTCTATGCTGGATGTAACTTATTGAACCACGTCTAGCCATATGACCAGTAATTTTGTTCTTAACAATAGATTCCACTTTTCTCCCTGGCACTAGCTCACAAATTTGTAGTTACCTGGGTCATCTCAGAGCTTTTCTTTAAAACTGACCTTACAATGGCTATCCTCCAGCTGTTAGGTACAGAGACAGATAGTAATGATAGACCAAAACTGTAATAGAAATTTAAAAAGCCAGACAGAGAAAGAAAAACAAATGCTTTTCTTCCTATACTTGTTGTTAACTGCTGTAGAGTCAGTGCTAACTCATAGCGACCCTCTGGATAGCTGTCCTAAACTGTGTACGGTCTTCAGTCAGAGAGCTGATTGTTGATAGAGTGACATTCATCACTGCTGTTATTGTATCGATCCATATCATTGCTATCCTTCTTCTTTTGTGTTCTCTTTGCATGATGTGCCCAAAGTATGAAAGTCAAAGTCTTGTCATCTGTGCTTCTAAAAAAAGCTTAGATTCAATCTCTTCTAGTACCGACGATTGATTTGTTCTTTGGGCAGTCCATGGTATGCATATGTACGAGGTATTCTTCGCCAGCACCATAATTCAAAAGCATCGGTTTCTTCCTGTCTGTCTTTTTCACTATCTAACTTTTGCATCCATATAACATTATTGAAAATACCATGGCTTGAACAAGTCAAATCTTTGTATGGAGAGATACAGCTCTGCTCTTGAGAATCTTGTCTAGGTCTTTCATAGCCATTCTGCCAAGAGCAATGCAATATCGGTGGACCTATTTTCTGTTGGTATGATGTTCCCAGTTTACTCAGGGCATCTGCTGAAGGGTCTTCCTGTTTCTGAGTTTAAGCTCCTTAAAACTGTTTGCTTTGAGCTTTAGATTTAAAAACAAACCAAAACCCCAGTATCAGAAAAAGTAGAGAGGAGAGGAAATAGCTGCTGTTAGACTAACTCAGAGATGTCACTCGGATTGAGCTAAACTAGTGTAAATGATCCGTGGTATTTATGTATTTATTTTACTTAATGAGGTATTTGGTATATCGCCTTTAGCACAATGACATCAAGGCAGTTTACATAAAAAAGTAAAACTGTAGTTCTCATTATCCAAATTTAAAAAATTGTCAAAAACACACACTCTAACACAAGAGGAAAGAGGTGGAATAGCACAAAAAATATTACCATAATACTTCACTTTACTGACCACACTAGGAAAGGGCAAACAGACTTACTAAGACTGACATTAGTTGCCAGGAAAAGATTGCTGGAAAAGCCAGATTTTTAAGCCCGATTTAAATTTGACAGTAGAGTGCATGAAGATGGAGCTAAAGCATGATGTTGTTATTGTGCAGGCATATGTTTCTCAACTGTTAGATTTGCTTGGTACATTTAAAATGAAAAAAATTTAAAATGATAAAATGACAAATATATGTATTTTATGAATGTATAATTTTTAATATAGATTACCTATAGGTATATATTTAAACAAAAAGAGAAAGGTGTATTGGAATATTTAATATTTATACATAATAAAGTTAATGTTGATACATACTAGTGTGAGTAATTACAATTTTTGTACGGTGTTGATTATACTTGGAAAATGTGTTATGAATTTATAAGGAATTAATGAGGAATTATTCTAAGTCTGAGTGTTTTTGCATTGTGTATTTTTGGCTATGTGTATTGTTTGCAAATAGGTGGTGTGTTTATAGCATTGCTAAAGCATGATCCCCATAGGGACTCATGGTAGCATATAATGTGTCAGATGTGTCTCAGAACATTTTACACTCACGCTTTTATGGAATGAATACATAAAATACTGTCAGAGGATGTCTGCTATATATAGGACCCACAGAGAGTAACACTTGAAACATGCAGACGTCCCTATTCTGAAGGACTTGAATAAAATTTGAATAAAACAATTTGAAAAATGAAATCCCAGAGGTCTGTTTAGTGATCGATCAGTTGAAAATTAACAACCCTCTATTGCCACTTCACCAATAATGGAATCCATGAGAATCTGTCCCGGTGTTTCACCGCGCTCCTTCGTAGTATTGTACTTTGCTCTTCATAGAAAAGCAAGGAAATAATAGCATTTTTTTAAACTAGCAGTCAAGAAGGGAACTCTGATTTTTTGGAATAGACCAATCCGGTCCTGGCCCGACTAAATGCATGAACCTTTAACCCTACTTCTATCAGGGAAATCAAATTTACAAGTCCATGCATGCAAGGAAATAAAACCAGGACTGGATTAGCCTGATCTGAAAAACTGGAGCCAACTGGTGACCTTACAGTCAGGCTCACACTTACTGGCCCTAGAGTAGTGAATCAATTGGTAAAGTTTGGGATATTTATTTAATAAGAGCTTTTCCTTAGACAAACACATTCCAGGCATGCAACATCTGAGCTTTCTTACTGAATTTTCTATACCACCTTTGCAAACAGCCAAGCCTCAAGCTTTTCCAATCCTTGCCATGAGTATCCCCATCTTCTTATTAAAAGGGGCCGTTATCCTGCTAACCAGATAAACCCCGCTGAGGCAAATATTCAGTGTCACTATCTGGGTAGGAATGCTGGATATTTCTTCTAAGTGCTCTGGCACTATCTGGATAATACCAGAGCTGTCCATGGGCAGAGCTGGGGAGGAGCAGCACTTATCTGGATAGCGATTTTCAGCACACTATTGAGCTCTGTATAATTTAGGACCAGTAAGTGTGTGTGGATTGGGCTATCCGAATAATAGTGGCTCATTATCACTGCTATCCAGATAACCGCAATGGCTAAATGCAAAAAACAGATATTCAGTGGTATCTGCTAACTGGATATTGCCACTGAATATTTTTTTTTTTAATTTCATTTATTACATTTCTATACTGCAATAAAAACATTCATAATTCATGAACAAATTAAAATCACAATACATAAATCATATATAAATCAAGGAAAATACTTGTGTCTCCTTATTGTTTCATTACTGTCTCTCAACGCTTTTTTCACCTTTGGGATCACTGGCAATATCAACCCAATACCTGGCATATTTTACCCTTGGCATCTGGTGGTTAAACTGCAGACCGCCACAGATGGAATATCAGCCAGTTATTTTTCTTTTTTCTAGATCTCACTTAGGGGCCAATTTAATAAGCATTTTTCCATCAAGCCAACTAGGCAATCACCTAGGGCAGCAACGTCTTTGGAAGGGGGGGGGGGGGGGGAGACAGCAAGCAGGGCATTCAAAGTTTAACAACAGATTTTGACGGGGGGTATAAAGCTTAACACCTTGAACCAACCCTAGAGCCAGTCTTCCATTTTCTCCACATAAAAATGTGAAAAAAAAACCAAATTGGCTAAAGCTTTGAGACTTTCTACAGTCAGAATTCTTACATCTGCTAATGTAGAGACTTCTACTGGAGGAGGAAGGGTGTGCAGGAGCTGTGAGGTTCCCCAGAGTCAATGCTCCCACATTAGCCAGTGCAGAAATTTGCACCAGGAGAGCTGAGGGCTTAGCTACTGTGATCTCCTTCAGATTGTGTGGGGGGTGAAAGAAGCATTTGAATCTGTATGTTAGATTTAATTACTTGCCCTTTCAAATCCGAGTTCAAGGTGAGTTACAAACAGGTACAGTAGGTATTTCCAAATAGTTCCCTTAGCTGCAGAGGCATAATCCATCTTACAGACCTCCTTGGTACTATATGCATATTGCTGGTGCGGTGCGTGGACAGAGTTGGGTGGTCCCAGAAATTATCCAGATAATGGCAATATTCAGTCAATTATCTGGATAACTTTAGGCCTAAAAAAGGCTGTCCTAAGTTATCGGGATAATTATCTGAATAGTGGACTGAATATCACTGCTGACCACAATATCTATTCAGTGCCAGCCATTATCCGGGTAGAGGTGCTGAATAGGCATATTTTCTTTAATTGCTGCAGCCACTGTTTAAAAAAACAACATGCTAACCATGATGACTGAATATTGATCTGTAAGTTTTGTACCTGAGGTGACAGAAGGATGGTTGTGGCTGACGCATGAGGTCCAACTTTTCAAAACGATTAGGGGTACTAAACTAAACACAGATTACTCCTTGTACACGGTGAAGGAGTTACTCAGTATTTTGGCAGTACTCAAGCACCCACTGCATCCACAGAGCTGACACCTATGAGCTGATGAAAGAAGTAGGAAAATAAATTCCTCAAAAAACAGAACATAATGTGAATCTTTGGAAGGCCAGATGCTGACACCACCTGCATTATTAGGATGGTATCCTCCCTTAAGTAATGTCACAGTTTCAATAACTTTCCATGAGTTACCATAATGATCTCAGAGCAGAATCCACAATTCACTTCATAAGTCTTCCTTTCCTCCATCAGAGACCAACTAGCAGAAAGCAAGGTACCACACCCCAGAGCTCTAGGTGTTTTGTAGGGTCATTATGATTATGGGGCCTGATTTTCAACTGGGCGGTGCTATGCACTATGTCAGCGTATAGCCCACTCCCCTTCCACCTAACCCAGATTTTCAATGCCGGGGGTCATATGCGGCCCCAGCATTGAAAATCTGGGTCTCGCTGCACAACCCAGAAGTCACAGGAGCTAGCTGGGTAGCACTAATTTTCGATGCCTTCCAGTTAGCCCCTGTGCCTGAAAGATAGGCGAGAAAAAACTTTGCCTATCTTTAAGGCACAGAGGGCTAAGCGAGTATCATTGAAAATCAGTACCACCCAGTTGGCCCTTTGCTTCGCCCCAGCTCCAACCTGGAACGCCCCTAAAATGCCCCAATGCTAACTGCATAGCAACTGGGCGTGTTAGGGACTTATCTGAGATTTTCAAAGGGCACTACCCATGTAGGTGCCCTTTGAAAATCCCAGATATGGCATTTACACGGGTAACTAGTATAGTTACCCATATAAATGCCTTCAAAAATTGAGCACATGATTTCTATAGCACATACGAAATATACACAGCACTGTACAGAGATACATGGAGAAGCATTTTACAATGAACGTACCGGGCATGGAGAGAACATCCAAATGGGGGTGTGCTACAAATGTAGGAAATTCTTAACATAAGAACATAAGATATGCCATACTGGGTCAGACCAAGGTCCATCAAGCCCAGTATTCTGTTTCCAACAGTGGCCAAGCTAAGTCATATGTACCTAGCAGTTTCCCCAAGAGACACAAGTTCCACAATGCTTGTACTGGGTCAAGCACTGATATCTTCGGTCACTTCTTAATAATGGTTTATGGACCTTTCCTCCAGAAACTTGTCCAAACCTTTTTTAAACCCAGCTACACTAACAGCCTTTACTACATCCTCCGGTAACAAATTCCAGAGTTTGATTACACGTTGAGTGAAAAAATATTTTCTTTTATTAGTCTTAAATAGTTTACCCTGTAGCTTCATTGCATGTCCCCTAGTCTTTCTATATTCTGATAACGTAAACAATCGATCTACGTTTACCCATTCCACTCCGTTCATTAATTTATAGACTTCTATCATATCTCCCCTCAGCCGTCTCTTTTCCAGGTTAAAGAGCCCTAACCTTTTTAGCCTTTCCTCATAGGAGTATCCTTCCATCCCCTTTACCATTTTGGTGGCTCTTCTCTGAACCTTTTCTAAAATCGCTATATCCTTTTTAAGATACGGCAACCAGAATTGCACACAATATTCAAGGTGCGGTCTCACCATGGAACGATATAGAGGCATTATAATATATTTTGTTTTATTTTCCATTCCTTTCCTTATCATACCTAGCATTCTATTTGCTCTCTTGGCTGCCGCTGCACACTGGGCCGAGGGCTTTATATGTTATCCACAATGACGCCTAAATCTTTTTCCTGGGTGGTGGTTCCTAATGTGGAACCTTGCATTGTGTAACCATAGTTTGGGTTGTTCTTCCCTAGGTGCATAACCTTGCACTTGTCCACATTAAATTTCATCTGCCATTTTGATGCCCAGTCTTCCAATTTATCAAGATCCTCTTGCAATTTTTCACAATCCTCTTGGGTTTTAACAACTTTAAATAGTTTTGTGTCATCTGCAAATTTGATAACCTCACTCGTTATTCCACTTTCCAGGTCATTTATGAATATGTCAAAAAGCAGCAGACCCAGCACAGATCCCTGGGGTACACCACTATTCACCTTTCTCCATTGGGAAAATTGGCCATTTAGCCCTACCCTTTGCTTTCTATCTTTTAACCAGTTCCTGATCCACAATAGTACACTGCCTCCTATCCCATGACTCTAGTTTTGCCAAAAGTCTCTGATGAGGGACCTTGTCAAAGGCTTTCTGAAAGTCCAGATACACAATATCAACCGACTCACCTTTGTCCACCTGTTTATTCACTCCTTCAAAAAAACATAACAGATTAGTAAGACAAGATCTTCCTTCTCTAAAGCCATGTTGGCTGTTTCCCATTAGGTCGTGACTATCTACATGCTGAGTAATTTTATTCTTTATGATGGTTTCTACCATTTTTCCCGGTACTGACGTCAGGCTCACCGGTCTGTAGTTTCCCGGATCACCCCTGGAACCCTTTTTAAAAATTGGTGTTACATTGGCGATCCTCCAATCTTCAGGTATTAGAGATGATTTTAATGATAGTTCACAGATTACTAATAGCAGGTCTGCAATCTCATATTTCAGTTCTTTCAAAACCCTTGGATGTA
This sequence comes from Ichthyophis bannanicus, assembly GCA_033557465.1. Lineage (NCBI taxonomy): Eukaryota > Metazoa > Chordata > Amphibia > Gymnophiona > Ichthyophiidae > Ichthyophis > Ichthyophis bannanicus. The sequence goes on from CM066034.1 coordinate 382,116,155, forward strand.
TACCATCCGGCCCAGGTGATTTGCTACTCTTCAGTTTATCTAATAGTTGTAAGACATCTTCCCGATGCATCGATATTTCCTTCAATTCTTCCGCACCTTTAAATACCACTTCAGTCATGGGTAACATCCCTACATCTTCCTCAGTAAAGACTGAAGCAAAGAATTCATTCAGTCTCTCCGCTATCGCCTTGTCGCCTCTTAGTGCTTCTTTAACCCCTTTATCATCTAATGGACCAACTGACTCTCTCACAGGTTTTTTGCTACGAATGTACTTGAAAAGGTCTTTATTTCGTGTTTTTGCTTCCGCAGCAAGCTTCTTCTCAAATTCTCTCTTTGCCTGCCTTATCAATGCCTTGCATTTGACTTGCCAGTGCTTGTGCTGTTTCCAGGTTTCGTCATTCTGGAGCTGAACCTATGGATGGGCAATGCAGGTGCAAAATATCAAGCTGGATGTGTGGAAAACTGAATGCACAGGCCAGATAAGGCATCCACAAGTCCATCCCTTATGGAATACAGTGAGGAAGATGGCCAAGGCACAGTTCACAAACATAGGCCCATAGATGTCCATCCACCAGTGATGATACACAAGCATGCATGGGCACAAAGGGGCTAAGTATGAGGAAATGGTGAGAATTTGGGACGATGTCAACAAGGATGCCCAACTTTTCCTGGGCAGAGATCAAACACTTCTGCCACATGGTCCTTCAGCACATGGACCTCCTATACCTAACTCATAGGCAATGAGCAAGCCATTTGGAGGTTCAGGCAACCTGGCACATGATCCACCAGATGCTCCATCACAGGACATGGGGTGGGGGCAGTAGCAAGTGCAGGAAGGCAAAGGAAGCCAAGGAAATGGGGCGGCAGATAAGCAGAGAGCAGAGATAGTGGAACAGGATCAGAGATGGTTTAAGGTGGGGGGTAGGGATAGAGCAGGCAGCTGGCAAGGAATGGTAACATCATCTCCCAAAACCATACCACAGGCCACAGCGGGCACCCGGATGACGATGTGGGAAGGCATAAGAAGTGAGAAAGTGGGCCAAGGGACGAGGTTCATAGAATAACAGTAACATGCCTGTATGGAACAGAGAATAGGTGGCACCCAGTACTAATGCGTGGTATGAAGGAAGGAAAACTTTATTTCTCACAAATCAAGCCCAAGCACCCAAACGCCCGTTTGGGCTTGATTTATGAGAAATAAAGTTTTCCTTCCTTCATACCATGCATTAGTACTGGGTGTCTTCTATTCACGTGGTATCGTGCTTCTGTGGTGGACCACAGAGAATAGGCGGGACAGTGATGCACATACAAGGCACACAGAAGCAGGCAGGGGCTAGATGGTGGAGGAACCCAGCATGTCCGTCTGGCTATGGGTGGCCAGATCAGTAAGGCTAGAGTGGGAGTACAACCCAAAGGCAGGACAACAGAATGTAATACAGAGCCTTCCCATTAGCAAAAAGATGGAGACTTCAGAAAGAAACTAAAAACCTACCTCTTCCAAGAGTACTTCGGCACAGACCCCCCCCCCCCCCCATGAAGGCCCACATAGGAAACACAGTCAGAGCAATATACTACAAGATCCACTCACTTAGGCATTTATGATCCATGCTGGAACCAAATGATTTCAGGACAATCTACCAGCCGTTGATCATACCTTATTTTGACTATGCCAATGCCATCCTACAAGGTCTTCCCCAATCCACCTTGAACCCGCTGCAGCTTGCCATGAACGCGGCAGCAAGGGTCCTCCATGGAGCCTCCAGGAGTGACCACGTGACGCCTCTGCTGATACAGTTACATTGGCTATCCATCCAGGCTAGAATCATTTTCAAGACCTTGTTACTCACTTTTAAAGCTGTTAACAAGCTCTCCTCTGCATCCCTAACTGCCCTCATCCATACCACATCTCCAAATAGAGCAAGAAGATCCATGGCTATAAACTCTCTAAAAGTCCCGAAAGCACTAACAGATTGCACTACATCTACAGCCAATAGGGCCTTTAGTCTCAGTGCGCCAAGATGCTGGAATGCATTACCCCCAGGTATCCGGGCTATTAAGAGCCTAACACAGTTTAGGAAAGCCCTCAAATTCCACCTTTTCAACAAGTACCTCATAGAGCCCAACGACACCCCATAGAGGCCAACGATACAATTTGCTAAGCAAATATATGGAATCTCAACAACACGCCAAGACAGATACTCTAACCCTTAGTGGTGCATATGTTTCTATGAAACTCTCCTGTTCATATGACTCTATGTAGCAAGTTTTGTAAATAGTTTACCCCTGTTATCCAAGTTTTTTGCCCTGTTATCTGTAAACTCATACGTGTTAACTGTACTGAGCATTTTTGTTCCTTGTAAACCGCGCTGATGCTGAATAGTGCGGTATATAAGAGACTGTAAATAAATAAATAAATGTGGGCACTGTCAACACAACCAACCCACCTTTCCTCCAGAAACTGTCACATGCCTTATCCCATCATTATCTCCTCCACGACCCATTTCACCCAAAACAAATTGTAACACCATCCCCCACAACCTCAACTGTACATAGTTTAATCCCTTACACCCACTTTTGATTCTCCAAGTTTATATATTCCCTGTTGTTTTATGTAACCATTGTTCTATTCAAAGTTTTATGTACAGCATTTTGTTCCATGTAAACTGTTTTGGCTAGTAAAAAAATGGTATAAAAAAACCTGTTAAATAAATAAAAGATGGTGATGGGCGTCAGTGTGTGGGAGGCCAGATGCCAAGCGAAAGGGCAAGGAAGCACTAGGCACCACTTCCATCTGCATGTGCTGCAGGATTTTCCACAACATAGAGGCCCTGAAAACACATTTCAGTGCCACCAGGAGAAAGAGGCCACAGCTACTGATCAGGTTGCGGTTTGGAGCTCATAAAATAGCAAAGTAAGGACAAGATGCATTAGCGCAGTTGCTCAAGTCCCCACCACACATCCATCTGTGGCATGGCATGGCAGTGACACAGGATGGGTACCAGGACAGCAAAGAGCAGCGACAACTGTAGCAACAAGTCAGGCAGCTGGCATAGCTAGAAAGGGCTGTACTATGCAGCCTTTATCTTACAGCGGCTGATGTCAGACTGGTGCCAGAGGGTGAGGGGCCAGGCACTGCCTAAGGGCAGGCCGCAGAGCAGTCCATGGTGCAGGCAGCAGAGAGGCAGTGTCTGGAAGAGGACTGTTGCCTGCAGACACTGCATCTGGTCCCACATCCCCCACAGCAGAAACAGCGGATGTCAGTACAGCCAGCAGCAGCATCAGACAGCTCATAGATACATCCCAGGAGGACGACAATGAGCTGGAGGCTATCACCACTGAACCAATGCTCTGTCTCCACTACATCAGTGGCACCACAACAGTCCTCACAGATACCACAGAGGGCATATTGGCTGCATGAGAGAGAGGAGTAGGCACATAGAGGATAGTTGTGGGGGGAGTGGATGGGGGAGGTTGACAGGGGTGGATGACAGGAGGGGGTGTAGGAGGATGAGAGGGCAGGTGGTGGGGGGACTAGGAGGGGAAAGGATTAGATGTAGGAGAGCTGGGTGCAGGGGTGCAAGCCACTGGCAGCACTGCTGTGATACAGCTGCCCGAGGCTGTGGCACAGCAGCAGCTCCCTGTGGCCAATCCAAAGATGCTCCACCATAAAGCCATACTTAGTCCCATTGAGTGTGAAGTCCTGCTGAACCTGCAGGCCCTCAGGCATGAGGTGCAGTAGGATTTTATGTCTTCATCTGTGCCTAGGACCTCATGGTGGGCCATCTGGAAGGTCTCAAGGCAGAGATGCAGGCCCTGAAATAGACTATGTTGGATAGAGGGAAATGAATTATTTTTGTTGTGAGACCCTGTTTATTATACTCTAAAAATAAATGTGGGCTAATGATTTGGACAACCACTGTATTTGTGACTGCCATCATCCACTCCTGAAGCTGTATGCCCTGCATCCCTGGAGGGACATTGCCACCGAGGAGCCATCTGTGCCAAGGGAGGGCTCTAGTTGAAGAGCGGTCCAAAAGAACATATTGCCATCTATGGGAACCATTCTGGTGATGTGTACATCATCAAAAACCCTTAGCCACCCCCTGCTCAAAGAAATGAGTTGGCCCATGTAGCCAATGTTCCCATTTAACCGCACATACAAACCTGCACCATGACAGAAAGTCCACACATGGCAATCAGAGGGGTCCATAGGTAATGGCAACAGTATCCAAAAGGCATATGCCCATCAGTACATTAAGGTAGGAAACAGTCACTACAGCTGCATGGCCTAAGATCAAGGAAAAAGATTTGTAGGACCATCAGGCACTATCATCAGTCTGTATCCACAAATGGGAGCAGGACATGGTCCCTTTGCTCTTGGCTGGTTAAAAGCACCCTTGCCCTGCCACGACATGAACAGTCAATAATCCTAGCCACAAAGAAGCACTGTTGAGGGCTGTGGATCCTAGTAAGCCTGTCCCTACCCCTATGTGACATGCTTTTTGTGGGGCATCCTCCATTTCTGGCAATCGTACATCGCACTGCTACCCATCCCATTCAGGTCTCATGCTTTTAGTGACTGCTGAAGTCTACATTGCTTCCTGACTATTGCCAGGGGTGGGTTTTGCACTTTAATCCTTTGCATATTGGCCTGTGGACACACACCCCCACCCTGGCATTTCAAGACATACCGCCTGCTTTGCTGCCAGCATAAGGTGCTCCCTGCAGTCACTACTCACTGGCTGCTGTTTTGTTGGATTTGGTGGAGCATGTAGGGACATGGAGGAGTTGAGCACTTACAAGGGAACCACTCTCCTATGATCCCCACATTATTGAAGCACTCATGAATGTCTGATTGCACCAGGATGTAGGCATCATGGCATGACCCTGGAAAATGAAGAAAGACATCTGATGGTTCCCCTTCAGCATTGCAGACCACCTGCATGTTTCTATTCATGTAGGTGGCTTTCTGTGCCTTCAGGGAGGCATAGGTCTGCATGTGCAGTCAATAACACCCAGAACCACAGGAGAGGCTGCTACCTAATGAAAATGGGATATGATCTGTTGCTGCTACTGTACAGAGATTGGGAAACTTATATACTGAGCGATTCTCGGGAGGAACTCTATGAGGAACTGTGTCAAACATAGCAACACCAATGACTGGCTGATACCTGCCATGACAGCAAGCATGGTCTGAAAGCTGCCGGTCACCAGAAATGAGGGCACTGTCATGAACCTGCTGTGCACTGAGATGGGAATGCCTCTCTGTGTGATGGCGCTGAGGTCTTGCTCCAGCTCTTGATACATCTAGTGAATGGCAGCTTTGCCCAACCTGAACCATGCCTTCCTGTGCTCCCTGTCCATATCCTCTTCTATGACTACTACAAATAGTGGTTCATGCACTACATTGCACCTACCCTCCACCAGCACCCATGGGGACCACCACCTACCCTCCTCATGTCCTACACTGGCACCCTTGTACCACCTCCACCAACACACAGTGCTATGTGCTCTGTGAGATATGTGCACAGCTAGATAAGGACACTCACTCCCAGCCACACACACATCTATACCTGCACCCACACCAACAGTCAGGCACCTTCTGAAGCTCCTTCACTTCTATGCAGACAGACACACATGCACTCCCACTGCCACAGCAGGAACACAGACAGGGGTGGGTGGTGGGGCATGGGGAAGAGGGGGGTCCAGAGTGGGAGCACCGGTTAATGGAGGGGGATGGGTGGGTACTCATGGCCAGGTTGGGGATGGAAGTTGTTAGGGGTTTCTATCGGAGATGGAGCAGCAATGACGGATGCACGGAGCATGGTTGGGACACAGGTGGGTCACACATCACAGATGGGACAGCAGTTGGACTCCTCTTTTTCTTCTCTCTCTCCTTCACCGTCCTCCTAACACAATCACATTCATGGTTAGCATGAATAGCAAAGTCTCATACTTATTCGTGCTTTATAGAAGCTCTATGCCAGGACATATGGCTGACACACCCAGCACATCCAGGATGCTATACAAAATATGCCTTGGATGTCTTCTCCCTTGTTCCATCCTGGCTGTGCCCCAGAACGCCACCCAGATGCATCCATGTTGTGATGCCTAGACTTGGACGTTCCATCCACAGGGACATTCAGACCTGTCCAGTTCTCTAATTATACTTTGTACATCCCTGCTGTTCAGATGTCCACATCACACATTTGGGACATCTAAGCCTCATCCATATCTTGTAAAATTACCCTGTAGTGGATATTACCTACACCTTGTAGCTTACAATCTATATGGACAAGATATATAGAGAAAAACAAATAAGGTGATTTGAGTGAAAAGAGTGAAACCATGATTGGGAATAATAAAACCAGGCTGTTTATAGATGGGATTAATTGAGGAAGGAGCAAGTATACATGAGGAAAGTTGCTAGGATGAGGTTTCTTAGCAGCCTATGATAAAACAGCCAGTGAAGTGGATGAGACTAGAGAAAGAGAATAATTAGAAGGTATTTTCTTAAGGACAAGGACCAAGTCTTCTATACATAGAAACAGAAAATGACTGCAGGTAAAGACCATATGGCCTATCTAGTATGCCCACCCATAAAAACAATTAGGCAATACAATCCCTTTCTCTTAGAGATTCTCTGTACTTGTTCCATACATTCTTGAATTCAGAAAGAGAGTTATCTCTACCACATCCACCACCCTTTCCATAAAGTAGTATTTTCTTAGACTCTGGAATAATCTATGACCTCTCATTCCAGAGCTTCCTTTCAATTGAAAGGAGGGCCACCTCCTGTGCATTTACACCACAGAGTTACTTAAATATCTCTATCATATATTTCCTCCCCACTTTTCCTCCAAAGTAAACATATTGATATCTGAGTCTATCTCCATATGTTTTATGATGAAGACCACGGGCCATTTTAGTAACCACCCTCTAGATCAGTGGTTCTTAACCCAGTCCTCCCAAACTTCCTAGGTCAGTCGGGTTTTCAGGATATCCACAATGAAAATGCATGAGAGAGATCTGCATACAATGGAGGAAGTGCATGCAAATCTCTCTCATGCATATCATTGTGGATATCTTGAAAACCTGACTGGCCTAGGGGGTGCAGGAGGACTGGGTTAACAACAACTGCTGTAGATCGACTCCATTCTGTTTATATCCTTCTGAAGGTGCGGTCTCCATAATAGCAGATAGTGCTCTAAATGAGGTCTCATTAGAAACTTATACAAACTTCACCTCCTTTTTCCTGTAAGCCATTCCTCTCCCTATACACCCAAACATCCTTTTGACTTTTGCCATCACCATTTCTGCTGGTTTGGCCACTTTAAAATCAAGCATTTCCTTTGGTTTTTTGCAACCGAAACACACAACCTTGCATTTTTTTAGTACTAAATCTTAGTTGTCAAATTCTTGACCATTCTTCAAGCTTTACTAGAGCTCTACTCAAGTTAGCCACACCTTCCAGGCTGTCTATCCTATTTCAGATTTTGGAATCATCTGCAAAGAAGCAAACTTTTCCTCATGAACCTTTCTTAACATCGCTTAGAAAAATATTTAAAAGAACAGCACAAAGGACTTATCCCTGCAGCACACCACTGGTAATGTCTCTTATCTTCAGAGTGAACTGCATTTACTCGTTGTTGCCTCTCCTTCAACTTGTTTCTAACCCATTCAGTAAGTTCAGGATCCATCTCTGGGACACTCAGTTTATTTATAAGTGGCTTATGAGGAACAGTGTGAAAGACCTCACTGAAATTGAAGTATCCATGATCTGATTCTCTTGTCACACATTCAAAGAAATCAGTCAGATTCATCTGACAAGACCTACTTCTAAAGCCATGCTGTCTCTGATCCTGTAAACCATTGGACTGCAGAAACCATACTACAGTATCTTCTGCTTTAGCAGTGTTTCCATTAATTTACTCACCACAGAGGTCAGACTAACCAATCTGTAGTTCCCAACCTCTTCCTTACTTCCACATTTTTGGACAAGAATCACATTCACCTATTTTCAATCCTTTGGGATCATTCCCAACTCTAAAGAAGCATTGAAAATGTAAGACAATGGAGCCACCAGAACGTCCTTAAGTTCCTTCAATACCCTCAGATCTATCTCGTCTCGCCCCATTGCTTCGTCTACTTTTACTTTAGCTACCTTCTCATAAAGAGAGTTTTCTGATCATCGTTTGAGGTCTACCTCACTTCTATTCCTATCTGGGGGGTGAGAGGGGGGGTGTTTCCTGAGGTCCCATTCCCAGCCTTTCATCTATGAACACAAAACAGAACTATTTGTAAAGCAATTCTGCTTTATCCTCAATCTCTACATACTCCTCCCATTCACCCTTGAGTCTCACAATGCCAACTTTGTACTTCCTCCTGTCACTAACATACCTAAGAAAAAATCATCCCCATGTTTTACTGTATTGGCTATTTTTTCTTCCATTTGCATCTTTGCATTCCTGACTCTTTACCAGCTTCCCTAGGCTTGTCCAGATTTTGTTGTTTGTCTTCCTCTTTCTGTGATCTCTTATAGTTTTTGAGTGACTTATTTTGAAAATCATAGAGGTCTCCTTTTCCTCTTATTTTTATTTACTTTCCTAACAAAAAGGTTAATTGCCCTTAACATATCTTTCAGTTTTGCCCACTGTTGTTCTTCCCCCAGATGTTCCCATCCAGCTATGACTCCTTGAGGTATTCCCCAAAATAAGTTTTCCTGAAGTCTATGTCCCTCACTTTTGAATGAATCATTTCCATTTGTGTCCTAATACTGAATCACACCATACAGTGATCACTGGATGCCAGAAGATCACCCACTATAACATCAGAAACACTCTCCCCATTTGTAAGTGTGAAGTTCAGAATCACACCCTCCCACATGTGTTCAATTACCAGTTGCCCAAGAAGTTTTCCTTGTAGAGAATCCAGGATCTCCCTAGTTTCAGATGACACTGTAGCCGGGATATCAACATCTAGAAAATTGAAATCTCCTACCAATAGTATTTCCACTTTCATGGCAATATTGTGAATGTCTTCAATGAAATGTCTATTGATTTCTACTGCCTATGAGGGAGGTCTGTATATCACACCAATGTAAACAGATTTTTCATTCCTTTTCTAGACTAACCACAGTGCCTCCATCTTCCCTTGTAAGCCCTGCAGTTCTGTAAATTTAATATTATTTTATCATGTAGTACCACTCCTCCTCCCTTTCTTCCTGAATATTTATAGCCTAGTATTTCTACATCCCAGTTATTCTTTATCTTTATCTTTATCTTCATTATTTCGCTTGCTTGACCACCCATGCCTGAGTGTCAGGGTGGTTTACAATGACTGAAGAGGCTGCAGGCAGAAAATGAAAGGAACGCCAAATGTATGACAGGAAAGGCAAGGGAGCAAACATCTCAAGCACAAAACAGACAGAAACCAGAAAACAGCGATACTTAGGCGGAGGGGGTGGGTGGTAGGCCGAATGCTTGACAGAAGAGATGGGTTTTCAGTAGGGATTTGAACCTGGGATAGGGGCATTCAGCACAGAGCATGGCAGCGAGGGAATTCCACAGGGCTGGTCTGAGAAAGAAAAAAGCAGAGTAAAGGGTATGTTCAAAGTGGGCCCAGGCAGGGGAAGGAAGGGCCAGACGGTTGTTATGAATGGAGTGAAGGGCATAGGGGGAGGTGAATATGGATGAGGTCAGCAAGGTACTGGGGTTGACCAATATGGATAGTCTTGTGGAAGGCAGTGAGAATCTTGTATTGGTAGCGATAGTTCAAAGGGAGCCAATGGAGCCAAACAAGAAGGGGAGTGACATGGTCCTTGTGAGTGGCATGAGAGAGAAGGCGGGTGGCAGTGTTTTGGATGAGTAGCAGACGACGAAGCTGGTATTAGGGGATGTCTGCCAGGACCACGTTGCCGTAGCAAGGCAAGATAAGAGAAGGGAGACCATGAGCATAAGCAGCGAAGAGGGAGGCAGGAAGGAACGAACCACGCAAACCTAACGGAGAGTGCCAAAAGTACCCCGGATCAGAGAAGAAACATGTTGGTGAAAGGAGAGAGCAGGTTTGAGAGTGACACCCAGGTACCGTAGGGTTTTCTGTGCACCATGTTTTTGTGACCATCACTATCTCCAAGTCAGCCTCTTTCATTATCACTTCTAAATCTGGAACTTTATTTTGCATGCAATGGGCATTAGGGGCATTGGCTATAAGAAATCAGGATTCTATCCCAGAAAAACATCTATAAAATATAAAGCAGAGACAGGAGTGTGTGGGAATGCACGGAGGACCAAATTTCTTCAGGATTGGCAAATAACTCCTGATTATCAGAGACAAGCAGAGCATATGCTGATTTTTCTGCCATTGCATTCTGGGATTTGTAAGCATGGCATGGCTTCCTAGAACAAGCAGAATTACAGTTTCTTATAGGGAATGGGTTGGGAGCTATTAAAACAAGATTAAGACTTTGATGTAATAAGCTGTACTGTACTATGCTAAGTTTCAGCACACATTGTTATCGAAGGCATACACAAAAATCTTTTACTCCCAGTGCAGTAAATTAATGGCATGCAAATTACGACAATGTCAAAAAGTGTATGCTGACAGAAAAACCAGCACACATTGTTGCGGTAACACTGGTCAACAAATTTTTACAAAAGTCATGCTACTGAAATGAAAATAGTCATTTCTTATCAATTTTTATATGCTGAACACGAATATGACAGTGAAATTGCAAAGTTGGCTCTATTTTTTTTTGTAATCTACAAAGAATTAATGTTTGCATCACGAAATGCATGTCAATAGTAAATATAATAGGCCTTCAGTTAATACCTGTAAAAAAACAAGTCATAGACTACTTCTTAGATTTTTTCGCCTGTCTCTTGTACAGCTGTTCGGGAGCTTCTCTGGGGAGTGTCCAGCAGTAGTCAGCCAGCATTGTAGTGGACCATTTTCTCTGGTATCTTTGCTCCATCGTTGCGATATCCTGGTGAAAACATTCGCCCTGTTCATCATTAACCATACCACTGTTGTCAGGAAGGAAATCGAGATGGGAATCAAGGAAATGGATCTTTAGAGACATATTGCAGCCAAGTTTCTGATACTGCATCAGCATGTCTTCTACTAGTTCCTTGTAGTTTTCTGCCCTAACATTCCCGAGAAAGTTTGTTGACACTAGGCGAAAAGCATTCCATGCTTGTTTCGCATCACCCTGCAGCAAGTTGTTGAACCGGTCTTCTTTGAAGAGCTCTTGAATCTGAGGAACCACAAAAACTCCCTCTTTAATCTTTGCTTCGCTGAGTCGAGGGAATATTTCATGCAGGTATTGGAAAGCTGGCGAAGTGCGGTCCATGACTTTCACAAAGTGTTTCATCAAACCTAGTTTGATGTGAAGGGGTGGTAGCAGGATTTTGTGAGCCTCAACCAGAGCTGGGTGCTGGATATTCTTCTCTCCAACTGTTACATTTTGTCTGCGATTCCATTCCTTCCACAAGTAGTGCCAATCCCTTGCTCGGCTATCCCACTCACATAAGAAACACATGTATTTTATATATCCCTGCTGCAGTCCCATTAAAAGGGCAACTACCTTCAAGTCACCACAGAGGTGCCAGCTGTACTTGTTATAGTTAATGAAAGTCAGTAGATGCTTTAAGTTATCATATGTCTCTTTCATGTGGACGGCATGCGCTACTGGAATAGATGGAAGACGATTTCCATTGTTCAAAAGCATAGCCTTCAGACTCAGTTTCGAAGAGTCTATAAATAGTCTCCAGTCTTGTGGGTCATGAGTGATTTTTAAGGCATTCATGAGGCTTTCAATATTGGAACAGAATACCAGATTACTTTTCTTTCTGAAGAAAGGCTCCAACTGCTGGTGGCGCTTTCGATATGGAGTAATGCTGACATCTTCTTCTAGACGATTCCATCGCTGGAGTCTTGATCCTAGCAATTCTGCCTTGTTCTTGGATAAGTCCAAATCACGAACCAGGTCATTTAGTTCTTCCTGTGTTATTCTGTGTGGAGTTGATAATGCATCCCAGTGAAATCTGGGTCACTGCATGCTGACGGACCAGGAGAATAACAGGTCGGCTCACCCTTGTCCTCATCAGATGAATCAAGAGAATATTCTGATGGAGGTTCTGGAATAGGAAGTCCCTCACCATGTGGAACTGGTCTCAATGCAGATGGAATGTTTGGGTAGACTATGCTCGACTTCTTTTGCTTCGTTATTCCGCTGGAAAGAGGAGGAACCAAGCAGAAGTAACAGTTATTTATGTGGTTGCTTGGCTCTCTCCACACCATGGGGACTGCCACTCCTCCACTCCACTCAACTCTTTCTCTTATTGCTACCATCTTGTAAAATGACAGTGTCTGACCTTTACGGGTGAAATGCATAAGAATATAAGAACATAAGATATGCCATACTGGGTCAGATCAAGGGTCCATCAAGCTCAGTATCCTGTTTCCAACAGTGGCCAATCCAGGTTACAAGTACCTGTCAGGTTCCCAAAAGGTTCCCAACATTCCATGCTGCTTGTCCAATGGATTTCACCTGTCCTCTTTAATAATGGTTGATGGACTTTTCCTCCAGGAACTTGTCTAAACCTCTTTTAAACCCAGCTACACTAACAGATTTTACTATATCCTCTTGTAATGAATTCCAGTTAAATTACGTGTTGAGTGAAAAAAATATTTTCTCTGATTAGTCTTAAATGTACTACACTGTAGCTTCATTGTTTGTTGCCTAGTCTTTGAAGGAGTAAACAATTGATCTACATTTACTTGTTCCATTCCATTCATTATTTTATAGAGCTCTATCATATCTTCCCTCAGCCGTCTCTTTTCTAAGTTGAAGCTCTTAGGGATATCCTTCCATCCTCTTTACCATTTTGGTGGCTCTTCTCTGTACCTTTTCTAATTCTGCTGGTCTAAATCATCTGGTCTAGATTTCCAAGATGGTATTTTTCAACAATGTCCATGCCTGATGTAAACTCTTAATCAGTGGCATAAATCCTGCCCAAGCACCTCGCACAGAGTGGGGAAGCCCAGGCAAGAAGGGGGCCCAAACGGCCCAGAGACCTCACACTGTGGAGGCAGAGTGCAGCAAAAAACTGATTTTAAATTAACTTTGCCATATCATCTTCTTCTGCTTCTCTTTATTAAAAGTTTTCTTTTCCAACAGCCAGAGAAGCCCTCTCATGCTGGGTCCAAGGCTCATGATAACGGCCACAAATATTCTCCTCTCTGCCTGCCACTGCCATGAGGCCCCTCATGTCACTGCTCTGAACTTTTGTGGGTGCTTCTTTTAATTTTTTTTAACCATTGTCCTTATTGTATCATAGTTTCCCATTTGAAAGTCAATAATCACACTATGATCACTATTGCCAGGTGGCCCCAACTTCAATAAATCTTACACCCAATCATGGGTTCTATTAAGGACAAAGTCTTCTCTCTTGTCAGTTCCTAAATTAGCTGCTTCATGAAACAGTCATTTATTTCATTCAGAATTGTTACCTCCCTAGCTTGTCCTGATGTGACATTTATCCAATCAATATTGCAGTAATTGAACTACCCATTCATATTTTGTAGCCAAATTTGTTAGCTTCTCGAATTTCTATTCCCATTTCATTGTCTATGGCAAGTCTTCACAATATTCACTTCATATTTTTTCTTTGAGATTTTAAACTTGTACTGTATGCCATAAGCTTTTTTGTACCACTGAGGCAGAAAAAGCACAGAAGGCAGGAAAAATAAAGTTGAAATGTAGTATGTCTTAGGGGGGAGAGGAATGAAGAAGTGTGCTGATTGTGTCTTGCTGTACAGAGAATACAGCCATGTGAAACTGCAGATCCAGTTATTCTCAGCGGTGGTTACTGAAAGATGTGCCGAAGAAGCAACATCTACTTGTGAACTCATATTCTGGTAGTCTCAGTGTTTCTCCGCAGGACTTACTGCAAAGGGTTGAGCTTCTTGTCTGAAGTTGTCTCCATGAGACCTGCTGAGAGGGGACCTGCTTCCGCAGACATGCTGATTTTAGACTACTGAAGCATGGAACCTAAGGCCAGATGCAAGAAGATCTTATGAGGTCAAGAGGCATTCATCTCAAGTTATTTCCATGAGCAGCAGTTGCTTCTGGGATGCTGCTCTTTGTACATGGTGGATATAAACTATCTAGCACTCAGAGATCTGAGCTAGGAGGTGCTGAACAGGGAGCCACAACACAGTCTGATATAATCATTTCATACTTTGACAGTTCCTTTGTTGCTTTAGTGCTGCATGCCCCAACATAACTGGTTCCATATGTGTGATACTGAAAGGCATCAATGAGCTTCAGAAAGACAAGACACAGTACACCGCAGAAAGAATGTGACATAATGAGCTGTAGAGATAAAATATAAGAGGTTATTTTGGAAAGAGCAATGGATATAGAAACTATAGTAGAGACAGATGGCTTCCCACTACAGATATCCATATATATGGCCTGGATCCAGGGGCAGATTTATCAAGAAGCAAGTTGCTCTGGACAGCCGCCCTGCTATGCAAGTTACTCTACATCATCAGCTGTGGTTGCATCACACCATTGTGTGGAAAATGGTGGTGGGCAGCCAGCTGTCCACATGCCTTAGGGCAGCCAGGGCATAAATCCACTGCTGGCCAGACTCCCAGTAGCTCAGGCTGTAGTTCTGTGGTGCAGAAGATTCAGATTACAGACTGCTGTCAGCTGATACTGGGCACACTGTAGAGGCAACGTGCACGATCACAGGAGGAGCAGGTGACTGAAACCACTTTGGTGGTCCCAACTTGCCATAAAGAGTGGCACTGAGCAACCATCTCAGAGGAGACATCCTTTCAGCACTAGGCACCAGTAAACATTCCCAAGTCAGCAAAGTTTCATGCACAGAACACACATTCCTATACTATCACATGCCAACGAGGGATGTGCAAACAAAAAGAAAGTGGAAGCAGAGAACAGAGGGGAACTGAATGCAGACAGCATGGCAGAATTAGGAGAAAATAAAAAAAGGACAAAAAGGAGCTAGCAGAGGAGATGAAATAGAAAGACAAAGGATTTGTAGATACAGTAGGAGATAGGATGAAAGCCAAAACAAAAGATCTAATGAAGATGACATCAAGAAACAGAGATGCAGATTCATGAGTATGACGTGCCAATTTTGTAAAATATTCATATTCATTCATTTACACCAGTGGTTCTCAACCAAGTCCTCACTATACCCCCAGCTGGCAAGGCTTTCAGGATATCCACAATGAATATGCATGAAACTGATTTGTAGCACTGTCTTCACTGTATGCAGCTCAATCTTATCTATAATCATAGCAGATATCCTGAAAAGGACTTGATTGAGAACTACTACAATTTTATATATATGGGCCAGATTTTATAAGAGGATACCTAGGTGCCTATGTGAAGCCTGTTTTATAAAATAGGGAGCCAGATCAAGCCCAAAGCAGGTGCAAATGTTTGCATGTACTCACGTATTTTAGAAAATATGCTGATACATTACAACTTCGCCCCTGTTCTGCCCAAACTATGCCCCAGGAATGCCTACACATAGTGCATGTATAGTATGCACCTTCTTGTTGGCACATGCACTTCTGTGAATGTATACCATGGGATAATTTTATAAAAGGTAGAAAAACCTTGTTGTTTAAACAACTTATTTTTCCTTCATTTTGATAGGCATTCAACTAGTTAAAGAATATTAGGGATGAGACTGTGATTGTCCAGGTTCAAATCCTGCCTAAAATCCCTGCTTTTTCAAAACGTTTTTAATTTTCTATCGACAAGCAGGACTGAGTTAGGCACACAAGTGGATGATATCATCTGACAGCACAGGGACAGAACTGCTCTCTCACAGTCATACTCCATATACCCTGGCTTAGGGGTGAGGTTCATTATTGTCATGGTATGTACAAAAATAAACCAACTCTTAGTTATTGTCTAATTCAAGACCATCCTATAAAATATTACACCTTCCAAAAGCTTAAAACCAACAGTGGCTAAACATATAACGATTAACTATAGGGGTAGAGACCTCAGGATGGCTAAAAACCCTTCATGTGAAATTAATCACCATAGGGAATAGCGAGATACTCACATCACCGGTCTCCAACCTCCCCCAAAGTAACATTCAAAACAATAATTTCAAAAAAGTACTTTTCTGAACCACAATCTGAGAAACCATTTATTTTTATACCAAATTGTACCAATCCAAACTACTTATTCATTCTCACTATGACTCAGTTAAAAGTATCTCTATCGGCTTTATTAGCGGTCCACAAAGGACACACAAAATCCTCTATTGAGAACTCGAGTGAAACTCATAACAGAGCAACAGATCTTCTTTCACAACCCCTGTAAACAAACGAGAGCTATGCATTTACAACTACAATGAAATAATCACTAACAAGAGTTCTTAATACTTATCTTCAAACTCCCGTTGTTCAATGCGTCATCAATAAACCCGACAAAGATCTTTGTTTGTCCTTAAAAAAGGCTTCTTCTGGAGCTTACTACCACTACTCGACGACCAATTCAGGAAGTAACTACAGCGTCTGACGTCGTACTATATGAATACTCAGCCACCAATCAAAACGTTCAAAATTGCTAAAGTTTACATCCACCCACTCCCTACACTTACTCTACATAAGTACTAGAAACTAATTTAATGTGTACGGTTGAACTCCAAGCCTAACCCCTCAAGAAACTACCCAGCAATGAAGGTTTCAATGATCCAACGTCAAACCCGTCAATATGACACTCTATTGTGGTTCAGAAATGGATGGTCTTGAATTAGACAATAACTAAGGGGTATGTTTACTAAAGCGCAGTAACGTTACTGGCGTTAAGTGCAGCGGTATCGTTACCAACACCATATAAGGAAGTGGGCATACCGGCGTTAAGGTAGCATTGGCTGTTTAACGTGCGGTAAAGGGCGCCTTGGCCAGTTATCGCATGTTAATGGGACATTGCACATTAAGGTTAACAAGCAAGGCACGTTAAGGCTGACAAGATGCCTGAAGAGCTCTAAGGCGCCTTATAAGGCGCGTTAATCCAAGGTGCCTCAGGTCAAGGCACCTTATAAGGCACCTTAGGTAAAGGCACCCTATAAGGTATAAGGTGCCCTAGGTTAAGGTGCCCTAAGAATGTTAAGGTGACCCAAGATATGGTGCCCTAAGGGCAGTAAGGTGCCCTAAGTTGACAAACATGAAATGTAAGGCCTAAAAACAGATGTAACCCTAACACTGCACAGAGCACCAAGGAATGGCAATGGACAAGTGATGGAAGGAAGGAGAGGTGGGAGCTGATGGACCTGCCAAATCCGCGTGCAGCCTATGTGGCATCTGGTAAAGTGGACAAACATATCGGAGACAGCTGTATCGATGCACAGGGTGTTGGCAATGTAAAGTGCTACAATGACAGTGGGTGGCAGAGGATAGGAATACGTGTCCTCCAGTGAAGGTAGAAGTGGCAAGATAATTGCAATGATAGGAGGACAGAGGAGTAATATTGCCATGCAGATCAGACACAGGAGAGGCATGCATGAGGAGCCGCAATGCAGAAAAAGGTACCAGTGCAGGACATGGCGTAGCAGCCTGCACATGAAGACAGGACGCTACACAGCTGACAGACACAGAGAGATGGTTGGCAACTGTGATGAGGGTATTATGTGCTGGCAGCACAGATCTGCAGAGATATGATTGTTACAGGAATGACAAGTAGTTGTGTAGGACAGGCATAAAAAAAAAGATAACAAAGAGGAATTGAACCCATGACCACTGGCCAGAAAGGTATTGCACAAATCAGTAGGCTACACCACCATGGTGACTTCCACAGCAATGGCTGCATACAAGAACACTGCAGGGCACCATACAAAATGCCTGCTGTGTGCCAGGATAGGGTAACCCCAGCAGTATCCATGATGCAATACACATACATAACAGCCGTCTACAGCTGATATCACAGTCTGTAATTGGGACGAGAGCCACATGTAAACACATGCACACACACTATGAAATGGTATGCAGTGAAAACAGCATGCAAAAGAGCAAAGAACCTAAACAGAAAGGGCATCAGGGGCCGGCTGAGGGGACAGCCGTGTGGATGGTCTGTGGACCAGGGCAAAATGGGGAACAGAATGAAAAAGGAGCACGTGAAAATCAAAACTGCACACCGACGTGGCCCATACCAGCTCAACAACAGCAATACCAATCCCCAAGCCAACTGCTCACCTGGACAGTACAAAGAAACGGCCATATGTAACAGTTAATATGCGACAGATGGGCTGCATAGAGGGCACACTGTGGTGCACAGTGAAGAGAAGGAAGGGTGTGTGGAGAGGTGACGAAGCTGCAGCCATTGCATGGTAAGGTTAGCAGAACACAAAAAAAGAAAAGGAAAAGAACATGTGGAAATCAGACCTATAGTGCCCCAACACACGTCCATAACCACTATCCCAAACAACTGCAACAAGCACAGTGCAAATATGTTCCTCCAAAGGGAATGTGTGTATGGAAACCCGTAGCACTCTGTGAGGTGGCAGACAGCTGGCACGTAGACAGCTGCCACCATTCAAGGATGTGAGGTCAGGTGGGCTATGTACATCAGCAGTAAATCACTAAATACATTGTTCAGTGTGGTCATGCAGCAGAAGAGACAAATGTGCGTCCAACATGTCACACAAACGTCACTGGTCCATCTACAGATGATGAGCAGGACAGATAATGTGCATGAGCTGTATGGTGTGTACTGGGCAGTAGCCCCCCCCCCCCCCATGCAGCTTCACACTCCAAATGCCGTAGTTACATATGTGTGCATGTAGACAGTAGGTGGTGCATGATGAGGACCCAACACACATCATTCATGAAATGTCCACAAAAACATATCTTCCAGGCAATACAGGACACACAAACCTGAGAAAGCATACACAGCAAAATGTCAGCAAGTGTACAGACATATATATATGTAACAGCTGTCAGATACTGCTTTATTAGACCAATCAAAGTGGCACAAATGGGACCAAAAAGAGTGACAAAATGCAAAACGAGAACATGGAAACAGGTATGAGAGGCACATGTTCCCGGAGAATAAACACAGCAGAACCTCACAGACATGCAGAGACAGCACTATGCAGAAGGTCTGCTGCAATGGGTGCTGTGGATACAGGATCATCACACATATGTCAAGGTACATGGAATGCACAAATGAAGGAAGAAAATGGACACTCACACTGCCACACTGCAAAGTGTCGTGACCCCCTGCCTAGGCCAATGGCCGGTAGGCAAAAGGGCTGCCTTATTTGCCCTTTGAGTACTGTCCCAAGACTTTGGCTGCCAGCACTGAATGCTGGGACTTGTAGTTTCAGATACTCTCCAAGCAAAGTAGTGTAACCACACAGTTTGTCAGGCAAAACAAAGAAATTTATTCCGGGGTTTCTCCCTCACATCAAAATTCATAGCGCAAAAACAAGGCAAGGATAAGTTCTCCAAATTAAATGATGAAGAGGAACAAAACAGGCTTAAACATCAAAGTCAGGAATATTCTTTCCACAGCAGCGGCACTCAGCTTCCTTCAGACAAATGCCTTTCACTGCTATGGCTGCTAATCACATCAGGCAGACTTTAAAACTTCTTAGTCAGAGTTTTCTTTCTCACTCAGCTTGACAAAACCAGGGTAAATAAGCTTCTTCTCCTGGCTTAAGCCTAGCACATGTTTAGTTTGTTTGACTTACAGAATGAGCATTCCATTTCTACTATGTCATTAACACAAGGAGTTTCATACATTTCTATCTGCATATCTTCCACAGCTTCATTTGAATCATCTTCTGGGGAGCTTATATCAGGAGGTTTAAACTTTACACTCTGCAGAAACTCTTTCAGTTTCCCTAAAAAGTGTTCTTTCTGCTCTGTACCAGCATAGTTTAAAGAAGGAGTTTCTCTCTCATAGAATAGCTTTTCAACAGCCTCTAGAGCTGACTCATGGCACTTACTTGAACTATTCCTGTTCCTGCCTGGAGCTGCTCTCCTTGACTTTTGGCTAGCACAGTGTTCAGCGCTTTTCCTCAGCTCTCTGACCACTTCTTCAGAAAAGCCTCTGTTAGGAACTGTAGCAAACTTGTCTGCCTCACCTCTATTACTTGGCTGGCTCTCTGTGCTGTTTCCTCACGTAGAAACAAACCTCTCCAGCTTCTCTTCTCTGGGGTGTTTTAGGACAGGTTCCAACCTTGGTTCCACTGCTTTCTGAGAGTAGAGATCAGCCGTCCTTCCTTCTCCTCTCCTTTGCTCCTTGAGCTCCCTTTTCTCGTGGCCTCTTTCCTCCTGGTTACCTTTACCAAACTCTGAAGCAGTTTTAAAATGGTGCTTCTTTTCAGCCACACCCTTCTCTCTGCACATGTGAGAGCTGTTAGGGCTCAACCTACCTCTTACGTCACTGCTTGGGCAGAGCTTAGCTCTAGCTACTGCATGCTCCGGTGGCTTGTGGTTTCTACGGGAACCCTGTTTACATCTGTCTTTAAAGGTACATTCCTCACTTCTCTCCCATTCCATCTCATCCCCACAGCTCACCTTATCACATATTCCCCCCCTTAAGATATTACGGGCTGGGATGATATCATCTTCACAGCACGTAATTCTACCGGAAGCATTGATATCATTTTTTCCTTTCTGCTTTCTACGAGCACACATAGCCAACTGGGCCAGTGCTACCCTTTCGTGCCAGGGCTTTAACAGATTAACATGATAAATCTGTCGGCGGCCTTTCCTATTCTCCACTGAATAGGTCGTAGGGCCTACCTGCTCGACTACTCGGAAGGGCCCTCTCCACTGGCTCTCAAACTTCGGGACTGCTCCCGCTACCATGGCAATTACCTTTTCGCCAATAGCAAGCTGGCGATGCTTTGTATTGCGATCATACTATATTTTTTGTTTCTGTTGACTTGCTTTCAAATTGTCCTCTGCTATCTGGGAGGTTCGTGTCAAACGACCTCTCAAGTCTCTCAAAAATTGGGGAACCCCTATTTCCTCTATTACGGGTTCTATCCATTGTTCTCTGAGGATATCCAAGATACCCCTTGGGGATCGGCCGTACATTAACTCGTACGGGGAGGTTCCTAGGGATGCCTGCTTCCTTTCCCTACACACGTAGAGCACAAAGGGAAGCATAGTGTCCCACTCCGTCATCTTCCTTTCCAACCCATGTCTCAACATGTTCTTTAGGGTCTGATTCATCCTTTCCACTAACCCATTCGACTGGGGGTGATAGGCCGCAGTCTTTACATACCTGATTCCAAAGGCGTCCCAGACCTGGGCTAAGTATCGCGACATGAAGTTACTGCCGCGGTCTGTCAACACTTCCCTCGGGAACTCAACCTCACAGAATAGTTTTATTAATTCCGCCGCCACCATGCGGGCAGAAATACTTCGCAGGGGCACCGCCCATGGGAATCTTGTCGCATGGTCTATCATAACCAATATATATTGAAACCCATGCAACGTCTTAATCATGGGGCCCACTATGTCCACCTCTATGTCTGCCTCACCTCTATTACTTGGCTGGCTCTCTGTGCTGTTTCCCCACGTAGAAACAAACCTCTCCAGCTTCTCTTCTCTGGGGTGTTTTAGGACAGGTTCCAACCTTGGTTCCACTGCTTTCTGAGAGTAGAGATCAGCTGTCCTTCCTTCTTCTCTCCCTTGCTCCTTGAGCTCCCTTTTCTCGTGGCCTCTTTCCTCCTGGTTCCTTTCCTCCTGACTACCTTTACCAAACTCTAAAGCAGTTTTAAAATGGTGCTTCTTTTCAGCCACACCCTCCTCTCTGCACATGTGAGAGCTGTTAGGGCTCAACCTAGCTCTTACGTCACTGCTTGGGCAGAGCTTAGCTCTAGCTACTGCATGCTCCGGTGGCTTGTGGTTTCTATGGGAACCCTGTTTACATCTGTCTTTAAAGGTACATTCCTCACTTCTCTCCCATTCCATCTCATCCCCACAGCTCACCTTATCACAAATGTTACCAGTGCAATGTGAGTGGCAGAATGTCAGGGGATAAATAGGACTGTGCAGACATGCAATGATTTGTTTTTAAATTAATGTAGAGTGCCACGTCTGTACAGTAACCAAACATAATAACATGTACATAGAGGTAGAAAGAAAGGTCAACCATGGGGCAGTAACCCACACATAATCCACACTGCCACAGGCACTGGTGTACCAACATATTCAGTCACATGCACATGCACCGTGTACGTTGAACCATGACACAGTGCTGCCCCTGATGCACTGTAATACCCCTGGTGAGGGCAAACAGCAATCCAAGATGTTGGCACACATCAAAGTGGTATGGTGGCAAACAGCGTGACATGTCCAAGTGTAGGGTAGCCATACAAATAGAAGAGGACCTACACAATGTTCCCCCTGTGCCACACACATGGCTGTATGCTCCTGTTGATTCAAACATATGAGGATATCCTGCGGACCAAGTCACACACATGGGCCACACATACGAACACAATGTCAGATGGATGTACAACATACAGAGAGTATGTGAGTCCCTGCTGCACACGTAGGGACCAGAACACAGTGTCCACAGTGCAGATGGCATCTGCAACCCCACATGGCCCGGTAAGACTGTCCGTGAATCCCTGAGCATGCATAGCCAAGTGTGATATCTCAATGTGCCACAGTTTTGCAAAGGTGATGTGTGTCTCCTGCGATGAACATGACACCCAGCCAGAGCACGGCAGCAATGATGTGCTGATCATTCTTGTTATGCTCAAAGTACCAGTCCAACAATACTGTCCATCATAGGGATGTGTCCCACTCGCATAGATCAAGCATCCTATGGCACCATCTCTCATGGTGTTGCTGTGTCCTCCAACAGGTGTGTGATGGTGACTGCAGATGCAGTGTATTTATTTATTTATTTATTTTATTTAAACTCTTTTCTATACTGCGCTCTTTAGAACCAGTGCGGTTTACAGGTAACAATAGTTGGTACAACAAGCAGAACAAACCTACTTGTACTTACATAGAACAGGTATGGCAACTTGGATTTCAACTTGGGGTAACTATATTCAAACTTGGGGGTAACTATATACAAGCTGAGCAAGTGTCACGGATCAACTCCTGTTCTGGAGACTATTTACAAGGTAGTTCACTATTTACAGGTTGTCGCGGATATGCTGTGGCGACAAGCCATGCTCTGGAACCAATTACATTAGATCACTGTTTACCGGTTGGGCAGTTGGATTGGGGGTGTGGTTGTGTCAATGGGATATGAATGTGCTGGAGGTGTTATCATAGTGGGTGGGGTTATGCTTGGTTGTGGTGTGCCACTGGTGTGGGAGTAGTGTGAGAGAAAAAGGTGGTGCTTCAGTGCCTTCCTAAATTGGTCAAGGTCAGTGATGGCTCGGATGGTGGTTGGGATGTCGGTGCGTAGAACCCAAAGGCTCTGTTCGTTGCCTGAGAGAATTTCGTTATTGCGTTGGGGATTACGAGTGTGTTGGAAGCGAATGTCCTTCTGGATCTGTTTGGGGGAGTGGGGAGGACGAGATCTGTGAGGGAGGTGGAGGAACATTTGTTGATGGCTTTGAAGGTCAGCAGTAGTATTTTGAATGTGAGCCTGCAGTGGATTACATAAGAACATAAGAACATAAGATATGCCATACTGGGTCAGACCAAGGTCCATCAAGCCCAGTATTCTGTTTCCAACAGTGGCCAATCTAGGTCATATGTACCTAGCAGTTTCCCCAAGAGAAACAAGTTCCACAATGCTTGTACTGGGTCAAGCATTGATATCTTCTGTCACTTCTTAATAATGGTTTATGGACCTTTCCTCCAGGAACTTGTCCAAACCTTTTTTAAACCCAGCTACACTAACAGCCTTTACTACATCCTCCGGTAACATAAGAACATAAGAACATTGGTAGCCAGTGGAGATGTTTCAAGATTTGGGTTATGTGGTCCCTTCTAGAGGCTCCGTGAAGGATGCGGGCAGCGGTGTTCATTGCCAGCTGCGGTGGGTTCAGTGGGTTCTTCGGAAGTCCATGTAGAATTGAGTTGGCATAGTCGAAGTGGGGGGTTACCAGAGCTTGAAAAACTGTCCGGAAGTCATCTGGCTCCAACAGGGGTCGTAGATGGCGAACTGTTCATATCTTATGATAGATTGCCTTGATGGTGTTATTTATGTGTGCTTTCATGTTGAGCTGTTGATCCAGGGTGTTACCCAGGTAGCGGATAGTGGTCTTGCTTGTGAGCTCGGCGTCTCTCACTTTTATTGATGCGGGAGGGGTGAAGGCTTGATTCCTGGTAATGAATAGAATGTCCATTTTGTTGACGTTGATTCTGAGGTTCTGTGTGTGGAGCCAGTCAGTGACAGCATCAAAGCAATTCATTAGTGCTGAGAAAGCCGATTGTTCGATGGAGAACGGCATGAAGAGCAGCACATCGTTGGCATATACCAGGCAGGCGATGTTGAAGGAATGGATGAGTGAGGCTGTATATATGTATTGAAAAGGAGGGCCGAGAGTGAGGAGCCTTGTGGGATGCCTTGCTTTTGTTGGAACGGCTCGGAGGTCATCGTACCTGTTGCCATCTATCTGTCAGGTGTGACTTGCACCACCTTAATTCTGCATCGCGGATTCCCTTCTCTTAAAGACGTGCAAGGAGCACTTTGTGGTTGACTGAATTGAACGCAGATGCAAAGTCCATGAAAATTAGAGCATATCCTTTTCTGATGTTGTCGATCCCTGTGATTAAGGCATTGAGAAGGGTAGTTAGGAGTGTCTCGACGCCATGTGACTCCCTGAAGCCGTGCTGACATGGGTCAAGAGGAGCGGTGGTCTCGATGTGATGCTGGATTTGGTGTTGGACGACCTTTTCGAGTATCTTGGCCAGCAGTGGGATGCTTGAGATTGGTCAATAGGATTCAGCCTTCTGGGGATTCAATTTGTTGTTCTTTAGAAGGGGCCAGATGGATGTTTGTTTCAGACTCCATGGGAATGCTCCTGTTGAAAAGGACAGGTCCATGGTCTTGGCCAGGAATGGGCTGAGTTCCTTATGCAGTGATTTTATCCAGAGTGCTGGGCAAGAGTCGTTTGAAGCTGTGGTGGCGTTGATGGATGTAATGGTGTCCTCGATGCTTAAACTTGGAGGAGGGTGTGAATGAGTTCAGAGGCGTTGGATGGTATGGCTTGTGACCAGGTGTGGTATTCGTGGTTGTGTTGCTCTGGCTTGTTTTGGCTTGTAGATAGTCTGTGAATTCCTGTGGGTGTAGCAGACTTGGTTAGGCGGGGGAAGGCTCCATTGCCAGGGTCTTTACTAAGTTGAAGAGGTTGTGCAGTTTGTTTAGGGAGCGCCGTAGTAGCTCGGAGTGATGTTCTTTCATTTTCTTTGTGACTGCTTTGCGGTATACTTTTAGGTGGGTGGTGTAGGCTACCAGGTCATCTGAGGAGTGTGAGTGTCGCCATCGTCTCTCGAGCTTCCTGAGGAGGAGAAGTGACATTCGTAGTTCTTGGGAGTACCACGGCGCTGATTTTCTTTTCCTCGGTGGCTTATTCGGGGCTGATCGGAGTGCGAAGGATCCCAGGCTGTTGTTCCAGGTGGATATCATCATCCTCGAGGTTGGGTGGTGTAAGGCTGAGGTGTGGTAGGAGGTTGTCTAGGATTTCTTCCTTGTTAAAGGGCCGGAATCATCCTGTAGGTGCTACAGCTGCTTTACAAGGACTGTTATGATCTGGGTGCATGGGCATTCGAAATCTGATTAGGCTGTGGTCGGACCATGGGACTGGGGTGATGAATAGGTTGAGGTTGTGGATCGGGCTTATGGCTGGTCGTGGGATGAAGGCAAGGTCCAGAATGTTTCCTTTTGAGTGGGTGGGTGCATTGACTATTTGTTTGTAGCCCAACTCATTGAGTGCTTCCAGGAAGGCTGTGGAGCGGGTGTTTTGGAGGGCAAGCAAGTTGAAGTCGCCCATTACCCAATTTGGTATGTGTGGGTTCTTGGGGTTGCAGGCAAGATCGATGATTGTTGATAGGTCTTTTGGGGAGGAAGATGGGGATCTGTAAATTAAACTGATGGGGCTGTATTTATTGATTATGGTGATTGAAACCAGGTGCGTTGTACTAGAGGACATGAGCAGCTGAAATTGCAGCTCCATTTTTACTAGGATGAAGACGCCTCCACCTCTGCGGTTAACATAGAAACATAGAAATATGACGACAGAAAAAGACCACGTGGCCTATCTAGTCTGTCCTTCCATAACAACTACAACAGTCCCCTTTTTACCTTTAGAGATCCTCTGTGTTTGTTCCATGCTTTTTTGAATTCAGTTACTGTCCTCATCTCTACCACCTCCACTGGGAGACTATTCCACGGATCTGCTACTCTTTCCGTAAAGAAATATTTCTGCATATCACTCCTGAATCTATCTCCTTTCACCCTCATCCCATGTCCCCTCATAGCAGAACTTGCTTTCAATTGAAAGAGGCTCTCTCCCTGAACATTTATGCCACGGAGGTATTTAAACATCTCAATCATATCACCTCTATCCCGCCTTTACTCTAAGGTGTACATATTAAGATCCTTCAGTCTGTCCTCATATGCTTTATAATGAAGACCACTAATCATTTTAGTAGCCACCCTCTGCACCGACTCCATCATAGAGGTCTGTGGCATGTGTGGATTGAGAAGTTGGGAGGGATGAGTTGGTTGAGAAGGACTGCATCTGAATCAGACAGCCATGTCTCGGTAACCAGTAGAATGTCAAGATCATGGTAGGTTATAAGGTCAGAAATGGCTGGCCATTTCTTGCAGACCGAGCATGCATTTATAAGGGCACATTTCAGATTGCGGGGGTGAAGGTGTTTCTTCTCCTGGGAATTAGTGCTGTGTTGAAGTGATATGTAGAGTAGGTGTGGGTGTAGGTTATGTTTAGTTTCTGCTGTTGGTCGGCGGGTGCCTTCAAACCATCTCTTTCTGGAGCCTTGTAGGACTGGGATGGGATTGTGGTTGGTGGTGGTGAGGGTGAGGGTGTTGTAGAGTATTACTGTTCCATGTAAAAGTTATTCAACTGTTAACTGTAAACCACCCTTGATCTCTGGAAGGGGCGGTATAGAAGAAATGTATAAATAAATAAATAAAATAAATAGAGTAGATTGGCAAGGAGGTAACAGCTGGTGAAGGCTAGTGGGGGGGGGGGCATTTTGGAGTGTCTCCTTTGTACCAAGGACAGTTTAGTAGGTACTGCTAAGCAAGTAGTGTAGGGACACTGATGGTGATTCTAAATAGCTGAGAACTGGACTGGTCTGCCTACACTGTACATTGACAATTCCTTAGTTGATTCACCCAACAGCACAGTCTATAATTCCTTAGGCAATATAGTATGCAATTAGTCAGTTTAGGGGATAATTCGATAGGTAGTTTCTAGCTACTCTGCACTATGGTATGGTCAGTGGATGGTACAAGCAAGCAATGGGCTAGCTAGTACTCTCAACCATAGGGCAAGTCCGGTGTAGTAGATGTGCTGTGTGTGTCCTCTGCCCTGTGTTAAAAGGAGGAGAAACACCGTCATGGTATGCTGCACACAACATCAGTATACAAAAAAACCCCAATTCAGTGATAAATCATACTAGCAAAATCAAAAAATCACCAAAACATTTTTTGATTTTGCACACAACATCAGGGTACATTGCAGGGAGTGAAACATCAATATGTACATAATGAAACGTCAGACATGCAAACACTAAATAATCACAACACAGAACACAGTGCATGTTGGGGAGATTAGGAAATGGCACCACAGACGAGGGTGTCATATGGACATGGTCATGTCCATGCCCATGTCACACAGGCGGCTCAGAGGTCCACCTCATGTCCATCAGCATTGGTACACACAGACCCCACAGAAAAGCACCATGAAACAAACAGCAAAACACAAACATGTAAAGGTTGATGTTAGTCACAAAAGATCCAAGGTGCAACCTACCATTTGTGTGCAGCAAGTGTCTGCTAGAGACTGTCTGAGGCAGGCAAAGGCTACAAGACATCATAGTAAAGGCAGAAGATGTCATTGAAATGTGTTGAATCACCATGTCCCCATGTTCAGCCATCGTTGCCACATGTCCAAAGTATGGCGACATGTGTGAAACAGAAATGCTGATGCGCAGTGGTCTGTCAGCACACAAGAGATAGGTCAGTCCACAACACAGAACACATGTGCACAATGTTCACAAGGTCAACAGCAGTAAGATAGAGATAGCACAGTCACCACCACTCCACAGGTTTACAGACACATCCCAGCACAAGATAATGCTAAATGGCTGCACAGTGTATCGTTATACAGACATGCCAAAAACACACACACACACAGTATGACAAGGTGAGCATGCTACCAGTAGCATACGGCCTGTCTGTGCACAATTGGAGATCAATGGAGATAAACGTTCAGTCCATGCAATGATACACTGATGTTGGCTGATGCTACAATGTCCGGGAAGGGTGTACGTGCCGCCCACCACCACAACACCTAGGACCTGTAGACACACACAAAGCTCGGTTGGATGTGTCCCAAATACAGTGTTGGAACACATGAACTGGTCAGGAACACATGCGCATATGTGTGTCAACATGAACATATGGGGTATGGGGGTGCATGTCAAAGAGGTTTAAAACAACATATGTGCAGTGGACAGATAACCTCAGACATGTGCTATGCTGCACTGTCCTCACAGAACAGTTACCTGGATCTTCCAGATCTGGATTAATTTTGACTGGGATATTGTGCCTGAGAGCAATGTTGTGCAGGATGCAACAGGCCAGAATGATCTGTGCCACAGTCATGAGTCAGTATTGTAAGGCCTCGCCGGTCCTATCCAGACACCTGAAGCGACTCTTCAAAACGCCAAAGGTGCGCTCGATGACTGAGCAGCTGGAGACATGGGCCTCATTGTACCTCATCTCTGCATGTGTCCATGGAAGATGCACAGGGGTCAGCAACCAGGCACGACACCCATATCCGGCATCACCTGCAGAAAGAAACGTGGAAAGGTCAATCAGGAGCTGATGTCCACACACATGCACACAAGCATGTATGTGCAAACCAACAACAGATAAAAGACTGACACAAACATATGATAGCACATGATGGCACGCAACAGCTATGCACTGGGCGTCTGGAGGTTTGAGACACAGAACACTGGGGAAGGGTAAGACGGGCAATACACATCATCTATATCCACACCAAACACATGCCCAAACACCTGTATCCGAAAGGTAGTAACAACAGTTGTGAACACATCAGGCAGACACATGCCAATGCACCCTGGACAAAGGCAGAGATGCACATGTGTGCAAGCATGTGACGGCCATGATACTGTCCACACACAGCGGGTGTTACAGGAAGATGTACCTGAGGAGGCCAGACAGGATGGCAGAGAAAACAAAACTGTCGATATACATGAAGCATACCTGTGTGCTGTAACGTGTCAACACTAATACGACAATGTAAAATGTCTGAAATGGTCAAAGGTGAATGTGCTCCCAAGACACAGTACTGCAGGAGCAAAGATCTGGCAGCAAATAGCACCCCCCCCCCCTTTAGCATGCATACACTGATGACACACACACAACTAGGGGCACACCACAAAGACAGACATGTGCACATACTGTTACTCAGAGGAATACCATGTGCATGTCCGAGATGAGCGATACCCACCCAGCAGGACACAGTCCTCATATTGGAGGAGTGGAGGAGTGGCCTAGTGGTTGGGGCAAGGTACTTTAGGCCGGAAGGTCGGGGGTTCAAATCCCACTAGAGGACAGCAACCTTGGGCCGGAAGGACTGGGGTTTCTAGTTCCACAGGTGCTCCTTGTGATCTTGGGCAAGCCACTTAACCCTCCATAGCCCATGTTCCCTGTAAAATAGTTATCTCCAAGTTATAATGCCCTGTTCAATGTAATTTCAGTTTGTTCAATGTAAACCGCACTGATGCAGAATAGCGCAGTATATAAGAGAATGTAAATAAATAAAATAAAATAATAAATAAATATTGGCCGCCCTCAAATTGTTCGAATAGTGCTGAGTGATGCAGGATATAGGAGTCATGGGTGGACCCTGGAAACCTGGGAACCACATTCAGAATATGCAAATTTGCATCACATACAACCTGCACATTCAGGAAATGGTAGTGTTTGTGGTTGCAGAACACTGCCTCCCTGTCTCTGGGTGGGACCAAGGCAACATGTGTGCAATGTTCAGGGTCCCCCACTGTTGCCTATTGTTAGGAATTACAATGTAATTCCTCACCCGGCTGACCATGGCCCGCAGTACCTGGTGGAGACAGCGTGAGAAGGTGGCCGGCTCATCCCACCCACTGCGGCCACCGATGACTGGAAACAGCCAGAGGCAAAGAAATATAGGGCACCCAGGAGCTCAACCAAACCAGGTATGGCATGTGACCGGCCAGTCAGGGGCTTGAGGTCAGGTCTTAGATCCTCAAAGAACTCCCTGATAGCCCCTGTGCTCAGACGGTAGAGGGAGATGACCTGGTCCTCATGCATGTTCTGGAGCCGGGCCCTGAGCCTGTAGAGCAAGGCTGGTGAGGGCACGCCTCGGCCTGCCTCCTGCACCGTGCCGACATAGCCCCGGCCTGTGGAGCCCCTACAGCTGCAGATCTGTGTTGCAGAGGGACTGCACCCATGCCCTGTGCCACAGCCCCATGGATACCATCTCCCTCCTCAGGCAACCTCAGCTCCATCTAACCCTCCAACACCTGAATCGCACATGCACCAATGACAATGTGGGCCATCATGGACAGCAGATAGAGCAGAGACCGAAGCTAAATATGGTGTGGGGTGTGTCAAACAATCAGAACAAACACAACACACCTGTTTAAAGGGTTCCATGCCCAGTGTGCATATCACGGACAACGTACGCGTAGCGCGCGATGGGCATGCACTCAAGGTGTGTGTGCATTGCTGCGCACATTCTTGGGCATGCACAGTGCATGCGCAATGCGCAGTTTGTCACATGGTGGTGCACGGTGCGTACGAATGTGGCATGCATATGTGGCAGGACCGCATATGCCACATTCTTATGTAGTGTGCGCGGTACTATGCGCCACCATGTGACAAACCGTGTGTTGCACATGGCACTGCGTGCCCAGGAACACATGCAGTGCATGTGCAATGTGCACGCACACCATGAGCACATGTGCACTGCACGGTGCTATGCATGATGTGCATGTGCAATGTGCATGCACACCATGAACGCATGCACAACACATGTAGCACCACGCAGTGAGCATACGCAATGCATACAAGGCCGCGCCTGCAAATGCATAAATAGTCCAGCACATGCGCTGAAGGCTGAGGGTGTAGAGTAAGCAAGGTAGGTGTAGGAGGACAAGAGATGAGTGACAGTTAGGGAGACAAGAGTGAGAGCAGGAAGATGCAGCGAGAGGAGACAACAGGAGGGGAGGGTGAGAGACCATCTGAAAAGCAGTCCCTAGAGGTGGGTGGGTTGCATGAGCCAGAGGTGGAGGTGGCAGGGCCATCGGGTGCATCCCGGCCCACGGCGAAGCAGCCTGAGAGGCCACCAGGTGTCAAGCGAAGGTGGAATCCGGTGCCCACGGAGGAGAGGAAAAGGGCCCTTAGATTCAGCCAGCATGAGAACGACATCCTGCTGGCCAGTGTGCTAGAGAACTATGAGGTCCTGTATGGGCGCCTCATCTCCAGAACACCACTAAGCACACATACCGCAGTGTGGGAGGAGGACCGTGAGGCTGTGGCTGAGGCCTGGAGCCCACCCAGGGACCTGGACAGCCTCCACAAATGCTTCAATGATATCAAGCGTGGGGTCCGTGCCCACAGGATGGCAGAGAGACAGCATGCTATGGGCACTGGTGGGGGTGGACCCATTGGGCCTGGCCTGACACCCCTGGAGCAGCAGCTGGCAGAACGTCTCGGCCCCATATACCTGCACGGCCTGCCCCCAGTGCTGGACACGGCCCATCCATTGGCAGGTAAGTCTGAGATATGCATCCCATGCACAGCTAATAACCCAGCACATGCAGGGTCAGCCACAGGGGGTTGTGGGCCCATGTCCTGAGACCCAGTGTGGGCCAACAGAGCCACAGGAGGCCACGGATGCAGAAACAGTTGCCTAATGGGTATGCCGAAAGGTCTGGACAGGTACCTGGGGGCGGGTCCCTAAACCATTCATAGTAAGGGACATAGTATAGCAATGTCTGATCCAGTGTAGGCAGTGTGGAACCTGTGTCATCTGAGAAAACCACTAGGTACAGAGGACATAGACTGATAACTGGTGGAAACAGAATACTGATCCTGACGGGTGGCCGTCTGCCCCAGTAAGGGATATGTCATGTTCCAATGTCTGTTCCCATGTATTGTTACAACACACCAACTGATGTTAAATATGTGACCCTGTCACCACACGCCATCACCACCGGCATACGTGACTCCCCGGTCAGCCAGTCACAGTGTACCCCGCCATCCGCAGACCACCCCAAAACACCCCATACCTGGCCTAATGTTGAGATACCTCCCCCCGTACACAGTGGACCCCCCCCTTCCGACACCATGTCCCCACACCATGCCCCCATCACCATCCCAGATGAACCCTCCCCCAAATGCAGGTACCCACCAATACCAACACCACTCAGGGCTGGCTCCCATACAGCCACCGCAGTGGCACATACCCAGTCCCAGGACCCCCCTCCCACACTGCAACCTCATGCAAAGCATCACCCTCCCACACCCCCAGAGGAGGGCTGCGGCTAGCAACAGGGAACTGGTGAAGGCCCTGCTCCCCCTACAGCTGCCACAGGGACAGGTGACAGTGCCCCCCACCGCTGCAGCTGTTAGAAGGAGCTGGGCCATCCCCGGATCCCTGTGAGGCCGGCCACCCTGCGGATAAGCAGATAAGGACATTGTCTATGTGTGGACACATGACACGCAGTGCCCTGTGCAGAGAACAGTCCTGCCAGATGGACGTTTTGGCCCTGAACACATGGACATGATGGGACCACCAATAAAGGATGCATGGGGAGTACACCTCCACACATGTATCTGCAGACACATGATAGTGCGCAGAATACTGCCAAACAGACACCCGTGTCACACTGCACACATACCAGGTGTGAGGGCCCCTAGTACAGCCATATCAGAGGGACAGGTACAGAAAACACTGGACGACCTATCTGACCCACTACTGTGGCCACCAACAGTCGGTCAGCAGCGCCCGTACAGGGAGGGGTCACATCCCCATGTACCTCCTGCACCCATTGCCCCCCTATCTGCCACCGCACCCCCCCCCCCAACTGCACACTGCCAGATATATTTCCATGCATGCCCCACAGCAGTGGGCAATGAGGCAGTCCCCACACCCATTAGGTCGACAGGCACACCTGCACCAACACCTACCCGTGTAGTCATACACCCTCCATTGCACACATGTCACTCACACACACTTTGACCAGCTCCAGCCACGTTGCAGCATCCCACCCAACACCCCTGGATGCATGTAGCTCTGTGCCCCATCCCCAGGACCCCAAACCTAGGCACCCCTATCACTGTTTACAGTAGGCCTGTCACTCACCACCCCATCCCCACAAACATACCTGGTGCGAATGATTGGGAAGATTGTTTTTTTCCATCCCATAGACGTGTTTCATACACTATCTATGTGGTTTTCTGACCCCTGATGAAGGCCTTCGGCCGAAACTTGTAAAGTTGGGTCTCCAATAAAGGTTTTTATCAATTATCATCTTGTTGGCTGTGGTCCTTTGCCCATTGCTGTAGGTAACAACATAACATAGAGCTATACATATGTGTGCAGGACCACCACAT
Organism: Ichthyophis bannanicus; assembly: GCA_033557465.1. Taxonomy (NCBI): domain Eukaryota; kingdom Metazoa; phylum Chordata; class Amphibia; order Gymnophiona; family Ichthyophiidae; genus Ichthyophis; species Ichthyophis bannanicus. Next base: position 382,150,029 of record CM066034.1, read on the forward strand.
TTATACTGTGCACCATGTTCCCCCCCCAGGTGGCATCCAGGCCATAGAGGCGGAGGATACGGAGGATGGTGCAGAGACAGTGGCAGGAGACCTGGCAGAAGTGTCAGCCACCGAGGTTGGTGCCAGCGCCGATGTGGAGGCCCCAAGGGTGCAGTGGCGCAGGAGTGGAACGGGTAAACGTAGATCGATTGTTTACGTTATCAGAATATAGAAAGACTAGAGGGCATGTAATGAAGCTACAGGGTGATCTATTTAAGACAAATAAGAGAAAATATTTTTTCACTCAACGTGTAATCAAACTCTGGAATTTGTTGCCGGAGGATGTAGTAAAGGCTGTTAGTGTAGCTGGGTTTAAAAAAGGTTTGGACAAGTTCCTGGAGGAAAGGTCCATAAACCATTATTAAAAAGGGACCCAGGATATCAATGCTTGACCCAATACAAGCATTGTGGAACCTGTGTCTCTTGGGGATACTGCTAGGTATGTATGACCTAGATTGACCACTATTGGAAACAGGATACTGGGCTTGATGGACCTTGATCTGATCCAGTATGGCATATCTTATGTTCTTATCTTCTTATGTAGGTGGAGGTGGCAGCAGTCATACACCCCCCATCGGGGAGCAGCAGCAGCAACACAGTGGCCAGTGAGGGGGCAGAGACGGTGGGGCCGGAGCCCATACTGTCAGCATGGAGGCCATCAGGAACAGCACCCAGTGCCATGGGGGAGGTACTGCAGGAGCTGCTTGGCCATGCCACCTTAACACGTGCTGATGCTGAAGGTGGGTGACTGCCCGGATGGTTGCATGTGGTGGTGTGGCACCCCACCTCCCAGACACGGCAGTGAGGGACCACACCTGCACACTGACAGTGGATGTCCCCACATATATGTGCCCCCATGGTCATGCCTGGGAGGGGTGTTGACACACACCAGGGAAACAACTTGTCATCCACATAGGAGCGGGTGTGGCGGATGTGCACAGATGCCTAGCAGGTCATGGGGCAACATGCAGGGGTAGGCACTGAGGGTGGGACGGGGGGATTCCAAAGCACAGTCCAGCTGGCACCTGGGGATGGGGGTGCACACCACAGCAGGTCTGTGGGGTGGCACAACCCACCCTGGCAGATAATGGGTCCCAACACCGCAACAGTAAGCCTGGCCCATAGCAACAGGTACATGTCCTCCATGTGTCAAATATGGGCCGGCACCCCTCGCCTCAACTGGGTCCTGACAGACATTTATTTATTTATTTTATTTAGCATATATTTGTATACTGCTACTTCCAGCGATCAGGAGCGGTTTGATTAAGTAAACAGAAAATGTCAGATCAATGACAGAAATTTCAAGGAATTACAGCGTGATTTACAAGGTTATGTGATAGGTTTTCAAAACAAAGCCAGTCAGTTTCATTATAGTATACAACACACAATTGTGAGGGGGGGGAATTTGCTTTTGTACTTTTTTACAATATATACATTTATACTTTTTACATATATACATTTTATACTTGCTTATAGTTTGGTGTGTATATTGTTGATTTACGTCACGTTGTAGGCCTCTTGAAATAAGTGTGTCTTTAGGTTTTTTCTGAAACACATCAGGTCATTGATTGCACGCAACTCAGGCGGGAGTTGGTTCCAAAGTGAGGGGGCAGTGTATGAGTATGCTCTGTTGCTTGTGGCTATTTTAACTGATCTTATACTTGTTGGTATCTGCAGGTTGTTTATGGTGGCGGTTCTCCTGTTTCTGTTCGCAGGTTGTAAGGTGATTAGGTTTGAGAGGAAGGTTGGTGCCAGATTGTGGATGGTTTTAAAAGTCGTTACTAGGATTTTGTATTTTATACTGGCTATGATGGGGAGCCTTTGAGTAGATTGTTCAATAGTGTAATAAGCAGGGTCTCGACTCCATGGTGTGGCCTGAAGCCGTATTGGTGTTCGTCCAGTGTTCTGTTGTTGTCCAGGTGGTCTTGTAATTGTTGTAGAACGGCCTTTTCAATGATTTTCGCTAGATACACGACAGATACACTGGGTGTACAGGTTAAACAGCTATGGTGCATGGATGTCCCCTTTTCCCATACCTCAGATATGCCCCCAACTGTGCTACCAACATATGCGGATTCCACACCATATTTATTTATTTATTTTATTTAGTATACATTTGTATACCGCTACTTCCAGCGATCAGCATATGTAGCAGTTCCCCTATGTAGTCCACCAGGACACCTGTTGCATGCATCATGGTGGGGGGGTGTAACAGATGTCTCACAGGTCACACTGTGTGTCACCCACAGGCACTCACCAGGTGCTGCTGGCAATATGTGAGGAGCTACGTGAACAACGTGAGGAGAGGCAGGCCCACATGCAGGTGATGCTTGGTCTCCGCCAGGACATGCAGGGCCTACATGACAAGATCGACCGGCTGCGTGGGACAGCCGAGGCAATGGTGTCCGGGATCGGTCAGGTGGCTGATGCACACGAGGCCATGGCTGGTCGGGGACAGCAGTCAGGAGCAGCAGCAGCAGTGGCAGCACCAGCGCCAAGGGGTGGGAGGAGCCCTGGTTGGCGCGGCCATGGGCGGGCACATAGGTTGTGAATGTGGGGATCTGGGTCACCATGTCCACCACAATAAAGGCATCTTCACTTGTTGGAACCTCTGTGCATGTGTCCAGTGTTTGTGTCTGTGCTCCCATGGTTACCCTGTCCCACATCTGGTAACCCAGGTCACATATGCCTTGCCATGGCGTGTCGACCCATTGGCATGCTGTCCCCTGTCCCCATCCCATGTCACGGGGGCGGCGGGTATGTACTGCCACCATTCGGCAGAGATATGTTCTGCTGTGCCACCTATGCCATGCACCATGCCATGTGTGCACTGCTGGCATGTCCAAGCCACCATGCATGTGTCCATGTCTGCTTGACATCGCAGCACATGGGTACATTCCAGTGGCTGACAGAGATACATACATCAGCGCACATGCCCATCCCCTATATCTGATGTGGCGCCCATCCCACCTATGTGACATATGTCTCCCACACATACACACTGTGACATGCTCACACATGTCACACTTGGTACAACAGCATGTCAGGAAATGAGACACATGACCACTGTGATGTTTAGGTAACAAATATATATTTTTATTTACATTTATGTATGTACACATATATACATATGTGTGCCCTAGTCCCCCCGTGGTGGCCGCATCTCACAGGCACGCATACCCTGCCCCGGGGTAGCAGCGGTCCCAGTCACAGGACAGCACTGTGGTGCTCACACCCTCTGGGGGCCATGATAACTGGATGGCTGGGGAGCTGCACTGCCCATGACGGCCTCATGCAGCATGCACAGCTCCTCAGCCATCCGTATGATGGCATCTACCACCTGCTCCATGGTGTGTGTCTGTGCCCACTGAGCTTGGGACACAGTACACATTGCCACAGACAGGCGAATTACACACATGCCACCACACAGACACCATGTGCCTGATGTCTATGTGGTGGCATCTACAGACATCATGTCTGTGGCAATGTGTGCGTGTTCTGTGCCCAGATGGGCAACATCCCTGGATCCATGGGGCAGGTGGCAGGGGCCCCCAGTGCCCTGTGCTGTTCTGTGCTGGTACACACCCACCTACTCCCCCTCCCTGGCCACCCCTCCCCCTCCCCCTCCCTTGCCTTCTGCCCCCTCCCTTGTACCCTCCCCACCCCCACCAATCCCTCCTACCCCTCCTCCACCACCTCCTCCCCCTCCTCCCCCTTCCACCCCTCCTCCACTACCTCTTCCTCCTCCCTGCCCTCCCACCCCTCCTCCTCCCCACCTGCTCCCCCTCTCCCTCGGAGGCCTCCCCCTATGTGCTTTCCATTGTGCCTCCTTCATCCTCCACCTCCTCCTCCTGCTCAGGCATGGGCACCGGCACCAGGGGGCTCTGCAGCTGTGCCCCTGCTGTGGATGGCCCCTTGCCAGTATCTGCATCCACTGTGGGGGAAAACTAGACATTACCACTGCTGTCATGCATTTTCCACATCATGAAAACATAGCATGTGGCCCCACAGGCTGCTGGGCCACTGGAACATGCAATGGCATGAGGCACAGGCTGCATCACTCACCATCCCGTTGGGCCATCCGCTCCCACTGGAGCCGCTGAAGAAACCGCAGGCAGCACAACCGCATCTCCTGGCCCTTCTTTCTGAGGTCTTCCACCTGGGGGTACAGCAGTGTTTGGAATCATTAGGGGACAGACATCCATGGCCATCAGCTACTGCATATCACATATGGCTGTGATCAGCAGGAGGCTGCTCCTGCTGTACCCTGTCTGTCCAATGCTAGCTGTTGCCACTGCCGCCTGCATGTGTGCGAGTGCGGCTGGGCATGTGTGGGTTGCCCCCTACATGTCCTGTGTGCTACCCCTGGGCACCCCATACCGGCCTGATGGTCTATCCTTGCATGACATGACAGCACCATGGAAAATGTGGCATTGCCATGCTGCAGTTCATGTGTGTCATACCAGCAGTGCTGCATGGTGCCGTTATCCATGCATGGGGTGCCAGGGAGAGTTGGGGCATGCACCACATCCTACACATATGCAATGTGTCTGCATGTCTGCTACACCTATCAACATGACTACAACATGTGGCTAACATATGCAGAGACTGCATATGCCCATACCACAGTACGCAATGGCGGTGGCGCTGCACATGTGATTTGCCATTGTGGCATGTACACAGCAGCAGACGCACCTATGTGAGGGCAGGGGATGTAACTCCACACTCTCTGTATGGTCCAGGGCCCACCTGGGCGTAGAGCAGAAGTGCGCACCTCAACAGGCGCAACTACCATACTAGCAGGATGAATAACAGACCTCTGTAACCAGGCCTTGGGCTCCTGGGGATAGGGCAGACCTGCGCATCTCAACATGCGCACATACCGTTGCACCAGGATGAATAACAGACCTCTTGAACCAGGCCTGAGGCCTTCTGGGGATAGGGCAGACCTGCGCACAACAACACACGCACGTACCGTAGCACCAGGATGAATAACAGACCTCTGTAATACGGCCAAGGGCCACCTGGGGATAGGGCAGACTTATGCACATTAGCAGGCGCACCTACCATAGCACCAGGATGAAGAGTGGAGGAGTGGCCTAGTGGTTGGGGCAAGGTACTTCAGGCCAGAAGGTCGGGGGTTCAAATCCCACTAGAGGACAGCAACCTTGGGCCGGAAGGACTGGGGTTTCTAGTCCCACAGGTGCTCCTTGTGGTCTTGGGCAAGCCACTTAACCCTCTATAGCCCATGTTCCCTGTAAAATAGTTATCTCCAAGTTATAATGCCCTGTTCAATGTAATTTCAGTTTGTTCAATGTAAACTGCACTGATGCAGAATAGTGCGGTATATAAGAGAATGTAAATAAATAATAAAATAAAAGAAAGAAAGAAATAAAGAACAGACCTCTGTAATGTGGCCTGAGGCCTCCTGGGGATATGACAGACTTGCGCACCTCAACAAGTGCACCGACCATAGCACCAGGATTAAACACAGACCTCCATAATGTGGCCTGAGTCCACCTGGGGATAGGGAAGACCTGCGGACATCAACAGGCGCACCTACCATAGCATCAGGATGAATAACAGACCTCTTGAACCAGGCCTGTGGCCTCCTGGGGATAGGGCAGACTTGCACACATTAACGGGCAGACCTACATTGATCCCAGGTTGACCCACAGACCCGTCCTTTTCCCATGTTGGGCTTGTATGATATGTGTGTTGATTGCTGGCTATTGTGTTGCACTCCTTGGTTTGTGTGACCTGTCCCCATGCACTTACCTCATGTGGTTGGTCGGAAGCTCTATTAAATCACCTGGTAAGGCGCCCCCAGGCCCTCCTCACTCTGGTGAGGTCCTGCCGCTGGGAGGAGATGGGAACAAGTGCCTCTGGTGACAACAAATAAGCTGTCCAAGGAGGTCCAGGTCCCTGGGGGAGAATGCTGGCTTCCTCGACCTGGATGCCATCTTGTCTGCTGTTTGTAGTCCATGGCCACATGATGCAGTAATAGTGTGTCTGCACAGTGAGGTGTGGTAGTACACGTGTTGCACACCCATAGCTTGAGCAGTAACATGCATTATTCTGTTTGTGGATGTATTTGTTTTTGTGGCAGGTATCTTGTTGCATTTTGGTGATGCGCGATGGATATCTGCATTCCTGGCCATGCCTATACTCTAAGGGTGTGATGTGCCACATTCTCATATAGTTTACATATCTTTGTCATTTTCAGGGATTTGAACACACACTACGTTGTTGAGTGGCATTTCCCCAAACCACTACACTACACATACAAGGTCATATTGGGCGGACGAACTGGTATCTTGTGGGCAATGGCGCTTTACGTTAAGGTGTGTCAAGCTTTCAGCCGTCTAGGCCTAAGACGCGTTTTACGGCATCTTGGATTACAGTGCCTTAGAAGACGCCTTAAGCCAAGGCACTTTATAAGGCACCTTAGTTTGCGGCACCTTACATAGTTATAATCCGGTTCTTTGTACATAGTTTACAACTTGCTAATTGTAAGATTGAACTTCTTGTAGTTTCACATTGTTATATGTAAAAACAGCATTGCCTTGTTTACTGTTGTTCCATGTAAACCGCAACTGATCAATGGAAGGTGCGGTATATAAAAACTCGCTAATTAAATTAAATTAAATTAAATACCAAACTGCCCTCTCTAGGTCAAGGTGGTGTACAGGATATGCCACCAACAGACCGACACTCTACATCTTTGCAATGGAGGCAGTAGAAGGACATGATGAAGGGCTGTGGGACCGGCAAGGCCAGTCCTACTGGGGAAAGGAGAATGTCCAGGGCAGTTGTTGCAGGTATGTACATGTTACAGGGGCACTGACAGACAGACAGTAGGCCTGGAAACACTCAGCTGCCCACACCACAATCTGACATTCACCAGCAAAGGGCACACCTAGTCTGCAAGGTGTTACAGCCATGCACATGCTAACTGCAGACAGTCCGCTAGCCAGTCCTTAGTGCATGTTCTCAGAAGAACTATGTGCACCCAGAAGTAGGATGTATACACAGACACCAAGCAGGTATCTCAGTAATGGGGCCCTAGAACAGGGATCACACAAATATCACTTGAGAAAAACAGTGCATAGCACTATGTGGGAACCTAGACATGCCATGGTCACTGCTGAGTCAGAGTGAGAGTGACCTCCCAGCATGACATGCTGTGGCCACCCTGTCCATGCAGGTGGTGGTCGGGCACTACAATGTCCCAGCCATTGCCCTGCATCCTGTGCAGATGTATCCTGCCCTGTCCACCATGTCCGGCCAATGCCCACAATACCGTGCTCCTCATTATGCACATTGGCAGGATAACACTGGAAACAGTGTAAGCATTGTGGGCCCAGTGAGGCATAGGCAGCCACAAAACAATGGATAGACATACCCACACTCCCACTCCTATTTCAGCATTGTGCAAAGATAGGGATGTTTGGCAGCCCTGCCCGCCACACTAGTCCTGAGCACAGTGCAGGCTTTGCTAAGGTATGCAGGTGCTAATAATGGTAACTCTGCTCCGTGCTGGGCCCAGTAGCCTGACTCTCCATGAGGCTTTGGACAGTGGAGCCTGTAGGTGTGGGTGTTTGTGCCCCTGTTGGTCGATGCTCTAGGGCAGAGATTCCCACCTTCGGTCATCGGGGAACCCCAGGGCAGTCAGGTTTTCAGAGTACCCACAATGAATATGCATGAGAGATCTGCATACAATGGAAGCAGTGCATGCAGATCTATCTCGTGCATATTCATTGTGGGTACTCTGAAAACCTGACTGGCCTGGGGTTCCCCGAGGAATGGGTTGGGAACCACTGCTCTAGGGAGTGCAGATGTTTATGTTGTATGTAGGGTAAAATGTGGGAACATGGTCAGCTGGGACCTGAACCTGTGACCTTTTGTTCCAAGACACACTGGCTGTGTGTACTACACCATACTGTTGCCACAGAGGAAGGTCAGTCCCTGGGGATACCATGACTGTTCATCAGACAGACCTTGTCTTTTACACTGCACGCCATCCTCCTGACCAGGGCTTGGGTTTGGTCTGCTGTAGGCAGATGCCACTGTCCCTTCCACCACCAGCACCCTTCCTCCACCATGCTGCATGTCCATATGCTGGTGGTGCTGGTGGTGCGCAGTCCCAGGTAATCCTGTGTGCAGGTAGGTGTCTGCCTAGGGTGTGGGGTCTGGGGTAGGGGTACCTACATAGACATCCACACTTCTGCCCCGGCACCACCTGCCAATGGTATGTGCCTGCCATTCTGGGGGAGATGGCTCGGGGGTGTCAGTTTGGTGATCTAGCTAATATTGTCTAGGGTGGACCTTGTAAATGTAGGTAGATTGTGTTCTGCCAGCAGACTGTGGACAGGCTAATGCATGCAACTCCACTGCGGTGTACCCGGTTTGGCCTACTGGTTATAGATATGTTTCAGACAACATGTGGTCAGACCCTGCAATACCTTCCTACGGGCTGCAGCAGAGGGTGTTCATTTCCCTGGGTTTCCAACCTGTTTGGGACACATCCTGGGGACGGTCTTTAGACCCTTGTTCGGGTGGTCCCCAGATGTGCACTGCCTGCCCTATTACAGGCATTGTGGTGCCTGTGTGACCGTTGGGGTACCTGCTGGGTAATTTCCCCTGGGTGGGACACTGTCGGACACAGACTACTGGGCATGTTTGACCTTGGTCAGATGTTGTCGTGCTGATTTCAAATTTCTGTGTTCCCATGTGCCAACTAGGCACCTGCCTAGTCCACCTTGTGCCCCAGCTGCCCCCCTCATGTCCCACCTGTAGCCCCTTATGCCCCATTTGCACCATCACCATAGTGCCCTTTCATACTTGGCCACTATGCTGTTGCTGAAAATGGTAAATCCAAACTAAACCTAACAAAAACTTCTCCCCTTTATACAATCCCAATTCAAAAATAGAGAAATATATGAAAAACAGAGTCAAGATCTGACGTATATCAATCTATGAATGTCGGAAGTATAGCCTTGAGACAGCAAAACTGCCTCTTGAAGCTATTATTCCATTTTACTCAATAATTTGTTGAGCCCATATAAGAGCTTTACGATAAATAAGGTACAACACCACTTCAAAGTGTCACCAATAAATAATATAGAGTCATGAAAATGCTTAAAATAGCTTTTAAAAGTTTGAGGACTGAGGGCCAAAAGACCCGCCGCAACAGGAGTACTTATCTGGAATCACTCAACTTTGCAGACAACTTTGCAGACTCAGTCCCGCTCCAACCGAAGCATACAGTTGGACCCAAACAGCTCCCCTTGGAAGAGTCTCAAGGAGCCAAAATTATTGATGAAATCTTGAAAATATCACATCAGCACTTGAAAGTAGCAAAAAAAGCAGACACAGTACTGCGTTTCGGGCGGTCCAAACCCATACGCCCTGTTTCAACGCTCACCAACTACACAGACCTCCGTCGTCGTTGCTGATCCAAGAGTGAGACACCAGCGCATGCTCAATTGCTGAAAATGGAGCACTACTATCCCTTTTTCCTGGGCTCCCTGTCTGTGCTGTACATTGCTGACACTTAGATGGTTTCTCTCTCCTGCAAATGTGCATCTACAGACAGGTTTTCACTGGCATTAATGTTCCGGCGTTAATGTTCCAGCGTTAGTGTAGCAGGGGCCTCTCCCCACCCACTCCCTGCCTATTGACCCCTTCTCTGCACCCTCCGGGACAGTTACCACACTTTAGTAAACATACCCCTAAGAGTTGGTCTGTTTGGATTGTGTTGTTGACTCTTAGGGCAGTTTCTTTTTGATGTACTGTATATGTACAAAAATAACCCATTTGGAGAAATTGCCCTAAAAAAACCCCTCAGAATTTAGTGTAAAGTTCAGAGCATGCACGGCCCTTCCCACATGCAGTGCTCTCTTCAATTCCTCAGTTTTGTTTTTTCCATTCTTCCCACACAACAAAACTCTCCTGTAAAGATTTCTCATATTGCTAAAAAGTAGGTTTTTTATTTTGTCTTTGTTAGTTAATTTATTTTTCCTATTAAAAAAAAAGAGGACATTGTCTCCATATTCTAGAATTTTACCATGCCCCAAGTGCAACAGAAAAATCCCAAACTTTGACATTCATTCCAAATGTCTTTTAGACTTGGGTCTGGCCCAATGTCAGAAGGCCTGTAAGAATTGTGCTGAAATGTTTCCAAGAAATAAGGAACAGGACTATCAAAGGGAAAGGATTTGAATTTTCATAAGTCTATAAGATCTGCCATACTGGGTCAGACCAAGGGTTCATCAAGTCCAGTATTCTTAACCAACCGTGGTCAATCCAGGTCACAAGTAACTGTCAGGCTCCTAAATGGTACACAGATTCCATGCTACTTATCCCAGGGGTAAGCAGTGGATTTCCCTGGTCCTCTTTAATATCCGGCTACATTAACAGCTTAAACTACACCCTCCGGCAATGAATTCCAGGTTTTGATTATGCATTGAATGCAAAAATATTTGTCTTTATTAGTCTGAAATGTGCTACATTGTAGCTTCATTGCATGTGCCCTAGTCTTTCTACTTTTTGAAGCAGCAAACAACCAATCTACATTTATCTGTTCCATTCCATTCATTATTTTATAGACCTCTATCATACTGTATCTCCCCTCAGGCCATCCTTTTTCCAAGTTGAAAAATCCTAACCTTTTAAGCCTTTTCTCGTAGGGGTATCCTTCCATACCCTTTATCATTTTGGTGGCTCTTCTCTGTACCTTTTCTAATTCCACTATATACTAATGTTCCTAATGTGGAACCTTGTATCGTGTAACCATAATTTGAGCTGTTCTTTCCTAGGCACACAACTTTGCACTTGTCTACATTAAATTTCATCTGCCATTTGAATGTCCAATCTTCTAATTTATCAAGGTCCTCTTGCAATTTTCCACAATCCTCTTGGGTCTCAACAACTGTGAATAATTTTGTGTTGTCTGTAAATTTGATTATCTCACTCGTTATTCCCATTTCCAGATCATTTATGACTATAGGGTATGTTGCAGCATTAATTTAAAGAATGCCATATAAGGTAGTGGGCGTTCCGGCGGCAAGGTAGCAAGAATCTGTATCACACGATAGTGGGTGCCATGGCACGTTAACGTGCGTTAACCCTAAGTTCATGCCAGCGCAGTGTTAGCAGCTATAAAGATGTAACCCACTGGTTACTGCAATGACTTGGAGGCAGAGGTCATGTGTTCAATCCTGCAGTGGTGTTATGTAAGAAGGCTGTCTGAAGCACTTCCTTTTTAAAATTTAAATCAGTGCTGCCAGCAAAAACACCCTCACAGTGCCGTAATCTAAGGTGCCACATAAGGCGCCCTATAAGGCACTCCATAGGGCACATTATAAAGTGTCCTGTCTGCCAAGGCACCTTATAATGTGCCCTATAGGGCGCTCTATAGGATGCCCTATAGGGCGCCCTATGAGGCTCCTTAGGCTACGGCACTGTGAGGGTGTTTCTGCTGGCAGCACTGATTTAAATTAAAAGGAAAAGCCTCAGACAGCCTTATTAAATAACACCTCTGTAGGATCAAACCCATGATCTATGCTTTTGCAGCCATTGAAGTAACCAGTGGGCTACATCTCTATAGCATCCAACACACCACTGGCTGGCTACAGAAAGACTGCAGGTCACCACACAAACTGTCTGCTGTGGTTACCAGGATAGGGTAAACCCACTCATACCCATGATGCACTGCACATGCAGATCAGCAGCCTACATCTGATCACAAGATGGGGTATGCGCCTCTATAGCACCCCGGCCTGGAAGGGGGAACTGACCGTGTGTGCTACTGGCACAGAGTAGCTACAGACCGTGACATTGTGCGGTTCCTGTGCTCACCCTGAGGGTGCGTTGGGGTGCCCAGCACCAGGTCTGCATCACCTGGCTAGGCTGGGCTGCTAGTCTCATCAGTGCCCTTGCAGACACACCTAGGAGACACCTGTGTCCATCTGTATTTCCTAGTCATGTCTAGCCCTTGTGGACAATGATGCACCCAGAGTAGTGTATATCCTGTGTGGATGCCATGGTCACATGTTATATGAGAAGGGCAGTGCTTGGATCCACATGTGGATTATGTAGCACCACCCAACCCACCCTCTGTGGGTGAAGGTGAGGGTGAGGGTGAGGGTGGGGCAGGATCTCCCACCAACAAATCCACATTCTACATCTCTGCAATGGTGCCAGTAGAGGGGACCATCAACCCCAGTCCTGCTGAGGGAATAAGCACCCTACAGGGCAATCAATGCAGATCTGTACATATCACATAGGGCACTGGCAGGCAGGCAATAGGCTTGTAAAAGCTCAACTGTCCCCCACCACTATCTGACATTCACCAGCAGAGGGCACAGCCAGCTTCCACTCACTACACCCTGCAAGGTGTTCCAGCTATATACATGCTAACTGCAGACAGTCTGCTAGCTAGTACATAGTGCATGTTCCTGGAAGAACTGTGTGCACCCAAAAAGGGGATGTGAGCACAAACATCAAGCAGGCACATCAGTGATTAGGCCCCAGAAAAGAACTCACAGATATCACTTGAAAGAAACACTGCATAGCACTATGGGGGAACCTAGCCATGCCATGGTCACTGCTCAGTCAAGGTGAGAGTGACCCCCCCTCCCCCAGCATGACATGCTGTGGCCACCCTATCCGTGCAGGTGCTGGTCGGGCACTACAATGTCAGCCATTGCCCTATGCCCTGTGCAGATGCAGCCTGCCCAGGCCGCCCTGTCCGGGCCATACCCACAGTACCTTGCTCCTCATTATGCACATTGGCAGGCTAACACTGAAAACAGTGCAAGCATTGTGGGCTCAGTAAGGTGTAGGCAGCCAGAAAACACTGGATAGACATACACACACTCCTACACCTATTTCAGCATTGTGCAAATATAGAGGTGGTTGGCAGCCCTGGCCGCCACACCAGTCCTGGGCACAGTGCAGGCATTGCTATGGTACTCAATACTGTTAGGGTCACTCCCCAGGGTGGTAAACACTGTCAGAAACAAAAACTGAAACACACTGCACAGATATCAGAAAGGTTGCTATGATGAATCTCTCTCAAAAAATTGTGTTTAACTTAGGATTTGTTATCTGACATTAATCATAGCAACCTTTTGATATATGTGGAACGTGTTTCCAAGTTTAAGATGGCATTGCTAAGGTATGCAGGTGCTAGTATTGGTAGATGCTTCTCCACGCAGGGCCCAACAGCCTGACTCTCCATGAGCCTCTGGATAGTGGAGCCTGTGGATGTGGGTGTTTGTGCCCCTGTTGGACGCTGCTCTAGGGCAGAGTTCCCAACTCCAGTCCTGGTGGGCCAAACACGGTTCAGGTTTTCATGCTGTCCCTAATGAATATGCATGGATACATTTGCATACAATGAGGGCAGTGCATACAAATGCATCACAGGCATATTTATTAGGGACAGCATGAAACCTGAATGGTGTCTGGCCCTTCAGGACTGCAGTTGGGAAACTCTGCTCTAGGGATTGCACATGTTTATGGTGTATGTTTATTTTATCTGCAATAAAGGTTCCTTCTTTATTACCACGGTTTAGTACTGGGTAAAATATAGGGACATGGTCTGCAGGAGCCACAGCTGGCATTCAAACCTGTGACCTGAATACACTGGCTGTATGTACTGTACCAAACTGTTGCCACAGAGAGAGGTCATTCCCTGGGGATACCATTACTGTTAGTCATACAGACCTTGTCTGTTGCAGTGCACAGCACCCACCTAAACAGGGCTTGGCCTTGGTCTGCTGTGGGCAGATGCCACTGCCCCCTCCACCACCAGCACCCCTCCGCCACCATGCTGACATGCCCTTATGCCAGTGGTGCTGGTGTTGCGCAGTCCCAGGCCATTCAGTGTGCCAGTAGGTGGCTGCCTATGGTGCGTGATATGGGGTAGGGGTGCTGACATGGACATCAGCACTTCCCCCTGGCACCGCCAACCATTGTTCTGTGCCCTTGGGGGTACCTGCTGGGTACTGTCCCCTGGGACACTGTGGGACATACACTCGTGGCCATGTTGGATCCTGGTCAGTTGCTGTCTTGCTGCTTTTCAGTTTCTGCATTCCTATGTGCCAGGTAGGCATTTGCCTAGTCCACCCTGTGCCCCAGCTGGCCCACTGCATGTGCCGCCTGCTGCCCCCTGTACCCCATTTACACCATCACCATAGTGCCCTTTCCTACGTGGCTACTCTGCTGTTGCTGCACACGTGAAAGCCACATAAGCAAGCTGCCCAATATACACCACAGCAAACCCTCATCAACACTATCAATGTTGAAACATTCACTTTGTAGGGGGAATCAGAATTGACCCTTCCAAAAGTGACATCTTCCTTTTTATTCTTTATGGGTAGTATTGATTACCGTTTATCATTGGTTTTTCTATTGGCCAGCTCAGTGTTTTGTATTTCTATTTTGGTTCTGGTCATTATCTCTCTTGTTTTTGCATGTTTTGTTACTGCACATGTATCGCTACTATCACTTATCTGGGTCTCCCTGCCTTTGCTGGACATTGCTGACTGAACTGGTTTCTCTCTCCTGCAAATGTGCCTCTAACGCAAGGTTTTCAGTGGCGTTAATTTTCAGACCCTGATTTCACAGTGTTAGTGTGCCTGGGGCCTCTCCCCGCCCACTTTCCACCCATTGACCCTTTATCTCTGCCCTCTGAGGAGCCTTACTCCACTCTCTGCGCACCTTAACGCTGCCGGAGACGTTAACGCATGATATGTGATGTTATCGCACGATAATGCGCCATTATCGTGCGATAACATCACTTATCGCGCGATAACATCGCCGCTGCGACGTTAGCGCTGTTTAGTAAACATACCCCTATGTTAAAAGCAGCGGACCCATCACAAATCCCTGGGGTACTCTACTATTCACATTTCTCCAGTGAGAAAATTGGCTATTAACTCTACCCTCTGCTTTCTATCTTTTAATCAGTTCCTGATCCACAATAGTATACTACCTCCTATCCCATGACTTTTTAATTTTGCCAAGAGTCTCTCATGAGGAACCTTGTCAAAGGCTTTCTGAAAATCCAGATATACTATGGGGGTCATCCAGACCCACTAATAGCGGGGATTGATGTCCAGCTTGGATGTCCAACCCCTGTAATTCACAGGGACCTGATTCTGGACCTAGAGCTCCCCGCACGTATAAGGTCTTCGAGAGGGGAGCTCTAGGAAGGGGCGGCATCAGGGAGGGGAGTGAGTGCAGCGAGGGCAGGACGACGCACCCGGATATACAGAGCCAATTCAGGTTATCGTCCTGCACATTCAGCATCAGGAAGATGGATAGGGGACAGTCCACCTTGGAGGTGGAATAAATCCTGCACAGGGCAGTGATCGCACGTCGCAGAACCCACAAAGTCACAGGGAGAGCAGAGGTACAGCCCCACTGTCCAATCCCAGCCCTGGATGCACCGGCCAGGGGCCAGGCATTGGAGAAAGAAGTGTGGGACCAGAATTGGGGTGTCTGTGCTCCTGCTGGGCATCCCAGTGCCATGGTGACAGGATGCTATGACACCAGGGTTCCAGCAGGAGCATAGGGAGGGATGGCCGGGGAGGTTGCTGCACATTCAGGGCCTGAGAATCAGGCCCATCCAGCCCTTCCAAGTGTCCTGATTCTGCAACGGCGGGAACATATAGCTCCAATGGTTGCAGAATCAGGTGCCAATCAGGCCCGTCCACATTTTGGACATCCGGACGGCCTGGACGTGCCCCAATCAGAATTGCCATCCATGTCAACCAGCTCACCTTTGTCTACCTGTTTATTCACACCTTCAATTTTGCTAAAGCCATGTTGGCTTTCTCCCATTAAACCATGACTATCTACATGTTCAGTAATTTTGTTCTTCATAATGGTTTCTACCATTTTGTCCAGTACTGATGTCAGGCTCACTAGTCTGCAGTTTGCCAGATCACCCCTGGAACGCTTTTTAAAAATTGGAGTTACATTGGCCATTCGCAAATCTTCAGCTATTACAGATGATTTTAATGATAGTTCACAGATTACTTATAGTAAGTATGCAATCTCATATTTCAATTCTTCCAACACCCTCTGGAGGCCAATTCTGTTTGGGGTATATCTGGCCCGTGCAGACATCCAAAATCTGGACAGGCTGACTGTGCACCCAATTCTGCACCCATGGAAGCTAGATGCTCCTGCATGAGCAGAATCAGGTGCAATGGGCCTGGACGGGCAGAACGTGCCCATTTCTGGCCTGCCATACATTCGGCCTGATCCCCATACAAATCAGTTGGCGCTCCTGCATGGAGCCTGGTGCTTTGGCATCCCGTTGTCATGGTACCGGGAAGCCAAGCAGGAGCCCCAATTGCCCGCATGCCGACAGATGTCCCATTTCCCCACCACCCAACCCCCAGAGCGGACTGCCATGGCCGTGATCAGGCAGTGGGGAACCCCTATGCATCACACCTGCTTTCGGCGGCCCACAGATGGTGATCCCTTACCTCTGGGGAGACTTATTCCACCTCCAAGGTGGACTAAGTTCCCCATCTAAGTCAGCAGCCCCAGACGAGAAGGGCCTTGACCGGAATCAACTCTGTATGACCAAGGTCATGGTCATCCCTCCGACCCACCCTCAATCCTCCTCCGGCTCGGTCCTTCTCACCCCCGTTCTGAGTTCCCCGCATACCTCATCTATACATGCGGGGAGCTCAGGATCAGGAATCGGCCCCTGGCGTTCAGCGGGGATGTACATCCAAACTGGCTGTACATCCCCACTAAATGCTGTTCGGAATGACCCTCCTGGATGTATACCATCTGATTCAAGTGATTTGCTACTCTTTAGCTTATCAAATAGTTGTAATACATCTTCCCGGTTTATCGATATTTCTTTCACTTTTTCTGATGCATCACCTTTAAATACCATTTCAGTCATTGGTAACTTCCCTACATCTTCTTCAATAAAGACCAAAGCAAAGAATTCATTCATTCTCTCCGCTATGGCCTTGTCCCCTCTTCATGCCTCTTTTAACCCTCTATCATTTAATAGCTCAACTGACTCTTTCACGGGTTTCACCTTTAAACCATGCTGGCATTTTTTTGGACTTCCTTCCATTTTTCTTAAAGCATGGAAAACAGCTGGTCTGGGCTTCCAAGACAGCATTTTTAAACAACACCCATGCTTGATGTAAATCTTTAACCTTTGCAGCTGCTCCTTTTAGTTTTTTCTTAACTATTTTCCTCATTTTATCATAGTCTCCCTTTTGAAAGTTAAAAGATAGTACTGTGGATTTCCTTACTGTCCTTCCTCTATTTATTAAATCAAACACGAGCATGCTATGATCACTATTGCCAAGTGGCTGCAACACCCTATTGATCACTATTGCCAAATGGCTTCCCCTCTTGTCAGTTCATGAACCAGCTGCTCTAAGAAGCAGTCATTTATTTCATCTAGGAACTGGAAACTGCACAAGCACTGGCAAGTTAAATGCAAAGCATTGATAAGGCAGGCAAAGTGAGAATTTGAGAAGGAACTTGCTACGGAAGCAAAAACACGAAATAAAGACTTTTTCAAGTACATTTGTAGCAAAAGGACTGTGAGATAGTCAATTGGACCAATAGATGATAGAGGGGTAAAAGGGGCAGTAAGAGGAGACAAGGCTATAGCGGAGAGACTGAATGAATTCTTTGCTTCGGTCTCTACTGAGGAAGATGTAGGGATTTTACCCAAGACTGAAGTGGTATTTAAAGGTGATACTGCAGAGGAATTGAGAGAAATATTGCTACACCGGGAAAAAGTATTACAACTATTTGATAAACTGAATAGTAGCAAATCACCTGGACCGTATGGTATACATCCAAGAGTGTTGAAAGAACTGAAATATGAGATGGCAGACCTGTTATTAGTAATCTGTGAACTTTCATTAAAATCATCTGTAATACCTGAAGATTGGAGGATCGCCAATGTAACACCAATTTTTAAAAAGTGTTCCAGAGGTGATCCGGGAAATTACAGACCGGTGAGCCTGATGTCAGTACTGGGGAAGATGGTAGAAACCATCATAAAGAACAAAATTACACAGTATGTAGATAGTCATGGCCTAATGGGAGACAGCCAACATGGCTTTAGACAAGGAAGATCTTGTCTTACTAATTTGATATGCTTTTTTGAAGGTGTGAATAAACAGGTAGACAAAGGTGAGTCAGTTGATATAGTGTATCTGGACTTTCAGAAAGCCTTTGACAAGGTCCCTCATCAGAGACTTTTGGCAAAACTAAAAAGTCATGGGATAGGAGGCAATGTACTATTGCGGATCGGGAACTGGTTAAAAGATAGAAAGCAGAGGGTAGGGCTAAATGGCAAATTTTCCCAATGGAAAAAGGTGAATAGTGGAGTACACCAAGGATCTGTACTGGGTCCGCTACTTTTTGACATATTCATAAATGATGTGGAAAAGGGAATAACTAGTGAAGTTATCAAATTTGCAGATGACACAAAACTGTTTAAAGTTGTTAAAACACAAGAGGACTGTAGAAAACTGGAGGAGGATCTGGATAAATTGGAAGACTGGGCATCCAAATGGCAGATGGAATTTAATGTGGACAAGTGCAAAGTTATGCACCTAGGAAAGAACAACCCACACAATGGTTACACGATGCAAGGTTCCACACTGGGAACCACCACCCAGGAAAAGGATTTAGGAGTCATCGTGGATAACATGTTAAAACCCTCCGCCCAGTGTGCAGCGGCGGCCAAGAAAGCAAATAGAATTCTAGGTATCATAAGGAAAGGAATGGAAAATAAAACAAAGGATATTATAATGCCTTTGTATCATTCCATGGTATGACCGCACCTTGAATATTGTGTGCAATTCTGGTCGCCGTATCTTAAAAAGGATATAGCGTTATTAGAAAAGGTACAGAGAAGAGCCACCAAAATGGTAAAGGGGATGGAAGGCTACTTCTATGAAGAGAGACTACAAAGGTTAGGGCTCTTCACCTGGAAAAGAGATGGCTGAGGGGAGATATGATAGAGGTCTATAAATTAATGAATGGAGTGGAACGGGTAAACGTAAATCGATTGTTTACGCTATCAGAATATAGAAAGACTAGGGGACATGCAATGAAGCTACAGGGTAAACTATTTAAGACAAATAAGAGAAAATATTTTTTCTCTCAACGTGTAATCAAACTCTGGAATTTGTTGCCGGAGGATGTAGTAAGAGCTGTTAGTGTAGCTGGGTTTAAAAAAGGTTTGGACAAGTTCCTGGAGGAAAGGTCCATAAACCATTATTAAAAAGGGACCCACGATATCAATGCTTGACCCAATACAAGCATTGTGGAACCTGTGTCTTTTGGGGATACTGCTAGGTACGTATGACCTAGATTGGCCACTGTTGGAAATAGGATACTGGGCTTGATGGACCTTGGTCTGACCCAGTATGGCATATCTTATGTTCTTATGTTCTTATCTCCTTAGCATGTCCTGCCATGACACTGACCCAATCGATACCAGGGTAATTGAAATCACCCATTATTATTATTGTGTAGTAACTTTTGTTAGCTTCCCTGATTTCTTTGAGCATTTCATCATCCATTTGCTCATTCCAGCCAGGTGGTCGATAGTACACTCCCACTGCCATTGCCTTCCTCTTTTTATATGGAATTTCAATCCATAGGGATTCTACAGTATATTTTGTTTCCTGCAAAACTTTAATCCTGCGTTACTCAATGCCTCTCTAATGTAGAGTGCAACCCCTTTACCAATTTGATCTACTCTGTCATTGCAATATAATTTGTACCCAGGTATCAGTGTCCCACTGGTTGTCCTCCTTCCACCAGGTCTCTGAGATACCAATCATATCGAACCTCTCATTTAGTGCTATATATTCTAACTCTCCCATCTTATTTTTTAGACTTCTAGCATTTACATACAAGCATTTTAGAGGATGTATTTTATTCATATTAATCTGGTTATCATTAGTCAGGGATAATTTGAAATCTGTAAGTTCTGTCTGCTCTGTACTTAAGGGCATTTGGGTTACTTGTGTCTTTATTGGAACCTTTCTGTCGATATGCCCTAACTTCAATCTTTTGCTAGTATCTTTCAAGGATGCATCGTTCCAAACCATGTGCTCTTGGATGACTCTCGGATTTCCCCTATTATCTAGTTTAAAAGCTGCTCTATTTCCTTTTTAAAGGTTAATGCCAGCAGCCTGGTTCTACCCCAGTTAAGGTGGAGCCCATCCCTTCGAAAAAGCCCCTCCTTTCCCCGGAATGTTGCCCAGTTCCTAACAAATCCAAAACCCTCTTCCTTGCATCATTGTCTCATCTATGTACTGAGACACAGAGCTCTGCCTCCCTTTTGGGTCCTGCGCGTGGAACAGGAAGCATTTCCGAGAATGCTAGCCTGGAAGTTCTGGATTTCCTGATCTCTCTTTAGTTAACACTTACCTCTCCCACATACCAGCCTGGCTGCTAGCAAGCCAACTTGTATTTAACCCCAGTAAAACCTCAATTACTTGGTTAACTGGAACTGCCTCCTCCTCACCTATTTCTGCTCCTCTTCTTTTCGGTGCCCCTATTCCATTGGTTTCTTCTTTCTGGTATCTTGGTGTCATTTTAGACTCATCGCTGTCTTTTTATGACCATATCGTCTCCATCATATGCAAATCCCGCTTCATTCTGTGCCAGATCAGGGCTATTCATCCTTTCCTTTCTTCCTCAGCCTTGACTACCTTACTACTCTCTCTTTATCATTTCCAGATTGGATTACTGTAACATCAATTATGCTGGACTCCCCGAATTCCAGCTTCATAGACTTCAACTCATCCAGAACACTGCTATTCACCTCCTTACCCATGTTTCTCATTATGATCATGTCACCCCCCTTCTGATTCACATCCATTGGCTCCTCATTCAGTATTGTATCTGTTTTAAGATTCTTATGTTGGTTCATAAGGTTCTGCACACAGATGTTCCATCTTATCTTTCCTCTTCCATCTTCCATCTTCCTCCATACTGCACATTGCTTCCTCTGCTCACTTCATTCCAATAGCCTACATCTTCCCTCTGCTTCTCATGCCAGATATAAATCAACTTGACTCTACTTCCTAGGCCCCAACCTCTGGAATTATCTCCCCCTGCTCTTCATCTGGAATCCTCTTACACTAAGGGGTATGTTTACAAAGGCGCACTAATGATACCGGTGTTAAGTGCAGCTGTAATGTTAGCAACACCATATAAGGAGGTGGATGTACCAGCGTTAAGGTAGCAATGGCTGTTTAACATGCATTAAAGGGCGCCTTGGCCAGTTAGTGCACGTTAACAGGACATTGCACCGTAAAGTAGACAAACAAGGCATGTTAAGGCTGACAAAGCACCCAAGGGCTCTAGGGCACCTTATAAAGTGCCCTACAAGGCGCACCACCCTAAGGCACCTTACAAGGTGCCCTAACCTAGGACGCCCTGTAAAGCACCATAGGTGAAGGCACCTTATAAGGCGCCCTAGGTTAGTGCACCCTGTAGGGCGCCTTATAAGGTGTCTTATAGGGTGCCGTCACCTAAGGTGCTTTATAAGGTGCCTTAGCCCAAGGTGCCTTAGGTTAGGTAGCCTAAAGATGTTAAGGTGCCTTAAGATAAGGTGCCCTAAGGGCAGTAAGGTGCCCCAAGTTGACAAGCATGAAATGTAAGGCCAGAAAACAGATGTAACCCTAACACTGCACAGAGCACCAAGGAAAGGCAATGGACAAGTGATGGAAGGAAGGAGAGGTGGGAGCTGATGGACCTGCCAAATCTGCATGCAGCCTATGTGGCAGCCGGTAAAATGGAAAAACATATTGGAGGCAGCTGTTCCGATGCACAGGATGTTGGCAATGTAAAGTGCTACAATGACAGTGGGTGGCAGAGGATGGGAATATGTGTGCTCCAGTGGAGATAGAGGTGGCAAGATATTTGCAATGATAGGAGGACAGAGGAGTAGTAGTGCCATGCAGAGCAGACACAGGAGAGGCAAGCATGAAGAGCCGCAATGCAGAAAAGGGTACCAGGGCAGGACATGGGGTAGCAGCATGCACAAGAAGACAGGACGCTACAGAACTGACAGATGCAGATAGATGGACAGAAGGATGGCTGGCAACTGTGATGAGGGTATTATGTGCTGGCAGCACAGATCTGCAGAGATATGACTGTGACAGGAATGAAAAGGACTTGCCTTGGACAGGCCTCAGAAAATGAGTGAGGGATTGAACCCATGACCTCTGTCTAGGAGGTCATTGCATTAGCCAGTGGGCTATACCTCTATTGCTTTTATATCAGCAGTGGCTGGCTACAGAAAGACTACAGGTCAGGCACAAAATGTCAGCTGTGCTTACCAGGATAGGGTAAACCCACCAGTGCCCATGATGCAATGCACATGCAGAACAGCAGTCTACATCTGATCACCAGATGGGGTATGCACCTCTCCAGCACCTCAGCTTGGTAGGAGGAACTGACTGTGTGTGATATTGGCACAGAGTAGGTACAGACCATACCACTGTGTGGGTTCTGTGCCCACCCTGAGGGTGAGGTGGGGACCCAGCACCAGGTTTGCAGTACCCGGATTGGTTGAGATAGGCATTGCTGTAGGTCCTCATCAGTGCCAGTGTGTGATAGATATTCCTTTCAGACACACCTAGGATACTCCTGTGTCCATCTGTATTCGCCAGTCACGTCTAGCCCTTGTGGACCATGATGCACCCAGAATAGTGCTATATCCAGTGTGGTTACCATGGTCACTCGTTATAAGAGCAGGGGGGTGTCTGGACTCACATGCATATTATCTAGCACCACATACCTAACTGCTCTCTCTGTGTCAAGGTGGTGGAAAGGAGCTGCCCCCCAACAGACCCACACTCTACATCTTAGCAATGTTGGCAGTAGAGAGACATGATAAAGGGCTGTGGGACCAGCAAACCCAGTCCTGCTGGCAAAAGGGAGCCATCCAGGGTGGTTGCTGCAGATCTGTACTTGTCACAAGGGCACTGGCAGACAGGCAGTAGGCCTGGAAACACTCAGCTGCCCCCCCACCCCCATGACCTGATATTCACCAGCAAAGTGCATAGTCATTCTGCACCTACTGCATCCTGCAAGGTGTTCCAGCCCTGCACATGCTAACTACAGACAGGCTACTAGCCAGACCATAGTACATGCTCCCAGAGGAACTATGTGCACCCAGAAACAGAATATAAGCACAGACACCAAGCAAGTATCTCAGTGATTGGACTCCAAAGCAGGGAACACACAGAAATCACTTGAGAGAAACGCTGTATGTGGGAACCTAGACATGCCATGGTCATTGTTCAGTCAGAGTGAGAGTGACCTCCCAGCAGGACATTCTGTGGCCACCCTGTCCATGCAGGTGGTGGTCTGGCACTACAATGTCCCAGTCTTTGCCCTATACCCTGTACAGATGCATCCTGCCCAGTCCGCCCTGTCCAGGCCATACCCACAATACCTTGCTCCTCATTATGCACATTGGCAGGCTAACACTGGAAATAGTGTAAGCATTGTGGGCCCAGTGAGGAGTAGGCAGACACAAAACAATGGCTAGACATACGCACACTCTCACTCCTATGTCAGCATTGTGCAAAGATAGGGGTGGTTGGCAGCCCTGCCCGCCACACTAGTCCTAATCACAGTGTAAGCATTGCTAAAGTATGCATGTGCTAATAGTAGTGCTCTGGTGGTAACTGCTGCTCCATGCCGGGTCCAACAGCCTAACTCTCCATGAGGCTTTGGATAGTGGAGCCTGTGGGTGTGGGTGTTTGTGCCCCTGTTGGCCGATGCTCTAGGGCAGTGATGGCTAACCTTTTTGAGCCCGAGTGCCCAAACTGCCGCACAAAACCAAAGAATTTCCTCAAAGTGCCAGCACGTCAATTAAAGCCCCATTTGCATAAGGTGCTTCATTTGCATAAATATTTGCATAATGTTACCATACACTAACTTTTAGTAAACATGCCTCTTAATGAGTATATGGATAAAGAAAGACTAAAAGGTTTCTACATTACTATAATCCAGTACCAACCGCCAGGCACATTAGGAACTACTACAAACGCTGCCCATTTAGAACCCATAGCAAACCCGCCGTATCCTAACAGCACTACCAGGACTCACAAAGCACCATACTCTACCTATCAAAAGGCAACACTGCAAATATTAAACCAATACATCTCAGAGAACAACAATACATGACCTACTGGGGAAAGAACAAGTGGCAATGTCAAATAGGAATTATATAAACAGAATACCTCAGCTCAGTTACACATGCAGAACAGACCATCACCAAACAAGGAATCACAATTTAGAAACAGGAAGACAATAATTAAACTGGGAACCCCAAAAGCCAAACTTGGAATATACAACAACACTGTAGAAATAAAACTATATATTAATTTCCTCTTGTACTAAACAAAGCGCAAAAATTAATGATGCACATTTCCCAGAGCTGACATATTCCAGTTAATAAATTCAAATAAAGAGATATTTTTCTACCTTTTGTGCATTTTTTTTCAGTTGCAATTGTTCCAGCCACTTTCTTCTGGTTTCTTCGTGTCTTCTGCTAACTCTCCATCTGCTGTCCATTTGTCCTTTCTTCTGTCTTCTTGTTTTTTTTTTCCATTCTCTCTCTACATCTGCTTTAACATACTAATCTTTCTCCTTTGGCTCTTTCCTCATTCCTATTTCATCTACTCAAAATTTACCCCTCCATCCTCAATCCCCACTTACTCTCCCAATACCCGGCCAATTGTAGATTTTTTATCCCTCCCACACAAAATATTTTTCCCCTCTCCATTTACTCTCCCAGCCCCATCCCATTCTAATCCTCCCCCAACACCAGCTCCCTTCTAGTTCCAGCCTCACCCAGCATCCATTCCCTTCTAGTCCCTGCATCAGCCCATTTCCAGTCCTAGCAGCCCCCCAACCCAATACCAGTCCTATCCCCCCCTCATCAACCCACTTCCAGTCCTAACCCCCCATCACCCCATTTTCAGTTTAAGCCCCCCCCTATAACCCATTACCAGTCCTAACCCCCCACTTCCAGTCAGCCCCCCATAGCCCATTGCCAGTCCTAACCCCCCCATCAGCCCACAGTCCATTACCAGTCCTAACCCCATCAGCCCACCTCAAGTCCTAACCCCTCCCCATCAGCCCATTTGGTGTCCCAGCCCCCCCATAGCCCATTATCAGTCCTAAACCCCCCCATAGCCCATTACCAGTCCTAACCCCATCAGACCACCTCCAGTGTTAACCCCCCATCAGCCCATTTCCAGTCCTTACCCCTCCCAACAGCCCACCTCAAGTCCTAACCCCTCCCCATCAGCCCATTAGCAGTCCTAACCCCCCCCCTAGCCCATTAGCAGTCCTAACCCCCCCTCTCTAGCCCATTAGCTGTCCTTACCCCCCCCCAGAGCCCATTACCTGTCCTAACCCCCATCACCCCATTTACAGACAGCCCCCATCAGCCCACAGCCCATTAGCAGTCCTAACCCCCCCTAGCCCATTAGCAGTCCTAACCCCCCCTCCTAGCCCATTAGCAGTCCTAACCCCCCCCTAGCCCATTAGCAGTCCCTAAACCCCCCCCCTCCTAGCCCATTAGCAGTCCTAACCCCCCCCAGCCCATTAGCAGTCCTAACCCCCCCCCTCCTAGCCCATTAGCAGTCCTAACCCCCCCCTAGCCCCTTAGCAGTCATAACCCCCCCTAGCCCATTAGCAGTCCTAACCCCCCCCTCCCAGCCCATTAGCAGTCCTAACCCCCCCAGCCCATTAGCAGTCCTAACCCCCCCCTCCTAGCCCATTAGCAGTCCTAACCCCCCAGCCCATTAGCAGTCCTAACCCCCCCTCCTAGCCCATTAGCAGTCCTAACCCCCCCCCAGCCCATTAGCAGTCCTAACCCCCCCAGCCCATTAGCATTCCTAACCCCCCCCTCCTAGCCCATTAGCAGTCCTAACCCCCCCTCTCTAGCCCATTAGCAGTCCTAACCCCCCCCCTGCCCATTAGCAGTCCTAACCCCCCATCACCCCATTTCCAGACAGCCCCCATCAGCCCACAGCCCATTAGCAGTCCTAACCCCCCCTAGCCCATTAGCAGTCCTAACCCCCCCCCCTCCTAGCCCATTTGCAGTCCAAACCCCCCCAGCCCATTAGCAGTCCTAACCCCCCCCTCCTAGCCCATTAGCAGTCCTAACCCCCCCCCCCCTCCTAGCCCATTAGCAGTCCTAACCCCCCCAGCCCATTAGAAGTCCTAACCCCCCACCTCGCCCATTTGCAGTCCTAACCCCCCCCCCCCCAGCCCATTCGCAGTCCTAACACCCCCCCCCCCCGGCAAATTTAAAAACAGAAAAAGCGGGCTCTGGCTGCTGCCGAGCGGACGCGGCAGCATGCAGTGTCCCGCGGGGCCCCCTCCGCCCGCTAAGCCCCTCTGCAAGGGCTTACACATACGCGAGGGAGACAGCGTCTCCCTCGCGTCTCTTGTTAAGCCCGCAGGGGCTAATGGGAAATTTCCCATCAGTCCCTCGCGTCTAAAGGGGCTGATGGGAAATTTCCCATTAACCCCTACGGGCTTAACAGAGACGCGAGGGAGACGCTGTCTCCCTCGCGAATCTGAAAGCCCTTGCAGAGGGGCTTAGCGGGCGGAGGGGGCCCCGCGGGACACTGCATGCTGCCGCGTCCGCGGCAGCAGCCAGAGCCCGCTTTTTCTTTTTTTGCGGACCTTCACGCGTGCCAGCTGCAAGGCCTTCGCGTGCCACAGCTGGCACGCGTGCCATAGGTTCGCCATCGCTGCTCTAGGGAGTGCACATGGTTATGTTGTATGTGCTATGTAGGGTAAAATGTGGGGACATGGTCTGAAGGGACCACATCTGGGATCTGAACCTGTGACCTTATGCCCCAGGACACACTGGCTGTGTGTACTGCACCATACTGTTGCCACAGAGGCAGGTCAGTCCCTGGGGATACCATGACTGTTCATCTGTTGCACTGCACGCCACCCACCTGAACAGATGCAACTGCCCCCTCCACCACCAGCACCCCTCCCCCACCATGCTGACATGCCCTTATGCCAGTGGTGCTGGTGGTGCACAATCCCAGGCCATCCAATGTGCAGGTAGGTGGCTGCCCAGGGTGTGGGGTGTGGGTCTGGGGTCTGGGGTAGGAGTGCCTACATAGACATCCACACTTCCCCCTGGCACCGCCTGCCAATGGTATGTGCCTGCCATTCGGGGGGGCGGGGAGACGGCTCGGGGGTGTCAGGTTGGTGATCTAGCCTCTATTGTCTAGGGTGGACCTGGTAAATGTAGGTAGATTGTGTTATGCCAGCAGACTGTGGACAGGCTAGAGCATGCAACTCCAGTACGGTGTACCCTGTCTGACCTACTGGGTGTAGATAGTTTCAGACAACGTGTGGTCAGACCCTACAATGCCTTCCTAGGGGCTGCAGCAAAGGGTGTTCATTTACCTGGGTTTCCGACCTGTTTGGGACGCATCCTGGGGAAGGTCTGTAGACCCTTGTTCGAGCGGTCACCAGATGTGCACTGATTGCCCTATTACAGGCATTGTGGTAGCTGTGTGACCTTTGGGGTACCTACTGGGTAATGTCCCCTGGATGGGACACTGTGGGACACAGACTCCTAGGCATGTTTGACCTTGGTCAGTTGCTGTCTTGCTGGGTTCCAGTTTCCGCATTCCTAAGTGCCACCTAGGCATCTGCCTAGTCCACCCTGTGCCCCAGTTGCCCCCACTGCATGTCCCGCCTGCAGCCCCCTATGCCCCATTTGCAGCATCACCATTTGGGCACTATGCTGTTGCTGCACATGTAGCACTACTATCACTTTTCTTGGGCTCCGTGTCTGTGCTGTACATTGCTGACACTGAAATCGTCTCTCTTTCCTTCAATTGTGCATCTAACGACAGGTTTTCCCTTGCGATACTGTTCCAGCGTTAATGTTACAGCGTTAGTGCAGCAGAGGCCTCTCACTGCCCACTCCCGCCCATTGACCCCTTCTCTCCACCCTCTCACCACCCTCTGCGGGACTTACCGCAGCCGGAGACATTAACACGTGTTAATGTTGCATCTGGTAACGTTAACGTGCGTTAACATAGCCGCTGCTACGTTACCGCGGTTTAGTAAACATACCCCTAAGTTCAAATCGCAACTCAAAATCTTTTTGTTCCATGAAGACTTTAATATATCTACCATCTAATATGCCGGGTTCTTGCCAATGATATCTCTTCCCTACTAGCCTCTCCTTTCTCTCTCTAGTCTGATCGCAACCTACCCTTTCCATTATATTATGGAGTATTTTTCTTCTTTGGGTTTTAATTGATTTTACTGTAAACCACCTCGCTCTTCATTGAAAAGCAGTATATTAAATTTTAATAAAAAAACACAAAGGGGAAGAGGAGTCAGGAATAAAAACCAGGCAAAATACAAGCAAGCCAACCAAAATTGCTGGAAAGCAAAGAGCACAAATGCTCAAAAATCTAGGCAACAAAGTTCCTAGCCTGGAAGCCCTGGTGCAAATGGACTTGGACATTGTGGCCATTACAGAAACATGGTTCAACGAGTGTCATGAATGGATATCGCCATACCTGGCTATAATCTATTTAGAAGGGGTAGTTATACATGGCAGAAAAGGAGGAGGAGGAGCCTTCTATGTCAAAAATAATGTTAATGCAGTACCGCAATTATACTCCTGCTAATCCGTATTCAACAATTGGTTTCTTAGAAATTTGCAGTTGACCATCCCAAATATACAAAGCAAATTAAAAAATATTTTTACAAAAGGATGAAGAGACCATCAGAAAACAACGGGGCTTATTGATGGCAAGCTTACCATTTTGTGAAGCCCATAGAAAATCAATCAATCATCGGTTTACTCCATTTTAAATTAATTTATAGTGCACACAACCATTTCATATGCAAAAAGTAAAAAGCCTGACTTAGCTAAGCTGAAGAACATTTGGTCCATCCCAACATGAATTCATGTTTCAAATTAAACACCTTGCATCAGGGGAATCTATTAAAGTAAGTATTCATGTTCATCACCAGTGAAGTTCATCCCACAGCCACTGAAATGCAGGGGATATGAGAAAAAGAAAAAGTGCTGTGGATCATTTTGGAAAAAAGGATATGGTACTATTATCCAAACTAGTGTAATCTACAGACCTTCAACTCAAACAGAAGAAATGGACAAAGGCTTGAACTGTGATATTGCCAAGGTGGTAATGAAGGCAGGAGTGATAATATTGGGTGACTCTAATTTACCAGACTTGGATTGGAGTATCCTATCTTCAAATCTAGAAAGAAGTAGAAGGATTGTGCTGGATCTAGTACTCACCAATGGAGATAGTGTGTCTAATGTCAGTATAGGTGCCCACCTGAGCAGGAGTGATCATCACGTAGGGGTATGTTTACTAAACTGTAATGTAGCATAGGTAACGTTACCATGTGGTAATGTTACTTAATGTAACGTTAACATGCGGTAAAGTTACCTAATGTAATGTTAACGCGTGGTAATGTTACCGGCAGCGGTAAATATCCCAGCGGGTGGGAAGAAGGAGGAACGTAGGAGTCAATGGGAGGAGAGTGGGTGGGGAGAAGCCCCTGCTACACTAACGTTGGAACAATAATGCAGGACTTTACCGCCAGTGAAAACCTGTCGGTAAATGCACTTTTGCAGGAGAGAGAGACCATTTTAGTGTCAGCAATGTACAGCACAGACAGGGAGTCCAAGAAAAGTGAGAGTAGTGTTCCAATTGCAGCAACAGCATAGTGCCCAAGTATGAAAGGGAACTATGGTGATGGTGTAAATGGAGCTAGTGGGCTGTAGGCAGGACATGCAGTGGGGGCAGCTGGGGCACAGGGCAGACTAGGCCATCATCTAGGTAGGCACATAGGAACACAGAAACTGGAAAACAGCAAGACAGCATCTGACCATAGTCAAACATGCCCAATAGTCTATGTTCTACAGTGTCCCATCCAGGGGACATGTACCCAGCAGGTACCCCAAAGGTCACACAGGTACCACTATTCCTGTAATGGGGCAAGTAGTGCACATCTGGGGACCACTCTAACAAGGGTCTACGGACCTTCCCCAGGATGCGTCCCAAACTGTTCGTAAACCCAGCTAAATGAACCCTCTTTACTACAGCCCCTGGTAAGGCAATGCAGGGTGTGACCACACGTCATCTGAAACTGGGTACACAGTACCCGCATTGCATGCCCTAGCCTGTCCACAGTCTGCTAGCATAACACAATCTACCTACGTTTACCTGGTCCACCCTAGCCAATAGTTGCTAGACCACTAACCTGATACCCCCCAGCCATCTCTCCCCCAGGTGGAAGAGACATGACATTGGCAGGCGGTGATGGGGGGGATGTATGGATGTCCATGTATGCCTCCCCACCCCAGACCCCGCACCCTAGGCACCCGCCTACCTGCACATTGGATGGCCTGGGACTGCGCACTACCAGCACTGACAGCATAGGGGCATGTCAGCATGGCGGGGGGGTGTTGGTGGCAGAGGGGGCAGTGATACCCACCCGCAGCGGACCAAAGCAATGCCCTGTTCCAGTGCATGGTGTGCAGTGCACCAAGGTCTATCTGATGGGCAGCAAGGTAGGCCCAGGGACTACTATATGTATGTGGCAACAGTGTGGTGCACTACACATAGCCAGTGTGGCATAGAGCAGCAAGTCACAGGTTCAGGTCCCAACTATGGCTCTTGCAGAACATGTCTCTACATTTTACCCTACATTGCAGATACAACACTAACATATGCAATCCTCAGAGCATCGGCTAACAGGGGTACAAACACCCACACACACAGGCTCCACTATCCAAAGCTGCATGGAGAGTCAGGGTGTTGGCTCCGGCGCACGAAGCAGCAGTTATCACCAGAGCACTACTACTAGTTCCCGAACAATTATCACACCTTAGCAATGCCTGCACTGCGATTAGGACCAATGTGGCGGGCAGGGTTGCCAACCATCCCTATCTTTGCATAGTGCTACAATATGAGTGTGTGTGTGCATGTATGTCTATCCATTGTTTTGTGCCTTTCTACTCCTCACTGGGCCTCACTATGCCCATGCTGTTTCCAGCATTAGCCTGCAAATATGCATACTGAGGAGCAAGGTATTGTGGCTGTGGGCCAGACAGGGCTGATTGGGAAGGCAGCATCTGAATCGGAGTAGGGCAATGGCTGGGACGTCATAGTGCCCGACCGCCACCTGTATGGTCCTAGTGGTTACAGCATGTCATCAGGGGAGGACACTCTCACTCTAATCGAGGAATGACCATGGCATGGCTATGTTCCCATATAGTGCTATATAGTATCTGTCTGTAGTAATACTTGTGTGCTCCCTGTTCTTAGGGCCCAATCACTGAACCAACTGCTGGGTGCACATAGTCCTTCTGTAAACATGCAATGTGGACTGGCTAGTGGACTGTCTGTAGATAGCATGTGCATGACTGGAACACCTGGTGGGGAGTAGCAGGTGCAATCTGACTGTGCCTTCTGCTGGTGAATGTTAGACCTTGGTGGTTGGCAGCTGATGACTTCCAGGCTTACTCCCAGCATTAGTATTGGTCTGCCAATGCCCTAGTGAAAGGTACAGATGTGGCCTACTGGTTAGGGGCATATATTGTGCTGTGGGTCCAACTCTTCCCCTGGAGGACTGGAGTTTCTGGTCCCCCAGCCACTCCACATGGCCATGGGTATGTCACATCTCCTGCCACTCCCTCAGTTACAAAACATAGAGTGCAGGTCCTTTGGGGACAAGGGGCATATACTGTGCACTACTTTGACCCAGAGAGAGCAGTATATAGGCATTGCTACATGAA
This sequence comes from Ichthyophis bannanicus, assembly GCA_033557465.1. NCBI lineage: Eukaryota > Metazoa > Chordata > Amphibia > Gymnophiona > Ichthyophiidae > Ichthyophis > Ichthyophis bannanicus. Next base: position 382,181,950 of record CM066034.1, read on the forward strand.
CCTCCTGCAGGTCTAGACACCCCCCTCTGCCCTGGTAATAGGTGGCCATGGCATCCATATTGTAACACTGTGTTTGCAATATTCTGGGTAAAGTGCAGTCCACCAGGACTAGATCTGACTGGGGCCTACAGAGTGACTTTCAGTTCCACCACAGGGAAAACCTACCACGCACCAGTAATGAGGGGGCTCTGTAGCAGAGCCCAACCCAGGTACTGTGGACATGGTGCTGGGCGCCCATCCTCACCCTCAGGGTGACCACAGAACCTGCGAATCGGCATGGTCCGTAGCTGCTCTGTGCCATAGCACACACTGTTAGTTCTTACGGAGCTGAGGTGCTGGAGGGGTGCATTCTCCATTCAGTGATCAGCTGTTGACTGCTGTTCTGCATGTGCATTGCATCATGGGTACTGTTGGGGCTACCCTATCCCGGCACACATAGCAGACATTTTGTGCGGTGACCTGCAGTCTTTCTGTATCCAGTCATTGCTGCTCAGAGAGCCATGGAGGTGTAGCCTACTAGTTAGTGCAATATCTCCCTAGGCAGGGATCAATTCCCTTTTGTTCTCTTTTTATGCCAAACGGCCAAGGTGCCCTTTAACACACGTTAAACAGCCCATTGCTCCCTTTATGCCAGAATTCCCCCTACCTGTCCACTGCCTTTTATGGCTTCAGGTACCTTAAAGCTGCACTTGCCGCTGGTAACTTTCCTGCGGTTTAGTAAACATACCCCATAGTGTGGTTTGAGATAAAAGTTAAGGAAGAATGCAATCACAGTACACTCAAAGTCCTAGATTTCAAAAATGTTGACGACAGTAAAATGGGAAAGTACCTGGCAGAGCTGGCAAAGTAGGAGGAAATAAGGGTCATGGAAAAACAGTGGGCTCAAGGTTAGTGCAAGGGTATTAGATGCTCTAAGCAAAACTTTAGCCTTGCACCACTATGCTGTTAGACGCCTAACAAGCCCCCAAGATTTTGATTATTAAACTCAATTGCAAACATTTCAACACCATCTATCCCAGAACAATCCTATAAAAATGCATATTTTGGACATTACATTTGTAAATATTGATCTTTATTTTGTAAATATTTTATATAAATGAGGGAGACTGCAAAAAGCCTTTTACAAGCTAAAATGGGCTATTTGCAGAGGGTTCATCCCCGCTATTCGTGTCCTTTCCCGGCCTCGTCCTTCTTTCCCGCACATTGTATGGGGAAGGTAGATGGGGGCGGGAAAAAGGCGGATTGGGAGCGGCATTAGGGCGGGCAGTGGGTGGTCACCAGCCCCGGACATACAAGGCCGATTCCAATGTTCCCTCTAATTTTCTGTAGGCTGTGTGCGCATAAAATATCAGCTGTGCAGCTTTTGAAGGAAGGTTAAATTTTTGTGCGCCACATAATGACACTCGGAGTTATATACTTTAAAATTTGACTACACGTCAGAATACAGTATGTATACCACATTGATTGCACTAGAAAATATTGCAGAACTTGTGAAAACCATAAATACACAACAACTTTTAAATTTTAAGACATCTGTGTTGTTTTCTATCAGAATCAGAACCAAAATTTTTGTGCGCTCTGTTGTAAAGTATGTGCTCTCGCTCGGCGAGGTGTGTGCGCGCGCACACGCGCACAGCTTAGAGGGAACAGTGGCCGATTCTAATGTTGGCCCTGTATGTCTGTGGCCAGCAACTTGAAAAATGATACAGCAGGAATGTCAGGACCGAAGTACAGATAGGGCGGCAGGGGACAGAGGGCAGAGGGCATTCCCCACTGCCCGACCCTGGCTCTGAGTGGTCAGATTGGGGGTCAGACTGCAGGGAAAGCACTTTGGGAGCCAGCGGCCGGGGATCGTAGCTTTTAAATAGAGCCGCAGTGCCATGGCAACCAGATACCATGGCGCCGCAGCTCTATTTAAAAGCACTGACTGAGTTAACTGGGCAAGGCTTGTATGTGCAGGCTGGGCTGAATCGCGGTCCTGGCCTGCACATACAAGCCTGTTCACAATTCTGATCCCGGGGGGCTAGACGTGCCCCGCGTTATCAGAATCGCGTATCCCTCTGTGCGTCCGGTTCCAACTGGGTGCACAGAGGGCCTGTACGTCCTGGATGGATCAGGCCCAGATTGCCCAGTCTTCCTGCAGGTGATGATGATAATGTGATGATGACTTTCTGAGTTTGTGTGGTTTCTAGGATCCATTGCTTTGCTTTGACTGTAGCTGCTCATTGCCCTTCCCCCTGAATCTGCTGCTCTAGGCAACCGCCTACTGTTTGGGATAGTCCTAAGTGGGCTAAACTGAAAGAAGCTTTAAAAAATCGTGACAGATATACAGGGTGGCCCAAAAAAAGTAAGAACATCTCGTAAATTAAAAGCTTAAATAGTTTACTTATTTACCTTTTTTAGCTATATAACGACTTTATTTCAACAATTTCCGGTCACCATCATTTTTTTTTTAATTTGTCAATCGTTTACATCTGTCTTTTTGAATTTTTAAATAACTTATATGCTACAAGATGTTCTCATTTTTTGGGGCCACCCTGTATATGTAAGGAAAGTACATAAAAACAAGAGGAAATGGAAAATGCTATGGTTCTCCAGAGAAATGGCTGCAAAAATAAAGGCAAAAAAGCAGCAGTCACAGAATTCAGGAGATTATTAAAAAAAGAACACAAAAAAGAGTACCAGGTAAAGCCAAATGAGGTAACGAGAGAAATCAGGATGGCAAAAGCACATGCAGAATAAAAAATGGCCAAAGATGCTAAATGAGGTGACAAGACTTTCAGGTATACTGGGAAGAGGAGGAAGGCTGGGTGTGGAATCACAAGACTCAGAGATGTCGAGGACCAGTTTGTGGAAAGTTACAAGGAAAAAAGTGGAAATGCTAAACAAATACTTCTGCTCCATGTTCATGAAAGAAAATCCTGGAAAAGAACCATGCATGATTGACAAAGATACTAATGAGAAAGGAAGATACCATATCAGTCACGGAAGAAGGTGTTTACTGAACCACTTGGAAAACTGAAAGTAGACAAGGCCATGAAGCTGGATAAGAGCCATCCTAGGTTGCTAAGAGAGCTCAGAGAGGTTCTGGTGGCATCTTTAAAGGATGTGTTTAATAGATCCTTGGAGATAGGGGAGATTCTGTGAGAATGCAGATCTGATGTGGTCCCTCTGCACAAAAGAGGTAACAAAGAAGAGGTAGCCAACTACAGGCTGATAAATCTTACCTCGGTGGTGAGAAAAGTAAAGGAGACCTTGCTCAAAGGAAGATTGTGTCAAACAAATCTGATTAATTTCTTTGACTGTGTGGCCACAGAACTGGATCAAGCGCATGCAATACATGTGATCTACTTAGATTTCAGCAAAGTCTGATACTGTTCCTCACAGAAGGCTTATGAATAAATTGAGCAGTCTAAGTATGGGTCCCATAGTACTGAAATGGATCAGAACTTGGAGTGGAGGAGTAGCCTAGTGATTGCTGACTTGGGAAACAAGAGACCAGGGTTCTGTTCCCATTAGCACTCCTGGTGACATTGGGCAAGTCACTTAACCTTCCATTGCCTCAGAAGGAACCAGGTTATCAACGTCCCTATTTAACATGCATTACCAAGTTTAAGTTACAATGTAAACCACCAACTAAAATGATAAAGTGGTATAAAAAATGGTAAAATAAATAAATTAATTGACTGACAAACAACAGAGGGTGGTAGAAATGAAAATCACTCAGAAGAAAAAAAAAGTGAGTAGTGAAATGCTTGAAGCATTTGTCTTGGGAACAGCAGTCTTCATGCCTGATATTGCTAAAAGTTTGCTTTTTGTGGATGGCACAAAGATTTGCAACAGAGTGGACAACTCAGAGGAAGTAGACAACATGAGAAAAGAACGACAAAAATTAGAAAAGTGCATTGAATCTTAACAGCCAAGCATTAAGCCAAAGAGGTGCACTTGGGATATGGAATTCCAAAGTTGTTGTACGTGGTATGCATGGAACATGAGAGGCGCCTCAGGGTGATAGTGTCTGAGGATCTCAAGGTGGTAAAACAATGTTACAGGGTGATGGCCAAAGCCAGAAGGTTGCTAAGCTGCATACAGAGAGGCATAACCAGCAGAAGGAAGTAGATATTAATGCCCCGTAAAAATGGCATATATCCAGGTAGACTGGCCACTACAGTAGCAGGAGATTGTGCAAGCAACCAGGGGGGTTGGAGGGAAATGGGAGTGGGGGAGCCATAAACAGCATAGGCAGTGTCCGTGAACAGCATAGTCAGCAGCAGCATAGCCAGTGGCCCATGGGGGTGGCACAGGCCAGGGTGGGATGGACAGTGCTGTGCTGGGGTTACCATGTGCATGTGGCACACCATGCATCTGTCCCGCACCCCCCATGGTAGCCACAGGTATGCACCACCTGCAGCGGACAATGGGCGGGTGCTGGATGGTCAGGGGACAGGTGGACCATGTGATGTGTGCATCCCTGGTGCATCAGTCATGGGTGCCATGCCATGGATGCCTATGTCCAGACATAAAAACATAGAAACATAGAAATATGATGACAGAAAAAGACCACATGGCCTATCTAGTCTGTCCTTCCATATCAACAACTACAACAGTCCCCTTTTTACCTTTAGAGATCCTTTGTGTTGGTCCCATGCTTTTTTGAATTCAGTTACTGTCCTCATCTCTACCACCTCCATTGGGAGATTATTCCACAGATCCACTACTCTTTCCGTAAAGAAATATTTCCGCATATCACTCCTGAATCTATCTCCCTTCACCCTCATCCCATGTAACCTCGTAGCAGAACTTGCTTTAAATTGAAAGAGGCTCTCTCCCTGAACATTTATGCCACAGAGGTATTTAAACATTTCAATCATATCACCTCTATCCCACCTTTCCTCTAAGGTGTACATATTAAGATCCTTCAGTCTGTCCTCATATGCTTTATAATGAAGACCCCTAACCATTTTGGTAGCCACCGTCTGTACTGACTCCATCCTGTTTATATCCTTTTGAAGGTGCGGTCTCCAGAATTGCACACAATACTCCAAATGAGGTCGCACAAAAGACTTATACAGAGGCATTATCACCTCCTTTTTTCTGCTAGCCATTCCTCTCCATATGCACCCAAGCATCCTTCTAACTTTCACTGTCGCCTTTTCTGCCTGTTTAGCTACTTTAAGATCATCTGACATGACCATGCCTAGGTCTCGCTCTTCTATAGAGGACAAAAGTACTTCACCCCCTATACTATATTGCTCTCTTGGATTGCTGCAGCCCAAATGCATGACCTTGCATTTTTTAACATTAAATCCCAACTGCCAAATTCTAGACCATTCTTCAAGCTTAGCTAGATCCCTCCTCATGTTATCTACACCTTCCTGGGTGTCTACTCTATTGCAGATTTTGGTATCATCCGCAAAGAGGCAAGCCTTACCTGAAAGCCCTTCCGCTATATCACTAACAAAGATGTTAAACAGAATCGAACCAAGGACAGATCCCTGGGGCACACCACTGGTAACTTCCTTCTCCTCAGAGTGAGCTTTTGTAGATACAGAGAATCCCTTTATAGGAAGGTTACTGGATGTCCCTGATTTTTGATGATTGTCCCGAATTTTAGAGCTGTGTCCCTGACTCCCACCTGTTGGGCAGCCTCCTGTCCCAGCTTCTGACAATGGGGACAAAAGGAGTAGAAAAACACTTTTTCCATTTAATAACTGGAATACTGTATGTCAGTTTTTAGAATTGACATTGATTATCTTTATATTTGCAAAGTATAGGGAAAATACATTACTATTTCTACTTCTCTGTCAAGTCGCTGGCTTGGAAGTGATATTGTTACTGTCATGGAATAGATGGGGGGCAGGGTAATGACTCCTCTTATCTCCCCCCACGCCTTGTTGCTCAAACCTGGAACTAAAGTGTCCCCCCCCCCCCTTCTCCCCATTTCATCTAAGTGTCCCATATTTGCCTTCAAAAAATCTGGTAACCTTTCTTTATAGCAAGAGGATGCTATACACGATGCAATGCACCACCTTAGGAACCACCACCCAGAAAAAAGATTTAGATGTCATAATGGATAATACATTGAAACCCTCCACCCAGTGTGCAGCAGTGGCCAAGAAGGCAAATAGAATGCTAGGAATCATGAGGAAAGGAATGGAGAATAAAACCAAGGATATTATAATGCCTCTGTATGTTCCACCTCGAATATTGTGTGCAATTCTGGTCGCCTTATCTTAAAAAGGAAATAGCGGAATTAGAAAAAGTACAGAGAAGAGCTACCAAAATGGTAAAGGGGATGGAAGGATACCCTATGAGGCAAGGCTTAAAATGTTGGGGCTCTTCAACCTGGAAAAGAGATGGCTGAGGGGAGATATGATAGAGATCTATAAATTACTGAATGGAGTGGAACGGGTAAACATAGATCGGTTGTTTATGCTATCAAAAAGTAGAAAGACTAGGGGACACGCAATGAAGCTACAATGCAATCCATTTAAGACTAATAAGATAAAATATTTTTTTACTCAACGTGTAATCTCTGAAATTCATTACCAGAGGATGCAGTAAAAGCTGTTAGTGTAGCTGGGTTTAAAAAAGGTTTGGACAAGTTCCTGGAGGAAAAGTCCATAAATCATTATTAAAGAGGACCTGGGAAATCCACTGCTTGCCTCGGGACAAGCATTGTGGAACCTGTGTGCCTCTTTGGGAACCTGCCAGGTACTTGTGGCCTGGATTAGCCACTGCTGGAAACAGGATGCTTGGCTTAATGGACCTTGGTCTGACCCAGTAAAACATTTCTTATGTTCTTATAGTAAAATAGTATATGACGGTAGATAAAGACCAGCATGGTCCATCTAGTCTGCCCAGCAAGGTGGCAAGTGTAGGCGCTCTAGCCGCTCTGTGCAGGTCACCCCCATTCAATGCAAGTCACCTCTACTTGTTGAGATATAAGAGACAGTTACATAAGAACATAAGAACATAAGATATGCCATACTGGGTCCATCAAGCCCAGTATCCTGTTTCCAACAGTGGCCAATCTAGGTCATACATACCTAGCAGTTTCCCCAAAAGACACAGGTTCCACAATGCCTGTATTGGGTCAAGCATTGATATCCTGGGTCCATTCTTAATAATCGTTTATGGACCTTTCCTCCAGGAACTTGTCCAAACCTTTTTTAAACCCAACTACACTAACAGCCTTTACTACATTTTTTTTATTTTATCCTGTTTCTATAAAGGGATCCACTGTGTCTGTCACATGTCATTTTGAATTCTGTCACTGTATTTACCCCCACCTCTTCCATCGAGAGGGCATTCCAAGCATCCACCACCCTTTCAGTGAAAACGTATTTCCTGACATTGCCTTTCAGTTTACCCCCTTGCAGCTTCATGTTATGCCCTTTAGTATTACAGCTTCCCCGTCTTTGGAAGAGGTTTGTTTGTTCATTAATTCTCCTTAGGTATTTAAAGGTCTGCATCATATCTCCCGTGTCCCTCCCCTCCTCTAGAGTATACATATTTGGGTCTTCAAGTCTCTTTTCATACGTCTTCTGGCGCGGGCTCCAAATCATTTTGGTCGCCTTCCTCTGAACCATTTCTAGTCTTTATTTATCCTTTGTGAGATATGGTCTCCAAAACTGAATACAATATTCCAAGTGAGGCCTCACCAGCGACTTGTACAGTGGCATTAATACCTCCTCCTTTCTGCTGTATGCAACCCAGTATCCTTCTGGCTTTGGCACCGCCTTGTTATATGTTTCGCCACTTTGAGAGCCTCAGAAACAATCACTCCGAGGTCCTTCTCTTGGTCCACGAACACCAACCTATTGTCCCTTATCTCATACAATTCCCTTGGATTTCTGCATCCCAAGTGCATGACACTGCACTTCTTCACATTAAATCTTAACTACCAAGTATTAGACCATTCTTCAAGCTTTTGTAGATCTTTCCTCATGTCATGCAGTCTCTTATGAGAGTGCACTCTGTTGCAAATCTTTGTGACATCTACAAAAAGACAGACTTTTCCATTCAGTCCTTCAGCAATATCACTCTCCAATACATTGAACAGTACCGGCCCCAGGAGGATGTAATCAAAGTAAACTTAAATAACTTTAACACTTCCAAAAATTAGAGGGAGATAATATGCATAGAGTGATGGGGTACAACCCTAAACAAAGGCATATAGGGAGAAACCTGCACAAAGCATTGGGCACAACCCTAAAGAAAGGCATGGGGGGGGGGGGAACCGGCATGGAGCAACAGATACAGCTCTAGCCACCTTATTGGAAAGACTAAAGGGACCATGCTGGTCTTATCTACTGTCATTTACTATGGGGGTCATTTTAAAAGTCTTAGGGGTATGTTTACTAAAAGCCGCACAATTGCGTGCCGCACAATAGCGCACAGAAACGCGGCACTCAAACGCTCAGAAACGCCCCGCAAAAGTGCGCGTGGGCCCCGCACAATTGCGCGCCGCACCAACGCACCCCGCACAAGTACCCGGCCCGCAAATGTCCAATAGAGGCGTGGAAAGGCATTCTGAGGGCGGAGGAAGGCTCCCGAGGGGCGGAGAGACGGGGTCAATGGGCGGGGAAGGGGAGGGGAGAGGCTCCCCGCACATGATCGGGGCCGAATTCACAGGTTAAAAATAGCGCGACTGAAACACTCACGGTAGAGGGCATTTAAAGGGAAGAGAAACCATTTCGCGTCAGCAATGTACATGGAAACCGGGGAAACCTGCAAAACGTGAGGAGTGTGATACATGTGCACAGAACAAAAGTGCAAATAAAGATAGAAAAAGACCCAAACAAACATATTAAAAATAGGAAGGTAGCTGGGGAACCCCGATAATAATGGGCAAACATAAGAAACACACCCAGGAAAGCTCAAAAAAAATGAAATGAAGGTTGGAAGGGGCTACGGAGGGGAGACCCTTCCAAAAACCATTTCCTTTTTTCTGAGCCTTCCTGGGAGTGTTTGCTATGGTTGCCCATTAATATCACTGTTGCCCAGCTTGGTTATATTTATCCCCAGTTGTTCGTGGTCGGTTGAGGGGTGTATTTGCACTTATGTCACCAGACATGGTGACGGAGCCCACAGTACAAATGTGCAGAGCAGGGTTTTTGACTCTGTTGGTCAGGTTTCCCACCCCCAGGGACTGCACTATCACTGTGGCCACAATGTGGTGCAGCGGACAGAGGCAGTACCTCTAGGACCATGAAGTTCACAGGTTCAAATCCAAGCTGGGGCTCCTGCCAACCCAGTCCCCATATTTTACCCACCACTAAACAGAGATAGTACAGACACTCCTTTATTGCAGAGAACATAAGCATGGTTCACACACCCATTTTGTACCCAACACCGCACACACACCATAACAATGGGCATTACCGACAGCCGAGTCCCCCAAATGCAGTCCTGGAGTGCCACAACGCAATCAGGTCATATGCTTTTCCAAGATACGGACATGCCAGCATGTTGGCGGTAGGGTACAGGTGGTGGAGGGGGCAGTGGCTGCTAGCCACAGAAGACAGTGGCCGAGCCATGTGCAGGCTGGCACGTCCACTGCAACATAGGCCCTGTCGGATGTACAGTCATGGACGTCCCAGGGATTCAGCCTGTCTGTGGCAACACAGTGGTGCAGTGCACACAGACAGTGTGTGCAGGAACAAAAGGTCACAGGTTCAAAGCCCAGCTGGGGCTACTACCAATCCTGTCCACATATTTTCCCCACAACTAAACCATGTTAGTAAGGGCAATCCTTTATTGCTGGGGACATACGCATTGGTCATACGCCATCTTTTACACCACCAAGCACAGACACCATGACCAGGGGCATTACCTAGAGCAGAGTCTCACAAATGCAGTCCTGGAGGACCACACACCATTCAGGTTCCATGCTGCCACACATACAAATAACTGTGCTGTATATCTATGCACCACCCCCATGGCATGTAGATGTAGCTCATGCATATTCATGAGGGACAGCAGGAAACCCCAACCAGTGTATTGCAAACCTGGACTGGATTTGGGAACCTCTGCCGTACAGCAGCAGCCAACAGGGGCAGACACACCCACACCCACAGGCCCCATTGGCCAATGCCTCCTGGAGAGGCAGGACATTGGGCCCTGCGTGCAGCACCCAATACCAGCACTTGCATACCTTAGCAATGTCACCCTACACCTGGGTATATGGTACACAGCTCTCAAACGTTTGCTATGAGTACTGGCAGATAGATATCCCTACGTTACGCACAGTCTGCTCTTTGAGCTCCATCATAACAATCTACCTGATGTCTGCGGTGTGTGCGTCAGGTCGGGCCCCTGACAGTGTTTACCACCCTGGGGAGTGACCCCCAACCGTACTGCATACCATACCCATGCCTGTACTGTGCCCAGGACTGGTGTGGTGGGCAAGGATTCTGAACCCCTCTATAGTAGCACAATGCTGGCATACGTGTGGGAGTGTGTGTCTGTCTATACAGTGTGTGTTGGCTGCAAACACTGTCCACAGCCCACACTGCCAGCACTGTTGCCAGTTTTGGCCTGATGATGTGCATAATGAGCAGCAAGGTACCATGGGTATAGCTCAGACAGGGTGGGCTGGCCAGGATGCATCTGCACAGGGCATAGGGCAATGGCAGGGACATTGTAGTGGCTGTCCACCACCTCCACAGACAGGGTGACCTCTGTATGTGCTGCTGGGCTTTCACTCCACCCTGACTGTGCAGTGACGGCAGCATGGCTAGGCACCCCCATAGTGCTTCATAGCATTTCCCTCATGTGATATATATGGGTCACCTGTTGGGGGCCTAGTCACTGATGTATCTGCTTATGTGTGTTGCCATCCCAGTTGTGGGTGCATGCATTTCCAGTGGGACTAACCAGCAGACTGTTCACAGCTGGTATGTGCCCTGCTGGAGTGCTGTGCAGTGGCTGATGGTTTGATGCAGGGGAATATCAGATGGTGGTGGGGTGCATCTTAGCATATCCAGGCCTACTGTCTGTCTGATATTGTGGTCTGGGTGTGTGTGGGGCTGCTTGGACTGCCCTGTAGGGTGTCTGTTCCCCAACAGGACTGGGGTTGATGGTCCACTCTACTGCCAACATTGCAGGGGGGGGGGGAAATCTGTTGATGGGAGACCCTGTTTGCCACCCTCCGGGGGGGGTGGGGGTGGGTGGTGGTACATGGCCCACCTGGGGGTCCATGGGGGTTCCCCTGACTGAGACAGACAGAGGTATCCAAGGTGTTCCTGCAGAAACTACCTATCTGACAGATTACGACTGATTTAGAGCTCTGCCATGGCCTCTCTCAGCCATGGAGGGTGCTGTGGACCTGGTCCAGGGCGCCTCATCGCACACTCAGGGTGAGCACAGTTCCCGCACAATGTGACTGTGTGTAGCTACTCTGTGCCAGTTAAACACCCAGTCAGTACCTCCTACCTGGCCAAGGTGCTGTGTGGGTGCACACGGACACGTCCCCCTACCAGGCCGGGGAGCTGTTGGGGTGCATTCCCCATCTTGTGTTCATCTGTGGACAGCTGATTTGCATGTGCAGTGCATCATGGGTATGGGTGGCCTAACCCTATCCTGGTTACCACAGCAGACTGTCTGTGTGGTGACATGCAGGCTCTCTGCAGCCAGCCAGGGGGTTGCTGGCAGCTATATAGCTGTAGCCCAATGGTTACTTCACTGCCTGTGGAGCCAGAGGTAATGGGTTCAAGCCCACAGTGGGGTTATTTGATAGGGTTGTTCAAAGCTTTTTTTAGATTTAATGTACATATGTTGCTGCCATCAAACACACCCTCAGTGTACTGTACCCATAAGGTGCCTCTGAGGGTGCTTTATAGGGCGCCCTATAGGGCACCTTATGGTTGCTGTCCATATAAGGTGCACTATACATTATCCTGTGATGCAACATATATGGTGCCCTATAGGGGACATTCTAGGGTGCCTTGGCGGACAGTGAACTTTAACATGTGCCTTATGGGCCGCCTTATGTTAACACGCTTTGTGAGTGCGTTTGCTAGTAGTGATAACTGAAATAAAAATAAATTGCCCCCTACAGCACTCATCCCCATAATATGCACTGCCTCAGTGCGCCTTCTTCATTGGGCACTGTGGGGGATTGAACCCCTGATCCCTGCACCATTGGTCAGTGTCTTAATCATTGTGCTGTGGCTCTGGTCCTGTGCTTGGGCATCAGCGCACTGCCTTATGCCGCCCAAACTTAACAGTGCACCGCCTTATGCCGCCCAAGATTAACAGTGCACCTCCTTATGCCGCCCAAAATTAATATGCCTCCTAAAGCACCTTTACCCATTAAAATTAATGCCTCAGCCAGCCCTTTTTGTTGCACACAATGGGGAATTGAACCCATGGCAGCTGCACCAGCTGTCAGTGTCTTAACCATTGTACTATGACTCTGTTCCTTTGTGTGTGCATATCAGGGCGCCACTTAGCCTTCCCACACACTATTTTGCACGGCGCACATTAGCGTGCCGCGCAAATGTGCGATCGCTTACTCCCGTTTTTTTTCTTTTTTCTGCCTGACCCGCCCACTCCTTATATGGCACAGGCACACTACCGCGGCCCCGCACGTTAGGAATGTTTAGTAAACATGCCCCTTAGTTGTGATTTGGATATCTGAAGATGAGCGCGTGCACATCCAAATCATGGAGACCTCTCCAGAGCCATTCTACAAATGGCTTTTAAAGACATCATCAGTGTGGGGATGTCTAAGAAGGCAGCGGGTGTGGCAAAGTTGTGTCTGGGAAAATGCAACGGACTTACATGTCCCCATTCGATTTCAGAAACATCAGGGACGTCTGCAGGCACGTCCATGTTTAGGCTTGCTCTAGGCACAAATAGGCATCAGGAAAGTGCTTGTTTTGGCCTTAAAATATCCACAGAGTGTAGAAAAGATGAAGAGCTAAGTGACTAGTCTAAGATCACAAAGGCCCACACTAGGATTTGAATGCTGGCTATTCTGCTCCTAACCCACTACTCTAACCATTAGGGCCAGTGCTACCCGGTAAGCCAAGTAAGCATGGCAGGTGGGTGCCAGAGTTAAGGGGTGCCAAAGCTGCAGCAGTGTTGTCAGGGCCAGCCCCACTATGTCCCACTTGGCTCCAGCTTTGGCCCAACTTTTTTAATGTTTGCCGTTTGTGTTGCTGTTGCCCGATGACACTGATGTTCGCATGTGGGCGTGCATGCATCACCCACAGACTGGAGAGGAGAAGCACTGAGAGACCTCCAGTTCCTCCCACCCAATGCACCCACAGCTCCATTGGCATGTGCTGCTGCTAACTCGAAGCAGGGGAAAGACTGAAGAGTGGCAATTTTGCAGGCACGCACCAATCAATTTACCCCCAAGCAGCAGCAGACACATGAAGGCCTGAAGCTTTTGCTGTTGCCTGCAGGCCCCCTGCCAGACCTCACCATGCCCGCTCTCTGGCCCATGGCTTCCACCGATGCCCGCAGGCTGCTTGACTCCTCTCCTTTCGCCTCCCACCTGTGGCTCTGCTGGTCAGAGCCATGTGTAGCATCACTGTTTGAAAGCAGGCCCTTCTGCCTGCTAGTGCCTCTTATATCTCCCACCTGCATGACCGAGCCTCGAGTGCTGATGCTGCCACCCTCGCCGCCATCACTGCAGATTCCACTATTAAGATGGGGATTTTTTAAGCTTTTGCATCTTGAGTCCTATATGATGTGGTTGCCGTGACAATGCCACTCAGCACCTCCACCTGACCTTTCATCTTTGTGCTAGTCTGTCTCACCTCCCTGCAATGCAATGTGTGCCTTCGAGTCAGTCCTGACTCCTGGCGACCCAGAAGCTCCTGGGTTTTCTTGGCAGTGTCACCAGAAGTAGATTGCCAGGCCTTTCTTCCGAGGCAATGGAGGGTTAAGTGACTTGCCCAAGGCCACAAGGTGCTCACCTCCCTACCTGCCTGTTAAAAGCACTCCTGAAGAATCCACAATTTACAAAAGAAACCCATATCAGTTGGGAAGGGGGCGCAAAAGAGGAACTGGGGGAGCTTTATGAAAGGCAGGCTCAGGGAGTGCTTGATAGAGGGGCTGGGAGTATGGTAGAGCAGGTGGGATTGTGCATGTGCATGTGAGTAAGTGAAAGGAGGGCTAAGCTGTCAGGGATGTGTGAAAGAAGAACTTGGGGTGGGTGAAGTTTGTGTCTAGTAACTTGGGACAGAAAGAGGACCAGGGTGGAAAGAGAGTGAGAGGTGATAAAAATCAGGGTGTTGAGACTCAAGGACTGTAGGAAAGAACAGAGGAAAAAGGGCTTGGGGGCTGGTGGGATAGGGAGAGCAAAGGAAGAACAAAGATTTGGTGATTAGGGGAGAAAGCAGGGACTTGGACTGGGTGGGAGAATGGGGAATTGGAGACAGAGCTACAAGGAAAGGCAGAGCAAGGAACTTGGGCATGGGAGAGGGTGGGGACTCAAAAACTGAGTGAATTTGGAGGGCACATGGACTATGTTTCCATAAAAAGGAACTATAGTAGTTGATACGGAAGTGCAGTGCAGACCAGATAGGCCATATGCTCTTTTTCTGCCGTCATGTTTCTATAACCTGGCAATTATTTAAATATGAGTAGGTGAGGGGAATGAGTGAATGGTGTAAGAGAAGAGGGGTATCTTTATCTTTATTATTGTCTTTGATTGACTGCCCAGGCCAATGGCGTCAGGGCGGTTTACAAAAAAAAAGGGAAGAAAGGAGTTGGGATGTGGTGTGAAAGACCTGGAAGATTAGAGAGAGGGTGAGAGGCAGTGAAAATGGATGGGAGTGCTGTACAGGGCTATGAGAGAGGAAAAGTGAAAAGGAAGAGATATGATTTATAATAGAGCAGTGGTAGTATCTGTGGCAACAATAGCAGGCAGGAAGCTAAGTGATTGTAGCCTTTCTAGATTTTTTTTTGTTAAATAAATAAATACATTGATTGTGTTTGCTTCAATCTCATTAACCCTTTGCTATCATAGCCTGTTCATATGTTAAATATTTACTCTCCAGTACTTATTTTTATTCCAGCTATGCATTTGCCCCTTCACTGCAATTTTCTTGTTACAATATTTGATTTGAAGGAGAAATGCTAGCATCATTTGAATAGAGTTCACAAAGGAGTTTTGGGAAAGGGGGAGGTGTAGCCTACCATTAATAGTAATGAGGGAGGGGGGCGCCAGAGACCCTAGCACCGGCTCTGCTAATCATTATGCTATTAGACATCCCCGTTCTGAAATGCTATATATTTTTGGAAAGAGTAAACAATAAATTTATGTCTATCCTGTCCACACCACTCAGGATTTCATAGACCACTATCATATCTCCCCTCAGCCATCTCTTCCCCAAGCTCCTCTTTAACCTTTCCTCATAGAACAGTCATTCCATCTCTTTTATCATTTTGGTTGCCCTTCTCTATACAAGACTGGCACCAACCGGTAAGCGGGGTAAGCCTAAAAGGAGGTTCTGGTTTCCAAGGACACCAAAGCTGAAGTGAATATCTACCCTTCAAAACAAAGTAGTTATTTTTTGGCGCATTTCACTAGAAAGTTTGCACCTATTGTTGAGTGTTGACCAGGTTCAAGTTGACAAAGTTGTCTGTCCATGCATATACTGGCAGACGCCATAAAAGAAGATGAGAGCATCGGTGTCTGTGCCTGCAGGAGTAGCCTGTCCCACAGGCCGAAGATAGCTGCAATTGCAACCAAGAGAACTGAAGGAAAAGGAACTGGGCTAGAGATACACAAGAGATAGAAGAAATTTAAAGGGGCAATGGGTTTGGGAGAGGAAGATGGGAGGAGGGTAATGGAAGACAAAGGGTGAGAATGCAGTATATGGAAGAAAGGAACAGAGGCTGGGGAGGGAACAGAGAGAGGGGAGGCAGGAGCAGGTCTTCAGGGAGGGATGCAAAAATGCAAGGATTGGAGGTTGAAGAGAGGTGACAAAATAGCTTGCGCCTTTTTAGCATATACTCATTGTGCCTTTCTCCATAAGACCCACAGGAACACCAACATACACACAGAAGCACCTCAACTCTGCACCACACACACACACACACACACACAGGCAGGCAGGCACCCCATCCCCACACTGCACCACATGCACCACACCGCACTCAAATGCTGTACATCCACTATCTGAAGAAAGAGACATATATATAGATAGATAACATCAATTATAAAGATTCCTCATAGAGCCCATACCATGCCATAACGAGACACTCACCCCGACATTTTCTCCACACACACACACACACATTCTCCCAGATATGTATGATTTTGCAAATGAAGGAGGGGAAATGCATCACTTTGTCACACCATAAGTGTGCTGTTTTCACATGCACACACAGTCCCTCATAAATATTAACATACATAGCCTCCAGGGCCAGTCCATCCATTGTGCGAGAATGTTGTTCGCACAGGGCCCCACGCTTCAGGGGACCTCTCGCCAACAACATCTGGCATAATCGGCACCAGAGGTAGTAGCAGCAGGGTCGGTTTTAGAGGGCTCCCAGCAGGTCCCGGCTCACTTCTGACAGCGCCGAAGTGAAGAGCGCCGTTTTTCTTCACTTCGGCAGCTGTGTTGTACTATAGGCTGCTGGTACAGCAAGTCAAAGGGAACTTCCTGTTTCCCGATCCTCAGCGCGCCAGTGGGCTATAGTACAACACAGCTGCTGAAGTGAAGAAAAACGACAGTTTTCACTTTGGCGCTGTCAGAGGTGAGCCGGAGCTCTTTGGGAAGGGGGGCTAGGACTGGAAATAGCTCATGGGAAGGCTAGGGATGGAAATAGGCTGTGGGGGGGGGGCCTTGAACTGGAAATGGGCTGATGGAGGGGCTTGGACTGATGAGGGGCTAGGATAGGAATGGAAATAGCTTATGGGGGAGCCAGGACTAGAAACAACAAAAGATAGAAAAATACTTTTTTATTTTGAATTTATTAACTGGAATATGTCAACTCTGGGAAAATGTACATTGTTAATGTCTTCGCATTTTTTTTAGTACAAGAGGAAATTAATTTATAGTTTTATTTCTCCAGTATTGTTGTACTTTCCAAGTTTGACTTGTGGGGTTCCCAGTTTAATTATTGTCTTTCTATTTCTAAATTGTGATCCCTTGTTCTTTGCTTGGTGACGGTCTATGTTCTGTATGTGTAACCGAGTTGAGGTATTCTGTTTATGTAGTTTCTATTTGACAGTCGCACTTATTCTCTTTCCCCAGTAGGAGATGTATTGGAATTCTCTGAGATGTATTGGTTTAATATGTGCAGTGTTGCCTTTTGATAGGTAGGGTCTGGTGCTTTGTGAGTCCTGATAGTGCTGTTATGATATGGTGGGTTTGCTATGGGTTCTAAATGGACAGTGTTTGTAGTACTTCCTGATGTGCCTAGCGGATGGCACTGAAGTATAGTAATGTAGAAATCTGGTAGTCTTTCTTTATCCAGACACTCATTAAGAGGCATGTTCACTAAAAGTTAGTTCACGTTAACATTATTACTACTACTACTACTACTGAGCATTTGTATAGTGCTACCAGTCGTACGCAGCGCTGCACAGACATTTAAGAGACAATCCCTGCTCATCAGAGCTTACAATCTAGTCAAGACAAAACACAGAAGGTATAGGCAGGGGTAAAACAAAGGGAAGGAAAAGGAGATCAGGTGAGTCAAGATCCAAAAGCAGCAGCAAAGAGGTGAGCTTTCAACCTAGATTTGAAGAGGGTTAGAGAAGGTGCCTGGGGTATAGACACAGGTAGTTTGTTCCAGGCGTAAGGAGTGAAGTAAGAAGTTAGCAGTAGAAGAGAAGGGCACAGGTAGAAGCAGTTTGTTAGAAGAGTGGAGTTCTCGAGGGGGGTTGTAGGGAGAGATAAGAGAAGAAAGGTACTGAGGAGTCGCAGAGTGAATGCATTTATAGGTCAGCAGGAGAAGTTTGAACTGGATGCGGAAACGGATAGGGAGCCAATGAAGTGATTTGAGAAGAGGAGTAATATGGGCATGATGAGGCTGGTGGAAGATTAGCCGCGCAGTAGAGTGTTGAACAGATTGAAGGGGAGAGAGATGATTCAAAGGGAGATCAGCAAGGAGTAGGCTACAGTAGTCAAGATGGGAGGTGATTAAGAAGTGGATAAGCGTTTTAGTAGTGCGTTCAGAAAGGAAAGGGTGGATTTTGCTAATGTTATAGAGAAAGAAATGGCAAGTCTTAGCTATGAGATGGATGTGTGTGGAGAAAGAGAGAGGAGTCAAAGACCACCCCCAGATTGCAGGCAGAGGAAACAGGGAGGAGTACAGAGCTATCCACAGAGACTGAGAAAGGAGGAAGAGGAGGGGAGGTTTTAGGGGGAAAGATAAGAAGTTCAGTCTTGGCCATGTTCAATTTCAAGCAGCAGTGAGACATCCAGGCAGCAATGTCAGAAAGGCAGGCAGAGATCCAGGTCTGGATTACCGGAGAGAATTTAGGCGAAGAGAGGTAGATCTGGGTGTCATCAGCATACATATGCTACTGAAAGCCATGAGAAGAGATAAGCGCGCCAAGGGACTGGGTACAGAGAGAGAAAAGGAGCGGACCCAAGACAGATCCCTGGGGTACACCAACATTATGCAAATATTTATGGAAATGAGGACCGCAATGAGTCTCCACACATGGCTCCGCATCCCTCTTGGACCACCCCTGATAGCCCTATCCACTCACATCCACACACACGCATACAGTCCCTAATGTTCCTTATAGCACATACACACACATACAGTACATGCAGCCCCTGATACTCTCCATGACATAGATATGCAGATAGCCCCCAACAGGCCCTATGGACACACACATTGCCACACATGCAGACACTCACACATGCATGTTCATAGCACCAGACAGTCCCCATGACATCTACATACACATACACATACAGGTGCGCATGTAGCCTCTGGCAGTCCCCAGGACAACCAAAAGGACATAACCACATGCACCCACCTCCGACATTTCCTATGACAAACACAGATGAAGCCCCATAATGTTTGATCCTGTGAGGGAGACAAACAGACCATTGTGTCACACTGAATTCCTCAACTTGTTTTGGTTTTGCTTCAAGGCACTGAACACAAGGGACCTCCCTCCTTCCCTGTCATGGAGCATTGTTAGGGCGATGTTCACCCTTAGTCCCAGCCAGGTCGCCAGCCACAGAGAAGAAAGGGAGTTGGGGGGAGAAGAATTCTGATACAGTGAGTTGGTTGGTCAGTCGGACACACATATGCTGCAGCAAAGGACCTGAAATTTGTGGTTAGCATCACTGCCTGTCCATTACAAGGAGCACTACTGCTGGTTCTCAAGGGAGGCTGCAGATTGATCTTTCCACTTTCAACCTGCCTGGCTGCAATGCCAGAAAAGTTTGCATGTTTCACAGTTGCAACAGCTGCAACAGACAGCAGCAAAACAGTTCTCTCAAAGAAATCTCAAAGTCCAGCCACATGGTGGTTCTGACATTGATGCTGCCGCCCTGTCAACTGTCAGGACTACCAACATCAGCTCTGAGATTGAGTTCTCCTTCTAAGTGCTCACTGCGGCTTTTCCACTGTTAATGGCTGGCTATTGAATATTTTGTTTATGTTTTATATTTTATATCACTATGTGGTTTGACTCTTTATTTATCATACGAGTAATTTTAAAAGGGTAACTTAAAGGTTGGCTCTGGCGATCATCCTATTGGACTCTATTATCAATAGTAGGTTTTTCTTACTATCGGGTGAAATATGACACCGGTTGTATGAAAGTACAGGTTGTGTAGCTTGATTCATTTAGGGGTATGTTTACTAAAGGGCGTTAAGGTAACAGGCATTATCAAGCATTAATGGCAGCAATAAGGGGTTTTACATGCGAAAAAGGCTCGGGGCAGGTAGGAGGTGCTCCGGTGGTAAGGACGCAATGGGCCATTTAACATGCTTAAAAGGACATCGAGCGTTAAGGTGTCAAGCGTGCATCTTAACATCCGAAAACGGCTGTCACCCTAGCGCTGGATAAGAGAGCCCCAAGGAAAGTCAATATAAAGGTGATGGATGGGAGCTGATGGACCTGCCAGATCCGTGGGCACCTTATGTGGCAGCCAGTAATTTGGATGAGCATGTGGGAAGCAGCTGTACCGATGCACTGGGGGGTGCCAATGTAAAACGGCGCAATGTCAGTGTGTGGCATAGGATGGGGAAGATGTGTCCCCCAGTGGAGTCAGAAGTGGCAGGATGTGTGCAGTGAAAGGAGGACTGAGCAGGAGTGATGACGTGCAGATCAGACATAGGAGAGGCATTCATGAAGAGCCAAAATGTGGAAAAGAGTACCTATGTAGGCCATGGTGTTGTAACCAATGTGCTGTAGGTGCCATCCCCAACATATTTGTACTGTGTGGGAAAATGTGTGTCAGTGCCATGTGGAAGACCTGACACCAGACATGTGGGTCTCCCAAATGTCCCAGCCACACCACCACCATATCACAACACAGACAAATGTGCAGATAACAACTGGATAGGTGTCATCCAAACTGTGCAAAAGGATCATGTCTGGACATGAGGTGATACCTGCAGGTGGCTATCCAAGGGGTGGGATATGCCCGCATGTACTGCAGAGATGTGATGGTGCCAAAGCTGTACAGTCACAGTCATGATGTTATACATGACTCATGTCTCACATGTAGGTTACAGCTGTATGCCTGTTAGTATACTGTTGTATCAGTGCAGTCACATCAGGGTACATCTTACCGATAAATTGGTAATGTCTGAAGATAACCAGAGACCATACAGACCTGCAGTCAGCTGAGCTATTGGTGGGTTAAGTGACCTACTCAAGGTCACAAGGAGGGGTTGTCAGTCCATGAAGGTTGGGGAAGACATAAAATGTAATAGTAACATATTCCAAAATGTCATGTAAGGAGTACTAGTGGTCTTCAAACCCTGGTATTTTGGTCTCCAAGCAACTGCTATAACCATTATGCCATGCCTCCAAATAGGATCCTAGCATCTGCAGGGTGAATATGTCTAACCCCCTGCAATAGGCTGCAGCAGAGCCAATAAAGCAATGTTCTCAGAAGAGCATGATGGGGAATAGCATGTTAGCAGACCCAAAGTGTGGCCAGAACACATAACAAAGTAGAAGGGTGTGTGTCTGCAAGTCACAGCAGAGCCTGGACTGTTACAGGCAGGGAAATGACCTGAGTAGTACACAGGCCCAAAATGAACAAGTGGGAATCAAATCCTTGTCCTCTGCTTATGAAAGCACTGCATTAACCAGTAAGCTACACCACCACACCTCTGCACAGCAATATCTGGTTTCAAAAAGACTGCAGGTCACTGCCTAAAATGTCTGCTGTATGTGCCAGTATAGGTTAGCCCCTCCAGTACACATGAGGTACTGCACATGTGGAACAGCAGTCTGCAGCTGATCACAAAATGGAGAATGCACTGATCCATCACATCAGCTCAGTAAGATGCACTGATAGTATGTGCTACAAGCACATAACAACTACAAACCATGCTACTGAGCAATTTCAGTGGTCACCCTGAGGGTGAGGATAGATGCCCAGCACCTGGTTCCCAGAGCTTGCACTGCTAGAGATGGTCTCTGTTGGTTGTACTGCAGATCTGCATCACTACTAGTGTGTGGCAGGTATTGTTTATAGTGTGTTATGCCAGTCTACTGGTTGCCTACAGAATTGCAACATGCCGTAGGCACCTGTCACATCCTGGCTTTGTGTCCTGCCTCTATTGGGCAGAAATCCTCCTAGAAAAGTGCATGTCAATGCCCAGTGTTGCAGCAGCCAATGCCATGGATATCAAATTCAGTGGCGGCTTCTTAGCTTGCAGGGGGCTGCTGCTACTGCCTTGACCACAGCAAGCAGGTCTGTAACAACTGCAGTCCCAACCATGTGGGACCAAAAATCCACCACAGTAAACTGCACCTGCTACTCACCACAGGGCTGTTTCAGCCATGCACATATCAACTGCAACCAGGCAGCACACAATGCACATACACATGCACAGAATGACCATGTATACCCTGGCTTAGGGCAAACAGCACAATCATCCAGCATAGTAATTGGGCTCTTAAGACAGATAGAATACCCACATCACTGGAGCTAGTCACTATATAGCACTAGGTGGATACCTAGCCATGCCAAGGTCACACATTGGTCATAGTGAGAGTGCCCTGTTAGTGTGAACTGCTGTGGCTGCCCAGGCCATGCACATGGCAGATGGGTACCATGAAGTCTCAACCATTGACCCTACCTCCGATGCAGACACATTCTGGGTAAACTGCTCTGTTTCAAGCCATACCCACAATCCTCTGCTCCTCATCACACACATTTGCAAACTAACACCAGGAACAGCCCAGGCCAGAGCTACTCAAATCCAGTCCTGGAGGTCCGCAACCCTGCAGGTTTTCGGGATATCCCTAATGAATCTGCATGAGATATATATGCATTAGAGATATCCTGCCAATCTGACTGGTTTGTGGCCCTCCAGGGCTGGATTTTGAGACCCCTGTCTTACACCTATGTCATTTAAGATTGTGAGTAGGCAAGGTACAGATGTCCTAGACATCAAAAGGGTAGATGGAATGTGTCACATTTCTCCTCGATTCTCACCACCACCAAAAAGTTGTCTAATAGACAATATTTTGGTGGTGGTGAGAAGCAAGGAAGAATGTGACAAATTCTATCTAACCTTTTTGATGTCTTGGACATCTATACCTTGCCCACTCACAATCTTAAATGACAGAGGTGTAAGGCAGGGGTCTCCAAATCCAGCCCTGGAGGGCCACAAACCAGTCAGGTTGGCAGGATATCTCTAAGGCATATATATTTCAGGCATATTCATTAGGGATATCCCGAAAACCTGCAGGGTTGCGGACCTCCAGGACTGGATTTGAGTAGCTCTGGCCTAGGCAGTGTGAGGCACAGTGCAGTCCAGAAGGCCACAGAACTCTGCAGTTTGCAGAGGGGAGAGAGACTATTTAAGCGTTAGCAATGTCATCCACTGACAAGGGAGTCCAAGATAGTGATAGTAGTGCTCCATTAGCAGCAACAGCATGGTGCTCATGTAGAAAAGGGCACCATGCTGATGATGCAAATGGGGCACAGGGGGTGGCACAGTGGTCATGCAGTGGGGGTGCTAGTGGACATGGCAGACTAGGCAGCTGCCTGGGTGGCACAGAGGGGCATAAGAATATATGTTCAGAATATATGCCATACTGTGTCAGACCAAGGACCTTCAAGCCCATTATCCTCTATCCAACAGTGGCCAATCAGGGGCACAGATACCCAAGTGGGTCCCAAAAGGACACCCATGGTCAAAGAGGCCTGTATTTGGCCAAGCAGCTGATCCTCAGTGTCCTCCGAATAAACGTATAATGACCTTTCCTCCAGGACCTTGACCAAACCCTCCCAAAGCCCAGCTATATGAGGAGCTGTCACAACATACACTGCCACTGTGTGCCAGTGTTTGCCAATGCATTGAATGACAAACTATATGCCCCAATGTGTCTGAAATGCGTTACACTCTAGCGGCAGTGCCTGTCCCCTAGTCTCCCATACTGTGATGGCATTAACAAACATGAACCATGCCACACCTTTCAGTACTGCATTGACCCCTATCATATCTCCCCCCAGCCATGTCACCAACAGGTTGAGGAGGCCTAACCTTCGTAAACTCCTCACATAGGGAAATCTTTCCATCCGCAGCACCATCTGTGATATCAGTGACAGTGGTGGAACATAGACATACTGCTGGTGTGGAACTGTGATGTGCCACATGGGGTAGTCCAAGGGACATGGCACCCTTGGCAGAGATGCCAGCGGCCCCACCCCCAGTGCCACTGAACCCAGCAGTGGCTGCCATCCTCCCCCCAAAACGTATCAGTGGCAGGCGGTGATGGGGCTCCTGAATAGGCAGCTGGTGGGGGGTGGCTGCATGGCCATCCATGTGTGCCCCTGCCCCCCATCTGGCCCTAGTACCCAAGCTGCCAGTATGTTTAACATGCTGGAACTGTGACCACCACCACTGACAGTGCATCAGCAGGTCTGCATGGTGGGGTGTTGGTGGTGGTGTGGCCAGCTGAAGGGAAGCATGTCAGCAACAGAAGCTGTTACTTCCCCCCTCCCCCCCACCACAAGGCAGTACTGTGGTGCAACACACACAGTTGGTGTGTATATGTGTGGAAGGTCACAAGTTCAGGTCCTTGCTGGGGTTTCTTTATTTCATCTTCCTGTGGACAAGGTTTAGCTGACAGTGTAAGTACAGCTCCAGCATGTGCAACACCCAAGGAGGCAGCCAACAAGGGTGGAAACACCCACCAGCAGCACTGACAGGCTCTATTATCTACAGCTGGTTGGAGCCTAATAGCAGATAGAAACATAGAAAAATGATGACAGAAAAAGACCACATGGCCTATCTAGTCTGTCCTTCCATATCAACAACTACAACAGTCCCCTTTTCTCCTTTAGTGATTCTCTGCGTTTGTCCCATGCTTTTTTGAATTCAGATACTGCCCTCATCTCTACCACCTCCACTGGGAGACTATTCCACAGATCCACCACTCTTTCTGTAAAGAAATAGTTCTGCATATCACCCCTTTCACTCTCATCCCATGTCCCCTCGTAGCAGAACTTGGTGAGGCCTTGGCACGGTAATAGTTCCTGCAAACAGAGCACACATTATCAGTCCTTGAGCTGACATTGAGACAGGAGTGTCAAGTAGGAAAGCCAATCATTTCCACTTTATACATTGTAAGTTTTTGTACAGTGCGCCAATGAGAGTATATGCGTGTGTGTGTGTGGCTCCCTTTTGTCCTGTGGCTTTCTGCACTGCTCTTTGGCTCACAATGCCGAGGTATTCCCAGCCTGTTTGGAAAATGTGAATAAGACGAGGCAGAGGATTGTGGGTATCGCCTGAAACAGTGCAGATTGGCCTGGATGTGTCTGCCACAATGGTAGGGTCACTAGCTGAGATGCAATTATGCCCATCTGCCATGTACATTGCCTGAGTGGCCACTGTATGTCATGTTGAGATGGCACTCTCACTATGACCAAAAACTGACCATGGCATGGCTTTGTTTCCACACAAAGGTGTTATAATGTCTGGCTCCAGTGATGTGGATGCATTCTCTGTCTGGGGATGCCCATCACTGAGCAAATGACTGGATGTCAATGCTGAGTACTCCAAGACAGGGTGCTTGTGGTTGCACTATAGACATACTGTGTGTACTGACCAGCAGACCAACTGCAGGTGGTTTGTGCTTGGCTGATACAGTACAGCCCAGTGAAAGGAAGCAGGGGAAGTCTTACTGCCTGTGCTGTAGTCAATTGCTAGTTCTCAATGATTGAGGCAGCAGTGGTTCATGGCTTACTCAGTGGGGCAGGGGCAGCTCATGGCAATCTGCTGCTTGAGATGAGGGATGAGATGGTGCCCCACCCCCCGCAGGGGGGATCTTTCTCAAAACTCCAGTCAGGGATGGGACAGAACTGAACTGAACCAAACCAAAAAGCCAATTAGATAATGTGGAGCAAATGCAAGATGTTCACATACCAAGGAGCTGAAAGAAATAGTGAGCACCACAGCAGTTTATAACTCCAAATTATAATTCATTTGCATTTTGTTGTCATAAACTGCGTTATGCTGTTTGCTTTTTCTTTTTCTTTTTGAACATATATTTTGCATTCACTGGCCTACCTTGCACAGTCCTGGCTCTACTGTGACCTGTAGACAGTCATTCTTCTACATTTCTATGCATTATGGCCACAAGTTGGGTAGCCCAACATGGCATTCCCCATCATGGACATCTGTGAGCATGGCTTTAGTGGCTCTGCCACGGCACATTGCAGTAGGTCAGTGATTATACGCAGCAGATGTCTGGGTCAACTGGTATGGATGCGTTTTCTGTTTTGCATCAATGTGACCTCCCAACTTTATGTAAAGAGGATATATCTTCGAACATTCAGGCACCTAACACTTATTGCATAGCCATCCCCTGCACTGGTCTGTCATCATTACTTGCCCCACATGGGGCAAAAAGGTTCAACTTGTCCCTTTCTATCATGCCACTCTGACAGGTGTATTGCTTTGCAGTTGCACAGGTTGAGACACCAGTCCCACCCACATAAATGTATGTACCCCATGTAAATACATTTGTACCCCATGGCACTGCTACATTTGGTCCACACATACCAAATGCTTTTGGCCTGTATGATTCCATATATACACCCACCATGCATACTGCAAACACTCTACTTGGAAAATCCTGGCACAGCCCTGCACCCACCATTTGACCATCAGGGAGATTCATGGTGGTGCACCTTACTGGCAGTAAGCTGCCCCACCATGGCCATCAGGGGTCATTTACAGCAGTTAATCATATCATGCACACCTCTCTTGTGACTGTTCCACATGAACACTCATAGACAATCCTCCCTTTGCTGCCCACATCAGGAACATGCTGCCTCCACTCAGACACTGTCCTGGCCTTTAGCATGCCACATACTGACAGTATATCTGGATACATGTCCACACCTCACAGACACTATAATGTAGCTTACAGCATGGTGTATGCTTTCAGGAGCATCTAAGACTATACGCCTGTCACAGCACCCCCTGCTGCTGCATCCCCTCTGATGACTCCGCTGCCGCCATCACCCAGCCATGATACAGCCAATACCCACACTGACCATCATCACTAGGCAGTCGTCTATTTTGCCTAGTCAACAGCATAGGCCTGCTGTACAGTCAAACATGCTCATCACACATACAGCCACATTGCCAGGCATCAGGTGAGACAACTCCATCAATTTATTTATTTAAATTTTTTTATGTACCATCTTTCTATGATTCAAGACGATTTACATGGAACTCAAATAACAGTGTAAATACAGCTGTTTTATATAGAACTGTAACTTATTAAAAACTGTGCTTGCATTCATACCTTCTCCTATGGCTTCCTTGCCCCCCTTTCAGTATTTCAGAGGCTTTCCTGCATTAAGGTGCATGCCAGACACCTTCCTGCAACATGTTCTGTTACCGCAGGGTAAGTATCCACTACCACCCATTTACACAGCATGTGCTGTTACCTCACGGTAAGTGACCACTACCACCCCTTAATGCCAGACCGCCTCTAACACGCTCAGCACACTTACTGCATAATTACCCCTTATCGCTGCCATTAACACACGGAAAAGACTGCTCCCTTACCGCCATTTAGTAAACATACCCCTTAGAGGTGAAATAATGAGTTATTATGCTTGGGAAAAAAGAAAAAAGAAAAATTGGAATTAACTCAGCTAGAACTTCAAATTCAAGAATTGGAAAAAAAGCATATTAAACTCACTACCCCACAAAATCTACATTCATTAACCCAAGCTACATATAAATACAACTCCTTAACTAGTCTACACGCCTATATGGACTTCTTCATTTACAAAACTGGACACTACATCGGTGATAATAAAATAGGTAGATCCTTGGCTCAATACCTAAAAGGAAAACACAGAAAACATATTATCACCTCATTGTGTGATACCAATTCCAATATTCATATGAACCAATCTGACATAGAAAATATTTTCCAATCCTTTTTGGAACATTTATTTAATTCAGATACTGATAAAGATAATGATCTATGGGGTATGTTTACTAAACTGCGGTAACGTAGCAGCGGCTACATTAACGCGCGTTAGGTAATGTTAATGCACCCTATGTAATGTTAACACGCGTTAACGTTATGTTAACACGCGTTAACGGAACCTAATGCGCGTTAGCGTTCCCAGCCGTGGTAAACACTGCAGAGGGTGGAGAGAGGGCAGAAAGAAGGGGGGAAATGGGCGGGGAGTGGGCAGGGAGAGGCTCCCATGACACCAACGTGGGGAACTGAAGGGCTGGAAACTACCGCGAGTGAAAACCTGGCATTAGATGCACATTTTCAGGAGAGACCATTTCAGTGTCAGCAATGTACAGCCTAGGCAGGGAGCCCGAGAAGATGATAGTAGTGCTCCATCTGTAGCAACAGTATAGTGGCCAAGTATGAAAGGCCACTATGGTGATGGTGCAAATGGGGCATAGGGGGACTGCAGGTGGGACATGCAGTGGGGGCAGCTGGGGCACAGGGTGAACTAGGTCGTCGCCCAGGAGGCACATAGGAACATAGAAACTGGAAATCAGCAGGACAGCAGCTGACCAGGGCCAAACATGCCCAGTAATCCATGTTCCACAGTGTCCCATCCAGGGGACAATACCCAGCAAGTACCCCAAAAGTCACATAGGTACCACTATGCCTGTAATAGATCAAGCAGTGCACATCTGGGGACCACACTAACAAGGGTCCATAGACCACACCCAGGATGGGTCCCAAACAGTTCTCAGACCCAGCTAACTGAACACATTTTACGACAGCCCCTAGTAAGGCATTGCAGGGTGTGCCCATACGTTGTTGGAAACATATATACACCCAGTAGGCCAAACTGGGTACACCGTACCTGAGGTGCAAACCCTAGAATGTCCACAGTCGGCAGTAACAACACACTCCACATACATCTAACCTGTCCACCCTAGCCAAAGGTTGCTAGAGCACCAGCCTGACATCCCCTCAGCCATCACTCCCCCATGTGGAAGGGACATAACATTGGTAGGCAGTGATTGGGGATATGTGGATGTCCATGTATGCCTCGCCACCCCAGACCCCGCATCCTAGGCATCCGCCTACCTGCACAGCGGATGGCCTGGGACCGCGTACAACTAGCACCGACAGCATATGGTCATGTCGGCATGGCAGGGGGGTGTGTGTTTATGCTGGAGGGAGAAGTGTCACCCGCCTGCAGTGGACCTAGGCCATGCCCTGTACCAGTATGTGGTGTGCAGTGCAACAGAAAAGGTCTGCCTGAAGAAAGTAAGGGTAGCCCCCAGGGATCGCTACTCCTGTGTGGCAATAGTGTGGTGCAGTACACACAACCAGTGTGTCCAGAAGCAAAGGGTCACAGGCTCAAGTCCCAGCAGTGGATTCTACAGAGCATCTCCCCACATTTTACCCTACAATGCAGATACAGCATTGATATGTGCGAACCCCAAAGCCGCGTCGAACAGGGGTCAAAACACCCACTCACACAGGCTGCACTATCCAAAGCTTCATGGAGAGTCAGGCTGTTGGCCCCAGCACGGAGCTGCAGTTATCAGCAGAACACTACTACTACCCCCTGCACAGTTTAGCAATGTCGGCACTGTGATCAGGACCAGTGTGGCGAGCAGGATTGCCAACCACCCCGATTATTGCACAATGCTGCAATAGGGGTGTGTATGTCTATCAATTGTTTTGTGGCTGCCTACACCGCTCTGGGCCCACAATGTCCCACTGTTACCAGAGTTAGCCTGAAAATGTGCATAATGAGGAGCAAGGTATTGTGGGTATGGCTCGGACAGGGTGGATTGGCAGGATGCATCTGGACAATGGCTGGGACACTGTAGTGCCTGACCACCACCTGCATGGACAGGGTGGCCAAAGCATGGCATGCTGTGAGGTCACTCTCACTCTGACCGAGCAGTGACCATGGCATATCTATGTTCCCACATTTTGTTCAACACTATTTGTTTTCAGTTATACTTGTGTGTTCTCAGTTCTGGGGCCCAATCGCTAAGATACTGGCTTGGTGTCTGTACTGTACAGCCCATCTCTGGGTACACAGGGCTCCCCTGTGAGCATGCTTTATGGACTAGCTAGTGGACAGTCTGCAGTTAGTCTGTGCATGGTTGGAACACCTTGTAGGGTGCTGCAAGGGCAGTCTGACTGTGCTGTCTGCAGGTGAATGACAGACCGTGTTATGGGGCAGTTGAGGTTTCCCTGGCTTATCCCAAGCATTACTGCTGCTCTGCCACAGTCATAGGTATGGCTCTGGCCCACCAGCTCTGGAGGGCTGTCCTCTGCAAGCAGGACTGCAGTTGCTTGTCCTACAGCCAGGGCTCAGGCACCTGTCCCTCCACTCCCTCACTTTGACCCGCAGAGACAGTGCTACATCCACCTTATGCAAGTCCAGACACCTCTCTGCCCTGATAACAGGTGCCCATGGCAGCCAGACCCTAACACTGGGTATGCATTAATCTGGGTGGTGTCTGGCCCCACAGGGCCACTTGTGACTGCGGGACACAGAAGTATTTTCAGTTGCACTGCTAAGAACACCTGGCACATACTGGCAATGCTGGAGATATGCAGCAAGACCTAGCTCTAGCACCACATGTACTGCGGACCTAGTGCTGGACACCCATCCTAACCCTCAGGGTGAACACAGAACCTGCACAATGGCATGGTCTGTAGCTACTCTGTGCCAGTATCACGCACTGTCAGTCCGTCTTACCACGCTGCAGTACCAGAGAGGTGCAGACCCCATCTGGTAATCAGCTGTAGACCGCTGTTCTGCATGTGCATTGCATCATGGGTGCTGGTGGGGTTACCCTATCCTGGCACACAGAGCAAACGGTTTGTGCGGTGACCTGCAGTCCTTCTGTACCCAGCCATTGCTATGCAACAAGCCATAGAGGTATAGTCTACTGGTTAGTACAATGACATTCTAAACAATGGTCATGAGTTTGATTTCTCGTTGTTCCCTCTTTTCATGCCTATCCAACTCAGATATTTTGCATGCCTGTAACAGAAATACCTTTGCAGATCCGTGCTGCCAGCCCATATTACCCTCACCACTGTTGCCAACAATCCTTCGGTCCATCTTTCTGCGTCTGTCAGCTGTGTAGAGTCCTGTCTTACTGTGCAGGCTGCCACCCCATGTCCTGCGCTGGTACCCTTTCCTGAATTGCGCCTCTTCATGCTTGCCTCACCTGTGCCTGATCTGCATAGCACCACCACTCCTCTGACCACCTATCATTGTAACTATCCTGCCACCTCCGCCTCCACTGGCGGACACGTATTCCCATCGTCTGCCACCAACTGTCTTTCCAGTACTTTACATTGCCAACACCCTGTGCTGTGATACAGTTGCCCCCACCATGTTTGTCAACAGTACTGGCAGCCA
This sequence comes from Ichthyophis bannanicus, assembly GCA_033557465.1. Classification (NCBI taxonomy): domain Eukaryota; kingdom Metazoa; phylum Chordata; class Amphibia; order Gymnophiona; family Ichthyophiidae; genus Ichthyophis; species Ichthyophis bannanicus. The sequence goes on from CM066034.1 coordinate 382,212,984, forward strand.
CATGGGATGCCTGCAAATATGGCAAGGTCCAGCATCTCCCAGCTCTCCTTCCTTCACTCACCTGTTCATTGCCTTTCCTCAGTGCTCTATCTAGTGTTAGGGCTACATCTGTCTCTGTGCCTCACAGGTCATGTATGTCATGCTGAAGCACCTTGCAGCCCTTAGGGCACACTAACTTAGGGCACCGTAACCTTGTTATGCCACCTTAACCTATGGTTCCATAGCCCAGGGTGTCTTCTACAGTGGCTTGTCCAGGGGTGCCTAATACGGCATTTAGCCTAAGGAGTCCTATAGTGCACCTTATAAGGCAACTTACAAGGCCCCTTATAAAGCACCTTACTTATAAGGCACCTTGTAAGGCGCCTTGTAACATGTGTTAGCTGATAAGGCTTTCTGTAACGATGCACCACCCATGTCTTTATATGGGCATTTGTACCTTTACCACGAAACCTAACGTGGGTGACATTACCACAGTTTAGTAAACATACCCCTATGTGATAAATTTCTCAGTTCCTTGAATTTTTCTAAACTACACCCCCCAGCACAAAATGAATTAGGATCTGGAATTACTACAAAAGAAATAAATTAAACTATTAAATCCTTTCCATTTTTTAAAACTCCAGGCCCTGATGGATTCACTGCAGAATTTTATAAAACTTTTTCTGGTATTCTTAATCCCTTCCTCTTAGATCTATATCAGCGCTGGTATCCTTTCCTGAATTGCGCCTCTTCATGCTTGCTTCACCTGTGCCTGATCTGCAGAGCACCACCACTCCTCTGACCACCCATCATTGTAACTATCCTGCCACCTCCGCCTCCACTGGCGGACACGTATTTTTCTGGTATTCTTAATCCCTTCCTCTTAGATCTATATCACTTATATATACTAAGCCAGAACAACGGAACTTCACTCAAGCTCAAATTGTTCTTATACCTAAACCTGGTAGAGACTCTAATTATATCTTCAATATTACAGACCCATTTCACTATTATATTTGGAATACAAAATTCTAATTAAAATTCTTGAAACACGTATTAACAAAGTCCTGCCTTCTTTAGTTCACAAAACTCAAATTGGATTTATGAATGGAAGATACATAGGCGATAATATAAGATTATTTTATGATCTTAAACATCCATTTCCATCAATTGCCTTATTAGATGCAGAAAAGGCATTTGATGGACTCAAATGACCTTATCTTTATAAAGTAATTGGTTTCATTTGGGAGATGATTTCCTACAATGGAAAAAGTAACTATATTATAATCCCACGTCCCACTGTAGAGTCAACAATAATATTTCTAAATTAATACAGCTTCATCGTGGAATCAGACAAGGATGTCCTTTAACCCATCTACTTGTTAATTTAGCCCTTGAACCATTGTTAATAGCAATACGTCCCATCCTCACATTACTGGTATAAAAACCAAACATACTGAAACCAATCTTGTGGCATATGCTGATGATCTTTTACTTTTCTTAACAAACCCCCAAATTTCTATTTCTAATCTTATTGACACTTTTAATGCTTTTTCAATATTTTCTGGTTACAGAATTAATTGGGATAAATCTGAAATAATGCCACTCAGTGTTCATAAAACAAAAATATCAAAACTCCAAACTAGGCACAGAAAAATATATTAACAAAAAAGCAAATAAACACAGAAGAAAATTTACTATTATCTAAACCACATGTGAGAGAAAATAAAAAAAGCCAAACCTATTTGGGTTTAAAATAAATTCAATTATAGAGGAAAAAAGACCTCAGCCAACCCTCCAGCCAATAAACAGGAGGAAGAGCCTATCAAAGGACAGTCATGTCACAATAATCGAAAAGACTCTACACACATCAATGGTCAAAAAAAATCCTCTATACAAAACCCAAACAGGTACGGCATCCCAAAAAATTAGACAGCCACAGCACGGCAAAGTAACAGTATGACAGCAAGAAACTGCATGAAACATCAATACTGCAAAAATAGTTTGAAGGACTTATCCGAAAAGCAGCAAAACATCCAGGGAATGCACCGCAGCAGTCATGAAGAACAGTAGAACTCAAAGTAATGAACCGCAGCAATCAAGTTTTTACTGCGAGCCCCGACACCAGGTATTTCGCCTCATGACTTCCTCGGGGAGATCAAAATGTAGCATGCTGTTCAAATAAACTGAAACGTGCTGGTCCTAAAAAAACAAAATATTTAAACTGTCACATGTGAAAAGCAAAGCAAACAATGCCGTTTGAAAAAACATTCAAGACAGCAAAAAAGGAACCAAGAAACTTAGGGGTATGTTTACTAAACCGTCTTAATGTGCGCTCCATGACGTTATCGCGTGATAAGGTACCTTATCGCGCGATAATGGTGCTTTACAAGGCGCACAGGTACCTTATTGTGCGATAACGCGCGCTGCGGCGCAAACGAGCGCTGAAGGCGGAGAAAGGCTCCCGGAGGGCGGAGGAAGGCTCCCCATGGGCGGAGAGAAGGGGTCAATGGGTGGAGAGTGGGAGGGGAGAGGCTCCCCGCACACTAACGCTGTGAAATCCGAGGCTGAAAACTAACGCCAGTGAAACCCTGGCTTTAGAGCTGATTTAAAGGGAAGAGAAACCATTTCTGTCAGCAATGTACAGCAAAACCAGGGAAACCAACCAAAAAGTGATAAGTGTGATACATGTGCACGGAACAAAAGTGCAAATAAACATTGAAAATGACCCCAACAAAATCTAAAGAAAACATAACCAAGCTGGGCAATAGTGATATTAATGGGAAACAGCAAAAAACACTCCCAAGAAAGCTCCAAAAAAAAGATATGAATTTTGGAAGGGTCTACGCTCCGTCCCCATACAAGGTGAATGATCCCACAGCGAAATAGCACTGATCTGGGTTTCCCTCTCCATTGGAAGGTTTCCTATGGCATGCACATGTTCCACAACAGCAGAGTGGGCATATCGGAATGGGCAACTGGACAGATGCTGGGAAAGGGGACATAGAGGGCTGCAGATGGCACATGCTGTACTGCAGCTGGGCCACAGTGCGGACTAGGGTGAAGCCTAGGTGGCCCATAGGAATGCTGAAACAGTAGAGCAGCCAGATAGCAACTGATGAGGGCCCAGCATGGGCACGAGTATGCTTCCCACAGTGTCACAGGGGATAGTACCCAGCAGGTACCCCCAAGGGCACAGAACATTGGCAGGCGGTGATGGGGGGAAGAGTGGACATCTATGCAGGCACCCCTATCCCAGAACCTGCACCATAGGCAGCCGCCTACCCGCACACTAGATGGCCTGAGACTGAGCTCCACCAACACCACCAGCAGAAGGGCATGTCAGCAGAGTGGCAGAGTAGTACTGGTGGTGGAGGGGCAGTGGCAGCTGCCCAAAGCAGACCGTGGCCTAGCCCTGTGTAGGTGGGTGCCATGCACTGCAACAGACAGGCCCTGTCTGATGAACAGTCATGGTATCCCCAGGGAATGCACTGTCTCTGTGTCAACATGGTGGTGCAGTGCACACAGCCAGTGTGTTCAGGAGCAGAAAGTCACAGGTTCAAGTCCCAGCTGTGGCTCTTGCCAACCCAGTCCCCATATTTTACCCATTACTAAAACGTGCTAATACAGATAGAACCTTTAGTGCAGATGACGTAGACATGCCCAAAACACCTACTTTTTACCCTACAGAGCACTGACACCATAAACATGCGCATTACCTAGAGCAGAGTCTCCCAAATGCAGTCCTGGAGGGCCAAACACCATTCAGGTTCCATGCTGCCTCTAATAAATTTGGCTGTGCTGCATTGCTATGCACCGCCCCCATGGTATGCAGATGTATCTCAGGCATATTCATTAGGAACAGCATGAAAACCCGAACAGTGTTTCGCCCTCCAGGACTGGAGTTTGGAACCTCGTCCCTAGAGCAGCGGCCAACAGGGGCAGACACACCCGCACCCACAGGCTCCATTATCCCAAGCCTCCTGGAGAGGCAGGATATTGGGCCCTGGGTGCATCTCCCCATACTAGCACTTGCATACCTTAGCAATGCCACCCTAAACATGGGAAAAATATACACAGCTATCAAAAGGTTGCTATGATAACTGGCAGATAGCAATTCCTACGTTAAGCACAATTGGTTGATTGAGCTGCATCATAGCAACCTTTCTGATGTCTGTGGAGTGTGCCTCAGGTCTGGTGTCTGACAGAGTGACCCCAACAGTATTGCATACCATAGCCATGCCTGCACTGTGCCCAGGACTGGTGTGGTGGCCAGGGCTGCCAAACACCTCTATAGTTGCACTATGCTGGCATAGGTGTGTGGAGTGTGTGTCTGTCTATCCAGTGTGTGGTGGCTGCCAACACCCTCCACAGCCCACACTGCTAGCACTGTTGCCAGTATTGGCCTGCCAATGTGCATAATGAGGAGCAAGATACTATGGGAATAGCCTGGATAGGGTGGTCTGGCCTGGCTGCATCTGCACAGGGCAATGACTCGGACATTGTAGTGCCCAGCCACCATCTGCACGGACAGCATGTCCTGCTGGGAGGTCACTCTCACCCTGACTGAGCAGTGACCACGGCATGGCTAGGTTCCCCCATAGCGCTATATAGTGTTTCTCTCATGTGATATCTATGGGTTCCCTTTTGGAGCCCAATCACTGACTTATCTGCTTGGCGTGTGTGCTGACATCCCAGTTCTGGGTGCATGCATCTACTTCAGGAACATGCACTATGGACTAGCTAGCAGACTGTCCGCAGCTAGTATGTGTCTTGCTGGAACACCTTGCAGGGTGCAGTGGCTGGAGGCTTGCTGCAGGAGAATAACAGATAGTGGTGGGGCGCAGCAGAGCATTTCCAGGCCTAATGTCTGTCTGCTTTTGCCTTATGGATGTGTACAGAGCTGCATTGACTGCCCTGTAGGGTGTCTGTTCCTCAGCAGGACTGGGGTTGATGGTCTCCTCTACTGCCACCATTGCAGGAGGTGGATCTGTTGGTGGGTGACCCTGTTTCCAACCCTCAGCCCCAAAGGGTGGGTTGGGTGGTGGTATATAATCTGTCTATGGGTCCATAAGGGCTAAACCTGACTGAGAAATACGGATGTATCCAAGGTGTGTCTGCAGGAACTACCTATCTCACACACTAGCACTGCTGGGGACCTGCAGCATGGCCTATTTCTGCCATGGAAGGTGCTGTGGACCTGGTGCTGGGTGCCCCACCTCACCCTCAGGGTGAGCACAGTACCCGCACAATGTGACGGTGTGTAGCTACTCTGTGCCAGTAACACACACGGTCAGTTCCCCCTACCAGGCCGAGGTGCTGTGGGGGTGCATACCCCATCTTGTTATCATCTGTAGACTGCTGATTTGCATGTGCAGTGCATCATGGGTACGGGTGGGTTAACCCTATCCTGGTGATCAAAGCAGACTGTTTGTGTGGTGACGTGCAGTCCTTCTGCAGCCAGCCAGGGGTTTGTTAGCAGCTATAGAGCTGTAGCCCACTGGTTACCTCAGTGCCTGTGGAGCCGGAGGTCATGCGTTCAAACCCACATTGGGGTTTTTTGATAGGGCTGTCTGAAGCATTGTCTATTTTTAATGTACATTAGTGCTGCCAGCAAAAACACCCTCAGAGTACTGTAACCATAAGGTGCCTCAGAAGGCACTTTATAGGGTGCCCTATCAAGCGCCTTCTGAGGCACCTTATGGTTACAGTCCATATCAGGTGCCTTATAAGGTGTCCTATGGAGCGCCTTATAGGGTGCCCTATAGGGACATTATAGGGTGCCGTGGCAGACAGTGCACTTTATAATGTGCCCTATGGAGTGCCTTATAGGGTGCCTTATGCGGCACCTTAGGTTATGGCACGTGAGGGTGTGTTTGCTGGCAGCAATAATTAAAATACAAATAAAATGCCTCAAGAAACTATACTTACATGTCACAGCTGATGCCTCAGCCAGCGTTATGCATTAGGCACACTGGGGGATTGAACTCATGACCCCTGTATCATCAGTCAGTGTATTACCCATTGTGCTACACCTCTGTTTCTATGTTTCCATGTCTGGGCACTTACTTAAGATTACCGCGCGTTAACGTGCTTAGCGGCACTTTGATCGATAATGTGCGCAGCAGTGCACGTTATCGCGCGATAATCCCATTTTGCTACTTTAAGACTGAAACGCCCACTCCTTTTATGGCAGCCTGCACACTATCACCGGGCGCGCGTTAAGACGGTTTAGTAAACATACCCCTTAGATATATCAATGTCTAAGAGCAGGGGAGAAATGCTGGATAGCAAAGCAACTGAAAATTCCAAAAAACGCCGAGAACAAGTACACTGGGCGGGCTCAGTTAAAAAGGACATGCCCTATGACATCAGTGGAAACCCCCCGACAAAGCTGAAAACCGATTGGGCAACACAGAAAAAGTAAACGTGAGACACCTCCACATATACTATGGGGTATGTTTACTAAACAGCGCTAATGTCACAGCGGCAATGTTATCGCGCGATAAGTAATTTTATCGTGCGATAATATCACGCGATAACATCACTGATTGTGCGATAACATCACTGATCGTGCAATAACGTCACTTATCGCGCGATAACTTCACTTATCACGCGATAACGTCTCCGGCAGTGTTAAAGCGCACAGAGAGTGGAGTAAGTTATTCCAGAGGGCGGAGAGAAGGGGTCAATGGGCGGAGAGTGGGCGGGGAGAGGCTCCAGGCACACTAATACTGTGAAATCAGGGTCTGAAAATTAACGCCAGTGAAAACCTCGTGTTAGAGGCACATTTGCAGGAGAGAGAAACCATTTCAGTCAGCAATGTACAGCAAAGGCAGGGAGACCAAGAAAAGTGATAGTAGTGATACATGTGCAGCAACAGCATATTGCCCAAGTACGAAAGGGCACTATGGTGAGGCTGCAAATGGGGTACAGGGGGCTGCAGACGGGACATGGACTGGGGCAGCTAGGGCACAGGGTGGACTAGGCAGATGCCTACCTGGCACATAGGAATGTAGAATCGGAAAACCAGCAAGACAGCAACTGATCAAGGGCAAGCATGTCCATGAGTGTGTGTCCCACAGTGCCACAATGGACATTACCCAGCAAGTACCCCAAAGGGCACATAACATTGGCTGGTGGTGCCGGGGGGAAGCGTGGATGTCTATGCAGGCACCACTATCCCATATCACGCACCATAGGCAGCCGCCTACCGGCACACTGGATGGCCTGGGACTGCGCACCACCAGCACCACCGGTATAAGGGCATGTCATCATGGTGGCGGAGGGGTGCTGGTGGTGGAGGGGGCAGTGGCATCTGCCCACAGCAGAACAAGGCCAAGCCCTGTTTAGGTGGGTGCCGTGCACTGCCAAAGACAAGGTCTGTCTGACGAACAGTAATGGTATCCCCAGGGAATGACCTGCCTCTGTGGCAACAGTTTGGTGCAGTACACACAGCCAGTGTGTTCAGGGGCAGAAGGTCACAGGTTTAGGTCCCAGCTGTGGCTCCTGCAGACCATGTCCTTTTATTTTACCCAGTACTAAACCATGGTAATAAAGACGGAACCTTTATTACAGATAAAATAAACACGCCATAAATGCCTATATTTTATCCTACAGAGCACATACACCATAGACATGTGAAATTCCTAGAGCAGAGGTTCCCAAATGAAGTCCTGGAGGGCCAAACACCATTCAGGTTTCATGCTGTCCCTAAGAAATATGCTTGAGATGCATTTGTATGCACCGCCCACATTTTATGCAAATGTATCTCATGTATATTCATTAGGGACAGCATGAAAACCTGAATCATGTTGGGCCCACCAGGACCGGAGTTGGGATCCTCTGCCCTAGAGCATAGGCCAACGGGGGCACAAACACCCACACCCACAGGCTCCACTATCCAAAGCCTCATGGAGAGTCAGGCTGTTGGGCCCTGTGCGGAGCAGCATCTAACAATACTAGCACCTGCATACCTTAGCAATGCCAGAAAACCAGTCCAAAGACGTGGGCAGTAAAAAACAAAAAACTTTATTGATCCTTATTCAATAAAGGTAGCCAGAAACCCAACACAGGCCGTGTTTCATATAGTACTTCTTCAGGGGTATTGAGGCTCACTATAAACCATAAAACATCACCATAATTTAAAAATATCAACCATCAAATGACAAATAAATAAATAAATAATAAATAAATAAATAAAACAAATAATTAAAACAATAATAAAATATGAATACAATGTTAATAATAAAGAATAAACTATAAAAACGTACATGAACAACAATATATAAATGTTCAATCATTATACAGGTACTTGTTAAAAATAACATAATAAAATATAACAGATAAAATATAATATAAAAGAAGAGTGCATGTGATTAATAAACATATAGAATAAATAATAGATGTATACACAGACAGTTAAAAATGTACCATTATAAATGAATAAGAATTTCCATAATATATGTGTAAAACCTCAGCTTAAAAAGGAGAAATGAAAGAGAGATGAGAAACTAAAAGGGGAAGGAACAGGAGTGAATCAGAAGCCAAAAGGAACGAATGGAAGCACGTAGGGCCACCATAAAAATCATGCAGATTAGTGAAACTATGGGGTATGTTTACTAAACTGCGGTAACGTTACATAACGTGCATTATGTAACGTTAAAATGTTACATAACGCGTGTTACATAACATTAACGATCGTAGACGTTCCGCGGCGCGGTAAAACACTGCAGAAAGTGGGGAGAGAGTGGAGAGAAGGGGTCAATGGGCGGAGTATGAGCGGGGAGAGGCTCCATTCACACTAATGCACTGATCTGAACAGCTGAATCCTAACGCGATTGAAAACCTGCCGTTAGATGCACATATGCAGGAGAGAGAAACCATTTACGTGTCAGCAATGTACAGCCCAAGCAGGGAGCCCAAAAACTGTGATAGTAGTGCTCCATGTACAGCAATACCATAGTGCCAAAGTATGAATGGCCACTATGGCGATGGTGCAAATTTATTATTTATTTATTTTTATTTATTACAATTTCTTATATACCGCACTATTCGATATCAGCGCGGTTTACATTATAACAAAATGACCAAAACAACAAGCTGTTTGGTTTTACATAAAACAGGAGTACAAACTTGGATAACAGGGGTGAACTATGTACATGAAATAATTACATAGAACAAATGGGGCATAGGGGGCCGCAGGCGGGACATGTAGCATGGGCTGCTGGGGCACAGGGTGGACCAGGCGGGCGCCTAGGTGGCACATAGGAACATAGACACTGGAGATCAGCAAGACAGCAGTTAACCAAGGCCAAACACAATCCACCAATATCTACCTGGTCCACCCTAGCCAATAGTCGCTAGGGCACAGACCTGACATCCCCCCAGCCATCCCTCCCCCATGTGGAGGGGACATAATAGTGGTAGGCAGTGATGGGGGGATGTGAGGATGTCCATGTATGCCCCCCCACCCCAGAACCTGCTCCCTAGGCGGGCGCCTACCTACACAGTGGATGGCCTGGGACTGCACACTACCAGCACCGACAGCAAATGGCCACATCAGCTTGGCAGGGGGGCGTGTGCCCGTACTGGAGGGGGCAGTGCCACCTCCCTGCAGTGGACCTAGGCCATGCTCTGCATCAGTACGTGGTGTGCAGTGCAACATAAAAGGTCTGGCTGAGGAAATGTGCAGGTAGCCCCGGGAATATCATGCATCTGTGGCAACATTGTGGTGCAGTACACCCAGCCAGTGTGTCCAGGAGCAGAGGGTCACAGGTGCAAGTCCCAGCTGTGGTTCCTGCAGAGCATGTCTCTATATTTTACCCTACAATGCAGATACAACAACAACATGTGCAAAGCCCAAAGCAGCAGTAAACAGGGGTGCAAACACCCACTCACACAGGCTCCACAATCCAATGATGCATGGAGCGGCAGGCTGTTGGCCCCAGTATTGGGATGATGTTATCACCAGAACACTACTACTACCCCCTGCACAGTTTAGCAATGTTGTCACTTTGATCAGGACTAGTGTGGCGGGCAGGGCTGCCAACCACCCCTATCTTTGTATAATGCTGCAAGAAGAGTGAGCGTGTTTATATGTCTATCCATTGTTCTGTGGCTGCCCACACTTCACTGAGCCCAAAATGTCCCACTGTTACCAGCGTTAGCCTGATTAGATGCATAATGAGAGCAAGGTATTCTGGGTATGGCCCGGACAGGGCAGATTGGCCAGGATGCATCTTCACAGGGTGTGGGGCAATGGCTAGGACACTGTAGTGCCTGACCACCACCTGCATGGACAGGGTGGCCAAAGCATGGCATGCTGGGAGGGCACTCACTCTGAACGAGCAGTGACCATGGCAGGTCTAGGTTCCCACATAGCGCTCTACACTATTTGTCTCTAGTAATATGTTTGTGTTCCCCAGTGCTGGGGTCACAATCACTGAAATGACTGCTTGCTGCACATAGTTCCTGGTGGACTGTCTGCGGTTAGACTGTGTATGGTTGGAACACCTTTAAGGTACAGTCTGACTGTACTGTCTGCTGGTGACTGGCAGACTGTGGTGGGAGGCACTTGGGGTTTCCAGACCCAACCCCAGCATTGCTGCTGGTCTGCCACTGTCCCAGGCATAGGTATGGCTCTGGCCCACCAACCCTGGAGGGCTGTCTCGTACAAGCAGGATGGAGGTTGCTTCCCTGGGGCAGGGGCACTGTTCTTGACCTACAAAAGGGTGATGTGGGCCCATAGGGGGATGTAGTGTATACCACTGTGACCACTACAGCCACTGCTACACACACCTCATGCAAGTCTAGAAACCCCTCTGCCCTGATAACAGCTGTCCATGTCAACCAGACCCTCACACAGGGTACACACTAATCTGGCTGGTGTCTGGTCCCACAAGGTCACATGTGACTGCAGGATACAGATGGACACCAAATTACCTTCAGCTGCACTGCACAGAACACCTGTCACACACTGGTAGTGATGGGGATGTACAGCAGGACCTATCTCTAGCACCACATGTACTGCGGACCTAGTGCTGGGCACCAACCCTATCCCTCAGGGTGACCACAGAACCTGCACAATGGCATGGTCTGTAGCTACTCTGTGCCAGTATCACACACTGTCAGTTCGTCTTTCCCAGCTGAGGTACTGGAAAGGTGCAGACCCCATTTGGTGATCAGCTGTAGACAGCTATTCAGCTTGTGCATTGCATCATGGGTACTGCTGTGACATACACCATGGAGGTATAGCCTACTGGCTAATACATTGCCATTCTTGGCAGTGTTCATTGGTTCAGTTCCTCATTGTTCCCTCCTCTCATGCCTGTCCTACTCAACTAGTGTGCATGCCTGTAGAGGTCATATTTTTGCAGATCTGCACTTCCAGCCCATAATACCCTCGCCACAATTGCCAACAATCCCTCGGTCCGTCTATCTGCATCTGTCAGCTGTGTAGAATCCTGTCTGCCTGTGCAGGCTGCCAGCCCATGTCCTGCACTGCTACCCTTTCCTGCATTGCGCCTCATCGTGCTTGCCTCGCCTGTGCCTGATCTGCATGGCACCACCTCTGTCTACCCATCATTGTAACTATCCTGCCACCTCCGCCTCCACTGGGGGACACGTATTCCCATCATCTGCCACCAACTGTTTTTCCGGTACTTTACATTGCCAACACCCTATGCTGTGGTAGAGCTGCCCCATCATGTTTGTCATCAGTACTGGCAGCCACATGGGATGCCCGCAGATATGGCAGGTCCAGCGGCTCCCACTTCTCCCTCCTTCACTCACCTGTTCATTGCCTTTCCTGAGTGCTCTATCTAGTGTTAGGGCTACATCTGTCTCTGTTCCGCACAGGTCATGCATGTCATCCTGAGGCACCTTGCAGTCCCTAGGGCACACTAACCTAGGACACCATAACCTTGTTAGGCCACCTTAACCTATGGTTCCATAGCCCAGGGTGCCTTCTGCAGTGACTTTTCCAAGGGTGCCTAATATGGCGCTTATTATAATCACAAAATATTGCTCCACTATCTAACTACTACCAAGTACTGAACAAGATTGGGAACGGGTCTCAGACTTAGTCGGGGAAAGAGCCTAGGAGGTACTGTGCCTCTATGGCTACTAAACCCCTATATTGCATCAAGGACCCGATGTGTTTCCCATCTCTGATTACAAAAAATGTTTTCAAACAAGTGTATTCTTAAATCAGTCGTATCTACAATGATAAAAATCCAAGAACATAGCAAAATGCTTATCTGTGAGCTTTGTTCAAAATTCTATCCCATAGAATCAAAAGGTTCAATCAGTACGTCGTACCTCATCTGAATTATTAAAGTCAATGCTAATTTCATGTAGATATATTCCAGAAGCAAAGAACCATACCTTCAAAAAGTGCTCACTGAATTCGTCTTCACTCAGAGAGACGCCAACGCATGCGCGGTGAAAAAGAAAAGGCTGCCTTTTATCTCCGAGCCGCCACCTGACTGCATAGCGATGGTACTATATTTCAATTTAAATTTAAATTTAAAGAGCCCATACTCCTGCTACCTGTGTGGCCATACAACCATCGTTAATAGAAAATTCAGACAACATTTAGTTATCCCCGTTGATAGTCCTTTATATAAATTAAGAAGTGTAGGCTCATAGCAGATTCTCTCCTCGAGCGATTGACCATTAAAGTGTGATCTCTAGATGCATACTGACCAGTCTACTTGGGCATTCAATCCATCTGGATATACAGTGTGTAAAGTGTAAATCCAACGCTGTTCACACATAAGCAAACTTTGGTCTTTCGTTTTACCCTGGAATCCAGCCGTCACTTGATCTATACAAAATACCCTAAGTTGATCAAATTGGTGCCCGAACTTTAAACAATGAGCCTCTATCGATGCTTCAATCTTCTTACATCGGAGCCGGCTTTGATGTTCATTAATCTGGATTCTGAATGGGCGTATAGTTTTGCCTATGTATAATAGCCGGCATGGGCATTGAATTGTGTACACTACGCTGCTAGAGCCGCATGTTGTCTGTCGCTTCAAAACATAGGTGGAATCATGATATTGAAATTCTGTCAATTCCAACGAGACCTGGCAGATATTGCAATTGCCACATATTTTGTGACCACATTGTTTAGAGACTTCATCTGCCTCCACTGATCTTAGTACTGCCGGGCTCAAAAGTTCCTTCAAATTTTTGTGGCGTTGCCACACACAACAGATTGATTTGTCTTCTAAACCCGGAATACTATGGAGTACGTTCATATGGCGATTCAAAATTTTCTTAAGTTGGCCACTAAAAGGTGAAAACTTAGTTATCAAATTCACTTGTGCCCCTTCAAATCTATCCTTCGGTACGCTCGGTGCTAATAAAAGATCTCTATTATTAAACCGTGCCCGGGTATATGCCTGTTTAATAATTTGCCTAGGGTATCCCCGAGTTTCAAAATTTCATTGAAGAATCTTCGACTGCTCCTTAAAAGCAGCTTCCTCAGAACAGTTACGTCGGTATCTGAGGAACTGCGAAAAAGGGAGGCTGTTCTTTAGTTGAATGGGATGCGCACTGTGATAGTGTAACAAGGCATTTCTATCTACTTCTTTTCTATAGATTGAAGTGGACCAATAATTTTTTCTTCTTGTGACCGCAACATCCAAATAGGTTATTTTGTCCTTGTGATAAAGGTGAGTAAATGGGATGTGAGAATCCTGTTGATTTAACCAACAAAAAAATGAAACTAGAAGGCTCTCCTGACCAGACCACAGCATAAAAATGTCATCAATATATCGTTCCCAAAAAGGGATGTGTTGTTGAAACGGGGATGATGACAACCATTTCTGTTCAAACTCTCCCATTTAGAGGTTAGCTATCGAGGGGGCGCAGGTGGCCCCTATTGCCACCTCAGAATTTTGATGATAAATGTTTTTTTCAAAAATGAAGAAGTTTTCAAAAATTACTAGTCTCATCAATGTAGCCAAAAAGTCCAGGTGTGATTCCATCAAATCTGCTCTACTCCTTAACGTTGACATTGTACTTAAAAAAGCAGCAGTTTGTGGAATATTTGTATAAAGCGATGTAACATCTAATGTAACTAAAAATACTTCCTCATCATTGGCCAATCGAGAATGTTGTGCAAGTAACTGTAAAAAATGTGTCGTGTCCTTTATGTACAATGGGATGGTTTTGAGCAATGGTCTTAAGAATGAGTCAAGATAGGTAGATACAGGTTCCAACACAGTTCCCCTGGTTGACACGATAGGACGTCCTGGGGGGTTGTCCAAACGCTTGTGAATCTTAGGTACCAAATAAAATTTGGCTAGCGACGGACTCTTCACATTAAGATATTGCCATTCTTTTTTGGAGATCAATCTATCTTGTAAAGCTTGAGTTGTTAGCTCTTTAATACGTTGTTGCAACACAAATGTGGGATCTTGCTCCAAAATCGTATATGTGTGAATGTCAGACAACTGCCTATGGGCTTCCAAAAGATATTGCTCTCGGTCCTGCACCACTATAGCCCCACCCTTACCAGTTCTGGACGGGATAAAAGGGACTGTAGTGCCATTCTTTCCTTCCTCGAAAGGGTATTATATACTCCTCTTCCTCTTTGTTCCAATTGTGATACTTCTTTAAGCATCAGATCTCTAAAAAGAAGCAAAGATGAATGGATCGGACCCGGGGGGTTCCATGATGATACCAGGGGTAAAGGCACACGATCTGTTGGAACTGGAGCCTGCCCAGTTGGAGCATTCAATGATGAGAAATAAATCTTCAAATTAAGCTTCCGAATTAGACCTTCAAGGTCTACTCGAAATTGAAACCCATCATGATAAATTCTCGGTACATAGGATAGTCCTTTGTTTAGAAGTTGAGTTTGTTCCACCGTCAAAAGATGCGAAGAGATATTAATTACTAATGAACCCGCATCTAAGGTATGTGCTACATCTATGTTTTGTGCCGTGTGGCACCTCGACCCGATGGTTTGCTTTTTTCTTTCATTTCATTTCTTTTGTTTTTTTCTTTTTGGAATCGTCGTCTCCCTCGCTTAAAAAATCTTCCTTCGAGCACTTACTTGAATCCGAAGAGCAGGAATCGCCTGATGTATCTTCAAAATTCACCCGCTTCCGTTGTAATTTCTCTTTTCTCTTTTGATTCATCCACGGGTAAACATACCCTGTGGTATAATCAGTGTTATCACACACTAATTTACTCAATTTAATTTTCTTGGTATCTTCTTTAACCTTCTCTAATAACTTTTTACTCTCTTCAATGTGTTTAGAAAAAACGTCAGGAGCTATTGAACTCTGCAAATCACTAATATGGACTTCCACTTCCGTTTTTAAAGTTTCCATTGTGGTCTTAGTTATATCTACAAGGAGAACCATCAAATCCCTGGAACATTTATTAAGAACTTGGTTCCATCTATCTACAAAGGAAATGTCAGTGTTATACATTTTCGGTTCTTTGTAAATACGGAGGCTCCGAGGGATCTGTTGTCTCTTGAGATACTCTATTAAGGAAAATCTATGCAATTCTAACTTAACAATGCGTTTTTGTATTTTGTGAACGGAATCCCAATCCACTTTCAAGCTGTGGTCCTCGATGTCACCTTCTGATGAAAACGGTGTGGTCTCTTTGCATATATCTGAAATATAATCTTCCGTGAAACTCAATGTGTTCTTCCATGACCCTTCCATTATTGTGTAAAACAGCCAAAAATCGACGGGTTATTAGAGCAATCAAAACTATAATCACAAAATATTGCTCCACTATCTAACTACTACCAAGTACTGAAAAAAATTGGGAACGGGTCTCAGACTTAGTCGGGGAAGGAGCCTAGGAGGTACTGTGCCTCTATGGCTACTAAACCCCTATATTGCATCAAGGACCCGATGTGTTTCCCATCTCTGATTACAAAAAATGTTTTCAAACAAGCGTATTCTTAAATCAGTCGTATCTACAATGATAAAAATCCAAGAACATAGCAAAATGCTTATCTGTGAGCTTTGTTCAAAATTCTATCCCATAGAATCAAAAGGTTCAATCAGTACGTCGTACCTTATCTGAATTATTAAAGTCAATGTTAATTTCATGTAGATATATTCCAGAAGCAAAGAACCATACCTTCAAAAAGTGCTCACTGAATTCGTCTTCACTCAGAGAGACGCCAACGCATGCGCATCACTCAGAGACGCCGCGCATGCATAATATGGCGCTTAGCCTAGAAGGCCCTATAGGGCACCTTCTGAGGCACCTTACAGGGCACCTTACATGGCACCTTATAAGGCACCTTACAGGGCACCTTTAAGGCACCTTACTAGGCACCTTATAAGGCACCTTACAGGGCACATTATAAGGCACCTTACAAGGCACCTTACAAGGTGCCTTGCTAGGCGCTTTATAAGGCGCCTTGTAACGCTCATTATTCTAAGGCGCCTTGTAATGCGCATTCTCTGTCAGCTTGCTGTAACGATGTACCGCCCATGCCTTTATATGGGCATCTCTACCTTTACCGCAGAACCTACCACGAATGACATTACCGCAGTTTAGTAAACATACCCTTATGAGAGCTTATAAGAATTATATAAGGTTACTTTTAGGGCATATTTATCACCACTCGCAATTTACATTGGTATATTAGGCCACAATCGTGCCCTTAGGTTATTTTTTATTCACACTATAAGACCAGCAAATACTGTGCAATAAAAAACAGTGTTAGAAAGTAAAGAATTGTATTATTAGTAAAAAATACATAGACATTTTCTTCACCGCTCACTGTTTACTGTGATAAATTATGCCTTGGTGGTGCGACTGGGTCATTTTTAATCCGCCCTGTAAAAGCCCTTAATATACCATACTAAAAACCATCATTGGAATTAATATTTAAAAAATATGACTAGCGACGTGATTACGTGAAAGTGCACTGGGTACACAACATATGGTTGATATCCTGCAGACAAAATCAAAAATTAAAACATTCCAGTTACTTGTACATACTCGAAGGATATAAAATGTTTACTATATATATAAAACAATGCATGTGGGGTTCGAGGCAAACATGCACCGGATCGCATCTACCAATACTTTAATTAAAAGTGCAGATATGAAATATCACCATTTTAGACATTTAAATTTAAAACCAACCGTCAGTTGGAAATTATCAACCATAAACGCTAGAAGAAAAAGGATTTTAAAACCTGAGGAAATATTTTCTGTAGCACGGAAGGCAACGCCAAGCTGAAAACCACTATATTAATGTAAAAAGATGCCAGCACATGCGCTGTATAATGCGTTCCAAACCGCAGGTGAAAAACGTTTACTGTGGCGAACCTACATTATAAAATAAAACAATCTATTGTACCCATATAGTTACCAGCGATAATTTAAAAATGCTACTGATTACCATTTTTCACATACTGTATATTTATAAAAAACAGATGCTCGCAACCACTCCAGGAGAACGCCGCCGCTATGAACCTGTATACCATACTAAAGACCATCATATAAAATGATATAAAAAATATACAAGCGAAAAAGTAACTAATGGCGCTGATACATTAATGTGCAATGGGTACACAACATACAGGGGCATGTTTACTAACCTGCAGTAATGTCATTCGCGTTAGGTTCCGCGGTAAAGGTACAGATGCCAATATAAAGGCGTGGGCGGGGCATCATTATGGCAAGCCGTGTCAGGTAACGCGCGTTATAAGGCACGTTACAAGGCACCTTATTAGGCACAGTACAAGGCACGTTATAAGGCACGTTACAAGGCACCTTATTAGGCACAGTACAAGGCAAGTTAAGGCACGTGCCTTGTACTATGCCTAATAAGGTGCCCTGTAACGTGCCTTGTACTGTGCCTAATTAGGAGCCTTATAACGCCTTATAAGGATTGTTGGAAACTGTGGTGAGGGTACTATGGGCTGGCAGCACGGATCTGCAAAGATATGACTGTCACAGGCAAGCAAAATATCTGCCTTGGACAGGAGGGAACAACGAGAAATCAAACCCATGACCTCCACCTAGAATATCAGTGTACTAACCAGTAGGCTATACCTCTATGGCTTGTTGCATAGTAATGGCTGGGTACAGAAGGACTGCAGGTCATCACACAAACCATCTGCTCTGTGTGCCAGGATAGGGTAACCCCACCAACACCCATGATGCATTGCACATGCAGAACAGCGGCCTACAGCTGACCACCAAATGGGGTCTGCACCTCTCCGGTACTGCAGCATGGTAAGACAGACTGACAGAGCGTGATACTGGCACAGAGTATCTACAGACCATGCCATTGTGCAGGTTCCGTGTTCACCCTGAGGGATAGGATGGGCGCCCAGCACTAGGTCCACAGTACATGTGGTGCTAGAGATAGGTTCTGCTGCACATCCCCAGCACTGCCAGTATGTGACAGGTGTCCCTAGCAGTGAAATTGAAGGTATATCTGTTCCAGCTTTGTTCTGCAATCACATGTGGCCCTGGGGGACCTGACGCCACCCAGATTAGTGTGTGCCCAGTGTTAAGGGCTGGCTGCCATGGGTACCTGTTATTAGGGCAGTGGGGTGTCTAGACTCGCATGAGGGTTATGTAGCACTGCCACTATGGGTCTAAGTGACATGCACTATATACCCCAAGGGGCCTCAATCACCCCTTTTGCAGATGAGGGTGTGGTGGGACATGTGCCTGCAGCATGGCTAAAGTACCAGCAACCACAGTCCTGCTTGCCGATGAAAGCCCTCCAGGGCTGCTGGGCCAGTGCCATACCTGTGATCATTGCAGACCAGCAGTGATGCTTGGAGTAGGCAGGGGAAGGCTCAACTGCCCCATGCCACGGTCTGCCATTCATCAACAGAAAACGCAGTCAGACTGCACCTGCAGCATCTTACAAAGTGTTCCCACCATGCACAGGTGAGCTGCAGACAGCCCACTAACCAGTCCATAGTGCATGTTCACAGGGGAACCCTGTGCACCCAGAGGTGGGATGCACAAACATGTTATCAGTGGTGTGCCCCAAGGATCTGTCCTTGGTCTGATTCTTTTTAACATCTTTGTTAGTGATATAGCGGAAGGGCTTTCAGGTAAGGTTTGCCTCTTTGCGGATGATACCAAAATCTGCAATAGAGTAGACACCCAGGAAGGGGTAGATAACATGAGGAGGGATCTAGCTAAGCTTGAAGAATGGTCTAGAATTTGGAAGCTGGGATTTAATGTTAAAAAATGTAAGGTCATGCATTTGGGCTGCTGCAATCCAAGGGAGAAATATAGTATAGGGGGTGAAGTACTTTTGTCCACTAAAGAAGAGCGGGACCTAGGCGTGGTTGTGTCTGATGATCTTAAAGTAGCTAAACAGGTAGAAAAGGCGATGGCAAAAGCTAGAAGGATGCTTGGGTGCATACGGAGAGGAATGGCTAGCAGAAAAAAGGAGGTGATAATGCCTCTGTATAAGTCTTTGGTGCGACCTCATTTGGAGTATAGTGTGCAATTCTGGAGACCGCACCTTCAAAAGGATGTGAACAGGATGGAGTCGGTGCAGAGGGTGGCTACTAAAATGATTAGTGGTCTTCATTATAAAGCATATAAGGACAGACTGAAGGATCTTAATATGTACACCTTAGAGGAAAGGCGGGATAGAGGTGATATGATTGAGATGTTTAAATACCTCCGTGGCATAAATGTTCAGGGAGAGAGCCTCTTTCAATTGAAAGCAAGTTCTGCTACGAGGGGATATGGGATGAGGGTGAAGGGAGATAGATTCAGGAGTGATATGCAGAAATATTTCTTTACGGAAAGAGTAGTGGATCAGTGGAATGGTCTCCCAGTGGAGGTGGTAGAGATGAGGACAGTAACTAAATTCAAAAAAGCATGGGACAAACACAGAGGATCTCTAAAGATAAAAAGGGGACTGTTGTAGTTGTTATTTTTATTTTTTATTTTATTTATTTAACAATCATTTATATCCCGCATCTTCCAGAGTTCAGATGCGGTTTACAATTGAACAACAGTCAACAAAGCAAGGGCTTGTTTTACATGGAACAATTTTTGACAGTAAACAATGTAATAGTTAAATACGTAACAGAACAGTGTAATGGTTAAATACATAACAGAACAAGAACAATTTAAGAACTATGTACAGATACAGGTTTGTAGGCTCCTTAGATTTAAATCATGGTTAGTTACAAGTGGGTGTAAATCTGTTAAGTTATGAGGTTTAGCTTTACTCAGGAAGGACAGACTAGATAGGCCATGTGGTCTTTTTCTGTCGTCATATTTCTATGTCTCTATGTAACACCAAGCAGGTAACTCCATGATTGGGCCCCAGAAGCAGGAACACACAGCTATCACTGGGAGCAAATAATATGTGGCGCTATGTGGGAATATAGACATGTCATGGTCACTGCTCGGTCACAGTGAGAGTGATTCCCCCCCCCCCCCAGCATGACCTGCTGTGGCCACCCTGTCCATGCAGGTGGTGGTCAAGCACTACAATGTCCCAGCCATTGCCCTCTACCCTGTGCAGATGCATCCTGGCCATTCTGCCCTGTCTGGGCCATACCCACAATACCTTGCTCCTCATTATGCACATTTGCAGGCTAACACTGGAAGCAGTGTGAGCAATGTGGGCTCAGTGAGGTGTTGACAGACACAAAACAATGGAGAGACATACGCACACTCCCACAACTATCTCAGCATTGTGCAGAGTTGGAGGTATTTGACAACCCTACCCGCCGCGCTGGTCCTGATCACAGTGTCAAGATTGCTAATCTGTGCAGGGGGTAGTAGTAGTGCTCTGGTGATAACTGCAGCTCTGTGCTGGGGCCAACAGCCTGACACTCCATGAAGCTGTGGATAGTGGAGCCCATGTGAGTGGGTGTCCATACCCCTGTGCACCATTGCGTTGGGGTTTGCCCATGTTGTTGTTGTGGCTGCAATGTGGGCTAAAACTATGGGGAGATGCTCTGCAGGATCCACAGATGGGACCTGAACCTCTGACCCTCTGCTCTTGGACATGCTGGCTGAGTGTACTGCACCACACTGTTGCCACAGCAGCATAGTGGTCCCTGGGGCTACCCTTACGTTCCTCGGCCAGACCTCTTCTGTTGCACTGCACACCACGTACTGGTACAGGGCATGGCCTAGGTCCACTGCAGGTGGGTGCCACTGCTCCCTCCAGCACAATCACCCACCCCCTCTGCCATGCCACCATGACCATATGCTGTTGGTGCCGGTGGTGCACCATCCCAGGCCATCCAGGGGGCAGGTAGGCGGCTGCCTAAGGTGTGGGTTCTGGGGTAGGGGTGCCTACATAGATGTCCACGCTTCCCCCGGCACCACCTGTCAATGTTATGAGCCCCTTGGGGTACCTGATGGGTAATGTCTCCTGGATGGGACACTGTGGGACACAGACTCATGTCCGATCCTGATCAGTTGCTGTCTTGCTGGTTTCCATTTTCTGCATTCCTATGTGCCACCTCTGCAATCGCCTAGTCCACCCTGTGCCCCAGTAGCCCCCACTGCATGTCCCACCTAAAGCCCCCATGCCCCATTTGCACCATCACCATAGTGGCCTTTCATACCTGAGGAAATATTTTGTCACAGTCCTCCTCGCTTCTCACCACCACCAAAATGTTGTCAATTAGACAACCTTTTGGTGGTGGTGAGAATCGAGGAGCAATGTGACAAATTCTGTCTATCCTTTTGATGTCTAGGACATCTGTACCTTGCCCACTCACAATCTTAAATGACAGAGGTGTAAGGCAGGAGTCTCCCAATCCAGTACTGGAGGGCCACAAACCAGTCAGGTTGGGAGGCTATCTCTAATGCATATATATCTCATGCATATTCATTAGGGCTATCCCAAAAACCTGCCAGGATTGCGGCCCTCCAGGACAGGTTTGGAGACCCCTGCTCTACTGCCTCCATTGTAAAGATATAGAGTGTGATTCTGCTGGTGGCAGATCTTGGCCCCCACCCTGATCCAGAAAGGGTGGGTTGGTAGGTGGTGCTACATAATCCGCATGTAGGTCCAGACACCCCCCTGCTCTTATAACAAGTGATCATGGCAACCACACGGTATATGCACTATTCTGGGTGCATCATAGTCTACAAGGGCTAGACATGCCTGGGAGATACAGATGGCCATAGAGATATCCTAGGTGTGTCTGCAAAGACTATCTGTCACACACAAGCATTGATGGTAACCTACAGCACAGCCTATCTCAGGCAAGCCAGGTGCTGCGGACCTGGTGCCGGGCGCCCCACCTCACCATCAGGGTGAGCACAGGAACTGCACAATGTCACGGTCTGTAGCTACTCTGTGCCAATAACACACACGGTCAGTTCCCCCTACCAGACCGACGTGCTGTGGAGGTGCATACCCCATCTTGTGATCAGATGTAGACTGCTGATCTGCATGTGCAGTGCATCATGGGTATGGGTGGGTTTACCCTATCCTGGTAACCACAGCAGACAGTTTGTGCGGTGACCTGCAGTCTTTCTGTAGCCAGCCAGCGCTGTGTTTGAATCTATAGAAATGTAGCCCACTAGTTGTTACAATGACTGTGAAGGCAGAGGTCATGAATTCAATCCTGCACTGGTGTTATTAAGTAAGGCTGCCTGAGGGATTTCCTTTTCATTTAAATCAGTGCTGCCAGCAAAAACACCCTCATAGTGCCGTAACATGAGGTGCCTCATAAGGAGCCCTATTAAGCGTTCTATAAGGCGCCCTATAGGGAACATTATAAGGTGCCTTGGCGGACAGTGCACTTTATAATGTGCCCTCTGGAGTGCCTTATAGGGCACCTTATGCGGCACCTTAGGTTATGGCACTATGAGGGTGTGTTTGCTGGCAGCACTAATTTAAATTAAAAAAGAAAATGTCTCAGACAGCACTGATTTAAAGTAAAGGGTAATGCCTCAGACAGCCTTACTCATCAAGCCCACTGAGGGATCAAACTCATGACCCCTATTTCATCAGTCAATGTATTAACCATTGTGCAACACCTCTGTTGCTGTGTTTGTAGGTCAACGCGCCTAATTAAGGCTAATGCGCATTAACATGCCACAGCTCCCTCTATCGCACGAAAAGGTACCTTATCGCAGGATAACCCTAAATGCTACCTTAAGACCGGAACGCCCACTACCTTATATGGCATCTTGCACACTGTCGCCGGGCGCACGTTAAGACTGCTTAGTAAACATACCCCTAAGACTTAACATAGTCAGCTAGGCAGTTCAGCTGCTTCCAAATCCAAGGGCTCAGATCATTTTTGCAGTGTATATAGCTCACAAAGAGGCTGATTCCAAGTTGGGGCCATGCTGGTCTTCTGGCGCTGCATAAAATACTGATTGTATTCCCAAGGAGGTATATCAACCCCAACTTCCTTCCTGGGCACCTGCATAACCACCCAGTCACTGGATCCACCCCTTTGTCCTACTTGCTGATCTCTTTCTAAATCCTGGCCTGGATGTTTCATAGCTTTTCCCGCTGGGACTTGTTTAGGACTCCCTTCCCAAAGGGAATGATCCTGATCATTGTAGGTTCTTCGAGCAGCTCATACTGGGGTTATTTTCCTTAAAGAAGATTCAGGCAGGCTATCCATGCCACAGTAGATCTTCCAAAAATGGTTTAAGAACTGTTTAGGGCAGAAGACCTCACCTCTGCATAACCCTCTGCACAATAGCCCATTTTTTTATTCCAGCATTGGCTACTGTGACTAATGAATCTTCATCCTTGATGTTTCTGCCACTTTCAAAACAGCCTTACTCTTTTCTTCAGAAGATGTTCAATGAATTTCTAAAAGACTATTGCAAGGCTCTACCCAACATTTGTTTCCAGCAACCTTCAGAGGAGTCTTGTCATTCCTCAGGCCTTATGCCAATGCAGAGAGGCACTTGGTCACAGGATCCTATTGTTTCTTCACTATTGATTTCTTCCTTCTTCTCCAGAATCTATAGATTATCATGTAGAAGGCTTCTTAGATTCTTTTGATTCACATCCACCCTCTACATATAATGAGGAGGAGGATGCTACAGGAATTCCATCCAACTCTTTTCCTCCACTGGCAAGGAATGAGTCCATATGAAGCCATCTCTTACCCAAATTTTATTCAAAAACTAGCCAAGGAAGTTCCCTTTCTGTTCCAGCTGGATGTAGAGCCAAGGGTAGACTTCTTTGGCCCTCTCAAATATATAGTGGCTCCTAGACTGAGTGTTACTGTTGCTATCAATGGTCTGTTTTAGAACCAGCAGTTCTGCATGTGGCAGAATCCACTTGCTGTTTTTCCTGTGTCCGAGAAATTGGACGTAAAAGATAAAGTCCAATCAGCTCTATGTTTCAATAAGGCCCACTATCCCACTCTTCAGTCATTGTTGAAGAGGCCATGAGGAAGGATAAGACGTGTATACATTTCTCCAACACTCCTCTAGGAAAATACCAGCATTTGTTGGCTCATTTGGGGAAGAACATTTTCCAGGGAGCCATGTTTTTAGCATGCATTGCAGTCTATTAACTCTATATGGTTCAGTACATACATATAATCTTTCAGAAGGTCCAGATGTTTTTGCCCAGTCTTTCATCTCATGCTCAAACTCAATTAGTTACCATAATAACATGGGACACTCATCTTATATGTACTGCTTATGATGTCTTTGAGATTTCATCCAGAATTTCTACTTTTGCAACTACGGCCAGGTGCTTGCGTGATTAAGATCTTCCGGTTTACGTGAGGATGTTCACTCAAAGTTGGATGATGCCCCTTGTACTGGAGAATCTCTGTTTAGAGATAAAGTGAAAGAAACAGTGTATATGATAAAGGATCACTACTCTGTGCTTCAGTATCTCTCTGTGGTTTCACCTTCTTCATCGGGTTCCTCAACCAGAAGTACCTCCTTCAACTAATATCATGTTGTTAAGTGCAGTCAAGTCAGTGTCGACTCCTGGCGACCCTCTGAATAGTTGACCTAAATTTTGTTCAGTCTTCAGTCAAGTGGCTCATTGTTGATAGAGTGGTGTCCATAGCTGCTATTATTGTATCAATCCATCTCATTGCCGACCATGCTCTTTTACGGTGACCTTCTACCTTGCCAAGCATTATGTCTTTCTCCAGTGATCTTTCTCTTTGCATGATATGTCCAAAGTATGAAAGTCGAAGTCTTGTCATCTAAGGAAAGCTTAGGTTTGATCTCCTCTAGTACTGACTGATTTGTTGTTCGGACAGTCCACGGTATACACAGTATTCGTCGCCAGCACCATAATTCAAAGGCATCGATTTTCTTCCTGTCTATCTTTTTCACTGTTCAACTTTCACATCTATATGACGTTATTGAAAATACCATGGCCTGGACAAGTTGAATCTTTGTATGGAGAAAGACATCTCTACTCTTGAGGATCTTGTCTAGGTCCTTCATAGCCATTCTGCGAAGAGCAATATGTCGTTGGATTTCTTGACTGCTAGTCCTTTCTTTATTGATTGTTGATCCAAATAAGTTAAAGCTGTCAACTATTTCAATTTCTTCTCAATCAATGATGAACTTATTGAATTTACCAGTTGTCAGGATCTTTAACTTCTTAATGTTAAGGTGCAGACCCATTTTAAGACTATGGGGTATGTTTACTAAGCAGTCTTAACGTGCGCTCTTCCACGTTGTCGCGCGATAAGGTATCTTATCGCGCAATAATGGCGCTTTATCGGGCGCAGAGGTACCTTAGCATGCGATAACGCGCGCAGCGGCGCAAATGAGCGCTGAGGGCGGAGAAAGGCTCCCAGAGGGCGGAGGAAGGCTCCCCAGGGGTGGAGAGAGAGGGTCAATGGGCGGAGAGTGGGAGGGTAAAGGCTCCCTGCACACTAATGCTGTGAAATTTGAGGCTGAAAACTAACGCCAGTGAAACCCTGGCGTTAGAGCTGATTTAAAGGGAAAAGAAACCATTTCCGTCAGCAATGTACAGCAAAACCAGGTAAACCTACAAAAAGTGATAAGTGTGATACATGTGCACGGAACAGAAGGGCAAATAAACATTGAAAATGAC
Source organism: Ichthyophis bannanicus (assembly GCA_033557465.1). Classification (NCBI taxonomy): domain Eukaryota; kingdom Metazoa; phylum Chordata; class Amphibia; order Gymnophiona; family Ichthyophiidae; genus Ichthyophis; species Ichthyophis bannanicus. Next base: position 382,238,989 of record CM066034.1, read on the forward strand.
CTGAACAAAATGGAAAAAAAACATAACCAAGCTGGGCAATAGTGATATTAATGGGAAACATCAAACTCCCCCCGTCCCCCTGAGAAAGCTCCAAAAAAAATATATGAATTTTGGAAGGGTCTATGCTCCGTCGCCATACAAGGTGAATGAGCCCACAGTGAAAGTGTACTGAGCAGGGTTTTCCCTCTCCATTGGGCAGGTGTCCTATGGCGTGCGCATGTTCCGCAACAGCAGGGCGGGCATGTTGGAATGGGCAACTGGACAGATGCTTGAAAAGGGGACACAGAGGGTTGCAGGCGGCACATGCTGTGGTGCAGCTGGGCCACAGTGCGGACTAGGGTGATGCCTAGGTGGCCCATAGGAATGCTGAAACAGTAGTGCAGCCAGACAGCAACTGATGAGGGCCCAACATGGGCACGAGTGAACTTTCCACAGTGTCACAGGCGATAGTACCCAGCAGGTACCCCCAAGGGCACAGAACATTGCCAGGCGGTGCAGGGAGGAAGCATGGACAGCTATGCAGGCACCCCTACCCCAGAACCCACACCATAGGCAGCCGCCTACCTGCACACTCGATGGCCTGAGACTGCTCTACACCAGCACCACCAGCAGAAGGGCATGTCAGCAGGGTGGCAGAGGGGCACTGGTGGTGGAGGGGGCAGTGGCAACTGCCCAGAGCAGACCGTGGCCTAGCCCTGTGTAGGTGGGTGCCATGCACTGCAACAGACAGGCCCTGTCTGACGAACAGTCATGGTATCCCCAGGGAATACACTGCCTCTGTGGCAACATGGTGGTGCAGTGCACACAGTCAGTGTGTTCAGAAGCAGAAGATCACAGGTTCAAGTCTCAGCTGTGGTTCCTGCCAACCCAGCCCCCATATTTTACCCACTACTAAAACATGCTAATACAGACAGAACCTTTATTGCAGATGATGTAGACATGCCCAAAACACCTACATTTTACCCTACAGAGCACAGACACCATAAACATGCGCATTACCTAGAGCAGAGTCTCCCAAATGCAGTCCTGAAGGGCCAAACACCATTCAGGTTCCATGCTGCCTCTAATAAATATGGCTGTGCTGCATTTCTATGCACTGCCCCCATGGTATGTAGATGTATCTCATGCATATTCATTAGGGACAGCATGAAAACCGGAACAGTGTTTGGCCCTCCAGGACTGGAGTTGGGAACCACTGCCTTAGAGCAGCGGCCAACAGCGGCAGACCCGCATGCACCCACAGGCTCCATTATCCCAAGCCTCCTGGAGAGGCAGGATGTTGGGCCCTGTGTGCATCTCCCAATACTAGCACTTGCATACCATAGTAATGCCACCCTAAACATGGGAAAAGTGTACACAGCTATCAAAAGGTTACTATGATAACTGGCAGATAGCAATTCCTATGTTAAGCACAATTGGCTGATTGAGCTGCATCATAGCAATCTTTCTGATGTCTGTGGAGTGTGCCTCAGGTCTGGTGTCTGACAGAGTGACCCCAACAGTATTGCGTACCATAGCCATGGCTGCACTGTGCCCAGGACTGGTGTGGTGGCCAGGGCTGCCAAACACCTCTATAGTTGCACAATGCTGGCATAGGTCTGTGGAGTGTGTGTCTGTCTATCCAGTGTGCGGTGGCTGCCAACACCCTCCACAGCCCACACTGCTAGCACTGTTGCCAGTATTGGCCTGCCAATGTGCATAATGAGGAGCAAGGTACAGTGGGAATAGCCTGGATAGGGTGGCCTGGCCTGGCAGAATTTGCACAGGGCATAGGGCAATGGCTCAGACATTGTAGTGCCCGGCCACCACCTACACGGACAGGGTGGCCACAGCATGTCCTGCTGGGAGGTCACTCTCACCCTGACTGAGCAGTGACCACGGCATGGCTAGGTTCCCTCATAGTGCTATATAGTATTTCTCTTATGTGTTATTTATGAGTTCTCTTTTGGGGTCCAATCACTGACTTATCTGCTTGGTTTGTATGCTGACATCCCAGTTCTGGGTACATGCATCTCCTCCAGGAACAAGCACTATGGACTAGCTAGCAGACTATCTGCAGTTAGTATGTGTATGGCTGGAACACCTTGCAGGGTGCAGTGGCTGGAGGCTTGCTGCTGGAGAATGTCAGATAGTGGTGGGGGGCAGCTGAGTGTTTCCAGGCAGGACTGGGGTTGATGGTCCCCTCTACTGCCACCATTGCAGGGAGGTAGAATGTGGATCTGTTGGTGGGAGATCCTGTTTCCCACCCTGAGCCACAGAGGGGAGGGAAGGGGAGGGGGGGGTACATTGTCCGCCTATGGGTCTAAACACCCCCCCTTCACCTACATCATGTGACCATGGTGCCAACACAGGATATGCACTATTCTGGGTGCATTATAGCCCATAAGGGCTAGACATGACTGAGACATACAGATGTATCCTAGGTGTGTCTGCAGGAACTACCTATCACACATACACTAGCACTGATGGGGACCTGTAGCATGGCATATATCAGCCATGAAAGGTGCTGTAGACCTGGTGCTGGGTGCCCCACCTCACCCTCAGGGTGAGCACAGTACCCGCACAATGTGATGGTCTGTAACTACTCTGTGCCAATAACACATACGGTCTGTACCCCCTACCAGGCTGAGGTGCTGTGGGAGTGCACACGGTCAGTTCCCCCTACCAGGCCGAGGTGCTGTGGGGGTGCATACCCCATCTTGTGATCATCTGTAGACTGCTGATGTGCATGTGCAGTGCATCATGGGTACGGGTGGGTTAACCCTGTCCTGGTAACCACAGCAGACAGTTTGTGTGGTGACCTGCAGTCCTTCTGTAGCCAACCAGGGGTTTGTTAGTAGCTGTAGCCCACTGGATACTTCACTGCCTGTGGAGCCAGAGGTCATGGGTTCACACCAACAGTGGGGTTATTTGATAGGGCTGTCTGAGGCATTGTCTATTTTTAATGTACATTAGTGCTGCCAGCAAAAACACCCTCGGAGTACTGTAGCCATAAAGCGCCCCATAAGGTGCCTTATAGGGCGCCCTCTAAGGCGCCTTCTACGGTGCCTTATAAGGTGTCCTATACAGAGCCTTATAGGGTGCCCCATAGGGGACATTATAGGGTGCCTTGGTGGACAGTGCACTTTATAAGGTGCCCTATGGAGTGCCTTATAGAGTGCCTTATGCGGCACCTTTGCTTACGGCATGTGAGGGTGTGTTTGCTGGCAGCACTAATTAAAATATACATGCCATGCCTCAAAAAGCAATACTTACACATAACAGCTAATGCCTCAGCCAGCCATATGCATTAGGCACACTGGGAGATCGAACTCATGACCCCGTACCATCAGTCAGTGTATTAAGCATTGTGCTACACCTCTGTTTCTGTGTTTGCATCTCTGCGCGCCTACTTAAGATTACCGCGCGTTAACGTGCTTAGCAGCGTCTTGCCCAATAATGTGCGCAGCACGCGTTATCGCACAATAATCCCGTTTTGCTACATTAAGACCAACACGCCCACTCCTTTTATGGCAGCCTGCACAATATCGCCAGGCGCACGTTAAGACTGCTTAGTTAACATACCCCTATATTCCTTGACCTTGAGAAGCAAATGTTTCAAATCATCTTCACTTTCAGCCCGTAATGTGGTATCATCAGCATAGCGAAGGTTGTTGATGAACCTTCCACCAATCTTCACACCTTGGTTGTCTTCATACAGTTCTGCTTTCTCTGATGATTTGTTCTGCATACAAAATTAAAGAGGTAGGAGGAAAGTATGCAGCCTTGTCAACAACTTTGCTAATTTAAATCATTTTGTTTCTCCTAGTTCCGTTTGAATTGTTGCTTCTTGGTCAATGAAAAGGTTGTGCAAGAGAACGATCAGGTGTTCTGGTATACCCATGCTTCTTAATTGTGACCCAGAGTTTCTCTTGGTTTACACAGTCAAAAGCCTTGCTGTAGTCAATAAAACACATATGGAGATCCTTAAATAAATAAATAAAAAATAAATCCTTAAATAAATAAATCAATATGGATATCCTTTTGGTATTCTTTTGTCTTTTCAAAGATCCATCTCACATCCGCGATAATGTTTCTTGTTCTTCGCCCTTTCCTGAACCCTGCTTGCACTTCAGGCAGTTCTTGTTCTAGATATGGTTGTAGTCTCTGCTGAATGATCTTAAGTAGAATCTTGCTGGCATTTGGGATCAGAGAGATTGTGTGATAATTTCCACAGTCAGCCGGGTCACCTTTCTTCAGTATTAGTATAAACACAGATCTTTTCCAGTCAGTGGGCCATGAATTTGTCTTACAAATTTCCTGGCAGAGCCTTGTAAGTATGGTAACAGCTTCATCCAATTTCTGCAATACTTCAGTGGGAATGCCATCAATGCTCAGTGCTTTGCTCTTTGATAAGGCTTTCAATGCTGCTTCGACTTCTTCTTTCATCACCAATGGTGCTGATCATAAGGTACAGGATGAAATGGCTGTTGGTCCTCTTCATCTTTGTGACTCTGTATATTCTTTCCACTTTTTCTTGATCTTCTCAGCATCATTCAACATGGATCCTTGAACATCTTGTAGCATTCCAACTCGAGGCTGGAATTTTTTCTTTAACTCTTGTAGTTTTAGAAAAGCCAATCTTGTTCTTCCTCTAATAGCTTCTGATTCTATTTCCTTGCATGTGTTATTGTAGTACTTATCCTTGTCTTGTCTTGCTACATGTTGGAAATCTCTGTTGAGTTCTGCGATTGCTTCTCTTTCTCCTCTGGCTTTAGCTTCTCTGCATTTCTGGACAATTTTCAGAGTTTCTTCAGTCATCCATTTTGGCCATTTTTGCATTTTCACCTTATGTAGAGACTTCTCACTTTCTTCCAATACAACCTTCTTTAAGTCATCACATAACTCTTCTGGAACTCTGTCATTTGTATCTAAAGCAGCAAATCAATTTTTCAGGCAGTCTTTAAATTCCAGGGGTATATTCTCAAGGTTATATTTTGTTACATTTATGAGTAGCTTGCTTTTTCAACTTTAACTTGAGTTTGTATAATAGCAGTAGGTGATCTGTACCACAGTCAGTTCCAGTTTTGTCTTTGTTGATGTTATCAAGCTTTTCCATCATTGTCTTCCACAGATGTAGTCAATTTGATTTCTGTACAATCCATTGGGTGACGTACACGTCTACAGTTGGCTCTTGTGTTGCTGGAAGAAGGTTTTTGAGATGAATAGATCATTGGTCTTGCAGAATTCTATCAGTCTTTCTCCAGCTTTGTTTCTGTTGCCAAGCCCATATTTTCCAACCATTTTGCCTTCTTCTTTGTTGCCAGCTTTTGCGTTCCAGTCACCCATGACTATCAGGATATCCTGTTTGCATGTTCTTTCAATTTCAGCTTGTACTTGTTAATAGAACTCATCAATGTCTTCCTCTTCTGCAGCTGTTATTGGGATATATACCTGAATTATAGTTGTGTTGATGGGCTTTCCTTGTAGACGAATAGAAATTAAACGTCCACTTACTGCATTGTATTTCATTACAGTTCTTGCAAGTTTCTTCTTAATTATAAATGCAACACCATTTCTTCTTTGTCTTTCATTTCCAGCATAGTAGACCATTTGATCATCAGATGCAAAGTGCCCAAAGACAGTTCATTTCACTTCACTGACACCCAACAGTTGTACATGTTCCAATTCATTCTTGACTATCTCCAACTTCCCTTGGTTCATGCTTCAAACGTTCCATGTCACAATATGTAAGACATCTTTACAACTTCTGACTCTCTTTTCATGCATAGCTACATCAGCAGATCCAACTACATCATAAATGCTGGCTTTACACTGAAATGTCTTCAGCTCATCCCCAAGAGCCATTTGAGTGCCTTCCAACCTCGGGGTCTCATCTTCCAGCACTATAGTGCCATTTGTTTTGTGACTATCCATTGGGTTTTTGTGGCAAGATACAGAAGTAGATTTGCCAAGCCTTTCTTCCGTGCAATTAATTCTAGTGTTGTTGCATTTGCCACAGAAATATGATCCTCTGTTTACGACACCGTCCCATTCTGCTGCTGTCCAGATGGGTGGTTTGTCTTAGTCTGACACCTCAGCTGAGACCTGACTATCTTGGGAGACCCTGCCAGTAGCTAAGCTACTGATAGCTTAGCTCTCAGAATCACTGATTCACACAAGCCCTCACAGCATGACAAGCTGCAAACCAAGTAAGTGACCAATATCATAGAGGCTTCTATTATCATAAGAGTTTCAATTACCAGAAACAGCTTCAACAAGTGCAACACCCTTGTAAAAGCCATGACAAAGGGAGAGGGCACAGTCTAAACATGTTGCCTCTGCTCAGTCCAAGCAGCAGCTTTCTATAGTTCAAGCCTCCAGCCCCTCCAGAATATTCACCCTGTCCTTTCTGTGGAGTGTGGGGTTCAATATTTTCTTCCATTCTGGCAGAAGATCATGGTGGATTTCTGGGTCTTCAGTATAATCCAAAATGAATATTGCCTCTCATTTCTCAGCCAGCTTTCAGATTGGCCCTTATCCTAGACCCATTTTACTTCATCTCATACCTGCCTGTTAGGGGAGGAAGTATCTCTTCTGCTCCAGTCCAACACTATAGAATCTGTGCTGCTACAGGAGAGCAAGTGGGGTTTCTACTCAGATAAATTCTTATCCTAAAGAATACAGGGGGCTTGAAACCCCATCTTGGATTTTACAGACCTCAATCAATTTCTTTAAAGGGAATCATTCTAAATGATTACTCTTCTCTTCTTTCTTCCGCTCCTAACCAGTGGAGACTGACTTTATACTCTGGATCTCAAGGATGCATTTACACACATCCCAGTACACCTATGTTACAAGAAGTATCAAAGATTTACTCGTCAGTCCAATCATTTCCATTAAAAGTCTTCCCCTCTTCCCTTGTAATGGAACTACCCACATTCAAAACCAGATTAAAATAAATTTAATTAAATCCTTGTCAGAGTGGAGGAGTAGCCTAGTGGTTAGAACACTGGCTTGGTAGCCAAGCAACCAGGGTTTGATTCCCACTAGCACTCCTTGTGGCCTTGGGCAAGTCACTTAACCTTCCATTGCCTCAGAAGAAAGGCCTGGCAATCTACTTCTGGTGGCACTGCCAAGAAAACCCAGGAGCTCCAGGAGTCAGGACTGACTCAAAGACACACATTGAATTTTGCAAATCCTTGTCAGTAATATCCAAGGGTACAGTTTGTGAAACTAGAGGCCATGTTCCTTACCTTCTATGGGTCCTGACAGACAGAGTAGACTTGCTTTAAAGCCATACTTTCTGTGGATGTTTTACATGGTAATCAATGTCCCAGCCTCTCCTCAGTCTCTCTTCTACTCACCCAAAGGATTTACAGTCCAGTCTGGGATATGACTATTTGTAGAAAAATATGTATTTTACTGGATGATTAAAATCAAGGTAAATAATTTGTTAGCTTCATAGACAAAAACCAAAAGTAGATAGAGCTCTTCATTCCGGCACCCCCCAGTATCTGGCGGACATTATTCATCTTCAACCTTCCCCACGCCTTCTTCGCTCAGCACATGGCAATCGTCTCTTTCTCCCTTCCCCTTCTCACGCACGTCTGGAACTCACTCGTCACTCCACTTTTTTCTTCCTAGGCCCCGCTTTATGGAATTCCCTTCCTCTCTCTCTCCGCACTGAACTATCCTATCCCCGCTTCAAAGCTCTCCTCAAAACCCACCTCTTCTGTCAAGCTTTTGATCTTTCCCCCACTACTGACGACGCTCTGCCCCCGGCCGCGCCCCCCCCCCCCCACCCTCCGTAGCTTTCCCGCAAGTACTCTCTTTTTTTGTTTTGACCAATCCTTCCTCGCCATCTCTCCCGTCCCCTTCCCTCCTTTCTACTGTATGAAACTCCTCTGTTCTCTATTTTCTCTCTGCACCTCTCTGTCCACTGTCCTGTCGTTATTGGCGTTCCTTTCCAACTTCATTTCTCAGTAGCTATGCTTTTTTTTTGTATTGTACACCGCCCTGACGCTACGGCTTGGGCGGTGTATCAAGCCTTACGAATAAAGATAAAGATAAAGATAAAGATAGATAGTGGGACACTTCTTCTATCTTCCTTCTCTTAGGATATATTCTTGCCTCTTACACATCAGAATCTATTGGATCCTCAGTCAGGACTCTTCATCTCTACTCCACTTATTTCTGGCAGGCAGCTCTTCTTAGAACATGTAAAACAATTCAAATTCTCTCACCACATTCTTGAACAATCTCCCAACAGTTCTCTTTTCTCATAATCAGAATTTCCTTTCTGGCCTGTAAGACACTATGGCCCTCATTCTAGAAAACGAATAAGGACTGTCCACGTGTGGCATGAATGTGTAAGCTGTGAACTTGTCTCCCACAGTATTCCACAACACCGCTGACATGAATGTCCTGGGCGTAAGCATGGGGAGTTAAGAACGTGGGTAGGAGAGGGCAGAACAGGGGCATGGTCAGCCGCCGCGACGTAGAAAACTTATTTCTGAATGGGCCGTGTAGTATGAGGTGTAATCCAGAAAGGTCTACGCTAGACCTGCTGGTTTAAAGGTATAACCAAGTGAATGGTCTGACTAAAAAAAAATGAGTCCCATAGAGGTGAATGGATGTGACAGGTCAGGTCTGAAGTGGCCCCATCGCAGACAGGACAAATACAAGATGCATGCAGAAGGTACAGGGAGCAGAACTGAGTGGCCATTGTCGGGCAAAGAAATATAACTAAACAGATATGCAGTGATACAACTAAGAATACCGGTGTCCAATCATGCCATGCACCTATGTGCTGTATGTGTCAAAGAAGACAATCCATGGGATGCCAACAAAACTAGGCATATAGATGGGACTGCAGAGTCAGGGAGAGTATGGATGTGAACAACGAAACTATACCTTTTGGGGTGAGAACAGGAGAGCAGAAATGTAGCCCTGGTACCCCATGTGCGTATATTATGTCATAGCTGATAGGTACAAATACCGGGAAGCCCACTGTGGAATCACGTTGCTTGTGCAGAAAGTGAGAGATGGTGTGGGTGTGGTCTGAGGAGTGTATGGGGGAGCTGGTTTGGGCAGCAGCAGGCAGGTATGACATGAAAGCCTGGCCATTACCTGGACCATATGGATGAGCACAGCATTAGCAGGTGTCAGTGTGATGAGGCAAGCAAAGCCAGAGAGGGCCCACCACAGCCAAATGTCCAAAGATAAGGGTGGCAAAGATAAGGGCCCCCCATAATAGGGGCACCCAACATTGCAAACAGCACTAATGCATGCCCATGATGCACAGTGTGCTGTTGAGCAGTTAATAGTGAGGATGAGTGTCCACCTGAAGTCACTGAAGGTGGGTCTGTACAGATGACCACAGTGGAAATAACGAAGACTGCCCCAGAATGTGATATACATGTTGAAATTTGCAATTTGTAACCCCATAAAGGTGTGTGTTGGGCCTAGGCAGTGCCCCACAGGGCATGAGGGGGACTAAGACATGGGCAGGCTAATGCAGCTGCAATAGCACAGTGTTAGTAATATCCACAGTGCATCAACACACTGCTGTCTGTGACGGCCAGCCTAGAAGATGCATGGTCTACCCGAGGGGAATGGCATCAGCGGGTACAGCGTGGGGACGTGTAGGATCAGAAACATCTAATGTCTAGAATACATTATGCGTGTGGATGTCCTAAACCATTCCCCATGTCCGAGGGCTGGGGCAGCTGAAGAGCTCCTGCACAAGCCCCGCAGAACACGTCTCCATGCACATGCTCACCCGTGGATTCAGTGTTGGATGCAAAAGGTCACCGTGTTTGCTATAGACATGTCCCTGGGCCGGACGTGCATGTAATGCAACCATAGCATGATATGTGACTAGGGGAACCCATGTCCACACAGTGGACCTGTCTAAGACTCCCCCTCGGACTGCCCACATCCCCCCCCTGGGGAATGTTAACGTGGTACGCTGCCTGACAGCAATGTGACAGTGAAGCGGGCAAATCCATGTGAATGGCAGTCCACATATGTCAATGCTGCTGCTGTGATGTGGGCATACCTCTGAAACAACCCCCAAAACATGTCTGAGAAGATGTGTGCTACCAGGCATGCATGACTTATATAACAAAGAAATGGACAAAGAGGATGCACAGAGATTGAGCTGTGTCCCACCACTGTGAATTGTGCCACCATGATCATGTTACCAAGTATATTATCCCCCAGGGGTAGGCCTGAAATATGCAGACAACAACTGCCAGCAGTGGATAGCCACCCAATGTCTAAACTCCCAGCCATGGTCTGAGAGAACAATGCATACCCGAGCTGTGACATGGATATGTGATACAGCTGGAGAGATGTCCATGGTATGACTGCAGTGAACCAGATGTAGAGTGGCAGCATGTGGCTGCCATATGTGGACACACGCAGTAGAGGCTAGTAGGAGGAAACCCCACCCATGCACCATCCAATTTGTGTCATGATAGACTGACAGATTTGCAGGTGTAAGATATGTAGTGTCTGTGTCCTGAACACACCAATGGCCCCCTATGTGTAACCCATGCATGGTTAAGGTGAATGAGAGCTGCAGATGCCAAAAGTTAGTATGGGGCCTTGCCTGACACAGCACATGGTTGACCAGACCCAACACCATAGGCCCATAGAAATGCCAGTGGCCAGAGGTATGGGACTGGATGCTGGACAAGGCACCACAACACCCACCAAGCAAATGTATGCAAGACAGCCACCACTGGTCATCGAGCAGGACAGAAGGCTCCCAAAATGGGTCACAGTGCTACCAGAGTCCTGAGGACCAGGAGTGCACATGTCCTGAGCACAGGCAGCAGCCCAACACCCTGTTGTGAGGGCAGGTAAAAGTCCCCCCAAAACCTTAGCAAGATCAGTTGTGGAGGGTGCCCCAGGGCAAGCACCAAATTTTATGGCATTGGATGAGTCCCTAAGCAGACTGAGATAGGAGGAGGGCATGATAAATATGACAGTGAGTGCAGCACGAGCAGGTGCCCCATGCATGTGTTGATGCTGGCAAATGCCTCCACGGTGACAGCCTGAGGTGACACAGAGGGGCACTGGCCAGCAGACCAATGCCACACACACCAGGATCCTGGGCTGGACAGTGTGTGAATGTTGCAGACATATACATGTGTGATTCATACAACAACACATGAATATAGGTTTTCATGTCATGCAGAGTAGTGTGTCCCCTGCAGACACACAATGCCAGATCTATGAGTCAGTGCCACCCCATGGATCCCCCCCAACCACCCATGCCCACCCACATGGCACAATGTCACATGGACAACCCTGGAACATGACTGACACCTATCCCACACACCCCTGCACAAACCCACACTGCCTGTGCACCCCTTGGGATCCACACCTGCACACCAAGGGAGGGGAAGGTGAATGCACAGACAGAAGCCACAGAGGGGAACAGGCACGGTATTTTGGCAATAGGATATATGGTGAGGTCAGGCCATATATGGTGCATGCTCACCTGCCCTTTACCACGTGTGTGTGTGTGTGGCTCTGAACGTGCACCTTTCTGCATGTGCCCTGTATACATCTGTGCATGGCCTGGCCTGAACTGCTTTGTGGCAGGACTGACACAGTGCGTGACAGTGATGGTGCTACCTGCAGCTCTCTGTGACACTCCATTATGGGTGTGATGGCCGCTAATTATTGTGCAGCCGGATGGCTGGACGAGGACAACATGCAGAACATCCATGACTGGTATGCTCTTGTCCTGCTAAACAATTGTACCTGAGGTAGGCAGGACATGGGTCGCAGGCATCCCCATGCCCGTGTCCCAAAGCAGAGGGTCCAGAACATGGACATGAGCGATGTGGTATGTGTGCCAAGATACCATTTTGACAGGGTAGCCATACATGACCTCTGCCAGCAGCTGGAGCCATGGCTAGAAAGCCCCACGCAGAGGGATGATCCGATTCCAGTGCACCTGAAGGTGATGACAGTGCTGGCCTTTCTGGTGATGGGATCATTTCAGATGGTGCTCTCGGCTGTGGGGGGACTCAGCCAGCCTGCAGTTTCATGGTGCCTCACCCCATTTCTGGACACCTACCTGTGGACCATGGTGCAGAACATCTGCTTCCCATCAACACAGCAGGACCAGCACCAGACCATGCAGGAATTTTATGATGTGGCAGGGTTCCCATCAGTCCAAGATGTGGTGAATGGCACACGCATCACCCTGCGGCCACTGCAACAGAGTGAGGCTGTATGCTGCAACTGCAAGGTATTCCACTCTGTCAATGTGCAGGTGGTCTGCAATGCGAATGGGGAGATTACAGATATATACATCAGGTACCCAGGTTCTTGCCATGACGCCTATGTCCTGAGCCAGTCAGAGATTCATGCATGCTTCAAGGAGTGCCACATCAGTGGTGGATGGCTGCTAGGTGGACATATGCATAGACACCCTGGGATTGGGAGGCAGGGTGCAACACACGGTGGTGGGTCTGCTAAGCAGGTAGTGTTTGCCCTCTCCATGACTCCGAGGCCCAGTGTGATGACTCCTCTGGCCATAGGGGGCAGTTGGGCATATATGGGGTGGCCTTCCCCCCGCCACCACAGTGGGGGTATACATGGGGCAACCCTTTGGGAAACCCCCTACATACATGGGCATAGTATGCCCTGTCCCTGTCTGTCTGGGGCTTCATCCCAGCCCCCCCCCCCACCTACCCTCCATATGTGTCACACCCCAGTCCCCCACAGCAGGCACAGTCCCCAGCAGGGTCCACACCACCTTTGGGGGCAGCCATGCACACTTGGTGGGCTATGGACACACAGTGGCCCGCTGTCACCCCTGGGACCCTCCAGACAGTGTCCATAGTCTCAGATCTGCACCATCAGTGGAGTGGAGGAGTGGCGTAGTGGTTGGGGCAAGGTACTTCAGGCCGGAAGGTCGGGGTTCAAATCCCACTAGAGGACAGCAACCTTGAGCCGGAAGGACTAGGGTTTCTAGTCCCACAGGTGCTCCTTGTGGTCTTGGGCAAGCCACTTAACCCTCCATAGCCCATGTTCCCTGTAAAATAGTTATCTCCAAGTTATAATGCCCTGTTCAATGTAATTTCAGTTTGTTCAATGTAAACCGCACTGATGCAGAATAGTGCGGTATATAAGAGAATTAAATAAATAAATAAATAAATAAAATCAGCTGTCAACAGTCCACTACGTGCCCGACACATGTGGCTCCCTCACCGGCACACCAGCTGATTAACGGTTTGCTGTTCTGTCTTCCCCTGCAGGTGACCGGGGCTTCCCCCTTCGCGACTGGCTGATGACCCCCATATTCCACTCAAACAGCCCAGCACAGCACTGGTACAACTGTGTGCACCAAACCACAAGGGGCATCATAGAGAGGACCTTTGGCCAGCTGAAGTGCAGGTTCCACTGCCTGGACCAGTCCGGGGGCAGCTGCTGTACAGGCCTCGCAAGGTGTGTGAGATTGCCATGGCTTCATAACTTTGCCCTATGGCATAGGCAGTCACTGCCTGATGAGCCCGAGCCAACCATAGATGATGAGAATGAGCCCGATGCCGGCACAGATGCGCAAGTGGGCACACCGTCCATATGGGATGTGTTGGCACGTACTGGCCTTATCCAGGCATACTTTGCCTGATAGCCTGGTATATATGTATCCCACCCATTACAACCAAAGCACATGCCAGCGAATGGGGAGGGGATTGGGTACATGCCGCAGCTGGCACAGGCCTGTGCATGTCCGCACTATCCAGACATGGCCTGTGTGTCCAGGCCATGCCCTTGTGCATCATGCACATTGCCTGCCTGTTGCACTTACAGTAGTGCTCCACCATGGCCTGCCGGTTTGTGGGCTGCCCCTGGGTCCTCGGGTGGTAGGTTTGGGCCCTGCCCTGTCACTATTTGCTGACATGTGTCAGGTGTACGGTGACTGCCCAGCCACATAACATCCCCCCTCAGATCCCATGTATGGTGTGACATGTGTTTGGCGGCATTCACTGATGTTGCCCTGCATGGGTGCCCCTATGAGAAGAAAGATGTTACCAGTGGTGTGCCCCAGGGATCTGTCCTTGGTCCGATTCTTTTTAACATCTTTGTTAGTGATATAGCAGAAGGGCTGTTGGGTAAGGTTTGCCTCTTTGCGGATGATACCAAAATCTGCAATAGAGTAGACACCCAGGAAGGTGTAGATAACATGAGGAGGGATCTAGCTAAGCTTGAAGAATGGTCTAGAATTTGGCAGCTGGGATTTAATGTTAAAAAATGTAAGGTCATGCATTTGGGCTGCAGCAATCCAAGGGAGCAATATAGTATAGGGGGTGAAGTACTTTTGTCCACTAAAGAAGAGCGGGACCTAGGCGTGGTTGTGTCTGATGATCTTAAAGTAGCTAAACAGGTAGAAAAGGCGACGGCAAAAGCTAGAAGGATGCTTGGGTGCATACAGAGAGGAATGGCTAGCAGAAAAAAGGAGGTGATAATGCCTCTGTATAAGTCTTTGGTGTGACCTCATTTGGAGTATAATGTGCAATTCTGGAGACCGCACCTTCAAAAGGATGTGAACAGGATGGAGTCGGTGCATAGGGTGGCTACTAAAATGATTAGTGGTCTGGACGTCTGGTGATGTCATCGGGACTGATGGTGGGGTAGAAGGAGAGCTCCGCCATCTAAGCCTGTGAAAAGGAGGCTTAAATACCCCTAATTGTGCCAAACATGAGGGGCAAAGGAGGAGAATCGGTGCCGCAAGACCCTAGAGTCGGGGAGCGGCGAAAGGAGGCAGATCGGCCCTGCATAGGCGACCTACCTGAAGGGGGTGCCGCACGAGTGGCCTGAGGCGCCGACCGTGTGGTGGGCCGGCACCCGCGGGAAGAGCAAAGGAAGTGCGGAGAGGCCGCAGTAGAGCGGAGTGCTGTGTGCACGGCCCAGCAAGCAGAAATCCCGGTCACTGGGTTGCGCAACAGAGCAGCGGTCCTGTGAGGGAACCAAAAACTCAACACAGCAGCGGGGCTGAAGCGCACAGTAATCTTTTGCCTGTCGGAAGTGAGGAGCTGAAGAACCCAGCGTGCGGCGGCGGCTTGAGTTGCATGGCCCGCCCCGATAACAGCGATCGTGGGAGAGGGCCGACGGAGCCTGGGTGAGTGCAGAGAACAGTAAGGAGTGCTGCGGGGGAAGTTCACACAGTGGTGGAGAGGGCGCAGAGGAGCCCCGAAGGAGCAGCCACTTGTGGGGATGGCAGAAAACAAGCAAAGTGTGAGGTGAGAGTACCACCAGTCAAGGAGAGCTACAGAGTGGAGGCCATAGACGGACCAGAGCCCAGGAGGGGTGGAGGAGAGGCTGCTCTTGAGGGGCCTCAAGGTCCAGATGTTGTAGGAGAGACAAGGAGAGGAGTGGTCCCAGCGCTGCAAAAGAGATAATGGAAGCAACGCCCTGCAGCATCTACAGCCAAAGTAATAAATACAGCTGTGTCATAAAGCGATCCTAACCCTGAGCCAAGATGGATAAAACTAAAGCAAGGTTGTCAGCGCGAAAGAAGTTGGCAGAATTTCGATCACCTTACGGAGCAGCTAAGAGTGGCAAGGAGGGGGTCAAAGAGAACAGCAAGCAGCCAGCAGAGTCCCAAGAGCTGGTGGAAGAGTTGGAGCGGAGTTGTAGCCCTGGAGGGATTGCGCAACTGAAAGACTGGCTCACTGAGCTGAAGGATGAGATTAAATCAGACATCGGCGGGGTGTCGCGTGAGCTCAGAGAGTCCATACACTCTCTGAGACAAGATATTGGGGAGATTGGCAACCGAATGGAAGAAATGGAGACCCAAATGCAGCAGCAGGGGGAGGAAATGGACGAGCTACAAAAAGGCTGGGCAGACCTTAAACGTGCTCAGGAGGAGCAGCAGATGAAGGTGGAGGACCTGGAGGACAGATCCCGAAGATGCAACCTGCAGGTCCGGGATCTCCCAGAAGAAGCTAGGTACCGAAAATGTGAGGATGTGATTGTTAAAAAAAATTTTTCCCTGCTCGAGACAGCAGATCCAGAGGGGGGCACCGTGATTGCACTGTCACAAATAGAGAGAGCGCACAGGAGACTGGGCCCCAAAAGAGACAATAAACCAAGAGACATTGTGGTATGCCTGGGCTCCTTCAGGATTAAAGAAAGGTTGTTGATGGCAGCCAGGAAGGTGCGACAGTTCCAGTGGGAAGACCACTCATTGGAGTTCTTTCAAGATCTCTCCGGGGGAACACTGCAGCGCAGGCGGGACTTCAAAGAAGTTACGAAATATTTGAGAAAAGAGGACATAAGATATAAATAGCTGTTTCCGTTTGGCCTGCTGATCACGGCCAGGGGTAGGTCGAAACGGGTGCAAACTATAGAGGAAGCCTGGAGAGCACTGAAAGACTTGGAGATGCCGAACATCCCTGAAGGGTGTGGGACTCTAGCCCGACAGACTGCTAACACGTCGACGTCCTCACATCCATCCCAAAGAGCTCAGCGGTGGCATCGAGTCCCAGCGGAGGGCCAAAGATTGGCGCGACTGCATGGAGAGAGCCCCAGGACATGAGCTGCTGAGAATGGAGCGGGTTGAAGCAGAAAATTTAAAGCTATGTGATTTGTAGTAATGTTGTGTATATTTTTTGGTTGCTGCAGTAGGGGTGTATCATGAGGGGGGGGTAAAGGGGGAGGTAGTAAGAGAGTAGGAGGTCAGAGGGCAGGGAGGGTGATGAGGTAGGGGAAAGAACAGGGGAAGCGGAGTGAGGGGTTGGGGGAAGGCAGAGGGGGGGCAGGTAGAGGTTGAGTTGAGGGGGATAAGGGTGAGAGTGGGGGGTGATGGGGAATGGAAGGGGAGGGACAGGCAGGCCCGGAGGTAGTCACCATAATGGAAGATGAATCTCTCTTCGGAGAGAGCTGGGGGGGGGGGGATGGGAGGGGGTGAGGGTGGGATGGGGAGAGGGGGGAAGGGGGAGTAGGATTCTAGATGGGCTGGCGGTGGGGAGCGAGGTATATCAGAATGGGTGAATTAAAAATTGTATCATTAAATGTTAAGGGCCTGAACTCGCCTGTTAAGCGGCAGAAACTGTATGATGAGCTGGCTCGCCAAAAGGCGGGGATAGGGCTGATACAGGAAACGCACCTTACCAAAACAACGGAGTTTCTGGTCAAGCCCAGGGGATTTGGGGTTTGTATACATGCCTCTAACACAATTGAAAAGAAGAAAGGGGGGGGTTGCCATTTTGTTAGCCTCCAGGTTAAAGACCCAAGTGCACTCCGTTGTTAGGGATAAGGGAGGGAGATATATTCTGGCAAGGGTGCGGGTGGGGAACGAGTGGTATTGCATAGTGAACTTATATGCTCCTACGGGGTCACAGGGTGAATTTTGGAAGCAACTGACTGAGGAAGTGGGGAATATGGGGGAGGGAACCCTAATATGTGGTGGAGATTTTAATCTTACCTGGAATCCAGCAAAGGATGCAACTGGGGTTCGAGAGGGTAAGCGGGCGGATAGGAAAAGATATCGAGAGTTTGTGGTGCAGAATGGATTGGTTGATGCATGGCGGTTACAATACCCAGGGAGGAGACAATTCTCATATTTTTCGCCCATGCATGGGTCATACTCCCGGATAGATGCATTTTGGGTTTCTAAAGAAGTTGGGGGTCGGATTAGTGAAGCAGCAATGGAGGCCATTACATGGTCTGATCATGCCCCTGTGATGGTTTCCCTGCGAACGGCGGACGAAGGAAAAGGGCTCCAATATTGGAGGTTAAACAAGTCATTGTTGAATGATGAGAGGGTCTGGGAGGAGGTAGGGAGGGAAACTGGGGAGTACTTCATAACTAATGATAACGGGGAGGTTGCATGGGGAGGGGTCTGGGACGGCTATAAAGCAGTGATCCGAGGGGTGCTCATCAAGTGGGGAGCACGGATAAAGAGGGAAAGAGAGAGCAGGGAAGGGGCCTTGAGGATTCGCTTATTAGAACTGGAAGAGATGGATGCACAGGGGAGGTCGAGATCTCATCGGGGACAGGTAATGGCGGTGCGGGCACAGTTAAATGAGCTGCAGGCAGAACGGATTCAGTACTAGATGCAACTTTTATGGCAAGAGGTGGGGGGGTGGGAGGGAGGGGTGGAAGGGAGGGGTGGGAGGAGGGGAGGGGAGAGAGGAGGGGGGGGTTGTATGGACCCATAGGCAGATTATGTACCACCACACAACCCACCCTATGGGGCTCAGGGTGGGAAACAGGATCACCCACCAATAGATCCACAGTCTACCTCCCTGCAATGGCAGCAGTAGAGGGGACCAGCAACCCCAGTCCTGCTGTGGAACAGATAGAGCGGTACACATCCATAATGCAATAGCAGACAGACGGCAGGCCTGGAAATGCTCAGCTGCCCCCCACCATTATCTAAAAGTGTTTGGTCTGTTTACAGAGGGTAGTTATAGAACAACTATATTATATAGGGTATCCCTCTAATGAAATTAATCAAAGCTAGTGTAGCAGAATCCACAAGATGCAATTAGAAACCTCTTATTAATATGCCAATTATTGTTTAACCACTGGTCTCAGCCTATAGCGTGCACTGCTCAGGATACATATCGCAAGAGCTACGTGCTACAATAACATCAATGACCAGGTATAATTTTTAAAGTATGGCTTAGAAAGTGTCATGTACCAAATTCTGGGATTCTCAAAGAAAACCAGACTTATCTTAAATATTGATCCAGTTTCAGTTTTTGCCAATATTGCAGTTGCCCCAACGCCACCACTTCGGTATCCGATGCACGTTTCGTTGCTTCTTCAGGGGGCTTGCAAACAAAAATTGGCTCTGAACTGGGATATCTCTGATTCAGGCTTGTGCGGGTAACAGTATACTTGATACGGCTGCCATGCGCGGCGTCTTTTGAGAGGGCTAGGCAGCCGTATCAAGTATACTGTTACCCGCACAAGCCTGAATCAGAGATATCCCAGTTCAGAGCCAATTTTTGTTTGCAAGCCCCCTGAAGAAGCAACGAAACGTGCATCGGATACCGAAGTGGTGGCGTTGGGGCAACTGCAATATTGGCGAAAACTGAAACTGGATCAATATTTAAGATAAGTCTGGTTTTCTTTGAGAATCCCAAAATTTGGTACATGACACTTTCTAAGCCATACTTTAAAAATTATACCTGGTCATTGATGTTATTGTAGCACGTAGCTCTTGCGATATGTATCCTGAGCAGTGCACGCTATAGGCTGAGACCAGTGGTTAAACAATAATTGGCATATTAATAAGAGGTTTCTAATTGCACCTTGTGGATTCTGCTACACTAGCTTTGATTAATTTCATTAGAGGGATACCCTATATAATATAGTTGCCCCACCATTATCTGACATTCTCCAGCAGCAAGCCTCCAGCCGCTGCACCCTGCAAGGTGTTCCAGCAAGACACATACTAGCTGCAGACAGTCCACCAGCTAGTCCATAGTGCATGGTCCTGGAGAAGATGCATGTACCCAGAACGGGGATATCAGCATACACACCAAGCAGATAAGTTAGTGATTGGGCCCCAAAAGGAAACCCACAAACATCACATGAAAAAAAAGCTATATAGCACTATGGGGGAACCTAGCCATGCCATGGTCACTGCTCAGTCAGGGTGAGAGTGACCTCCCAGCAGGACATGCTATGGCCACCCTGTCCGTGCAGGTGGTGGCCAGGCATTACAATGTCCGAGCCATTGCCCTATGCCGTGTGCAGATGCATCCAGGCCAGGCCACCCTATCCAGGCTATTCCCACGGTACCTTGCTCCTCATTATGCACAATGGCAGGCCAATACTGGCAACAGTGCCAGCAGTGTGGGCTGTGGAGGGTGTTGGCAGCCACCACACACTGGATAGACAGACACACACTCCCCACACCTATGCCAGCATTGTGCAACTATAGAGGTGTTGGGCAGCCCAGGCCACCACACCAGTCCTGGGCACAGTGCAGGCATGACTATGGTACGCAATACTGTAGGAGTCACTCCCCAGGTTGGTAAACACTGTCAGACACAAGACCTGTAGCACACTCCACAGACATCAGAAAGGTTGCTATGATGCAGCTCACTCAGAAAAGTGTACTTAACCTAGGAATTGCTATCTGCCAGTACTCATAGCAACCTCTTTAAAGATGTGTACCATATTCCCAGGTTTAAGGTGGCATTACTAAGGTATGCAAGTGCTAGTATTGGGAGATGCACGCAGAGCCCAATGTCCTGCCTCTCCAGGAGGCTTTGGATAATGGTGCCTGTGGGTGCGGGTGTGTCTGCCCCTGTTGGCTGCTGCTTTACGGCAGAGGTTCCCAACTCCAGTCCTGCGGTGCCAAACACTGTTCGGGTTTTCATGCTATCCCTCATGAATATGCATGAGATACATCTGCATACCATGGGGGTGGCGCATAGAAATGCAGCACAGGCATCTTTATCAGAGGCAGCATGGAACCGGAATGGTGTTTGGCCCTCCAGGACTGCATTTGGGAGGCTCTGTTCTAGGTAATGTCCATGTTTATGGTGTCTGTGCTCTGTAGGGTAAAATGTAGGTGTCTTGGGCATGTTTACGTCACCTGCAATAAAGGTGCTGTCTGTATTAGCATGTTGTAGTAGTGGGTAAAATATGGGGACTGGGTTGGCGGGAACCACAGCTGGGACTTGAGCCTGTGACCCTCTGCTTCTGAATACACTGGTTTTGTGCACTGCACCACCTTGTTGTCACAGAGTCAGTACATTCCTTGGTGATACCATGACTGTTCGTCAGACAGGGCCTATCTGTTGCAGTACATGGCACCCACCTACACAGGGCTAGGCCACGGTCTGCTCTGGGCAGCTGCCACTGCCCCCTCCACCACCAGTATCACTCAGCCACCATGCTGACATGCTCTTCTGCTGGTGGTGCTGGTGGTGCGCAGTCTCAGGCCATCCAGTGTGCAGGTAGGCGGCTGCCTATGGTGCGGGTTCTGGGGTAGGGGTGCCTGCATAGGTGTCCACGCTTCCCCCCAGCACCACCTGCCAATGTTCCGTGCCCTTGGGGGTAGCTGCTGGGTACTATCCCCTGTGACACTGTGGGAAACACAGTCGTGCCCATGTTGGGCCTTCAGCAGTTGCTGTCTGGCTGCTCTGCTGCTTCAGCATTCGTATAGGCCACCTAGGCATCGCCCTAGTCCGCACTGTGGCCCAGCTGCACCACAGCATGTGCCCCCTGCGGCCCTCTGTATCCCCTTCTCCGGCATCTGTCCAGTTGCCGTTCCGACATGCCCGCCCTGATGTTGTGGGACATGTGCACGCCATAGGAACCCTGTCCGATGGTGGGGAAAACCCTGAGCACCGCTATTTCACCTTGTATGGGGACGGATTATAGACCCTTCCACGATTTATATCTGTTCTATGGAGCTTCCTCTGGGGGGGATTGGTTGATGTTTCTCATTGATACCACTATTGGCCAGCTTGGTTATGGTTTTTTTCCAGTTTGTTGGGGTCATTTTCAGTGTTTATGTGCCCTTTTGTTCTGTGCACATGTATCACACTTATCACTTTTTTTAGGTTTCCCTGCCTGGGCTGTACATTGCTGACACTGAAATGGTTTCTCTCCCCTGTAATGTGCATTTAACGGCAGGTTTTCATTCGCGTTGGAATTGAGCTCTTCAGATCAGCGCGTTAGTGTGAAGGGAGCCTCTCCCCGCCCACTCTCCACCCATTGACCCCTTCTCTCCGCCCTCTCTCCACCTTCTGCAGTGTTTTACCGCGCCGCGGGGCATTACGATCGTTAGCGCATCATAACGCGCGTTATGTAATGTTAACGATCGTAAGCACAGCATAACACGCGTTATGACGCGCTAACGATCGTTAACGTTACATAACGCCCATTATTCACGATTACCACAGTTTAGTAAACATACCCCTAAGACAGAGAAAGCTGCGCTCCCATATCATTCGAGTCCGCCCTAAGGGAGGGGCCCTGCTAACTAAAGATGGATAGATCAGGGATGCTTTTAGAGAGTTCTACCAGGAGCTCTATAGAGCTCGCGACTTGGCAACAGAGGAAAGAGTGAGCAGATATCTCGCATCAGTGAGATTGCCTAAACTGGGGAGAGAGGAGCAAGGGGAAATGAATAGGTCGATAAGTGGGGAGGAGGTGCAGTGGGCAATTCGACAATTAAAAATGGGGAAAGCCCCAGGACTAGACGGGTTAACAGTGCCATTTTATAGGCGGTTCGGGAATCTCTTGATTGAGCCGTTGGTGAAGTTATTTAACTTGCCCAGGGAGGGAGGGAGACTTGCGGACACGATGGGATGGGCGGGGATTACGGTTATTCATAAAGAGGGGAAAGACCCGCAGGACTGTGCATCTTACTGGCCCATTTCTCTGCTTAACCTCGATGCCAAGTTACTAGCAAAGGTATTAACAGCTCGACTAAACAAGGTAATTGGAAAGTTGATACATCAGGACCAGGCGGGCTTTATACCTGGCAGACAGGTTGCAGACAATATTAGGAAAATATTGAATATAGTCTGGTCAATTGAGCAGAGCGGAGAAGAGGCCCTGCTCCTGTCGTTGGACGCCGAAAAAGCTTTCGACCAGGTAGCATGGCCCTTCTTGTTCCAGGTGTTAGAGATGGTTGGGCTGGGAAATGAATTTTTGGCTTGGATAAAGGCACTTTATGATCACCCGCAGGCCTGTGTGAGGGTGAATGGGGCGTACTCGGGGGTTTTTGCGCAGGGGAGGGATACATGACAGGGGTGCCCTCTTTCACCGTTGCTCTTCGCCATAGCGTTAGAGCCGTTTGCACAGAGGGTGCGAGAAAGAGCGGATATCCTGGGAATACAGGTGGCGACGAGGGGTTATAAGATTTCATTGTTTGCAGACGACATTATTCTAAGCTTGGGTAGACCCAAAGTGAGCATTCCAATAGTGATGTGGGAACTGGAGGAATATGGTAAGCTGTCGGGGTTTACAATTAATTGGGCTAAATCGGAGTTCTTAAACTTAGCAGTCTCTGGAGCCGGGCAAGCACGGTTGGCCAAGCAATACCCTTTTAAGTGGGCGAGGGACAGTATAAGGTACTTAGGAGTACGTCTCAGTAACAAAACGGCGGAACTATACAAATTAAATTATGGGAAGGTACTAGGGCAGACTGAAAGTTGGCTGGGGGGCTGGGGGAAGGGGTTTTTATCATGGTTTGGGCGTATAGCGACAGTTAAAATGATGCTTGTGCCGCGCCTGCTGTTCTTATTCCAGACGCTCCCCATTGAGGTTCCGCAGAACCAATTGAAACGGGTGCAAGGGATGGTGAACAGATTTATATGGAAGCAGAGAAGCCCGAGAGTGGCAATGAGCACACTGCAGAGAGTGAAAGAAGAGGGGGGGCTGGGAGTTCCTAACTTGGGGAAATACTATGAGGCCGCGCAACTGAAAACAGTCTATGAGTGGCAGCAAGAAGAGGGGAAACAATGGGTGCAGATGGAGCAGGAACAGATGGGGGGGGGCGGAACTGGAGAGGGTGATATGGAGGGGAGGAGCGGGCACAGCTTCTAACATTCTTAACCCCATGATAGTGCATAGTTTGAAAGTGTGGAAACGGTACAAACAACAGCTGGTGTCGGGAAAAGGATACACACAGGGCATGGGATTAGAGGCCTGCTTTGAGAAGGGGCAGGGGCCGGATGTGCGGACCCTTCGGAGGTGGGCTAAGGGGGGGCTGACGCAAGTCTCCCAACTCTTGCATAACCAGGGGATCTATGGGTTTGAGGGTATTAGGGATCTCTACAGGTTGACAGGGAATGACTATTATGCTTATCTGCAACTTTGTCATTGTCTTCGGCAGCCAAGGGTGTCGAAGGACCTATGGGGACGTCGTAGTTGGTTTGAGGTTTTATGCTCAGGGCATTTGGGGCAAAAGGGGGTAGTACCACGAATATATAGGGGTTTGCTGGAGATAGGGGAGGGTAAATTACCGTATATGTTGAAATGGGAGGACGATCTGGAGGTAGTGTGGAGTGAGGAGGTGTGGACTAAGGTGCTCTGGACCATAGCGCATGTTTCTATCTCTGCATCCCTAAAGGAAAATGCCTATAAGGTGTTGTCCAGATGGTACTGAATGCCTGTCCGTCGCATGAAAGCTAAACTCAGACAGGACGACCAATGCTGGCAGGGTTGCACTGAGAGGGGGGATTGGATGCATATGTGGTGGCAGTGTGCTCTGGTGCGGGCATACTGGACGAAGGTTCTGGAAGTGATACATGAGATGACAGGACATAAAGTGCCACAAAAGCCTGAAACATGCTTGCTGCACTTTCTAGAAGAAGAGATACCCCGGAGGGAGGCGGGGGCCTACATCATTGTCTAGTAGCGGCCCGTTGTGAAATAGCCCGGCACTGGGGGGGACAGAGTGCCCCGCAGGTGGCCGGTTTCGTCCGCAGAGTGAGTGAAGTGGGGCTGATCCACCGGTTGACAGAGCAGCACCGGGGGGGTGGGGGAAGGAGTGGGACACAATGGCAGAGGGTGTGGAAATGGGTGGCGGAATGGAAGGAGGAGGGGAGCAGGGGGAGGAAGTAAGGAGAGGAGGCAGGTGGGAGAGGTGGGACTGGTGGGGGGGGTTGCTGGGATAGGTAGGGTTCGGAATTTCAGGAATTGACCTACGTGGCTGTATATTGGGGGGAGGGGGGAGTCGAGGGGTGGGGGGAGTCAGCACGGGGGAGCTGCCCGTGTTTGTGGAACTCTTTAAGGGGTGACTAAGGTTGGGGGATTTAACTTTCGCTGACTAACGCTACCTAACGTGGGGGAATCTGATTACCAGTTTTGATCATGTTAGTGGTTTTTTTTTGTATGGGAGCAGTTTACTTCGGAATACTTGTCTTATAGTAGAGATGACGGGGGGAGCTTGGGATAATTTGTTGTATTAAACATGTTGTATATTGGTGTGTTATTCATTAATAAAAAAATTTAAAATGAAAAAAAAAAAAGATTAGTGGTCTTCATTATAAAGCATATGAGGACAGACTGAAGGATCTTAATATGTACACCTTAGAGGAAAGGCGGGATAGAGGTGATATGATTGAAATGTTTAAATACCTCCGTGGCATAAATGTTCAGGGAGAGAGCCTCTTTCAATTGAAAGCAAGTTCTGCTATGAGGGGACATGGGATGAGGGTGAAGGGAGATAGATTCAGGAGTGATATGCGGAAATATTTCTTTACGGAAAGAGTAGTGGATCCATGGAATAGTCTCCCAGTGGAGGTGGTAGAGATGAGGACAGTAACTGAATTCAAAAAAGCATGGGACGAACACAGAGGATCTCTAAAGGTAAAAAGGGGACTGTTGTAGTTGTTGATATGGAAGGACAGACTAGATAGGCCATGTGGTCTTTTTTTGTCATCATAATTGCTTCGAAGCAGTAGCCGATTGGCTATTATCACAAAACTTACGGATCAATCACGGCAAAACAGATGTCCTATTTGTCACGAGGAACCTCAAATTCACACCTCCCTCATCACTACGTGTCAACAATGTAGAGTTGAAGTCCAAATCCACAATCCGTTACCTCGGCATCACCCTGGACCAGCACCTGAACATGACAACGCATATAAAAAACATCACAAAGGCAATATACCATAAGATCAGAACTCTACGTCACCTCCGACACCTACTGGACTTCACAGACTACCGAACAACCTTCCAGGCACTAGTCCTTCCACATGTCGATTTCGCGAACATTATCCTTCATGGCCTCCCGCAATCGACCTTAAACCCGCTCCGCTTAGCCTTGAATGCAGCCGCAAGAGTCCTCTCCGGATCGTCAAGATCCGACCACATAACGCCCATCATGAAGGGTTTGCATTGGCTACCTCTACATGCCAGGCTCCAGTACAAATCATTGGTCCTCACTTTCAAAGCCCTAAACAACTACCCCCCTACGCCAATCAGCAAGCTAATCAATAGCACTCTAGAAAATAGAAGCAGAAGATCTACTGCACAGAACACATTAGCAGTCCCCAAGCTAATGACCAAGTGCACAAAAGCTACCTCCAATAGAGCCTTCTCCTTATTCGCACCTTTAAGCTGGAATGCACTCCCCCATGAAATCCGTGGAATAAAAAGCCTCATCCTATTCAGAAAAGCCTTAAAACTCCACCTGTTCACAAAATGTTACTCAGAAACCTCCAGCGACAGAAGCACAACCAACAACCTGCAAACTTTCCCCATACACCAGTCGCCCCTGCACGCCAACACCACAGACAATAGGTAGTCCCCCCAAACCCTATCACCCTCACAAAACTAATGCAACACCCATTCACTTTAGAGTATTGTACATAGTTCGAGTTAATATGTATTTAGTTTCTATGGTTTCGCTCCCATGTTCAATTCCCTGTTCTTTGTAAACTCAATGTTGTTTGTATACATTGCAGTATTCTTGTTCGATGTACACCGCGCTGATTTTAATAGCGCGGTATAGAAAAAAATGTTAAATAAAATAAATATTTCTATGTTTCTATGTCTGGACATAGGCATCCATGGTATGGCACCCATGGCTGATGCACCAGGGATGCACACATCACATGGTCCACCTGTCCCTTGACCATCCAGCACCCGCCCATTGCCCGCTGCAGGTGGTGCATACCTGTGGCTACCATGGGGGGGTGTGGGACAGGTGCATGGTGTGCCACATGCACATAGTAACCCCAGCACAGCACTGTCCATCTACCCTGGCCTGTGCCATCCCATGGGCCACTGGCTATGCTGCTGCTGACTATGCTGTTCACAGCCACTGGCTATGCTGTTCATGGCTCCCCCACCCCCATTTCCCTCCAACCCCCCCTGGTTACTTGCACAATCTCCTGCTACTGTAGTGGCCAGTCTACCTGGATATATGCCTCAGACATGCATTGGCAACCATTTACATATGGTGAGCAGCACAGCATCCCCCCTGTAGCACAACACATATGTCCAGGGCCATTGGTGGCCAGGTACACTTTGGCCAACATACACATAGGCATACAAAGCACACATGGTGAACTACAAAACACTTTATTTTCCCAGCCAACATGCATGGGACAAAGAATATAGTTGAACAGCACCCACACACACTGGCCAACAGGTGTGTTACCTGGCATCCAGCCCCACCCTTGCCAAACCTACAGGGCCATTAACATTGGCAGCCAGTCCGCCCTATTGACTGTCACTGCACCAGCAGCCACTGCTGCCCCTGGACGCCTCCCAGATGGTGTGGCCCCCTCAGTGACCTGCAGGGCTGCCCACTGTGTGACTGGGGGGTAGTGTGTAGGGCTATAGATGGTGCAGGCCCCTGAGCTCACCCCACAGCCCCAGTACTCGGCGCGAGAGATGTGAGAGGCGCCTACACAGCCGTGCAAGACTGTATGCCAGAATGCGCTCCATATGGGCCAGGGCTGGCATGTTCTCAGGGCCTCCAAATGTTTTCTGGGCCCCCTCATCAGGTCTCACTTCAAATAGAGATGGGCTACATGGCCCACCAACATGGGCATGCCTCTCCCACGTGGACATGGATGATGGCACCTCTGCAGCATCGCCACCCTTGTCACTGACAGGACCTGGTACCACTACTGCCTCTTGGCAACCCCAGCTTTCATAACCTGGCCCACCTACTGCCTCCTTGCCATCCACATCCCCCTCTAACTGACCTGCCACATCCCTCCCCACACCCCTACTCAGATCCCACATCCACTCTGCCCACCCACCCTCGCCCACACCCACACCCTCGCTCCTCTGTCCTGTCACTCACCTCTCCCACAAGCTCCCACTGCTGGCACACAGACACTTCACCCTCACAATCATTCACCCTCCTGCATGCACTCAGTCACAACACCCTCCCCACCTCTGCCTGGCCCCTCAGTCTGTGTCACTACAGTCTCACCCAACACACTCCATGGGGCCTCCCCAGCCACTCACCCTGCCATGCCACATGCACCCTCCACCAGGGGCTGGAAGATGAGAGCCCAGAGGTCGCCTCCTATCTCCAGGGCTTCTGCACATGGCACCTGTAGGATCTAACCACTGCCCTGCTGTGCACTATCCCCAAGGTGTGCTGTGGGATATAGGCCCCCTGCCCACTGCCATTGGCTCTGCCCCCTTTAGGGGAAGTGGAGGAGGATAATGCTGTCTTCCCTGCCAGCTCTACAGTCCTCCTCTTCATCCAGAGATGGTGTTGGGCTGGACAGGAGGATGGGGCTTTGCTGTGCACTGCTGCTGCCCCTGCTGCTGTTCATGCTGCTGCTCCCACTGGGGCTGGGAAGCGTATCTGCACCAGCATCCTCCACTGTGTCGGGGTGGAGCCATCTAGGGATGGAGGTGGGGGAGTCCTCCTTCCACTGTGCTGCTGCTGTGGGGGAAGGAGGTCATAGATAGCTTCACAACTATGGTTGCTGAGGGGCCAGCCATACATACAGATTGTTCCAGCACATCCCATCTCTGCAATGGGAAGGGCAGTGTGGGCCGGGACTATGTGTTCTGGGACCTTGGGGTGGGGGCATGCTGTTTCTGTGGCGTCCATGACACAGCAGTGTCTGCTCTTACATGTGTTGGTACATCTCAGTGTTGGGGGGCCTGTCAGCCTGCTGCTCAGACAGGGTATCTGCATGGCTACTTACCCTACTCCTCCTGCAGCTGCTGCCAGATATGCCATATTAGCGGCAGATGTGTGCAGCGGATTGAGCGGTACCGCACATGGTAGGCCTCCATGTCACACAGGATCCAGAAAAGTCTGTGTGGTAGAGACACACTTCATCATTCACCCGTGCCAGAGCACAGACCTGTCTGCTCTATGGGGTGGTTCTGCTGGCACTCTGCACATGTCCATCATGTGCCGTGTCCCCATCTTCTCTCAGTGGCACATCACCCTGCCATGCCATCCGGGGGGAGGGGGGGTGGAGTAGAAGCTGGTCATTGCATTTGGTGTACATGCACAGGGACATGTGTCCTCACCTCTGGGGACTTGGGAGCATTGACAGCTGTAGCCTGATGGTTCTGGCCCTGAACCCCAGAGTGCTTGGAGTCCTGTGTTCACTTCTGGCTTGGATTGTTTCATTTTGCACCTCTATCATTCACACTGAGCCTCCCCTCTGAGTTGTCATGCTTTCTCTTTTCCTTCCACTTGGGAGCAACGACAGCTGTAGCCTCATGGTTCTGGCTCTGAACCATAGTGCTCAGGGTCCTGGATTTGCCTCCTACCTTGAGATATGTACAGGGCACTTTTATTTTGCCTCCTCAGGGGGCAGCTGTGTGACCTGGGGTTGTAGCTCACATTCTGGGACTGCTCTCTGCTATGTGTGCCCCTTGCCTTCACTGTGGGCATGCATGCATCCTGTTCTCCCTTGTTTCCTGGGCCACTGCTGTCAGGCTGCTCTGTACTGTGCTGTCCTGTCACTGTGCAGCCTGCCAGCTTTCTGCCTGTGCCAGACCCTGACTTCCCCTGATCTTCCTTTCCACCTTGGTGCATAGAAACATAGAAATATGACGACAGAAAAAGACCACAAGGCCCATCTAGTCTGTCCTTCCATAACAACAACTACAACAGTCCACTTTTTACCTTTAGAGATCCTCTGTGTTGGTCCCATGCTTTTTTGAATTCAGTTACTGTCCTCATCTCCACCACCTCCACTGGGAGACTATTCCACGGATCCACTACTCTTTCCGTAAAGAAATATTTCCGCATATCACTCCTGAATCTATCTCCCTTCACCCTCATCCCATGTCCCCTCGTAGCAGAACTTGCTTTCAATTGAAAGAGGCTCTCTCCCTGAACATTTATGCCATGGAGGTATTTAAACATCTCAATCATATCACCTCTATCCCGCCTTTCCTCTAAGGTGTACATATTAAGATCCTTTAAGTCTGTCCTCATATGCTTTATAATGAAGCCCATTAATCATTTTAGTAGCAACCCTCTGCACCGACTCCATCCTGTTCACATCCTTTTGAAGGTGCGGTCTCCAGAATTGCACACCATACTCCAAATGAGGTCGCACCAAAGACTTATACAGAGGCATTATCACCTCCTTTTTTCTGCTAGCCATTCCTCTCCGTATGCACCCAAGCATCCTTCTAGCTTTTGCCGTCGCCTTTTCTACCTGTTTAGCTACTTTAAGATCATCAGACACAACCACGCCTAGGTCCCGCTCTTCTTTAGTGGACAAATGTACTTCACCTCCTATACTGTATTGCTCCCTTGGATTGCTGCAGCCCAAATGCATGACCTTACATTTTTTAACATTAAATCCCAGCTGCCAAATTCTAGACCATTCTTCAAGCTTAGCTAGATCCCTCCTCATGTTATCTACACCTTCCTGGGTGTCTACTCTATTGCAGATTTTGGTATCATCCGCAAAGAGGCAAACCTTACCCGACAGCCCTTCCGCTATATCACTAACAAAGATGTTAAAAAGAATCGGACCAAGGACAGATCCCTGGGGCACACCACTGGTAACATCCTTCTCCTCAGAGTGAGCTCCATTTACTTGTACTCTTTGTCGCCTCCCACCCAACCAATTTCTAACCCAAGCAGTAACTTTAGGGTCCATCCCTAGGGTGCTCAGTTTGTTTATAAGTCGCCTGTGAGGAACAGTGTCAAAGGCTTTACTGAAATCTAAATACACCACATCTAGAGCTCTCCCTCGGTCCAACTCCCTGGTCACCCAGTCAAAGAAATCAATCAGATTTGTCTGACAAGACCTGCCTCTGGTGAATCCATGCTGCCTTGGATCCTGTAATCCGCCGGACTCCAGAAACCTCACTATTTTCTCTTTCAGCAGCGTTTCCAATAATTTACTCACCACTGAAGTTAAACTAACCGGCCTGTAGTTTTCAACCACATCCTTACTTCCGCTTTTGTGTAAAGGCACCACATGAGCCTCTCTCCAGTCCTTTGGCACCACTCCCGACTCCAACGAGGCATTGAAAAGGTCAGTCAGTGGAGTTGCTAGAACGTCCCCAAGTTCCCTCAGTATTCTAGGGTGTATCCCATCCGGTCCCATCGCTTTGTCTACTTTAAGTTGAGCTAGTTTCTCACGAACACAGTCTTTTGAAAATTGTTCAAGATGTCCCTCGCTTCTGTTCCTATTTGTGGGTGTTTTCTGAATTCCTGCTCCTGGTTCTTCATCTGTGAACACAGAACAAAAATATTTGTTAAGCAATTCCGCTTTATCCTTATCAGCTTCTACATATTCCTCCCCTGCACCCTTGAGTCTGACAATACCACTTTTGCCCTTCCTCTTCTCACTAATATATCTGAAAAATGTCTTATCCCCCCATTTTATTGCATTGGCTATTTCCTCCTCCTTTTGAATCTTTGCCTTCTTGACTACTTTGCTAGCTTCTCTAAGTTTTTCCAAATACAGATGCCTGTCTTCCTCTCTCTGTGATCTCTTGTATTTCATGAAGGCCTCCCTCTTTTTCTTCACTTTTTCAGCTACTTCCTTCGAAAACCATAGCGGTCTCCTGTTCCTTTTGCCTTTATTTACCATTTTAACAAAAAGGTTGGTTGCCTTTAAAATACCCCCTTTCAGTTTTGCCCACTGTTTTTCTACATCCCCCAGCTGTTCCCATCCCACTAACGACTCCCTGAGGTATTGGCCCATCTTCACAAAGTTAGTCTTCCTAAAGTCTAAGATCTTCACCTTGGAATGGATTCTAACAGCCCTAGTCCTAATACTGAACCACACCATCTGGTGATCACTGGATGCAAAATGATCTCCCACTACAACATCAGAAACACTTTCACCATTGGTAAGCACCAAGTCCAGTATGGCCCCTTCACGTGTGGGGTCTGTTACCAATGCTTGAATAGTTCTCCCTGTAGAGAATCCAGGATCTCCTTACTTCTAGATGATACTGCAGCAGGAATGTGCCAATCAACATCTGGCATATTGAAATCTCCTATCAGTAGCACTTCCCCTTTCCTAGCAATGCTGCGTATGTCTTCAATTAACTCTCTGTACACCTCTTCCTCTTGTGAGGGAGGTCTGTATATCACACCAATGCAAATAGATTTCTCTTTCCCTCTTTCTAGTTTAACCCACAATGCCTCCTCTCTCCCTTTTAAGCTCTGTAATTCCAAAGCTTTAATAGTAGGTTTTACATATAGTGCCACTCCTCCTCCCCTTCTTCCTACCCTGTCCTTTCTGAATAAAGTATAACCAGGTATAGTTACATCCCAGTCATGGTTTTCTGTGAACCATGTTTCTGTAACTGCTACTAAATCCAAGTCAGCCACTCCCACCAAAGCTTCAACTTCAGGGATCTTATTTCCCATGCTACGGGCATTAATACACACTGCTTTCCATATATTACCCCTGTTACCCATTTCCATAAAGGTATTTAATGTATCACCTACCTGGGGGCTTTCACTTACCTGGGGGCTTTCTTCACCCATCCCCAACGAATCTAGTTTAAAGCCCTCTTCAGTAGATTAGCCAGTCTACTACCAAAGATGCGTTGACCTTTCTTGGACAGATGGATGCCATCTCTGCTCTGCAACCCTTGGAACAGCATCCCATGGTCTAGGAAACCAAAACGCTCTCGAAGACACCATCCAAGCAGCCATGCATTCATCTCCAGGATGCGAGCCTCTCTGCCTTGGCCTTTACCCTCAACAGGGAGGATTGAAGAGAACACCACCTGTGCACCTACCTGCTTCACCCTCTGTCCCAGAGCCATGAAGTCACTTTTGATACATTCCGAGGTATACCTGGCAGTATCATTTGTTCCAACATGGATTAGCAACATTGGGTAATAGTCAGTGGGCTTGATGAGTCTCGGCAAACTCTCCGTAACATCTTGGATCTTGGCACCAGGCAGACAGCATACCTCTCTGGACATCAAGTCTGGTCGGCAGATGGATGCCTCAGTACCCCTCAGAAGAGAGTCTCCAACCACCACTACCCTTCTTTTCCTTCTGGTCACTGATTCCGCAACTATGGGGTACTTGAACTCTGGTTCTTTCCTTTCCAGGGATGCTTGCATGTTTGTCTCTATGCCAACCTGGGTGCTGCTCCAGCCTGCCCACGTCTCTCTGCTTCCAAGTTTGTCTATTGTGCTGTACTTATTGGGCGAGGGTGATCCTGATATGTTCCCAGCCCCTGCATGCTGCTGTGTGGGTTGGCTGCCTCTGCCCAGTGGGGAGAAGAATCTCAACCTGCTCGATGACCATGGTCACCAGCAGCCTCGTCTCTGCCTCACTGAAGTTGGGCTGCCTGGTAGCCATGTTGATGTGTGTTATGTTGGGGGAGGCTTTTTCCTGGATCCGGTTGCACATAGGCTGCAGGACACGGGATTAGGGGATGTTTTCGGAGTTACAGGTGCAAGGAGCAGCTAGGCAGTGTGTGCACAGCCTACATGTGCACGAGGCACAAGGCGGGCTGATAGGATGCCAGTTGGACATGCTTTGCTGGCCATGGACACATGTCGATTCTACAACACTGTGTACGTGTCTGCATAGGGTTGTAGAATCGGGCCTCTGCATGCACATCCTATCTGGAGACGTGCACGGGGCCCGAATGTACTCCTTTAAAAATCGTGCTATATGCATTCTAGGAGTTTTTTCTTCCAAACACTCCCAGCTTTAGATGAAAGAACACATTTCATGTACCATACTCCAGCGGACTCCAACTACTACTTGTCTTAGGACTCCAGCAATCCTCTCTACTTTTCTGAGGTGAAAAGGAAGCAAGAGATCACAATCTCTCTACTTTTTTTGTCTAGGGACTAGGCCAATACCCAGAACCCAGCAAGCTCAGGTGTTCCATATGCCTGTTGGCAACTGGACAGAAAAGAGGCAAAAACAAAGTTTCTCTCCTTAACATCTTGCTCTATAATTTAAAGGGCATTACTATCTCCTCCCATGACCATTCACAGTGGAGAAAGTCATCTGCATAATCACTCCCATACCATTACACTATACATCTGCCACAGTAAGTGGTATCTCTGTAGTGAACCAGCATATTACAAGCCATCAGCGCTTGAATCAACACTGAGACAACCAAATAATTTACTAGGGCATTTCCCACAAGAAGTACATGAGAACTATAAATCATAAGCCCCGGCTCTAATCAATATGTCTGTTTGCAGGTGGGTCCAACTGCAATAATATGAGTTAATAAATTGACTATGAAAGCAATAGAGAGATATGAAGGGCAGTGAATTAATTACAGAGTCCTAAAAATGATCTCTTTGAATTTTTCTGTATTAGAATAGAATATCAAGAAACATTACTAAAATATTATGAGTGCATATCTTAGTGCCTAATTTATTTATTTATTTAGCTGTATTTATATCCCGCTTTTCACCGGGTCAAAGCGGTCAATTGGGAGATACATTTAACACGAGGGGATATGACACACATACGCTAATACGTACAGGGAACATGGGCAATGGAGGGTTAAGTGGCTTGTCCAAGACCACAAGGAGTACCTATAGGACTAGAAATCCCAGTCCCTCCGGCCTGAGATTGCTGTCCCCCGGGTGGGACTTGAACCCCCGGCCCTCCGGCCTAATAGGGTAACATGTCAATTGGACCAGTATAACGGATAAAGAATGAGGCATATGCAATACTACTGGGTCTTGGGACATGTTGCTTCAAGAGGTTAATACCAGTTGTCAATTCTGCAGGTGTTACGGTGATAGAACCACTTCAGGAAAAAACAGACAGGCAGCATCCAGGTTCTGATGCTCAGATTGGACAGGCCTGGAATTGCTACAGAAGCAGCACAGATTTTATCCATACTGAGTGACTGGATTCAAGGTGTACAAAAAGTGGGTAACAAAGGGGCCTGGTTGATGCCCACCATGACTATTGCATTGCTACATGAGACAGTGCTATTAAAAATGAGGGAAAATCTTCAGATAGTTGCAGGTTATATTATTTCTAGCACAGCTGATCTGGAGCAGGTGAAATCACAGGCTGAAGTGTGACATGAGCACACAGTATAGCAGGAGGGGTTTGGTGGATGGGAACTACTGAGCAAGTGTGAGCATAATACAGAAATAAGAGACTATTACAGCTCCTGCTGAGTCCGTCTGTCCATTTATGTGTTGCATTCATTAATGCTGACTTTGAAGTCCGAGCACATGTGAAAGTTTGTGAAGAAAGTTTTCACTGACTGTAATCGGGTGTCTCTCACTAGCACATAAATCTGCCTCTAGTTATTTGTAGGGGCTCCCTGGTGGTAATCAGGACACAGCAGCAGTTGTGGGACTGTCTCACGATAATGACAAGACTGCCCTGTAGAAAATATGGGGTTTGGAGGCTGGGTGATCAGATTCAGGATTATTATTTTATGAACTCCCCATTTCTCTTTTCTCTAAGCTTAACCCCCAATACTTAGCAATTCCCTGGCTCAATTCATTGCCTTTCCTTAGCGTTCACTGAAGAAAGATCTTCCAATCCATTCAGCAATGTTCAACATCTCCCTACTAAAATGAGTATTTTAAGTTTTTATTTATTTTTAATGAATTAGCTGTAGGGATATGCATTGGTTAGCATGCATTCAGTTTGTTAGTATGCTTTAAATTTAATGCCTACTAAATCAATTTAACGCAGAAGAAGAAGGAACATGTAAAAACTTTACTTTGTTTTATTAAAATATACATATGAAATGAAATGAAAAAAATAGCCATAAATTGGGGAAAACAGGTCAAATGAACCAAACATGTCTGCCCTTTGCACATCCCTAGTGTTCTTGGCAATTAAACTCAGAAATGTTAATGTGTATAGGCGAGTAGTGTGACACAGATTAAAAGGACAAGACTGCAAATCAAGGGAAATTCACTTGATTATTCTAAACTCTTTCCCACACATAAAATAAGGTCCCAATATTTTATTCCTCAGGAAATATATAAGTGCTTAAAGTTTTTGAAAGCTTCTTTTCCTTAACTACTCCCTGCATTATTAATATAGGAAAATTGAGGGTTGTAGCTGTACTAATCTTCATCAGAACCCCATGCATGCATGCATTGCACAGATACAGTATGAATAAAGCATGAATTCAGCATGGGTAACTGAAGAGTGGCTCTTCATTACAGTCCTAAGCAGATGTCACACCGATACAGAGAGTGAAAACAGCCCAGACGGCTGATGAGCTGATGCGAGGAAGGAGACAGCATTTTAAAAGCTTGTGTAGGCTGATAATACATATACAAATATATAAAAGTAGAAAACATGCAATAACATTTAGACAAAAAGAAACGGTCAAGGAATACAATTAAAAGCAAGAAACAAGCAAGCTGAAATTTCAAGGCAAGAAGCTCATATTGATGCTTCATCCTTCTTATTCTCAAATATGAATTATGAGATACTGGTTCCAGGGAGTCTGTTACCATGGAACTCTTTATATGTGTTGCTGTATATGCTAAAAGGGGCTAGGTAAATATTAAAGGCCCTAGTTACACACGTTAATTTGCTTTAACATGTGTTATTTTGGTGCAGGTCCCATGTTATTTAATTGGACCTTGTTAGTAATAACACATTTTGTCAGGAAATTGATAAACATTAATGTTAGCGCATCTTAGTATCTCGCCCCTTAAATACCATTGTAATAATCTCCTGTCTTCTTTACTGAAAGATTTTAGATCTTGCTATTTAGCAGCTCACAAAATTAGGAACTAAGAGACATGTGCATTGAAGTGCAATAGCCGGGAGCGCGGGGTTTAGCTTGAAGATAAAACACATTTTGGCCACACGGTAGCTGGGAGCACATGACCAAAAGGCAGCTCTGCTAAAGCTGCCATACTGCCTGAGCAGCAGGCAAATAAGCAGGGGTATGGTGGAGAAGAAAAAGCAAGAACCCTGTAACAGTTTAAAACACTAAAATAAAGTTACAGAAATTTTATTTTGGTGTTATAAACTACATCGTGGTTCTCGCTTTCTGTTTCTGCTCCAAGATGTGTGATCGCCTTGCATCTCCTTTGTCTTTTTCAGAATATATATTTACATTAAGTGCTATGCTGATCCAGTGTTTAGTGTCAGGAGTCAGTGTTCTATATTAGATTTCCAGGCTATATAATTAAACTGCTCCCATTTTTGCTGCATATAAACATCATTGCAAAGTTAAAAAGAAATATATAACCTGGGAACATATTGTTTTCTTTATTGTTGGGGCAGACACTTGATTGATGTCCTGAGTGAGGGGACGCCCTGTTCCCTAACTAGAGGAGGCCCTTCCATTTTGGTTGCCAGGTTGGGTTGCCAACTAGCTCCAGATACTCCCAACAAGCTTGATCAGTCCTGGGTTCATCCCATTGCATGCAGGGATATGTAGTTCTGATTTCTCTCTTGTACTCCATAAGAAAAGCAAGGTTACAAGTCTTTGCATGCAATGGGATAAACTGAGGACTGAATGAAGCCTTTTGGGTGCATCTGGAGCCAGTTGTCAACCCTACACTGTTAGGCAGGGGAGGAGGGGCATCAGCTCTTTTCTCGCCTCAGGCAGCAGATTGTCTTGAGCAGCCCCTGGAGCCAGCAGAGTACATGGGGAGGGGGGGGGGGGGAATGCCAATGAAGTGTTCAATATACTGGCAACATGATGGTTTGGCATCAAAAGGTGATGTCCAACCCCCACCTCCCCTGCATGGAAGAGGGGAAATGTAGTAGTGCATATGTGCATCTGGGATGCCACGCCACTGCCATGACCCATGTTCTTGTGGCAGATGGCCCCTAACCCTCACCATGGGAGGATATGGCTGAGGCCTACTGTCTCTGAACAGATACATAACATTTATAGTACTGAACGTGGGTTTGCTTTTTGGAGCCAACAGATCAGTGTTCCCTGCCTGGCTCCCATAGCCAGGGGAATGAGACATTCCATGGATCTGGGGAGCTCTTGTGGGCTTACATGGTTCTGTGGGCCTTTGGTTCCCTGACAGCTGGGGTGCTCAGTATAGGGGCTATTTGATTTTGGCTACTTCCATGGGAGAGGGGTTTGGGTTGCACTATGGTGTTCCCCCAGAGATCTTCCCATTGAGGGGATCATGGGCATTCTATTTGCTAACCCCCTCCCCTCCGACAGATGCCAGGATACTATGGACCACATATAGGAGAAATGCTGGCAGGGCCGTACCGAGAGTGAAATGCGCCCTGTGTGACTTGCATATTGGGCGCGTGCCCCCCCTCCTGCACCTCCATCTAGCCACTTTATGGGGGGCGGGAGAGAAGAGGCGCGCACCCGATGTGCAAGTCGCTGGTACACTAAGCAGGTCTGGTCCCTCCCGGAGAGACCAGACCTGCATAGTGTGCCGGCGAGAAGACTTAAGGGGTGCATTTTGGCTCTCTGCTGCTGCCTGCCGCCGAAAAAGTGGCAGCGGCGGCAGGCAACGGCAGAGAGCCGAAATGCACCCCTTAAGTCTTAGGGGTATGTTTACTAAACTGCGTTAGTGCAAATCGCGTTAGGAGCCGCGTTAGTGAAAGGAAAGCCAAAAAAGGACATGGGCGGGACATCGTAACGACTAACGCGCGTTCCAAAAACTAACGAGCGTTACAGGGCGCCGTGGCACGTTAAGCATATGAAGGCGTACAGACACAAATCATTGAAACAGAGCTGTAGCACAATGGTTAGTGTACTCACCGCTGTTACAGGCAGCATGGGTTCGAGTCCCCAGTGTGCCTAACGCAGAATGCTGTCCCAGGCAGCACCCTGTACATTACATAGGGAATGAGGAGGCATGTTTTTCTTTACGTTCAGTAGTTGTTAGTGAAACACACTCTCGCAGTGCGCATAGCCATGTACGTTGGTACGTGCGTGGCTGCATGCGTTGTTACGGGCGTAGCCCCGTGCGTTGGTACGTGCGTACAATCGTGCGTGGGTACGTGTGTTTTTACCAGCGTGGGCACCTTATAGTACAGACACTTTAGGGTGTCTTGCACTGATGCACTATGCTAACAGATGTACGTGTGATGGCCTATGGTTTATCAGAGCCTGAGAGCAGGCGCTGGATCTTCCCAGGGTTGGATCGTGCCAGTCACACCCATGATGCACTGCACATGCAAATCAGCTGTCCACAGATACACACCATGGGAAATGCACCCCCACAGCACCTCGGCCTGGTAGGGGGAAGTGACCATGTGCACCCCCACAGCACCTCGGCCTGGTAGGGGGTACTGACCGTGTGTTGTACTGGCACAGAGTAGCTACACACCAGCACATTGTGCTGGTACTGTGCTCACCCTGAGGGTGCAGTGAGGCGGCCAGCACCATCCATGGCTGAAAGAGGCCATGGCACAGGTCCAAAGCAGTGTTAATGTGCGAGATAGGTAGTTTCTGCACAAACACCTTGCAGTCGGGTGTAGCCCCCATGGACCCCTAGGTGGCCCATATACCCCCCCCCCCCCCCCAAGTGCCAAGGGTGGCAAGCAGGGTCTCCTAACAATAGATCCACCTTCTACCTCCCTGCAAAGGTGGCCGTAGAGAGGAACATCAACCCCAGTTCTGGTGGGGAACAGACACCCCACAGGGCAGGCACTGCAGCTCTGTACGCAGACAGACATCAGGCCTGGATATGGTAAGCTGCACCCCACCACTATCTGATATACTCCTGCAGCAAGCCATCAGCCACTGCACCCTGCAAGCCACATACCAGCTACAAACAGTCTGCTAGTTAGTCCATAATGCATGTGCCCAGTGGATATGCATGCACCCAGAACTGGGATGTCAGCATACACAGCAAGCAGATAAATCAGTGACTGGGCCCCAAAAGAAAACCCATATCTATCACATGAGAAAAATACCATATAGCACTATGGGGGTGCCTAGCCATGCTGTGGTCACTGCACAGTCAGGGTGAGAGTGATCTCTCAGCAGGACATACTGAGGTCACCCTGTCTGTGTAGGTGGTGGCCGGGCACTAAAATGTGCCTGTCACTGCCCTATGCCCTGTGCAGATGCACCCTGGCCATGCCACCCTGTCCGGCCTATACCCATGGTACCTTGCTCCTCATTATGCACATTGGCAGCTCAATACTGGCAACATTGCTGGCAGTGTGGGCTGTGGAAGGTGTTTGCAGCCACCACACACTGGATAGACAGACAGACACCCCCACACCTATGCCAGCATTGTGCAACTATAGAGGTGTTCAACAGCCATACCCACCACACCAGTCCTGGGCACAGTTCAGGCATGGATATTGTACATAAGACTGTTGGGGGTCACTCCCCATGGTGGTACGCACTGTCAGAGTCCAGACCTGCAGCACACACCACAGACAGCAGAATGATTGTTATGGTGGAGCTCACTGAGCAAACTGTGCTTAATGTAGGAATTGATATCTGCCAGTTATCACAGGAAACGTTTGATAGCTGTGTACCATATACCCAGGTGTAGGGTGGCATTGCTAAGGTATGCAACTGCTAGTATTGGGAGATACAGGCAGGGCCCAATGTCCTGCTTCTCCAGGAGGCATTGGCCAATGGGGCCTGTGGGTGTGTCTGGCCCTGTTGGCTGCTGCTTTACGGCAGAGTTCCCCAACTCCAGTCCTGGTGTTCCAAACCTGTTCGGGTTTTCATGCTGTCCCTCATAAATATGCATGAGCTACATCTGCATACCATGGGGGTGGTGCATAGATATGCAGCACAGGCATCTTTATTAGAGGCAGCATGGAACCTGAATGGTGTGGGACCCTCCAGGACTGCAATTGAGAGACTCTGCTCTGGGTAATGCGCCTGTTTCTGATGTCTGTGTTTGGTGTGGTATAATATAGGCGTATTAACCATGCGTATGTTCTCTGCAATAAAGGGGTGTCTTTACTATCACTGTTTAGTGGTGGGTAAAACTATGGGGACTGGGTTGGCAGGAGCCCCAGCTGGGATTTGAGCCTGTAACCCTCTCATCTTACAGGCACTGGCTGTGTCTGTTGCACCACACTGTGGCCACAGAGATGGTGCAGTCCCTGGAGTTAGTTAAAGGGGCCTGACGAGTCAGAAACCCTGCTCTGCACAGGTTTACTGTGGGCTCATTTACCTTGTATGGAGACAAAGGTGCACATAACCCTCAAAACAGACCTCAAAAAAAGGGGCAAACACCCATAACCAAGCTGGGCAACAATGATATCATTGGGTAACATTACACACCACTCCCAGGAAAGCTCCATCACAATGAAATGATCTTTGAAAGGGTCTACAGAGCGTAGACCCTTCCAAACATCATTTCTTTCTTTGGTGCTTTCCAGGGAGTGTTGTTCATTGTTGCCCATTGCTATCACTGTTGCCCAGCTGAATTGTGCTTTTTACAATGTTTCTTGTGGACATTCTTAAGGTTTTATGTGAACTTTTGGTCTTTGCACATGTATCACACTGCTCACGTTTTGTAGGTTTCCCCGGTTTTGCTGTACATTGCTGACGGAAATGGTTTCTCTTCCCTTTAATATGCCTTTAACGACAGGTTTACATTCGCGTTGGAATTGAGCTCAGAAATTCAGTGCCTTAGTATGAGGGGAGCCTCTCCCCGCCCACTCTCCGCCCATTGACCCCTTCTCTCCGCCTACTCTCCACCTTCTGCGCTGTTTTAACGCGCCGCGGAGGTTTACGATCGTTAACTGCGGTTAACGCGCGTAAAGTACGTTTAACGATCGTTAGCACGTCAGAACGCGCGTTCGGACGTGCTAACGATCGTTAAACGTACTTTACGCGCGTTAATCACGATTACCGCACTTTAGTAAACATCCTCCTTAGTGTCCTGTGCGGCTGCACTGCTCGCACAGGACTCGGTACAGTCCTGAATGCTGGCTGGCAGGGTGTCCAGACCATGTGCTGCACAGATTCTCTACATGAACTTGCTTTCTTGATTTGCATTTTCCACCCAATTGCTCCTCTCTCTTCTGCACAGGCCTGTTACTATTGTCTTGTAGGTAGGGTAGGGACCTATTTATTGCAGTATTGAAAAGGACTAGGGGCTATGGAGGAGATGAGAGGATGTAAATAGAGGGGGTGAGGGAGAAGAATTAGAGCAATCTTCCAGCTATTGTAGATCTTTCCTCATGTTAACCACTCCCTCAGGGGAGTCCACTCTGTTGCAAATTTTTGTGTCATCTGCAAAAAGACAGACTTTTCCATTCAGTCCTTCAGCAATATCACTCACAAATACATTGAACAGTGCCGGGCCCAGATTGGATTACTCCTTCTGCACATCTGGAAAGAAGCAAAAAAATTGTGGATGCTCTCCAAGATGCATTACTTAGACAAATGGTGATGGAACCAACCAGGGAAAGCTCAACGCTGGATGTAGTGCTCACCAACGGTGATAGCGTGTCGAATGTCTGCGTGAGTGCCTCTGTGAGCAACAGCAACCATCACATGGTGTGGTTTGAGATAAAAGCCATGGTACAGGCCAATCATAGCAAGCTCAAAGTCCTAAACTTCAAAAACACTGACTTCAATAAAATGGCAGAGTACTTAAAGGAGGAGATGACAGGGTGGAAGGAGATAAGGGAAGTGGAATTGCAATGGGCTAAACTAAAGGTGGCAATAAAAAGGGCAACAGATAAATATGTAAGAAAAGTAAATAAAAAGAAGAGAAGAAGGAAACCTATTTGGTTTTCCAAAGAGGTGGCTGCTCAAATAAAGGCAAAAAACACAGCTTTCGCAAAATTCAAAAGCTTGCAAACAGATGAACACAGAAATGAATACAGGATCAAGCTCAAAGAGTCTAAAAGAGAAATAAGGATAGCAAAATCAAAGGTAGAGGAAAAGATGGCTAAAGATGTTAAGGGTGGCGACAAAACTTTCTTCAGGTATATTCGGGAAAGGAAGAAGATCAGAGTTGGAATTGCAGGACTCAGAAGTGCTGGGAAAGGACTCGTGGAAAGTGACATTGAAAAAGCGAAATTGCTAAACGAATATTTCTGCTCTGTTTTTACTAAAGAAGATCCTGTAGATGGACCAGCTGTGACTTCCAAATATAAAAATGGGAATGAAGTAGATACCACAGCATTCACAGAAGATGAGGTGTTAGAACAACTTGCTAAATTGAAAGTGGACAAAGCCATGGGACCGGATAGGATACATCCCAGGATACTGAAAGAGCTCAGAGAGGTTCTTGCAGGACCGTTAAAGGATGTCTTGTCCCTTCCATCTCTCATATACTCAACCTATCGCTCTCCACTGCAACAGTCCCTGCAGACTTCAAGCATTCTGTGGTCACACCTCTCCTCAAGAAACCCTCACTTGATCCCACCTGTCCTAATTATCGGCCCATCTCTCTCCTTCCCTTCATTTCTAAACTACTTGAACTACTACTGGCCTGAAGTACCTTGTCCTAACCACTAGACCACTCCTCCATTTGAATTATATGCTCCAATCTCCTAGAACTCTCTAGCTGGAATTCTTCGATCTGCCAATGACCTGTCCACGTTTGGGAAAACTTCTCTAAACTTATCTATTTAATGAACACTTTGGTTCCATCACATAATCCATCTTCCCTTCTATCTAACTCTCCTTTCCTCTCCTCCCCCCCCCCCACACTATATAATATGGATAACAAATATTTATGCACATAAGTTATAATAGTTAATAATCATGTAAATACCCATCACTCAAGTGATTCATTATGTGTATAAGTTCCACAGTTCATTGTAACGATCTGTTGCCCCAGTGAAAAGCGGTATTAAAAAAGTCAAATAAAATAAATAAATAAATAATGCCTCTGTCCACTGCTTACGG
Organism: Ichthyophis bannanicus; assembly: GCA_033557465.1. Classification (NCBI taxonomy): domain Eukaryota; kingdom Metazoa; phylum Chordata; class Amphibia; order Gymnophiona; family Ichthyophiidae; genus Ichthyophis; species Ichthyophis bannanicus. Next base: position 382,282,659 of record CM066034.1, read on the forward strand.
TGCATCATTCAACTCTTTTCTCTCCAAGCCCTCCTCACACTGTGCTGTTCGATGCCTGCTGTTAGCATGAGAGTAGAGTAAGTGACATGACAGGCCAGGTGCTTCTCTAATCTGTTTTGCCTACTGCCAGCATCTCTCCTGGCGTGCAGAGGAAATCTGTAGAGCACCAGGAAGGCCAGACAGCAGATCACAGCTGTGAACTGCAGGGGCAGGAGAGGCACAGGTTCCAGGAAGAGCAGCTTCAAGAAGCACTAGCCCTGCTGCACTGCCAGCTGCATTCTCCTGCTGGCCACTAGGGTTGGACTGGTTGGGGAGCGGGCAAAGATCTGGAGGTGATTTGTCTATGGTGAGTGTAAATATAAACATTGGCCCCTAAGTACTGTAGAGCCATGGTACTCCACTGCAGAAGGAAGGACACAGGGAGTAGGCTTCTTAGGAGTGTGGCAGATAATTCTACCCCCTGCTTCCCACCTTTCCCCAGCAGAAGATGGAAGAATGACAGGGTGGGGGAGCTGTATGTGGCACCTACTCTCCCACTCATATCCCCCATACATTCCCTCTTTCTTTTCTCCTTTCTCCTCTTTTGCCTTTCCCTTCTCGTCACATTTCTTTTCTTTGTGCCCTTTCCTCTTCTCTTCCCTCCCTTCTGTCTCCTCTTATTCCCTTTCCTCATTCACCTGCATTCCCTCTCCATGTTCTTGCACCCCCCCCCCCCCCCGAAGCAAGCTGCATCCAAACATAAACTCCGGGTCCAGCATCACTGAGAGCAGAGAGCAGCCTTGGAGGGAAGTGTGCATGCACATACCCTGGTCCAGCAGCAGGGAGACAAACACATTCAGTATCGACAGCCCTCCATCATCAAGAACGGAAATCATCCCCTCCCCTGAGAGTGAGTGTCTAGACCATCATAGGTGTGAGCCATGGCTTAGCTGCAGTCATGGGGATTGAAGGTGACTGAGTGGATTCACTTTTGGTAACTTCGGCAGTCCTGTGCTCCAGAGACAATGGCTATTCCCAGCCCCATTGCTCTCTCACCTTGTTCCTGAGCTGTTGCCACTTTCTTAGAGGGAAGGAGGAGAAGGATCTGAGCAGTGGAAAAGCTCAGCAGGGAGGAATAAATACGGAAGGACTGCTTGAACCATCTGTTGAGTGAAATCCCTAAGCTGCAAGAGGAAGGGAGGGACAGAGAGAGGCCGGATAGAGAACCTAGGCAAAGAATCCTCCCCTGTCCAAAAATACTTGTGGCATCAGCCAGATATAATTCGCATAGAGGAAAAGTATGTAGATCCAGACAAATTTGCTCAAGGGCCACATCAGGACTATGGCTAAAGGATGGATTGGAGTAGGGGTCAATGGAGTGGAAGTAGGTTTTGTGCATAAAAGTAGCTGCAGGGGCTGGTATGATTGATAGTGGTATTTTTTCCCGGGGCCCAATTTTAGGTTTTGCACAGGGCACCAATTAACCTAAAACCGTCCTTTTGCCTAGCCTGGCAACATTCACCAGAAAGCTTTCCTTTCTGAAAGTGGATTTTCATCACGCCCAAGAGCTTTAAATTACAAATGATGCTTGCCATTTTTTGCTTATACAACTAAACAGTATTTGAGGGCGGAGAGATAGCTAGTTGGCTCCAATATATTAGTAGGTCGATACAGATTCTAGAAAATATGTTTAATCCACACTACAAAAGTGAAAGCTCCAAAACCTCTAGGGTCTGCAGTGGCATTATATGAAATGATCAAGCGTGCTAAGAATATCTCTATGCAATAGAAAGCACAGGGCCTTAGAATTAAGGGGAAGAGTGGCCTAGTGGTTGGGGCAAGCTACCCTAGGCCAGACGGCCAGGGGCTCAAATCCCACCAGAAGACAGCAACCTTGGGCCAGAAGGACTGGAGCTTCCAGTCCCACGGGTGCTCCCCATGGCCCTAGACAAGCCACCAACACCCCCCCCCCCTTCATTGCCCATGCTCCCCATAAAATAGTTATCTCCAAGTTATAATGCCCTGCTCAACATAATTTCAGTTTGTTCAATGTAAACCACCTTGCTATCACAAAAGGCAGTATATAAGAAATGTTAAATAAATAAATTAGACCTATTCCTGTCTGGAAATCAAGCCTGCCCTGGAGAATTGAACTTATCTGGGGTGAAGACAAGAACTATATGTGCTTAATGAGCCACTTCTTGCCTCTTCACCCTGGCCAATCATGAAGTAACACCACTGGGCTTGTACTTGTGGGGACCAGAGATTTTCCCAACTACCCTCCTATACAGAGAAGTAATAAAAGTACACTAAAATCACTAGGGGTCATCAAATAAAGATTGAGCTGCAGCAGAAAGGGAATTGGATTTAGTTCATGCCTTTCTCAGAAGTTCAAGGTGAGTTACCTTTAGGTACATAAGTGCTTTCCTATCCCCAGATGACTTAGTGGTATGTTTACTAAGCCGTCTTATTGTGCGCTCTGTGACATTATCGCGCGATAAGGTACCTTAGTGCGCGATAACGCGCGCTGCGGCGCAAATGAGCGCTGAAGGCGGAGAAAGGGGAGAGGCTCTCTGCACACTAATGCTGTGAAATCTGAGGCTGAAAACTAACGCCAGTGAAAACCTGGCGTTAGAGCTGATTTAAAGGGAAGAGAAACCATTTCTGTCAGCAATGTACAGCAAAATCAGGGAAACCTACAAAAAAGTGATAAGTGTGATACATGTGCACGGAACAAAAGTGCAAATAAACACTGAAAATGACCCCAACAAAATATAAAAAAACATAACCACGCTGGGCAATAGTGATATTAATGGGAAACATAAAAAAACACTCTCAAGAAAGCTCCAAAAAAAGGATATGAATTTTGGAAGGGTCTACGCTCCATCCCCATACAAGGTGAATGATCCCACAGTGAAATAGCGCTGATCAGGGTTTCCCTCTCCATTGGACAGGTTTCCTATGGCGTGCACATGTTCCACAACAGCAGGGCGGGCATGTCGGAATGGGCAACTGGACAGATGCTGGGAAAGGGGACACAGAGGGCTGCAGGCGGCACATGCTGTGCTGCAGCTGGGCCACAGTGCGGACTAGGGTGATGCCTAGGTGGCCCATAGGAATGCTGAAACAGTAGAGCAGCCAGACAGCAACTGATGAGGGCCCAGCATGGGCATGAGTGTGCTTCCCACAGTGTCACAGGGGATAGTACCCAGCAGGTACTGTAGGACCTGGCACTGCCGTACCCCCATGGGTGCTGGTGGGAAGCGTGGACAGCTATGCAGGCACCCCTACCCCAGAACCTGCACCATAGGCAGCCGCCTACCCACACAATGGATGGCCTGAGACTGCACTCCACCAGCAGCACCAGCAGACGGGCATGTCAGCCCGGAGGCAGAGGGGTACTGGTGGTGGAGGGGGCAGTGGCAGCTGCCCAGAGCAGACCGTGGCCTAGCCCTGTGTAGGTGGGTGCCATGCACTGCAACAGACAGGCCCTGTCTGATGAACAGTCATGGTATCACCAGGGAATGCACTGTCTCTGTGGAAACACGGTGGTGCAGTGCACACAGCCAGTGTGCTCAGGAGGAGGAGGTCACAGGTTCAAGTCCCAGGTGTGGCTCCTGCCAACCCAGCCCCCATATTTTACACACTACTAAAACGTGCTAATACAGAGAGAACCTGTAGTGCAGATGACGTAGACATGCCCAAAACACCTACATTTTACCCTACAGAGCACAGACACCATAAACATGCGCATTACCTACAGCAGAGTCTCCCAAATGCAGTCCTGGAGGGCCAAACACCATTCAGGTTCTATGCTGCCTCTAATAAAGATGCCTGTGCTGCATTTCTATGCACCGCCCCCATGGTATGCAGATGTATCTCATGCATTATTCATGAGGGACAGCATGAAAACCCGAACAGTGTTTTGCACACCAGGACTGGAGTTGGGAACCTCTGCCGTAAAGCAGCAGCAAACATGGGCAGACACACTCACACCCACAGGCTCCATTATCCAATGCCTCCTGGAGAGGCAGGACATTGGGCCCTGCGTGCATCTCCCAATACTAGCACTTGCATACCTTAGCAATGCCACCCTAAACCCGGGAATACGGTACACAGCTATCAAACGGTTGCTATGATTACTGGCAGATAGCAATTCTGAAGTACAATTTTCTGATTTAGCCGCATCATGGCAACCTTTCTGATGTCTGTGGAGTGTGCTAAAGGTCTTGTGTCTGACAGTGTTTACCACCCTGGGGAGTGACCCCAACAGTATTGCGTACCATAGCCATGCCTGCACTGTGGCCAGGGTGTGGTGGCCAAACACCTCTATAGTTGTACAATGCTGGTATAGGTGTGGGAGTGTGTGTCTGTCTATCCAGTGTGTGGTGGCTGCAAACACCCTCCACAGCCCACACTGCCAGCACTGTTGCCAGTATTGGCCTGCCAATATGCATAATGAGGAGCAAGGTACCATGGGTATAGCCCGGACAGGGTGGCCTGGCCAAGATGCATCTGCACAGGGCATAGGGCAATGGCTGGGACATTGTAGTGCCCGACCACCACCTGCACAGACAGGGTGGCCACAGCATGTCCTGCTGGGAGATCACTCTCACCCTGACTGTGCAGTGACCACGGCATGGCTAGGTTCCCCCATAGTGCTTTATAATATTTCCCTCATGTGATTTTTATGGGTTCCCTTTTGGGGCCCAATCACTGACTTATCTGCTTGGTGTGTATGCTGACATCCCAGTTCTGGGTGCATACATCTCCTCCTGGAATATGCACTATGGACTATCTAGCAGACTGTTTGCAGTTAGTATGTGCCTTGCTGGAACACCTTGCAGGGTGCAGTGGCTGGAGGCTTGTTGCAGGAGAATATCAGATAGTGGTGGGGTGCAGCTGAGCATTTCTGGGCCAAATGTTTTATAGATGTGTACAGGGCTGCATTGACTGCCCTATTGGACTGTGGTTGATGGTTCCCTCTACTGCTGCCATTGCAGGGAGGTAAAATGTGGATGTGTTGGTGGGAGACACTGCTTCCCACCCTCAGCCCCAGAGGTTGGGTTGGGTGGTGGTACACAATCTGCCTATGGGTCCATAAGGGCTAAACCTGACTGAGAAATAGAGATTTATCCAAGGTGCATCTGCAGGAACTATCTATCTCACATACTAGCACTGCTGGGGACCTGCAGCATGGCCTATTTCTACCATGGAAGGTGCTGTGGACCTGGTGCTGGGCGCCCCACCTCACCCTCAGGGTGAGCACAGTACCCGCACGATGTGACGGTGTGTAGCTACTCTGTGCCAGTAACACACACAGTCAGTTCCCCCTACCAGGCCGAGATGCTGTGGGGGTGCATACCCCATCTTGTGTTCATCTGTAGACTGCTGATTTGCATGTGCAGTGCATCATGGGTACGGGTGGGTTAACCCTATCCTGGTGATCACAGTAGACTGTTTGTGTGGTGACATGCAGTCCTTCTGCAGCCAGCTAGGGGCTTGTTAGCAGCTGTAGCCCACTGGTTACTTCACTACCTGTAGAGCCAGAGGTCATGGGTTCAAACCCACAGTGGGGTTATTTGATAAGGCTGTCCAAAGCATTATCTATTTTTAATGTACATTAGTGCTGCCAGCAAAAACACCCTCAGCGTACTGTAACCATAAGGTGCCTCAGAGGGTGCTTTATAGGGTGCCCTATAAAGCGCCTTCTGAGGCACCTTATGGTTACCGTCCATATAAGGTGCCTTATAAGGTATCCTATGGAGCGCCTTATAGGGTGCCCTGTAGGGGACATTATAGGGTGCCGTGGCAGACAGTGCACTTTATAATGTGCCCTATGGAGTGCCTTATAGGGTGCCTTATGCGGCACCTTAGGTTGCGGCACGTGAGGGTGTGATTGCTGGCAGCAATAATTCGAATACAAATAAACTGCCTCAAGAAACAATACTTACATGTCAAAGCTGATGCCTCAGCCTGCCTTATGCATTAGACACACTGGGGGATCAAACTCATGACCCCTGCATCATCAGTGAGTGTATTAACCATTGTGCTACACCTCTGTTTCTATGTTTGTATGTCTGGGCGCCTACTTAAGATTACCGCGCGTTAACGCGCTTAGCGGCGCTTCGCCCGATAATGTGCGCAGCAGCGCGCGTTATCGCGCGATATTCCCGTTTTGCTGCTTTAAGACTGAAATGCCCACTCCTTTTATGGCAGCCTGCACACTATCGCCGGGCGCACGTTAAGACGGTTTAGTAAACATACCCCTTAGAGTCTAACAAGCCCTTTTACTAAAGTGCACTATGCAGTTAATGCACATTTTTACATGTGATAATTGTGCTCTAGGGCTCATGGCATGACAGCTACAGCATGCTGAGAATCGCGTATGGGGGAGTGAATGGGCAGGTGACGGGCGGAAAGTGGACATGCTGAGCACATCGCAGCTAGTGCGAGGGGACAGATCACACACTGTTAATGTATTTAGCACAGGTGCAGCTAAGATCTCCTCAATAGATGGAGTTCAGTGCTCCCACAGTAATAGCACTATACATTAACCCTTTTCACTCGGCTATCCCACCCCATGGTACATTTAAATTTTCCCGTTCCGATCATCTGTCTCACCCTGTGGAACATATGAATAACATGCTAGTTTATGTTTTGTATGTCTTAACCGAAATACATGACTGGTTACTGTAGAATGTGTATATCATGTTGGTTGTAATTTCGCCACTTTCTTATTAAAATTTATTCCAATTTGACATGAACAACAGAAAATTTATCTCAGTGGAAAGGATTAAGATACTCATCTTCATGTCAGCTGCTGAGAACATTCTGCCTATGCCCCCTTATAGTTACTGTGGAGGCTTTGCACTTAACATATGTTATTTTTCATGCTAAATGAGCATTAACAGGCTGATGCAGAAAACTAGCACGACCCTTATGCACTGAAAACGGCACATTTAAGCACACTTTAAGCACATTTAAGCTAACATCAAATGCAGAAAAGAGATGGATGCGTGCGTAAATGGCAACGGAAAAACTAGTGCCCAATTAAAGCCATGAGTATTTAAATTGCAGGCAAATGAACTGCTCGTAATCTGGTATGCAAATGATTGCTGCGCCTGATGCAGACAGGCGTAGAGGATTTTGCAACCAGCTTTAGCATCAATCTCTCTACGATTGGGTCTGAGATAGCTTAAACCACTAGCACGTGCCCCTGACAAGATTTTGATGGCATTGGGGAAGATCCCGGCATCGAGAAAAGCGCCCAATGCCATCAAAATACTGTTGGAGGCAGGTGCCCTGACAGAAGGTCACTCCCTGGTGGTCTAGCAGCCTGATCCCATAACCCCCCACCCCACTTTTAAAAAACTAACTTGGTAGCCTAGCGGCCCCAGAACCCCCCATCCTACTTAAAACAAAACTAACTTGGTGGTCTAGCAGCCCCAGAATCCCTTCCTGGTATCTTTCAAAGCGGGAGCATTAGCTACACGCTGCACTTTCAGTCCACCACTTGGAAAATGGTGGCACCTGGCCCTACCCGGTGCATCCTGGCAGTCTGACTTCGCCCGGCGCATCCCAGGATGCACCACACAGGCCTAGGCCCCACATTTTCCAAGACGGTGGACTGGGAACGGAAGCAGATAGGCAGTGCTCCCCTCCTGAAAGATACTGAGAGGAGATTCTGGGGCTGCTAGACCACAGGTTAGTATTTTTTAAGTGGGGTGGGGGTTTTTGGGGCCGCTAGACCACCAGAGAGTGACTTTCTGTCAGAGCACAGGCCCCAACAGTATTTTGATGGCATCGAGGGCTTTTCCCGATGCCATCAAAATCCTGTTGGGGCTGATATGCAAATTAGCCTTGCGGTGGCCGTTTCTCTGGGAGTGCATGCCAAACCCGCGACAATTTCTTGTACCTATGTGTTTGGCTTGCTCTCCCAGTTTAACGCTGCCATTTTGCGCACAGTTTAACACATAACTCATTTGCACATGAGCGCCTTTCTGCATAGCCGCGCTGGTCATGCGCTATCTGTGCGCTGCAAACAAGTATAAAAAGCTGATAGCGCATGACTTCAGCACCCGCTTTCTGCATCGGCCTGTAAGTTCAAAATCCTTTATTGAAAGGATCTTTGTACTGAAGCAATTGGCCAAGATCACAAGAAGCGGCAGTGGGATTTCAACCTGGTTTCTCTCGTTTTCAGTCCACTGCTCAGTTTCACATATGAAAATATGTTTCGACACATGAATATTTATGTGTATATCAATTTCTGTCCTGTTGTGTATTTCTGACCATTTTGCTCAAAAGAATACATATCTATATCTATAGATATATATAAACATAAGTAGATCTTCCATTCTGTGGTCACATAACAGGCCAGAAATTGATTTTACTGAGAAGGGGGTTGCTGATTCGGGACTCAGAAGAATCTATTTGTGAGAAGTTTCCTCTGCTATTTATCTTTGCACATCAACCCTCAGCGCGGCAGGACTGAAACTCAAACGACAAATCTAGCCTGAAGTTGTTTTTCCGCTTTGTACTCTTTTTCTTTCTCTGAACCCGAGGCTGCTGCCTGCATTCCCGATCCCAGCCTGGCCGAGCTCCCGCAGCTGATTCCTAAAGCCCAGGCTTGAAAGGAGGGAGCCGGAACCGCCTCCTCCCACCTCCCCGCCCAGACAGACAGCAACAACCATCCTCTCTCCTCCCCAAACTTTCTGCAACTTCTTGCATCCCCTCTGCGCCCCCACCCCTCCCCAGCTTCCCCCATTTCTAAGGGGAGGAGCTACCAAAGCCGTCTTTTAATTTCTAAATCCAAAAGCCCGAGGAGAAAAGTTTTCGTCCGAAGGCTGACTTCTGTTCGGTGCTTTCAAGAAGCTGCGCTCGATGTCGTTTCGTTGATCCGACCGTAGCCTGCGTTGCTTCGGGCGTCCTCGGCCGCCTTCCCTCTCTTCAGAGGCTAAATGGAAGACTCCAGGCAAGAGTAGGAAAAGAAGGAATTGTTTTAGAGTTCAGTCATCCAAAAAAGAGCCTGTTCCATATGTAGGGTCCCAGCCCAGCTCTCTGAACAAAATGTCTGGGATTTAGCTTCCTGCCACGAGAGCCTGACCAGAAAACAAACACAAAGAATAATAATACGACTTGACCCGGGAAAAAAAAGCAACAACCCCCTAGAAACGTACCCATCTGCAAGTCGCTCTCTACGTACAGGATTTTTTTTCTTGCACCTGGTTTTGTATTTTCCCTCTTATGTTTCTGCCGAGCTGCATCCCAGAGCTTTGAGGGTAAGTTTGCTGCGATCTTTGCTTCTCCTGCTCCGATCGGTCCGGAGAGTTGGTGGTTTTGGCTTGATGGCGAGGCAGAAAGCCGGATCTGAAGTTTTGGAGCGAGTTAGTTGGTGGAGATCCGGGGAGGGTAGAGTGTTGCCCCTTTTTGTCTCTTCTGTCGGAAAGGGCCTGGAGCCCCATCCATCGCTTGCAGTGTTGTCTTTTTCCTCCTGTCTCTTTCCCAACTTTCGGGGAAGTTTACAAGAGCGTACTGTGAGAATAAAGTTTAACCAGGCGAGTAGGAAAGAAGTCTGATGGCTTTTAGAGCTGAAGGTTTAAAAACGTATGTAGCTTTATTCAGAATTTTTTTTCTCTTTTCCTCGGGGTCTGCAACACTTCTCTGTCCAGCAGGGCTTTTAAGAAAAAAGGTTGGATGACTGCTGTGCTAATATGCATTGACTGTGCCCTTGCCTATTCTCCTGGGCTAAGTTGGTCCATCAGAACCTAGAAATAATGCAGACTTTAAAAAAGAACGGATGACATTAATGCAATTAGAGCTCTGTTTTGTGTTTTGTAACATTTGCAATTAGAAATTAAATTTACGAACAGCTTTGCAGAGTCTGTTTATTACAGGTTTAACCAAGTGCTTTCAAAATAGCTTGCGAGTGTAAAACTTTTTACGTTAAGTTGAATGATAATATTCTTGAAAGTTAGATGTATTGGACTCATTTTTGTTCCAGGCGTGGACGTTTCAAATGCTTCTGGAAAGATGGGAGAAAGCTACCGAATTTGGAAAATACAATTAAAGCTAGGGACCAAAAGAAGGTAGAGCTACTGTTTGAAGTGTGAACCTAAATGGCTGGTGCAGCTTGCTTGTTTATTTGTGCAAGCTTCCGATGATCAACTCTCCCACTTGCCTGATTCATCTGTAAACAGTGGAGATAGCATTTTAACGGCCAGATGGTTCTGCACATAAAAAATGGACACAGGGCATTTACCAATATTTGAAACTCTCCTGTTCCAGACTTTCCTAGACAGAGAGAGCATAGAGAGCTGTGTGTGTGTGTGTATATTTTAAAATGTATTTAATTGAAGTTCTATGTTGTCTTTTTGATTTTCCTTATGTTTACTTGATAACTATTTCCAGAAGTTGGAAGAGATCCTGAACAGTTTGAGCAGCAGTAATAATATTTGCTGCCTATAGTGCTTTAACTTGTGTTTTATGGGATCTGTATTGCTGAAGGGAGGCATTGTGAAAGGGATATATATGTTTTTGATTCTTGTGGGTGATGCACATTGGCTGAACTCATTGGTGTAAAATACATGGTCGTGGTTTGACAGGTTTTTTTATTTTTTATTTTTTTGCCTGACAGCAGCGGCAGCAATCCCACTACTTCAAATTGGTCAAAACCCAGCTCCTACTTGGTGTCCCTGCACCAGTAATTTTCATTAGCCAATACCCATGGGATTGACCTGTTTTTGATGAGCTCCATTTAGCGTAGCCTTCGCAGTGATTTATCCCAGACCAGGAGTTGTAGAGTATGTTTTTTCCAGATTCTGATAGCACATGGAGTCTGGTTTGTAGAGCACAAATTCAACCTAGCTCTCTTGCAAAAAAAAGAAAAGAAAAAAATGCATTAGTATTTCTATGCTGCCTTTCTCATACAGCATCTTGGAATGATTACCACTCAAACACCTGAGGAATAAATCCCTGCCAATGCTCCCTTTTCCTGAGTATAGTGCAGTGTCGTAACAGGTGGTTGGCTCTGGGCAGTGCATCAGGTATTGAGTTAACATGATAGTCTATGGATGGCTTTGGCTTTTTTCTGGACTTTTGATTAGTCAAAGTGGCGGTTTATTTACCTCCAATCCACATAAGGTGCTCTTTCTGTACTTTGCCTTTTTTGTTGTGTAGACACGGTGTGTCCAGCTGGTGTCAAATGTTGGAATCAGCAGTCCTGGAAATGTGCTTACATGTCCAGTGGGATTTATAGAGAAAGCCCTGTCATTCTTGGTTTTATTGTAATAGTGCTAATTATTTGTATAGCTCTGTCAGCATACACAGTACTGCAAAACTAAAATAAACGGTTAGATGGGGATGAAATTCCTGCCCCAGAGATTTTGCAGCTTGAGTGCATGGAGGTTAAGCAGCTTGTTGAAGGTCATGCTCTGGAAGAGGTGGATGGTGGAAATTCAGGTCTCACAATCTCACAATCTTGTCCCAGTTCCAGAATATCTGTTTCATAGGAAGATTGACTAATTCCCCCTATTCCCCCAGCTGTAGTTCATTTTTTGGAGTTCATCTTTTCCTTAATGGCAAACTTGGCTCAAACTTCAAAGTAAGTCAAGTTGGTGCCAAGCTTAGCAAAAGACTTAAGAGAAGTCTTGGATGAAATTTTAAATGTATTAACAGAGTCTCCATCCAGACATGAAAAATGAGTTAGAAAAATAAAACAGTTTAAATTATTCCAGCATAATTAAGAAACATAAGACATGGGTGTCCCAAATATAGCCGTCTGTATTCCAGTGTTAGGTGATGGAGGAAATATCTAGGCTTCTAGTTGAGCCATGAAGATATACGAGCTGACATTTCTGTCTCTTCTAAAAGAGCTTGTTTTGGTTATAATTTTCAGAATAACAGCATGGTAATAGAGAACTCCAAATAGTTTATGAAGTTCCCAGGCTGAAGCACACAAATCTAGTCAGGGTTCTGCTTCCTAGAAACTTGGTACAGCCTAATTTTGTTTTCACTTTAAACATTAGACAAGAGCATTCATCTTTGACCTAGGGGTGTGGTGGTCTGAGTGGGTGTCCTGGGGAATAGACCTCTGTTCCACCTCCTTCAAGAGCTTCAGTAAAACATTGCAATGTCAAAGCAAGAGAATCTGAGAGATAGTGGAGTGGAAGCAAGGCAATGAATAGCCTAGTGGTTAGAGCACTGGCATAGGAGCCAAAAGACCAGGGTTCAATTCCCACTAGCCTGCCTTGTGACTTCAGGCAAGTTGCTTAACCCTCCATTGTCTCAGAAGAATCCAAGTTTCCTGTTTAATACACATTACCAAGTTTAAGTTGCAATCTAATTGCTTCAAGTAAATGATAAAGTGGTATTCAAAAAACTGTTAAATAAATAGTGCTAGTGTTTGTAAAGGGGTGGCATGCACCGTCTGGGATTTGGTAGATCCATCTTTTACAAAATCAATGTTGGGTTCCCAGACTGATTGAGATAAATTAATACTGGTGTTTGGCAAAGATCCTTCCACCATGTTCTTTGTGGGATGGACAATATTAAGAGGCTGCTACTTTGGTCTCTGTGTGCTCTTGTACTGTGATACATGATATTTATCTTGTTGTCATTGGCCCATTCCTTACCGAGGTGAGTTAAAACTACTTAAGTACACTTAATGGGGCCATTCCTGGGCAAGTGGGACCTTTGGAGGTAGAAGAGAGTGACTCCTCTGCCCCATCAAGGGACTCTTGTCCTCAATTTGCTAATTTACCTACCGGTAGCATTCAAAGTGTTTGGTCTGTGAATGCCTCCTTATTTGACCTTCCTATTTCTTGCCTTTGTTGACTAAGAACCAAGTCAAACTTTTGATTTTAGTGCATGTCTGGTCTATTTATTGATAGGTGTGAGTTGTTCTGGAGAGATATGCACAGGCTAGAACAATTTATACCAGTTTCCTAGATGTTGTAGACTAAACTGTTTGATTTATTGGGCAAGTGACCTTAATGACTTGTCGAAGTTCTCTTTGTTACTGGCACAAACCTGAGTTGATAATATTTAGCAATGGGTCTTCCAACTTCTGCTGGAAAAGTTGTACTGAAATAACTTCAAGAGGGACCTGGAGCTGATTCCTGGCACAGGTCTTCGGCTTCCTGGTTTAGCTGGGGATTCTGCAGAGGCAACATTAACAGACTGACAGATGGAATCTTAGTCATTACATAATAGTGACATGTAGTGGTTGGATTTAGGGCCCATGCTTGCAGGTTTTGGAAGAGCCCTGCTGCAGAGCTCCTAGCCGAATACTGTTTGCTGCTGCAGTGACTAGGCAAAGTAAGTTGGGAGGGGTTGCAAAAGAAAGCTGGGGTTGTAAAGGAAGCTTCATGGTACTAGATCCCAGCCCTGGTTCTGACTAAGCTGGAATTTTAGAGGAGTAAGAGGAAACTGCCAGGTCAAAAAACGTAATGACAACTAAGAGATGGGAGAGAGAGGAGGATATGTAGGAAGAGGTAGGAGCTATATTGAAATGTGGTGGTGGAGTTCAACTGGTTGTTAGATTTTATTGGTGAATTGTAGCTTTCTCAATTGCTTCTCTCTCTGTCTACTTTCTCAGAAGACAGTTGACCCAGTCTGACTCAGATTGATTCCCTTGCTGACCGAAAGCTGAAACAAAACCCTAGTGCAGTCTTCTGCCATCAGGGGTCATTCCTTTAGTTAAAGTTATCTTCTCTTTCTCTTGACACTTGAATGCATCACTTCCTCAATGCACCTGATTTCACACCAGTCCTTGCTAGACAAAAGAGATTGGACCCTGAGTCATCCTCAGTGCAGCATTACATACAAGTCTACTGGAATCAGCCCAACTGGGAGATGTTTTATCTCATTTACCATTATGCATAACACCAGTTTTAGACCTATTCACATTTGACCAGTTGGGATGGGTGATGGAGGAGGACAGAGTATCAAGGTTCAACAGCCTTAGTAAGTTTGCAGTTTGGACTTATAGTAAGTAGGTGAACAGAGCTATGAAATGTGGAGCCCCTGATTTGATTGCACCTGTAAATTGTAAGCTCTTTCTGAAAAAAACCACTTGAGAGGTAATTTTATGTATTTAGCTATTTTTATAGACCGCTTTATCTCAGTTACATGAAACATGGAGAACTCGAACGTTGCAGAGAACACTGAACTGGTACATAGAACTCTGTAATTAATACATAATGGTAAAGAACTATTTGCTGTTATCCTATTATATTAATTTTATAAGGGATGTACCTTAGGCACCGAGTATGCAGTTAACGGGTTATTTTATTCACTGATACTCATATGTGGCCACATACTCATTTTAGTGACCTCTAATAAAATACTAACCAGTGTAAAAGTACGCGCATTGCTTGATGGCATGTACTTTGCTGGTGGGCATGCACATGGGCAGAGTTTGGGTGGAGTGTGAGGCAATGCCTAAATATGTACCTAGTTTATAAAACACTATAGTTTACACACATTCTTGCAACCATCTAGGCCTGATGTCCATGCCTTAACGTAAGGTGAGATTTCTGCCTCTTAGACTAGTCTTTTATAACAAGTAGGCACCTACCCGTTTTCATACAATAGGACCCTTAAAAAGCACTTTAACTAGGCTCTTCTTTATAAAATTACCCTCCACACACAGATTAATTTTGTCTATGCCATAATAGTAATGAACATCACTTTTAAGTCGGTAGATCTCAGTTTCTCAAATTTACTGCTAGCATTCATTTTAATACTTGCATCATTTCAAAGAGAGCTTCCTTCTGGAGTTCATAGGATATAGTACATATAGATAACTTATCAAGGTGTGCTTGGAAATGGCTTTTAATCAGATCTTTAGCACCGAGCATGCAAGAAAATATCTCTGCATTTTTCATCCACTTTTTCTTGATACTTGAGGATCTTTTCTCTCTCGCCACATGATGTACAAAATAATCAGTTGACACTGACACTTCTGTTATCAATGCTATTCTAGTGTTTGCCCCCTTTATTACTATGTCTCCTTTTCTTACATCAAGCTTTTTATTCTTTTTACTGATTCGTGTGCTTTCCTGGTACAGCATTGTTATGGTATTTGCACAGTTTCCAGTGGATGAGACGTGCCACCTTATTGTGTCTTTCTCTACAGAAATTTTATCCCATCAGAGATTTGTAGAAAGCAATGAGATGAGTAACTGTTTCCTGTTTTTGTGTGTTTGGGTGGGGGGGGGGGGGAGTTTCTCCAAATTGGTTAGTTTTGTTCATCAAAAAAACAAATATTCCTTAGACAGAAATTATAATAATAATCAAAACTGAATAACATTTCGATTATTCCAAAAAAATTCTAAAAAAGGGGAACAAAAGCCTACACCTTCAACCCAACGGCACACCACTACTCAAAATTTGTATACTAACAAACCAACCTTGGAGGTGAAAAACATTTTTTATAGAGAAGGAAGGACAGCTCACAATATCATTGGGTAACCAACCCAAGTACTCACATCATTATCGCCATCCAACCAACCTTCTTATATCATTTTTATAGTAATTTAAATCTTTGCATAGTAACAAAATGAGAAAGCCCCCCCAAAACATGAAAAACAGCTAAAACACCCTAAACAAATCCCCCATCCTGACCTTGTCCAAGGTTTTGCAACATGCTTTATCAAGGGATTGAAGCGGGCAGAGGCATCTAAAGACAAAAGTGAAAAGAAAAGAGTGAGGAAGGTGTGCAATTGATCAAAAATCACAAACACTGAGGGGTATGTTTACTAAACTGCGGTAACGTTACAGACCGCGTGTTAGGTAACGTTAACGCTCGTTAGGTAACGTTAACACACGCTATGTAACGTTAACGCACGTTAATGTTACCTAACGAGTATTAGCGTTCCCGGCCGCGGTAAACACCGCAGAGGGTGGAGAGAGGGCGGAGAGAAGGGGTCAATAGGCGGGGAGAGGCTCCCTGCACACTAACGCACTGAACTGAGGGGCTGAATCCCACCGTGAATGAAAACCTGCCATTAGATGCACATTTGCAGGAGAGAGAAACCAGTTCAGTATTAGCACTGTATAGCATAGGCAGGGAGCCCAAGAAACGTGATAGTAGTGCTCCATTTGCAGCAACAGCATAGTGCCCAAGTATGACAGGCCACTATGGCGATGGTGCAAATGGGGCATAGGTGGCTGGAGGTGGGACATGCAGCGGGGGCAGCTGGGGGACAGGGTGGACTAGGCGGGCGCCTAGGTGGCACATAGGAACATAGAAACTGGAAAACAGCAAGACAGCAGCAAGAGAGCAGCTGACAAAGGCCAAACACAATCCACCTACATCTACCTGATCCACCCGAGCTAACAGTTGCCAGGGCACTGACCTGACATCCCACCAGCCAACCCTCCCCCAAGCGGAAGGGACATACTATTGGTAGGAGGTGATGGGGGGGATGTGAGGATGCTCATGTATGCCCCCTTCCCCAGACCCCGCTCCCTAGGCGACCACCTACCCACACAGTGGATTGCCTGGGACTGCACACTACCAGCACCGACAGCATATGGTCATGTCAGCATGGCAGGGGGGGTGCGTGCCCGTGCTGGAGGGGGCAATGGCACCTGCCTGCAGTGGATCTAGGCCATTCCATGTACCAGTACGTGGTGTGCAGTGCAACATAAAAGGTCTGGCCGAGGAAAAGTACAGGTAGCTCCAGGGACTCCCATGCATCTGTGGCAGCACTGTGGTGCAGTACACCCAGTCAGTGTGTCCAGAAGCAGAGAGTCACAGGTTCAAGTCCCAGCTGTGGTTCCTGCAGAGCATGTCCCTATATTTTACCCTACAATGCAGATACCACAGCAACATGTGCAAAGCCCAAAGCAGCGGCGAACAGGGGTACAAACACCCACTCATACAGGCTGCACAATCCAAAGATGCATGGCGAGTCAGGCTGTTGGCCTCAGCATTGAGCTGCAGTTATCACCAGAGCACTACTACTACCTCCTGCACAGTTTAGCAATGTCGGCACTGTGATCAGGACCGGTGTGGCGGGTAGGGTTGCCAACCACCCCTATCTTTGCACAATGCTGCAATAGGAGTGTGTATGTGTGTGTATGTCTATCCATTGTTCTGTGGCTGCCCGCCCCTTACTGGGCCCAAAATGTCCCACTGTTAGCAGCGTTAGCCTGAATATGTGCATAATGAGGAGCAAGGTAGTGTGGATATGGCCCGGACAGGGCGGATTTGCCAGGATGCATCTTCACAGGGTGTGGGGCAATGGCTGGGACACTATAGTGCCCGACCACCGCCTGCATGGACAGGGTGGCCACAGCATGGCATGCTGGGAGGGCACTCATTCTGACCGAACAGTGACCATGGCATGTCTAGGTTCCCACATAGCGCTCTACATTATCTGCCTTTAGTGATATTTTTGTGTTCCCAGTGCTGGGGCCCCAATCACTGAGATGCCTCCGTGGTGCACATAGTTCCTCAGTAAGCATGCACTATGGACTGGCTAGTGGACTGTCTATAGTTAGACTGTTCATGGTTGGGACACCTATAAGGTGGTGTCTGACTGTGCTGTTTGCTGGTGACTGGCAGACAGTGGTGTGAGGCAGTTGGGGTTTTCCAGACCTAACCCCATTATTGCTGCTGGTCTGCCACTGCCCCAGTCACAGGTATGGCTCTGGCCCATTACTCTGGAGAGTTGTCTTATGCCAGCAGGATGGAGGTTGCTTCACCAGGGCTCGGGCACCTGTCCCTTACCTAAAAAATGGGTGATGGGGGCCCTTTGGGGGTATGTAGTGTATACCACTGTGACCTATTAAGGCACTGCTACAGAAACCTCATACAAGTCTAGAAACTCCTCTGCCCTGATAACAGGTGCCCATGTCACACTAATCTGGGTGGTGTCTGGTCCCAGAGGGCTACATGTGACTGCAGGATACAGATGGACACCGAAGATCGGCTGTACTGCAAGGAACACCTGTCACACACTGGTAGCATTGGGGATGTACAGCAGGACCTATCGCTAGCACCACATGCACTGCAGACCTAGTGCTGGGCACCCATCCTATCCCTCAGGGTGAACACAGAACCTGCACAATGGCATGGTCTGTAGCTACACTGTGCCAGTATCACGCACTGTCAGTTTATCTTTCCAAGCTGAGGTACCGGAGAGGTGCAGACCCCATTTGGTGATCAGCTGTAGACAGCTATTCAGCATGTGCATTGCATCAATGGTACTGGTGAGGTTACCCTATCCTTGCACTCAGAGCAGACAGTTTGTGGGGTGACCTGCAGTCCTTCTGTACCCAGCCATTGCTGTGACATTTATTGATTTATTTACATTCTCTTATATACCGCGCTCTTTTCTATCAGTGCGGTTTACATGTAACCATTTAAATACACATATCAAAACTTTTGATTTGTGTTTACAATTAACTCACTGCCGAGAATGGCATTGTATTAACCAGTAGGCTACACCATGGCGGTATAGCCTACTGGTTAATACAATGCCATTCTTGGCAGTGTTCATGGGTTCAATTCCTCATTGTTCCCTCCTCTCGTGCCTGTCCTACTCAAATAGTGTGCATGCCTGTAACAGTCATATTTTTGCAGATCTGTGCTGCCAGCCCATAATACCCTTGCCACAATTGCCAACATTCCCTCGGTCCGTCTATCTGCGTCTGTCAGCTGTGTAGAGTCCTGTCTGCCTGTGCAGGCTGCCACCCCATGTCCTGCACTGCTACCCTTTCCTGCATTGCGCCTCTTCATGCTTGCCTTGCCTGTGCCTGATCTGCATGGCACCACCACTCCTCTGTCCACCCATCATTGTAACTATCCTGCCACCTCCGCCTCCACTGGCGGACACGTATTCCCATCGTCTGCCACCAACTGTCTTTCCAGTACTTTACACTGCCAACACCCTGTGCTGTGGTACAGTTGCCCCCACCATGTTTGTCATCAGTACTGGCAGCCACATGGGATGCCCGCAGATATGGCAGGTCCAGCGGCTCCCAGCTCTCCCTCCTTCACTCACCTGTTCATTGCCTTTCCTGAGTGCTCTATCTAGTGGTAGGCTACATCTGTCTCTGCTCCTCACAGGTCATGCATGTCATCCTGAAGCACCTTGCAGCCTTTAGGGCACACTAACCTAGGGCATCGTAACCTTGTTGGGCCACCTTAACCTATGGTTCCATAGCCCAGGGTGCCTTCTAAGGTGCCTTGTCCAGGGGGCCTAATACGGCGCTTAGCCTAAGGAGCCCTATAGGGCGCCTTATAAGGCGCCTTGTAACGCGCGTTAGTCTAGCGCCTTGTAACGTGCGTTAGCTGATACGGCTTGCTGTAACGGTGTACCGCCCACGCCTTTATATTGGCATCTGTACCTTTACTGCGGAACCTAACGAGGGTGACATTACCGCAGTTTAGTAAACATACCCCTAAGCATGTTTAAAATTTTTTAAAGAACTTAAATGCAAAAAGCTCACCTCTACTAGGACTCCAATGTCGCGCCGGTCAAACTGAATAGGACGCCTATGCATGCTTGCTAAAAATTCTAACTTCTTGATGATGTCAGTAGAAGGCTTGCTACTCAATTTCCAAGTTCAAACTCTTAAGTTCCAATGCCTGCCAATTAAAGATATAGCATTGCTCACGCTGATGCAGCAATCTCCCTCTCTTCAAATGACATTGCTCCAATACAAAGTATTTCAATCCACAAGAGAATGGTTTTGTTTCTGCCAGTGCTTGGTAAGCAGAGTATTGATATTTGATGTCCTTATTGATGATGTATTCTATAATAAGGGTTTTCACTCGATGAATAGTCTATTTTCAGTTTAGAGCAAGGGCACACCCCCACATATACAACATCCTCTGAATTACAGTCTGTACTAGACATCAGAGAGTGTGTAAAAACCCAAAGATGGATGCACATACTCCTGGCGCTCAAAGGCATTAAAACAGGTTACACACTTGCCACATCCGCAATGTCCTCCTGATGTGATCCTGCATCAAAACCTGAGAATGGACCAAATAGTCCCTCAAATTCTTGAAAAATATCATGTACCTACATGTTAGTGATGAAGCACAATTTGTTTAATGGCTATAGCCGCCAAAGAAAAAAGTAGCACACCCAGGTGAGAAGATTCTTGAGTTTGTTGAGAAGGAGGAAGCAATAGTTGATGATCTCTATACAGGGCCCGTTTATAAGCCCCTCACAAAACAGAGAGGGGGTAACCCTTAGCCAAAAATCTAGACTGCATAGCTCCAACTTGTATTTTAAATTGCTCCAAAGTAGTGCAGCATCTTCGCAGTTGTAGAAATTGGTCCACTGGATTAGGTTTCTGCAAGTGGAATGGATGAAAACTAGAAAAATGCAGCAAGCTATTCCGATCAGTTTCCTTTCTATAAATCGACATCTGCAATTCCATACCAGTTTTCACAATTGTCAAATCCAGAAAAGACAAAGAAACTGACAAACTCTGTACTATAAATTACAGATTCATGTCCACTCCATTCAACCAACCGCCACAAATCACTTTTAGAAGCTGTCGAAACAAAAAATATATTGTCAATATATCGGGACCATAATTGGATACATGGCCAATATGAAGAGTTATAAACATATCTCTGTTCAAAGTTAGCCACATAGAGTCCTGCATAAGGTATTTTGCATTTAAGTACTTTAAAATTTTTAAAACATTTTTAGTGTTTGTGGTTTTTGATCAGTTGCACACATTCTCACTCTTTTATTTTCTCTTTTGTCTTGAGATCTCTATCCCTTCAATCCCTTGATAAAGCATGTTGCAAAACACTGGGCAAGGTCGGGATTGGGGATTTGTTTGGGGTGTTTTGGCTGTTTTTCAGATAAGTGATCACTTTCTTATTGTTTTTTTTTGGGGGGGGAGGGTATTTTCATTTTGTTACTATGGAAAGATTTAAATTTCTATAAAAATTATATAGGAAGATTGGTTGGATGACGATGATGATGTGAGTACTTGGGTTGGTTACCCAATGATATTTTGAGCTGTCCTTCTCTACAAAAAAACTTTTCACCTCCAAGGTTGTTTTATTAGTATACAAGTTTTGAGTGGTGGTGTACAATTGGATTGAAGGTGTGGGGGTTTTTGTTCCCCTTTTTTAAATAATTGAAGTGTTATTCAGTTTTGATCATTATTATAATTTTTCTCTACGGACTATTTGGTGGGGTTTTTTTGGTTTTGTTGGAGTCTGGTGATATTGTTTTTCCCTGCAATTTTTTTACTGGATGGTGTAAGTTTTGTGTATACCATGACAATCATGAACCTCACTTCTAAGCCAGTATCTATGGGAGCTGCTATGCTGTCTCTGACTCTAGACCTGTTCCTTCCCTGCTGTTTTCCCTTCCTCATCTCAGCTTCTTCCTCTAGCTATTTGGCTCTCATCTCTGCATGGAGTTTTTTTCCTTCAGATTAAGTTTCAGCTTGACTTTTTTTTTGGGAGGGTGGGTTGAGGAGGGTGGAAGGAGTTAGGAGAGAAATAGGATAGCAGTTGAGGTTTGAGTGTTAGCAGTTCTCTGGGTGAGATAATCAAGACATGGGGTGGAGGCGGGAAGCAAGAACAGACTGAATCATTTCTGGCTCAGGAAAAAAGCAAGTTTCTGGTACTGGAAGCCAACACACAGTGCTACATCAAACATAAGGGAAAAACAGTCTCACAGGAAGGATAGAATTTCCTGGATAAACCCATCCCTAAAATGTGGAGGAACAGCAGGCATTGCTGTCCATTTTGGGGAGTGGGAGAGTAAGGGGGAGCAACTGGAGCCTTTCTATGTGGTTTGTCACGTAAGCTGTTTCCTCTCCTACTTTTGCAAAGGCAAAGAATGGGATGAGGGAGATGCGAGGAAAGGAGTTAAGACTCAGCAAACTTTCTTCCACTATTACATTATTGTTTTTTTCTGGGAAAACTGGAGAAAAGTCCTGTTGGGAACCTTTCCCAACACTTTTCATGACTTTATTGGCTGGGTATGTGTATGTCAATGAAAGCCATATGTGAATTTTATTAGCTGTTATATGTCTGGCTAGCACCTTGACCATGTGCAACTCCAAACGAGGCTGTTACTGGCCTGTTCTGTTAGTGAAGTCCAATTACACGAGTATGGGGTGGGGGGGAGGTTGTGGAAGCTCTGCTATGGGGTTTTGCATGACTCTGGGAGTATGCCCTTCTTTCACTTTCCTTCCTCCTTGTATAATGAAGTGTTAGTGAAGGCACCAGAGCAGAATAACAAAACAACCTAAACCATATTTACAAGGGTGTCTCACTGCACTGCAGAATGAAGTGGGACTTCTTTAATGTTTGGTGCAAAAGTGTAGGATTTTGAGGAGCTGTTGAGTGATTCCATGATGGTTTATCCAAATCCTAAAGCTGATCTAGCTAGCCCACCATATTTTACAGGGACAGAGCTGTGCCATTGGTGTTCTGTATAAACTGAGCAAAATCTTGTGGCTTGGAGGTGGGGAGGGGAATAAACCACATTAGCTTATTTGAACCAGACATGTTCCTATACATGACCTTTGCAGGATCCATGGATTAGTATAAATGGAACTGACTCATCTGACTCCCCCAAAAACTAGTTTGCTGCTGCTAGCTCGACAGATGTGTCTAAATTTCAATAGATTATTTTCCTTGCACCATCACATCTGCATTTTTTACTTTGCAATAGTAGTTATATGCAGGTACAGTAGGTATTTCCCTGTTCCTAAAGGGCTTGCAATCTAATTTTCTACCAAAAGCAGTGGCAGGTTAAGTGACTTGCCCAAAGTCACAAGGAGCATCAGTGTGATTTAAACCCTGGATTTCCTGGCTATCAGGCCACTGCACGAACCACTAAGCTAACTCTGGAATTTAGCTCTTGGGTTTGTACATTGTACATTCCCTGTTTATATTCCCTCGCTCCTGGTCATTTTTTTAGAGAAAGGGGATGCTTATAGTCAATTGACTCTCACTTGGTTTGCAGCTTGTCGTGCTGTGAGGGCTTGCGTGCATCAGTGATGCTGAGAGCTAAACTATCGGTAGTTTAACTACTGGCAGGGTCTCCCAAGATGGACAGGTCTCAGCTGAGGTGCCAGACCAAGACAAACCACCCATCTGGGCAGCAGCAGAATGGGACAGTGTTGATGGCGGAGGATCACATTTTTGTGACAACGGCAACAACACCAAACTTAAACTGCGCGGAAGAAAGGCCCGGCAATCTACTTCTGTATCTTGCCATGAAAACCCAACAAAACAAATTGTGCTATGGTGCTGGAAGATGAGACCCCCAGGTCAGAAGGCACTCAACTAGCTACTGGGGAAGAGCTGAAGACTTTTCAGAGTAAAGCCAGCATTTATGATGTGGTTGGATCAAAGCCCTCGGGAAGTCTGACTGCTGATGTAGCTGCGCATGAAATGAGAGTCAGAAGCTGTAAAGATGTCTTACACATTGGAACATGGAACGTACGAAGCATGAACCAAGGGAAGTTGGAGGTGGTCAAGAATGAAATGGAACGTGTACAACTTGATCTGTTGGGTGTCAGCGAACTGAAATGGACTGGCATGGGGCACTTTGCATCAGATGATCACATGGTCTACTATGCTGGAAATGAAAGACAAAGAAGAAATGGTGTTGCATTTATAATAAAGAAGAAACTTGCAAGAACTGTAATGAAATACAATGCAGTCAGCGAACGCTTAATCTCTATTCGTCTACGAGGATTGCCTATCAACACAACTATAATTCAAGTATATGCCCCAACAACAGCTGCAGAATAGAATGAAATTGAAGAGTTCTATGAACAAGTACAAGCTGAAATTGACAGAACATGCAAACAGGATATCCTGATAGTCATGGGTGAATGGAACGCAAAAGTTGGCAACAAAGCAGAAGGCAAAGTAGTTGGAAAATATGGACTTGGCAACAGAAATGAAGCTGGAGAAAGACTGATAGAATTCTGCAAGACCAATGATCTATTCATCTCAAACACCTTCTTCCAGCAACACAAGCGGCGACTGTACACATGGACTTCACCGAATGGATTATATAAAAATCAAATTGACTACATATGCGGAAGTCAACAATGGAAAAGCTCTGTAACATCAACAAAGACAAAACCTAGAGCTGACTGTGGTACAGATCATCAACTACTAGTATGCAAACTCAAGCTAAAGTTGAAAAAGAGCAAACCACTCATGAATGCAGCAAAATATGACCTTGAGAATATACCACTGGAATTTAAAGACTGCCTGCAAAATCGATTTGCTGCTTTAGATACAAATGACAGAGCTCCGGAAGAGTTATGGAATGACATCAAGAAGGTTGTGTTGGAAGAAAGCGAGAAGTCTCTACAAAAGGTGAAAAAGCAAAAACGGCCAAAATGGATGACGGAAGAAACTCTGAAAATTGCCCAGAAACTCCGAGAAGCTAAAGCCAGAGGAGAAAGAAAGACAATCGCAGAACTCAACAGAGATTTCCAATGTGCAGCAAGACAGGACAAGGAAAAGTACTACAATGACACTTGCAAGGAAATAGAAGCAGAAACTATTAGAGGAAGAACAAGATCGGCTTTCCTAAAGCTACGAGAGTTAAAGAAAAAGTTCCAGCCTCGAATTGGAATGTTACAAGATGCTCAAGGTTCTATGTTGAATGATGCTGAGAAGATCAAGAAAAGGTGGAAGGAATATACAGAGTTTTTATATGATAAAGATCAAGTGGACTAACAGCCGTTTCAACCTGTACCTTATGATCGGGAACCATTGGTGATGAAAGAAGATGTTGAAGCAGCATTGAAAGCCTTATCAAAGAACAAAGCACCAGGCATTGATAGCATTCCCATAGAAGTATTGCAGCAATCTGATGCAGCTGTTATCGTACTCACAAGGCTCTGCCAAGAAATATGGAAGACAACATCATGGCCAACTGACTGGAAAAGATCTGTGTTTATACCAATACTAAAGAAAGGTGATCCAACTGACTGTGGAAATTATCGCACAATCGCTCTGATCCCACATGCCAGCAAGATTCTACTGAAGATTATTCAAAAGAGACTACAACCATACCTGGAACAAGAACTACCTGAAGTGCAAGCAGGGTTCAGGAAAGGGCGAGGAACGAGAGACATCATTGCGGATGTGAGATGGATCCTTGAAAAGACTAAAGAATACCAAAAGGATATCTATTTGTGCTTTATCGACTATAGCAAGGCTTTTGACTGTGTAAACCATGAGAAACTTTGGGCCACATTAAGAAGAATGGGTATACCAGAACATCTGATCGTTCTCTTGCGCAATCTGTACATTGATCAAGAAGCAACAGTTCGAACGGAACAAGGAGAAACAGAATGGTTTAAAATAAGCAAAGGTGTAAGACAAGGCTGCATACTTTCCCCCTACCTGTTTAATTTATATGCAGAACAAATCATCAGAGAAGCAGGATTGTATGAAGACAACAGAGGTGTGAAGATTGGTGGAAGACTCATCAACAACCTTCGCTATGCTGATGATACCACATTACTGGCTGAAAGTGCTGGGTCCGCTGCTTTTTGACATATTCATAAATGACCTGGAAAGTGGAATAACGAGTGAGGTTATCAAATTTGCAGATGACACAAAACTATTTAAAGTTGTTAAAACAGAAGAGGATTGTGAAAAATTGCAAGAGGATCTTGATAAATTGGAAGACTGGGCATCAAAATGGCAGATGAAATTTAATGTGGACAAGTGCAAGGTTATGCACCTAGGGAAGAACAACCCAAACTATGGTTACACGATGCAAGGTTCCACATTAGGAACCACCACCCAGGAAAAAGATTTAGGCGTTATTGTGGATACCATGTTAAAACCCTCGGCCCAGTGTGCAGCGGCGGCCAAGAGAGCAAATAGAATGCTAGGTATGATAAGGAAAGGAATGGAAAATAAAACAAAAGATATTATAATGCCTCTATATCGTTCCATGGTGAGACCGCACCTTGAATATTGTGTGCAATTCTGGTCGCCGTATCTTAAAAAGGATATAGCGATTTTAGAAAAGGTTCAGAGAAGAGCCACCAAAATGGTAAAGGGGATGGAAGGATACTCCTATGAAGAAAGGCTAAAAAGGTTAGGGCTCTTTAAACTGGAAAAGAGACGGCTGAGAGGAGATATGATAGAAGTCTATAAATTAATGAATGGAATGGAACGGGTAAACGTAGATCGATTGTTTACGTTATCAGAATATAGAAAGACTAGGGGACATGCAATGAAGCTACAGGGTAAACTATTTAAGACCAATAAAAGAAAATATTTTTTCACTCAACGTGTAATCAAACTCTGGAATTTGTTACCGGAGGATGTAGTAAAGGCTGTTAGTGTAGCTGGGTTTAAAAAAGGTTTGGACAAGTTCCTGGAGGAAAGGTCCATAAACCATTATTAAGAAGTGACCGAAGATATCAATGCTTGACCCAGTACAAGCATTGTGGAACTTGTGTCTCTTGGGGAAACTGCTAGGTACATATGACCTAGTTTGGCCACTGTTGGAAACAGAATACTGGGCTTGATGGACCTAGGTCTGACCCAGTATGGCATATCTTATGATCTTATGATAAGTGAAGATGATCTGAAACATTTGCTTCTCACAATCAAAGAACATAGTCTCAAAATGGGCCTGCACCTTAATGTAAAGAAGACAAAGATCATGACAACTGGCATAATCAACAGGTTCATCGTTGAAAGAGAAGAAATTGAAATTGTGAACAACTTTAACCTACTTGGATCAACTATCAATAAAGAAGCAACAAGCAGTCTAGAAATCAGACGACGCATTGCTCTTGGCAGAATGGCTATGAAAGACCTAGATAAGATTCTCAAGAGCAGAGATGTCTCTCTCCATACAAAGATTCGACTTGTTCAAGTCATGGTATTTTCAATAACATCATATGGATGTGAAAGCTGGACAGTGAAAAAGATAGACAGGAAGAAAATTGATGCCTTTGAATTATGGTGCTGGCGGCGAATACTGTGTATACCATGGACTGCCCGAAGAACAAACCAGTCGGTACTAGAGGAGATCAAACCTAAGCTTTCTTTAGAAGCTCAGATGACAAGACTTCGACTTTCATACTTTGGACACATCATGCGAAGAGAGAGATCATTAGAAAAAGACATTATGCTTGGCAAAATAGAAGGTCAACGCAAAAGAGGAAGGCCAGCAATGAGATGGATCGATACAATAACAGCAGCTATGGGTACCAGTCTGTCAACAATGAGCCGCCTGACTGAAGACCGAACACAATTTAGGATAGCTATCCAGAGGGTCGCCATGAGTCGACTCCGACTTGACGGCACTTAACAACAACAAAGTCAATTGAAAACATTCCAGGGCATGTTTACTAAAGGTTTTAATGTGCTTTGAAATTATCGTGCATTAGGTACCCAAAGCTCTTTTATTTCTATGGGTGCAGTGGCACTTAAGGCTTGTTAATCTTTAGTAAACATGCCCTTTTACATTTTTAAGGAGCCTCTTGTGAGGGATTTTGTCAAATGCCTTCTGAAAATCCAAATACAATGTATTAGCTGGTTCACTATTATCCACTTCTTTGTTTACACCTTCAAAAAAAATCTAATAAATTGATAAGGCAAGGTTTGCCTTAATGCTGATATTTTGCTGACTCATTTCCATTAAATTGTGTTCCTTAGCATCCCTCCAGTCCAGTCCCTTTCCTCTGGGGTTGTGCTCCCCTTCTAGCAGCTTGGAGACTGAGCTCATCATCAATTTGATGACCCTCTGGTATAAATACCACTGGCACCACCCACCAGTTCCAGTAAGCTCAGTTTCCTTATCGTCACTCCAGTCCAGTCCCTTTACTTCTGGGTTACGCAACCCTTCCAGCAGCTTGGAGGCTGAGCCCAACCTTTTTGGGGATGGTGCGGTATAAATACCACTGGAACCACCCACAGAGCCCAGTATTCTCAGCCTCCAAGCAGCTGGAGGTTTCCGTAAGCCTAGGGCTTACTGGAGTCCTTTATTTACTTGATTTATTTAAATTTATTTAGTTTTATTTTGTCTAAGGGGTTTATTTAGTTTGCTTTCTTATCTATTCTTTGGCTCCGGTGCTTCTAGGTGCTGTGCCTTTTATTTTCTCTTCCCTCCCCCCCCCCTGCAGCAGCGAGGAGGATCGGAGAGATCTCCTCTCGCTGCTTGTCCTGCCGGCTCCTTGGCACTCTCCCCCGGAGACCTGCCCTGCCTCGCGCCGAAGCCCTCCTGGTGGCTGAGCGCTTGAGGCAGCGCCGCAACTTTCTTCTTTCCTCCGACCCCGTCCCAGAGCAGAGTGGCGCAGTGGCGAGCTCCGGAGCCCCGAAGCCAGCGCCGACTCATGCGGCGGCGTTCAAAGCGGAGCGGGGTGCAGATTCCGGCGCCGTCTCAATCAGCGGCGTTTTCATTTCGGAGCGCAGAGCAGATTCGCGGTCCTCTGTTTAGGACTCCACGTGGTTGCGGCCTACCACGTGTTGAGCCAACGGAGAGTGATCTCTGAGTCGGGCCTGAGCAACTCCGCGGAAGGAGCACCTTAAACAGCAAGTACTGAAAGCTACATAGCTGGTTTTTTTGCTTTGTTCTAGTTTATTTAATTTCTTTAATTTTTTTTTAATTTTTTTAATTTTTAACTTAATTTAATTTAATTTGTAGATTCGTTGCATGATCATTACTGTGGGGGTCTTTTAATGGATTAGGAGAGGAGAGGGCACATTGAAAGCTGGTTTGCCCCCCTCCCCCAGATCGGAATTCTTGTAGACCATTTTATTAAGCCTGTTCGGTCAAGCAGGATTTCAGTTCTCCTTCTCAAAGGTCATGACTGGCAAGTCATGGTGCCCATCCTGTGGCACTCGTAGAGGCACTTCCTCGGAAGCAGGGATCTGCAGGAGTTGTGCTGCAGTGGCTACTTCCGTGGAACAAGAAATTAACTTGTCCATGGCTCAAGCTCCTCAGGGGTCAGGAGACCCTCTGGAGGGGGAGGGAGGGTCTCAGTTCCCTCCTCCTACGTCCTCTCATTTAACCGCCCCGCCTCTGCCCCTTCCCCCCTCTCCTGACGGGGAGGGGGGGGTCGGGGATTTCTTCTCTCCTGATTTCGTCCTTTTGCTACACAAGGCCTATTGCATGCGCAAGCAGGGGATGGGGGCAGGAGAGTCCGGCACGACGGCGGAAGGCAGGCCGGCCAGGCCACTGAGGGCAAGCACTCAGGACTCCGGGATACCGCTCAAGCGCTCTAGGCTGATGAGTGAGGAGCCTCTCTCGGCTCTGTCCCAGGGCACCCCGGAGGAGGAGGGCTCTGACAAAGATTTAGATGAGGAAGGAGCTCGAAGAGGGGGAGATCCCTGAGGAGGATCAATCTCGTATAATTAGAGTCTTTCGTTGAGAGGAGCTCCCAGCTTTAATCAATGAGTCCCTGAAAGTGCTCAATGTAGCCTCAGATGCTCCTGCAGATGAGGAGGCGTTGGAAGATCCTCTAATCCAAGCCATTAGGAGGTCGCAGAAGGTTTTTCCTGTCCACAGGGTGGTACGTCACATGATCCAGGAAGAATGGGATCAACCTGAGTCAAGTTTAAGGGGGGTCCGGTCTATGGCTCGCCTATATCCTCTATCAGAGTCAGACAAAGAGCTGCTGAAGTCTCCCAGGGTGGATGCGGCGGTATCAGCAGTGACTAAAAAGACAACTATCCCAGTCGAGGGCAGCACGGCCCTGAGGGATTCTCAAGATAGAAAGTTGGACACGCTTTTGAAGCAAGCCTTTGATGTGAGCGCTCTTGCCTTACAGGCCTCCGTGTCGGGTGCTTGGGTGGCTCGGGCCTGTTTGAGGTGGCGAATCTAAGGGAGGCAGGCTTCCGGAAGACAGACCGAAACAAGGGCGCTCCCCTTAAACCCCCCTCTCCTCCTTTTTCTATCTCTGTTGATAACACTCTTCTGCTTTCTGTTTCCTCGGCCCGCAACCTTGGGGTCATCTTCCTAAATCTATATGTCAGGTTTCATCTCTCCCCCTTTTCAAATCCATGCTAAAAGCTCACCTAATTCCCTTGTTCTCCTTGCGTCTCCTTTCCCTATTTGAACCCCTTGTTTTCGTATATTGTACTGTCTGTCTTGATTGGATTGTAAGCTCTAACGAGCAGGGTCCATCTTCTGTATGTTCTTGTACAGTGCTGCTTATGCCTTGTAGCACTATGTAAATGATTAGTAGTAGTAGTAAAAATGGCCATTATTGTGATTGTTTTGAATGATACATTACAGACAACTAGTAACAGCAATTTCATGTTTGAGCTCTTTTAGGACTCTGAGGTGAATGCTGTTTGGTCCTGGTGATTTGTTGCTCCTGAGTTTGTCAGTTTGATCTACTACAGCTTTTCAACTTACAGTGATGTGTTTTGGTTGCTTTGTAACATCATCATCAGAGAAGGTTTCCGATATGGGTATCAGTCCAGCATCCTCTTCAGTAAAGACCACAGCAAAGAAATCAATTCATTTTTCTGCTATTACCTCATCCTCCCTGAGCATTTCTCTTACCTATTGGTCATTCAGTGGTCCAGCTGACTCCTTCATGGGCTCTTTGTTATGAGTGTACTTGAAAAAGTTTTTAATTTAGTTCTTGCCTCTATAACAAGCTTCTTTTCAAAGTCTTTCTTGGCCTACCTTATTACTCTTCTACATCTAAATTCCCATCTAAATTCAGTTTCACCAGATCTGACTTGGTCCTGATTGAGCTAGAGAGAAAGAGAGCAGGAAAGAACTGCTGGATCAAAAACAAGATATTAAACAGCAAGAGTCTCAGCCATTGCTCGCCAGTGACATCTAGTAGCTATACCAGTTGTTCTCAACCCAGTCCTCTGGGACCCCTAGTCCAGTCAGGTTTTCAGGATATCCTCAATGAATATACATCCACAATCCTGTAGATATACGAGTTGTTGGGCTGCCTAAGGCATTCTTTTTCAAACCTATTTGATTTATGGTCCTGTAGTATTCTTCTGCTCCTTTGGGCTTCTAGCTCAACCAGAACTAGTTGCTACTGGAGCTACAGGGCCATGAACATTTATTCAAAACTACCCAAAATTTTCCCCCTCTATTTTTATATTCCCTCCCAACTCATCCTGACCATCACATAGACAGTCCTCAATTGGAAGCCACAAACTATGGCTCCCTCCAGAACCCCATTAATATAGATCTTTAGTCTAGTTCAGTGGTTCTCAACTCAGTCCTCTGGGATCCCCAGGCCAGTCAGGTTTTCAGGATATCCAAAATGAATATGTACGAATATGTGGAAGCAAAGCGAGAAGCCTGTGAGGAAGTTCATTTGGACCATTAGATGATAGAGGAGTAAAAGGGGCACTAAAGGAGAACAGGACCATACCACAGAGATGTAATGAATGTTTTTCTTTGGTCTAGAAATTATATTTAAAGGTAATGAATTAGGAATTGAAACAAATCTCAGTGAACCTGGAAGATATAATAAGCCAATTTGCCAAACTACAGAGTAGCAAATCACCCAGACTGGATGGCATACATCCCAGGATACTGAAAGAACTCAAAATGAAATTTTCAGGCCTACTATTAGTAATTTGTACAACTATTATCAAAATTGTTTCTAGTACCAGAAGATTGGAGAGTGGCTAATGTAAAGCCAGTTTTTAAAAAAGATTCCAGAGGTGAGCCAGAAAACTTTAGACCAGTGAGTCTGAGTGAGTGCCAGGCAAAATGGTACAAACCATTATAAAGAACAACATTACTGATCATATAGATAGTCGTGATTTAATGGGATAAAGTCAACATGGATTTTGCAAAGGGAAGTCTTGCCTCACCAATCTGCTACATTTTTTTGAAAGTGCGAATAAACAGGTAGATAAAGGTGAACAAGTTAACATAATGAGGAGGGGGGGCATTCAAAATGATAAATGCAGTTATCTAACCGTGATATTCAGTGGCACTGAAACAGTTAGTGCTCCTGAATATCTGTGAATGCACCGCTGCACGTCCTGATGCTAACTGGCTAGCTTTGGGGGGTTCTGGGGGTGGCACCCATTGATAACTGGGTAGCAGCTAACCTGGCAGAAGCTGAATATCACTGCTGCCCAGATAGCTTCTTTGTTATCCAGCCAATCTGGATATTCAATGCTGGTGGCCAGATAGGACCTCGGTATTGAATGTCCAGGTTTAAGTTTCAGTGGCAATGTCTAGCTGCTGAGACCACATTAGCTGCCGCCGCGGAATATTCCCCTTCCCCCCACAATGTATCTGGATTTTCAGAAAGCCTTTGACAAGGTCCTTCATGAGAGACTCTTGGAGGAAATTAAAAATTCATAGTTTGGGAATTGGCTGAAAGATAGAAAACATAGAGTAGGGCTAAATGGTCAATTTTCTCAGTGGAGAAAGGTAAATAGAGGAGCACCCCACTACTGGGCCCACTACTTTAACATTTATAAATGACCTGGAAATAGGAATGAGTGAGGCATTCAAATTTGCAGGCGGCCCAAAATTATTCAAACTTGTTAAATCACAAGAGGATTATGAAAAATTGCAAGAGAATCTTGAGAAATAGAGAGACTGGGCATCTAAATGGCAGATGAAATTTAACATGGATAAGTGTAAAGTTATGTTCTTAGGGAAGGACAACCCAAACTATAGCTAAACAATACAAAGTCCCACATTAGGAGGCCCCACTCAGGAAAAGGATCTGGCTGTCATCGTAGATGATTCGATGAAATCTGCTGCTCAGTGTTCAGTGGTGACATGAAAGCTAATAGAATGCTAAGAATGCTAAGGAAATGGAGAATAAAAGAGAGGTTATCATAATACCTCTGTATTTCTCCATCATTTGACCACATGTTGAGTATTGTATACGGTTCTGATTGTTGCATCTGAAGATAAGAACATAAGATATGCCATGCTGGGTCAGACCAAGGTCCATCAAGCCCAATATCCTATTTCCAAAAGTGGCCAATATAGGCCATAAGTACCTAGCAGTCTCCCCAAAAGACACAGGTTCCTCAATGCTTGTATTGGGTCAAGCAGTGATATCCTGGGTCCCTTTTAATAATGATTTATGGACCTTTCCTCCAGGAACTTGTCCAAACCTTTTTTATACCCAGCTACACTAGCAGCTTTTACTACATCCTCCGGTAACAAATTCCAGAGTTTGATTACACGTTGAGTGAAAAAATATTTTCTTTTATTAGTCTTACATAGCTTCATTGCATGTCCCCTAGTCTTTTTATATTCTGACGACGTAAACAATCGATCTACGTTTACCCACTCCATTCATTAATTTATAGACCTCTATCATATCTCCCCTCAGCCGTCACTTTTCCAGGTCGAAGAGCCCCAACCTTCTTAGCCTCTCTTCATAGGAGTATCCTTCCATCCCCTTTACCATTTTGGTGGCTCTTCTCTGCACCTTTTCTAATAATGCTATATCTTTTTTAAGATACGGCAACCAGAATTGCACACAATATTCAAGGTGCGGTCGTACAATGGAATGATACAGAGGCATTATAATATCCTTTGTTTTATTTTCCATTCCTTTCCTTATGATACCTAGCATTTTATTTGCTCTCTTTGCCGCCACTGCACACTGGGCAGAGGGTTTCAACATGTTATCCACGATGACGCCTAAATCTTTTTCCTGGGTGGTGGTTCTCAATGTGGAACCTTGCATCATGTAACCATAGTTTGAGTTGTTCTTTCCTAGGTACACCACATCTAGGACGCTCCTTTGGTCCAACTCCCTGGTCATCCAGTCAAAGAAATCTATCAGGTTTGTCTGACAAGACCTGCCTCTGGTGAATCCCTGCTGCCTCCAATCCTGTAATCCATTGGACTCCAGAAACCTCACTGTTTTCTCTTTGAGCAGAATTTCCAATACTTTACTCATTACAGAGGGTAGACTAACCGGTCCATAGTTTTCAACCACATCCTTACCTCTGCTTTTGTGTAAAGGGACCACATGTACCTCTCTCCAGTCCTCTGGCACCACTCCTGACACCGAAGAGGCATTGAAAAGATAGTCAGTGGAGCCGCTATAACATCCCCAAGTTATTTCAGTATTCTCGGATGTATCCCATCCTGTCCTATCGCTTTGTCTACTTTTAGTTTAGCTAGTTCCACACGAACAGAGTCTTCTGAAAATCATTCCAGATCCCTGTGGCTTCTGTTCCAATTTGTGGGTGTTTTCTGAGGTCCTGCTCCTGGCCCTTCATCTGTGAACACAGAACAGAAATATTTGTTAAACAATTCTGCTTTATCTTCATCAGTTTCTGCATATACCTTCCCTGCATCCTTGAGTCTGAAAATACCACTTTTGCCCTTCCTCCACTCACTAACATATCTAAAAAAAATTCTTATCCCCCCATTTTATTGCATTGGTTATTTCTTCTTCTTTTTGTATCTTTGCTTTCCTGACTACTTTGCTAGCTTCTCTAAGGGGTATGTTTACTAAACCGTCTTAACATGCGCTCTCCCACGTTATCGCACAATAAGGCACCTTATCGCGCGATAATGGCGCTTTACCAGGCGATAAGGCGCCTTAGCGCGCGTTAACGTGCGCTAAGGCGCAAACGAGCGCTGAAGGCGGAGAAAGGCTCCTGGAGGGCGGAGGAAGGCTCCCCAGGACCGGAGAGAGAGGGTCAATGGGCGGAGAGTGGGAGGGGAGAGGCTCCTTGCACACTAACGCTGTTAAATCCGAGGCTGAAAACTAACGCCAGTGAAACCCTGGCGTTAGAGCTGATTTAAAGGGAAAAGAAACCATTTCCGTCAGCAATGTACAGCAAAACCAAGGAAACCTAAAAAATGTGATAAGTGTGATACATGTGCACGGAACAAAAGGGCAAAGAAACAGTGAAAATGACCAGAAGAAAATGTAAAAAAAACATAACCAAGCTGGGCAATAGTGATATCAATGGGAAACATCAAAAAACACTCCCAAGAAAGCTCCAAAAAAAGATATGAATTTTGGAAGGGTCTATGCTCCGTCCCCATATAAGGTGAATGAGCCCACAGTGAAATAGCGCTGATCAGGGTCTTCCTCTCCATTGGACAGGTTTACTATGGTGTGCACATGTTCCACAACAGCAGGGCGGGCATGTCGGAATGAGCAACTGGATAGATGCTGGAAAAGGGGACACAGAGGGCTGCAGGCAGCACATGCTGTAGTGCAGCTGGGCCACAGTGCGGACTAGGGTAATGCCTAGCTGGCCCATAGGAATGCTGAAACAGTAGAGCAGCCAGACAGCAACTGCTGAGGGCCCAACATGGGCAAGAGTGTGCTTCCCATGGTGTCACAGGGGATAGTACCCAGCAGGTACCCCCAATGGCACGGAACATTGGCAGGCAGTGCTGGGGGAAAGCGTGGACAGCTATGCAGGCACCCCTACCCCAGAACTCACACCATAGGCAGCCGCCTACCCGCACACTGGATGGCCTGAGACTGCGCACCACCAGCACCACCACCAGAAGGGCATGTCAGCATGGTGGCAGAGGGGTACTGGTGGTGGAGGGGGCAGTGGCAGCTGCCCAGAGCATACCATGGCCTAGCCCTGTTTAGGTGGGTGCCGTGCGCTGCAACAGACAGACCCTGTCTGACAAACAGTCATGGTATCTCCAGGTAATGCACTATCTTTGTGGCAACACGGTGGTGCAGTGAACACAGCCAGTGTGTTCAGGAGCAGAAGGTCACAGGTTCAAGCCCCAGCTGTGGTTCCTGCCAACCCAGTCCCCATATTTTACCCACTACTAAAAAGTGCTAATACAGACAGAACCTTTATTGCAGATAACAGAAACATGCCCAATAAACCTACATTTTACCCTACAGAGCACAGACACCATAAACATGCACATTACCTAGAGCAGAGTCTCCCAAATGCAGTCCTGGAGGGCCAAACACCATTCAGGTTCCATGCTGCCTCTAGTAAACACGGCTGTGCTGCATGTCTATACACCACCCCCATGGTATGCAGATGTATCTCATGCATATTCATTAGGGACAGCATGAAAACCCGAACAGTGTTTGGCATGTATCTCATGCATATTCATTAGGGACAGCATGAAAACCCGAACAGTGTTTGGCCCACCAGGACTGGAGTTGGGAACCTCTGCCCTAGAGCAGCGGCCATCAGGGGCAGACACACCCTCACCCACAGGCTTCATTATCCAAAGCCTCCTGGAGAGGCAGGATGTTGGGCCCTGCGTGCATCTCCCAATACTAGCACTTGTATACCTTAGCAATGCCACCCTAAACCTGGGAATACGGTACACACCTATCAAACGGTTGCTATGATTACTGGCAGATAGCAATTCCTAAGTTAAGCACAATTTGCTGATTGAGCTGCATCATAGCAACCTTTCTGATGTCTGTGGAGTGTGCTTCAGGTCTGGTGTCTGACAGTGTTTACCACCCTGGGGAGTGACCCCAACAGTATTGCGTACCATAGCCATGCCTGCACTGTGCCCAGGATTGGTGCGGTGGCCAGGGCTGCCAAGAGCCTCTATATTTGCACAATGCTGGCATAGGTGTGGGAGCGTGTGTTTGTCTATCCAGTGTGTGGTGTCTGCCAACACCTTCCTCAGCACACACTGTTGCCAGTGTAAGCCTGCCAATGTGCATAATGAGGAGCAAGGTACCATGGGTATAGCCTGGACAGGGTGGCCTGGCCAGGATGCATCTGCACAGGGCATAGGGCAATGGCTCGGACATTGTAGTGCCTGACAACCACCTGCACGGACAGGGTGGCCACAGCATGTCCTGCTGGGAGGTCACTCTCACCCTGACTGAGCAGTGACCACGGCATGGCTAGGTTCCCCCATAGTGCTACTTTCATGTAATGTTTATGGGCTCCCTTTTGAGTCCCAATCACTGAGTTATCTGCTTGGCGTGTATGCTGACATCCCAGTTCTGGGTACATGCATCTTCTCCAGAAACATACATTATGGACTAGCAGGGTGCAGCAGCTGGAGGCTTGCTGCTGGAGAATGTCAGATAGTGGTGGGGGGCAGCTGAGCATTTCCAGGCTTTCTGTCTGCCTTCCCTTATGGATGTGTACATAGCTGCATTGACTGCCCTGTAGGGTGTCTATTCCCCAGCAGGACTGGGGTTGATGGTCCTCTCTACTGCCACCGTTGCGGGGAGGTAGTGTGTCTCTGTTGGTGGGAGATCCTGTTCCCCACCCTGAGCCACAGAGGGTGGGGTGGGGTGGGTTGGGTGGTGGTACATAATCCACCTATGGGTCCAAACACCCCACCCCCTCTTCACCTACATCATGTGACCATGGTACCAACACAGGATATGCACTATTTTGGGTGCATCATAGGCCATAAGGGCTAGACATGACTGAGAAATACAGATGTGTCTGCAGGAACTGCCTGTCACACACACTAGCGCTGATGGGGACCTGCTGCATAGCCTATTTCAGCCATGAAAGGTACTGTGTACCTGGTGCTGGGTGCCCCACCTCACCCTCAGGGTGAGCACAGTACCCGCACAATGTGATGGTCTGTAGCTACTCTGTGCCAGTAACACACACGGTCAGTACCCCCTGCCAGGCCGAGGTGCTGTGGGGGTGCACACCCCATCTTGTGATCATCTGTATCCTGGTAACCACAGCAGACTGTTTGTGTGGAGACATGTAATCCTTCCATGTCCAGTAACCAGTGGGCTATAGCTACTAACAAGCCAGGGGCTTGTTAGTAGTTGTAGTCCACTGGTTGCTTCACTGCCTGTAGAACCAGAGGTCATGAGTTCAAACCCACAGCGGGGTTATCTGATAGGGCTGTCCGGAGCATTGTCTATTTTTAATGTACATTAGTGCTGCCAGCAAAAACACCCTCAGAGTACTGTAACCATAAGGTGCCTCAGAAGGCGCTTTATAGGGCGCCCTATAAAGCGCCTTCTGAGGCACCTTATGGCTGCAGTCCATATGAGGTGCCTTATAAGGTGTCCTATGGAACGCCTTATAGGGTGCCCTATAGGGGACATTATAGGGTGCCGTGGCAGACAGTGCACTTTATAATGTGCCCTATGGAGTGCCTTATAGGGTGCCTTATGCGGCACCTTAGGTTATGGCATGTGAGGGTGTGTTTGCTGGCAGCAATATTAAAATACAAATAAAATGCCTCAAGAAACAATACTTACATGTCAAAGCTGATGCCTCAGCCAGCCTTATGCATTAGGCACACTGGGGGATCAAACTCATGACCACTGTATCATCAGTCAGTGTATTAACCATTGTACTACAGCTCTGTTTCTGTGTTTGCATGTCTGGGCGCCTACTTAAGATTACCGTGCGTTAACGCGCTTAGCGGCGCTTAGCCCGATAATTTGCTCAGCAGCGCGCGTTATCGCGCGATAATCCCGTTTTGCTACTTTAAGACTGAAACGCCCACTCCTTTTATGGCAGCCTGCACACTATCGCCGGGCGCATGTTAAGACGGTTTAGTAAACATACCCCTAAGTCTTTCCAAATATAGATGTGATCTCTTGTATTTCATGAAGGCCTCCCTCTTTTCATCTACTTCTTTGAGAACTATAGTGGCCTCCTTTTCCTTCTATCTTTATTTACCTTTCTAACAAAAAGGTTTGTTGCACTTAAAATATCTCCTTTGAGTTTCACCCACTGTTTTTTTACACCCCCCAGCTGTTCCCATCCCGCTAACGACTCCTTGAGGTATTGGCTCATCTTGGCAAAGTTAGTTTTCCTAAAATCTAAGACCCCTGCTTTTGAATGGATTTTATAAGCCCTAGTCTTAATATTGAATCACACCATCTGGTGATCACTGAATGCAAAATGATCTCCCACTATAACACTTTCACCATTGGTAAGCACCAAGTCCAGTATGGCCCCATCACATATGGGTTGTGCTACCAGTTGCCTGAATAATTCTCCCTGTAGAGAATGCAAGATCTCATTACTTCTAGAGGACACCACAGCAAGGATGTGCTAATCAACATCTGGCATATTGAAATCACCTATCAATAGCACTTCCCCTTTCTTGGCAGTGCTGTGTATGTCATCTATTAAATCTCCATCTACTTCTTCTCCCCTACTTCTTCTCCCTTTGAGGGTGGTCTGTATATCATGCCAACACAAATGGATTTCTCTTTCCCTCTTTCTAGTTTAACCCACAGTGCCTCCTCTCTCCCTTTTAAGCCTCGCAATTCTATAGCTTTAATATTATTATTTTTTTAAACTTTATTAAAATTTTCCAACAGAATACAAAAGAAAATAAATCAAATTACAGAAGATCAGAAATACAAACCTTTCTTTGTATGAAACCAAAAGAAAAGACTATTCATATCCCACCTCCTCTTATCCCACCCACCATCTGAAAAAAGATATAGTGGAATTGGAAAAGGTAAAGAGAAGTGCGACCAAAATGATCAAGGAGATGGAAGGATACCCCTGTGAGGAAAAACTTAAAAGTTTAGGGCTCTTCAGCCTGGAGAAGAGATGACTGAGAGGAGATATGATAGAGGTGTATAAATTAATGAGCAGAGTAGAACAAGTAAACATGAATCAGTTGTTTACTCCTTCAAAAAATATAAAGAATAGGGGTCGTGCAATGAAGCTACAAAGTAGTAAATGTAAGACTAATCAGAGAAAATTATTTTTTCACCAAACATGTAATTAAGCTCTGGAATTTGTTGCCAGAGGATGTAGTAAAAGCTGTTAATATAGCTGGGTTTAAAAAAGGTTTGGACAAATTCCTGGAGGAAAAGTACATAAACCAATATTAAAATGGACTGGGGCAAATCTACTGCTTATCCCTGGTAAAAGTAGCATGGAATCAGTCTATCCTTTGGGATCCTGCCAGGTACTTGTGATCTCAATTGGCCACTCTTAGAAACAAGATACTGGGCTTGATGGACGTTTGGTCTTACCCAGTATAATAAATCTAATGTTCTTATGTTATGTCTGCCCTGTTGTAGATTTTGTATCATCCACAAAGAGGAACAACTTTACCAATAAACCTTCTGCAATACCACTTGCAAAAATGTTAAAAAGAACCAGATCAAGGACCAATCCTTGCAGCACACCACTGGAAATGCCCCTATCATCAAAGTGACCTTTAGTTACTACTGCACTTTGTCACCTCCCATTCAACCAGTTTCTGACCTGGTCAGTCACTTTAGAGCCCATACCAAGGTCGTTCAGCTTATTTGCAGTGCCTTGCGAAAGTATTCATCCCCTTGGTTTTTGTCCTGTTTTGTCGCATTATATACAACTTGGAATGAAAATGAAGGTTCATTTAGATGTCAGGTAATGGACTTAACAATATAGTCCAAATTGGTGAAGGGAAATGACGATAAAATACCTTGTATATATAAAAAAACTAGTAAAAATGGAAAAGTTGTGAATGCATATGTATTCATCCCTTTTGCTATGAAACCCCTAAATAAAGATCTGGTTCAACCAATTAACCTCAGAAGTCACATGATTAGTTGATTAGGGTCTACCTGTGTGCAGTCAGTGTCACATGATCTGTCACATGATGCCTGTATAAATATACCTGTTCTGAACCTGACTCTGCGACACCACTAAGCAAGCAACATGAAGACCAAGGAGCACTCCAAACAAGTCAGAGACAAAGTTGTGGAGAAGTATAAATCAGGGTTGGGTTATAAAAAAAAAATCAAAAATTCTGAATATCCCAAAAACACATTTGGAGTTTGCACAACAGCATGTGGCAGACCCTCCAAACAAACGGAAGAAGGTTCTCTGGTCAGAGGAGATGAAAATTGAACTTTTTGGCCATCATGGGAAACGCCATGTTTGGCTCAAACTTAACAT
Organism: Ichthyophis bannanicus; assembly: GCA_033557465.1. Taxonomy (NCBI): domain Eukaryota; kingdom Metazoa; phylum Chordata; class Amphibia; order Gymnophiona; family Ichthyophiidae; genus Ichthyophis; species Ichthyophis bannanicus. The sequence continues at coordinate 382,323,418 of CM066034.1, forward strand.
TTCCCATCACCCCAAGAACACTATTTCCACAGTGAAACATGGTGGTGGCAGCATCATGCTGTGGGGATATTTTTCATTGGCAGGGACAGGAAAACTGGTCAGGATTGAAGGAATGATGGATGGCACTAAATACAGGGCAATTCTTGAGGAAAACCTGTTTCAGTCTGCCAGAGATTTGAGACTGGGACGAAGGATCACCTTCCAGCAGGACAATGACCTTAAACATGCTACTAACGCTGGTTTAAAGGGAAACATTTAAATGTCTTGGAATGACCTAGTCAAAACCCAGACCTCAATCCAAATGAGAATCTGTGGCATGACTTGAAGATTGCTGTACACCAACGCAACTCATCTAACTTGAAGGAGTTTGAACAGTTTTGCCTTGAGGAATGGGTGAAAATCCCAGTGGCTAGATGTGCTAAGCTAATAGAGACATAGCCCAAGAGACTTTCAGCTGCAAGGTGGCTCTACAACATATTGACTTTTGGGGGTGAATACATAGGCACACTCCTGCTTTCAGGTTTTTTATTGTCTTAATTATTGTTTGTGTCACAATAAAGGATATTTTGCATCTTCAAAATCATAGGCATGTTGTATATATCACATGGTGCTAACCCGCAAAACTCCATTTTAATTCCAGGTTGTAATGTGACAAAACAGGACAAGCACAGAGGGGATGAATACTTTTCAATGCACTGTATAAGTTGCCTATGCAGAACCATGTCAAAGGCCTTGCTGAAATTTTAGCATACCACATTTTGCGCTCTCCTCTTATTCAGCTGTCTGATCAGAAAAAACACATGCTGCCTTGAATGAGGTAGATTTCTTTAGAGTGGAGACAGTGTCTTAGACTATAAGCTGTAGGATATAGCGGCATGTATGAACTGTTTCTAACAAGACCACGTTTAGTTCCTTGAGTTATGTACACTTGATACGGTGCCATCAACTGGAGCCAGAAAGAGAAGTGATTGTTAGATAATGAATGGCAGTAAATAATGCATGGTACCTTAAAGTCACATTGTTTTAGTTCAGGAAAAGGGATCTGTGTTTACTTTTTGCCAAAAATGTTAGTGTTTTCAATTTCTTCCAAAGTACTGATGAAAGTTGACCTGCTCTTGGTTGCAGGGTGGGGATGTGTGAGGTAATGGGCTCTCAGGTGCTTTATTGCAAGTGGTTAGTGCATTCCTCTGGGGAATGACTATACAGACTAACTGGTGCTGCACAACCTGCAGAACCTCCTGAAATAGCATTGAGATGGCTGGCTTTTGCTGTGACATTGAAGGAGAAGCTGATGTGAGCATGTCGGAGGCCCTTCCCATTCAAGCTAAGACCAAATAATGATGGGGTGATCGTGGGACTGTTCCTGAGGTAGCTCCCTTCTCAGGGGGGCTAATGCCTTGGCATGAATGGTGGCTTTTGTTTTTTGCAGATAGCACATGATTGATAAAGCAACTGTGTTTCCCATATGGTCTTCAATGGGCCTAGATGAAACTAGACATTCACTGAAAAACTGGAGTATTTAAGTGCTATTGTGATCACAAAAAGAGGGATGGTCTTCTTGGATCCAGAAAGAGCTCAGAGTGCAGTTGTAGATCAGGAAATGAATCCTGGGACTGTTTATAGCAGTGCTAGACCTGATTCTGTGGGTGAGAACTCACATACAACCTTTGCAATGGGCTCTCTTTTCATTATGGTCTCCTCAATCACAGAACTATATTAGGAAGCTTCCTATGGGGAGTGGAGGCCAAGACCATTTTGCAGCTGTGGCTCATTGGGAAGAATCGATCTAACTCCATTCTGGTTTATCATCACAGTGAATGCCAACTATCTGGCAAGGGGTACTCTGTCAAAGACAGGTGGCCCAAGGATTCTGATATGTAATGGAGATGAAGTGGTTGATAAACCATCTAGAAACAAGAGGTGTGAGGAAAGCTCTACAAGAGTTCTTATTAGTCCTATGGCTAATAAGCAGTGTTGATATTCTCAGTGTCACAACAGCAACATAATCCCTCAGATCCTTTCCTTTACCTACTCATTCGACCTCCAGCTTTGCTCTAATGCCCCCACTCACCAGCATGGCCACTGCCTTGATGCAATATTTTTCTCTAATTGCTTAACCTCAAACTTCTGTACCTCAGTTCTTCCCTTATCTGACCATCACCTGCTAAGCTTCACTGTTCATCACCCACCACCTCAACCTCGCCCTGTCTTCTCCAATCTCTTTAGAAATCTTCATGCTATTACCCTTTGGCTTTCTCCTCCATTATTTCATAACCTCTTTCCTCCATTATGTCATCTGTTGATGAGGCAGTAGCTTCCTATAATGCTGCACTCTCCATTCCTCTGGATGCTCTTGCTCCATCCATGCCATGTCCTGTGAGGCGTACTATACTCCAGCCCTGGCTTTCTTCCACTACCCGCTATCTACTTTCCTGTGCCTTTTCAGCTGAGCATGCTTGGCTCAAATCCTACTCCCTTGCAGACTTTCTACACTTCAAATTCATGCTTGTCCCTTTCCAGTCAGCCATAGCACTTGCCAAACAAGACTGTTATGTCCATCTGATGAACTCTTTTGCTTCTGACCCTCGTCGTCTTTTTACTACTCTCAACTCTCTCCTCAAGGTGCCTCTGCCTCCGACCCCTCCTTCCCTTTCTGCCCAAACTCTGGCCGACTATTTCCATGACAAAATCGAAAAGATCATCCTCCAATTCCCCACAAAGTCAGCTACTTCCCCTCCTTTCCCTCCTCCCCCTCTTCACTCCCAACTTTCCCCCTCTACTTCTGCTACCCTTTCTTCCTTTTCTATGATCTCTAAGGAGGAAACCGTACACCTTCTTTCCTCCAAACTCACTACTCCTCCAAACTCACTCATATGCCACATCTACTCCACCGTTATCCCGTCCATCTCTTATTCTCAACCTATTGCTCTCCACTGCAACTGCCCCTACAGTCTTCAAGCATCCTGTAGTTACACCTCTCCTCAAGAAACCCTCACTTGATCCTACTTGTCCTTCTAACTATTGACCCATCTCTCTCCTCCCCTTTGTTTCTAAACTACTTGAATGTGCGGTTCACCATTGTTGCCTTGACTCTCTCTCCTCTCAAGCCCTCCTGATTTCTTTACAATCTGGCTTTCATCTTTTACATTCTACTGAAATGGCTCTTGCCAAAATCTCCAGTGACTTGTTCCTGGCAAAATCTGAAGGCCTTTACTCAGTCGTTATCCTTCTTGACCTGTCTGCTGCTTTTGACACTGTGGACCACAACCGTCTCTTTGATACCCTGTTCTCACTTGATTTTAAAGGCTCTGTATTATCCTGGTTCTTCTCTTATCTCTCCCATCGCTCTTTCACTGTTTGTTCTGGTGGATCCTCCTCTGCTGCTATCCTGCTCTCCGTTGGTGTACCCCAAGGATCATTATTGGACCCATTCTTTTTCTCTCTCTCTATACCCAGTCCCTTGATGCGCTAATCTCTTCCCATGGCTTTCAGTACCATCTTTATGCTGATGACTCTTGGATCTATCTGTCTACACCTGAAATCTCTCCAGGAGTCCAGTCCCGGATCTCTGCCTTCCTTTCTGACATTTGCTGCTTGGATGTCTCACTGCCGCTTGAAATTGAACATGGTCAAAACTGAGCTTCTTATTTTTCCCCCTAAACCCTCCCCTCCCCTTCCTCCTTTCTCTGTCTCTGTGGATAACTCTCTACTCCTCCCTGTTTCCTCAGCTCTCAACCTTGGGATCGTCTTTGACTCCTCTCTCTCCTTCTCCACGCACATCCAACTGATAGCTAAGACCTGTCTTTTTCTTTCTCTATAACATTAATAAAATCCACCCATTCCTTTCTGAACACACTACTAAGACACTTACCCATTCTTTAATCTCCTCCCGTCTTGACTATTGCAACCTAATCCTTGCTGGTCTCCCGCTGAATCATCTGTCTCCCCTTTAATCTGCTCTACACTCTGCTGCACAGCTAATCTTCCACCAGCCTCCTCATGCTCATATTACTCCTCTTCTCAAGTCACTTCAGTGGCTCCCTGTCCATTTCCGCATCCAGTTCAAACTTCTCCTGCTGACCTATAAGTGCATTCACTCTGCAGCTCCTCACTACCCTTTCTGTCTTTAAGCTCCCTACACCTCTCTCCGGAAACTCTGCTCTTCTGGCAAATTGCGTCTATCTGTGCAATTCTCTTCTATTGTTAACTCCAGACTTCGCTCCTTTCACCTTGCTGCCCGTTATGCCTGGAACAAACTACTTGAGTCTGTATGTCAGGCGCCTTCTCTGGCCCATTTCAAATCCAGGCTGAAAACTCACCTCTTCACTCCTGCTTTCGGATCTTGACTCACCTGATCTCCTTTGTGTTTCCTTACCATTCCCCCTAGATGTATTCCTGTCTACACCTACTGTGTTGTCTGTCTTGACTAGATTGTAAGCTCTGGTGAGCAGGGACTGTCTTACATATCTGTGCAGTGCTGCTTATATATTGTAGCACTATACAAATGCTCAGTAGTAGCTGTAGTAGTAGCAGCATATATGAAGTGATGAGGAAACATTAGAATTCTTCTAGTGGCTCTGGAAGCTGACCTCTTCAAAATGTGTCTCTTAGTGTCTTATATAGCAGGAGCAGAAAATATCCAAGTGGATTACCTGAGCAGATAATCTCCAGGAACAAGCAGGAATGAGTCTTCACATATGGGTATGTCGGTACCGACGGAGCCTGTGCGGGAACGCTCTCCAGCGTCCAAAAAAGAACGCTTTTGGGAGCATTCCACACGCATGCGCGCTGCCTTCCCGCCATTCTACTTCCCTCACAACAGTTCTTCATTTTCCGTGGAGCCGACAGGACGTGTCCTTGTCACTGCAGAAAATTCATCTTTTTTATTTTTATTTTTTGTGGTCGCGCCTGCCTTTGTTCGATGCCCACCGGTACCGCCGGTGCTTTTCTTTCTTTTTCTTGGAAAATTTCTTCTTTTCACTAAGAAATTTTTTTCTGGTTTAGTGTCTGACCTCTTTTGGCCACTAGGCCTCTATCCTTTCCATTATGGAAAAGCCAGCCACTATCTTTAGAAAATGTGGAAAGTGTGGCGGTACAACTAGGTTAATAGACACTCATTTTTGGTGTCTGCTTTGTTTAGGTCCTGACCATTGTCCTAAAGAGTGTTTCTCTTCTAGGAGTTTCAACAGAAGAGCTCTTCAGAACCGAGCACTGTTTGGTACCGGGTCTACATCCCCCATGATGTCACCAGCCAGAGTCTCTTCTTCCTTCCACGGTCAGGTAACCAAACAACAGTCTGTTAAGACTAGCCAGTCCTCGAGAGGTAGATCTCTTTCTAAGCATCGAGATGCCTCTGGCCTTGCCCTCAAGGACACTATGGCTAAATCCCGGCGGGAGTCTTTGGCCTCCAAAGCATTATCAGGATTTCAGGTTACTCCCAAGGTTTTTACCTCTGTGGATGCACCTGTGCCATGCTCGGTGGTCCGGACCGCTTCGAGCGGTATCGATACCCCGGCATCGGCTATGGTGTTGGATGAAAGACTCCTCGCCATCGAACGTAGTCTGACGAATCTCTCAGCTACTTCGGTACCGCTAGAGTCGCCGCAGACCGTTCTTCGACTGCCGGTATCGGCGTCGGCTTCGGTGCCGGTATCGGCTTCGGTGCTGGCACCGGTGTCGGTACGCATACCGACATCGGCGTTACTCCCAGTGACGGATTGGGCATCGGTGCAAATGCGGGTATCGACATCGGTACCGGCATTGATGCCTTCGATATCTCCTTCTACAGGCTCGCTTCCTTCGATGCCGAGCCTGGAATCGCTATCTAGCCTGGAGGATTCGGTACCGACTCATCTCGGTACCGACATCAAGGGGTACTGAATACATCTCTTTAAAGAGAATCTGATGCTTCATCTTTCCCGGTCTTCTAAGCCCGATGTCGGTGATGCATCCATCGGTACCGCAGCTGAACTTTCAACAGTTCCAGCTTATACTCCTCCTTTTAGAGGGTTCCTCTTGGAGGAGATCTCTTTTCAAGCTTTCCTGCTTGATATGACAAGAATACTTGCCATCTCTATACCTGAGAAAGAGTCTATACCAAGGGATTCAGAAATTCTGCAATCCCCCTGGTTTCCAGAGGAGGCAATCATGCTTCCTTTACATCAGATCCTACAGGATCTGTTATTAAGAATGTGGGAAACTCCCTTAACGGTATCCCCACATTCCAAGAGAATTGACACTATCTATAAAGTGCCACCTTCTCCAGGTTTTCAAAAGACTCAACTCCCTCATTATTCTATAGTAGTGGAATCAGCAATGAGGCGTGTTAAGATTGCAAAAAAGCACTCCTCTTATCCGCCAGGTCATGGGTCTAGGACCTTAGATGCTTTTGGGCGTCGATGCTTCCAAGCATCTATGCTTTCAGCAAGAATCATTTCATATATTTTCTATATGGCATTCTCTTTGGAAGAGGTTGCAAAAAGTTTAAAACTTTTGAACCCTTTCCTTCAGGAACATAAAAGAGCAGACTATTTATCACTAGTCAATCATGCTCATGATATCGCTACATTCCTTTATCGTGCTTCCCTGGATTCATTTGAATCTATCAGCAGATCTTCTGCTATAGCCATAGGAGCACGACGCATAGCCTGGCTCCAAGCTTCAGACTTGGATAAATGGGTACAAGAAAAGCTGTGGAATAGTCCTTGTACTGGAGAACATCTCTTCAACAAGGATTGTCTATTTCAGGCTAGTCAGTTAAATACTGATAATCCTACCCTCAGAGAATTGTCAAGACTTTCCTCTATCCCAGCCAATACTAAATCTTCTAAAAAGCTTTCTTCACCTAAGGGGAAAAAGTTGTATCCATCTTCTACCTTTATTTATATTCTCTTATATACCGTGCTATTCTGCATCAGTGTGGTTTACATTGAACAAACTGAAATTACATTGAACAGGGCATTATAACTTGGAGATAACTATTTTACAGGGAACATGGGCTATGGAGGGTTAAGTGGCTTGCCCAAGACCACAAGGAGCACCTGTGGGACTAGAAACCCCAGTCCTTCCGGCCCAAGGTTGCTGTCCTCTAGTGGGATTTGAACCCCTGACCTTCCGGCCTGAAGTACCTTGCCCCAACCACTAGGCCACTCCTCCACTCAGACAGATGTTTCCCAACAGGGACAACATCAAACCAGGCTAAGGAAACAGAAACCTCAACAGGCTCAGCAAACCCAATAATTCAGGGTTTCTGAATTCTTTTCCTTCCTGTATGAAGTTCACAACCTCTAGATTTCTCTTTCTATTGAAAGGGTCATTCTGGTTAGATCTCATCCTTGCTGAGACAACACTGACTAAATTCTAGGCATGAATCTCTTCTTCAACAGAAGTCCACTCTTCTAGTCAAGAGTTATGGAGATATCTCATGCCTACAGGTCACCAGTTTCTACTTCCTTTTTAAAAAAACAAAAAAACAAATATATGGAAAGAAAAATCAAGAAACTTAACAGGATGAGCACTACTTCATCTGTTTGACCTTAGTTGCAGAAGACTTTAACTATAATACTTACTGTATAGTAAGTTTTTTCAACTCTGTATTACTTTCTATCCGTTAGTCTGGACATCCAGTCTCTAACAGGAATATTATTCAACTGGAGAGCTTCTCCTGAAGCTATAGGAGTTCCTACTCCAGTAAATCTTCCAATACAGAGTTTTTTCCCTTTTGGGTCCTTCTGCATTGGGGTTTTTACAGGATGCAAAACAGCATTCTGAAAACTACCACCAAATTATTCTATCCATTTGAGCATAATCAACTCAGACGGCTTCTAAAACCCTCCATAACGGAAATAATCCACCAAGTGGGTTATATGAGCTTCTTAAACAGATAGCTCACATGGGTTTCTGCCTCTTCCACGCTACCTACGTAGTTCTGAGTTGACCTCTCAAATATTCTTTTTATGACAGCTTATCAGACAGGAATTTAGTATTACCATTCCTAATTATGTCTGTTAGTCCTTTTTCTGCTGTCCTTATAACAGATGGCTCCGAAATACATTTTCGAAACCCTCTTGTACACTTATCATTCTAAGACAGAAACCCTGTCTACTATCTTGAGCTATGTTCAATTCTATATTTTCAGAATTGATTAGGTTGCACACTTGGCTATCTAACAGCCAGGGCTCTCATAAGCAACCTACAGCATGCTCTCTGCAACCATGCAAGGAAGCTCTGCAACTATGGGCCTTGTCAGAGAGCATCAGAGTCTGCTCCTGGCAGGTAACTTCCAGGCAGTTTAAAGGTTATCTTCCTTAAAATTCTTTTAAGGAAAAAGAACCAGGGCCTAGACAACTTCGAAAGTAAAGGAATGGCACCACTCCCTGGGTTGTTCTATGTCTTCAAAAGAACTTTTACAACAGGGATGCATTCCTAATCATTGCAGTTGATCTTTATCTATTGCAATTTTTTCTACTTTCCAATACCTCATTGAAGTCAATAAGAAGTAAAGAACGCATAATACTCATACTGCCCTCAAAAGGAGGCAAGCATGGTATTTCCTTATGTTGCGTTCCTTTCTTCCAACTTTTTCTGAAGTTATGGAAGGACCCAGATCCTTTATCCTAGGATCTCCTTTGCACTCCTTCATGTACGTCTCAAGACCTGGTCATCTGACTAGTCTTTTTAAGACTTAGGGGTATGTTTACTAAAACCCCGGTAATGTGCGGGCCGCGCTAGTGTGCGGATGCTATATAAGGAGTGGGCGTTTCAGGCTGAAAAAAGCAAAACCAGGATTAATCATGCGCTAATGTGCGCAGCGCTCAAGTGCGCCCCGCACATTAGCGCATGAGAAAGTTACGCGGGAAGCAGAAGTGGCGCGCTGATGCGCAAGCACAGGAACAGAGCCACAGTACAATGGTGAAGACACTGACCAATGGTACAGGGATCATGGGTTCAATCCCCCACTGTGCCCAATAAAGAAGGCTGGCTGAGGCATTACCTATTATGGGGAAGATTGCTGTAGGAGGCATTTTATTTTTATTTTAATTATCTCTACTAGCAAACGCACTCTCAAAGCGTGTTAACATAAGGCGCCCCATAAGGCACATTTTAAAGTGCATTGTCCGCCAAGGCACCCTAGAATGTTGCTTATAGTGCGCTTTAGAGGGTGCCTTAGGAGTTACCGCACTGTTTTTGATGGCAGCACTGTACAGTTTAAGGAATGAAAATCATAAGTAGGTGCACTGACATGCAAGGAGGAGCAGCAGTGGAGCACAATGGTTAAGACTCTGACCAATGATGCAGGAGTCATGGGTTCAGTCCCCCACTGTGCCTAATGAAGAAGGCTGGCTGAGGCATTACCTGTTGTAGGTAATAGTGCTGTGGGGGGCATTTTATTTTTATTTTAATTAGTGCTGGCAGCAAACACACCCTCAAAGTATTGTAACATAAGGTGCTGCATAGGGCGCCTCATAGGGTAACCCAGAGGGCACATTATAAAGTGCACTGTCTGCCACGGCACCCTAAAATGTCCCCTATAGGGCACCCTATAAGTTGCTCCACAGGATAACGTATAGTGCACCTTATATGGACGGTAACCATAAGGTGCCCTATAGGGCGCCCTATAAAGCGCCCTCTGAGGCACCTTATGGGTACAGTACGCTGAGGGTGTTTTTGCTGGCAGCAATAATGTACATTAAGAATAAATAATGCTTTGGGCAGTCCAATCAAATAACCCCACTGTGGGTTTGAACCCACAACCTCTGGCTCCACAGGCAGTGAAGAAACCATTGTGCTACAGCTGTTAGCAAGCCCCTGGCTGGCTGCAGAGGGAGTGCACGTCACCACACAGACAGTCTGCTGTGGTCACCAGGATAGGGTTAGCACACCCGTACCCATGATGCACTGCACATGCAAATCAGCTGTCCACAGATGAACACAAGATGGGGTATGCACCCCCACAGTACCTCAGCCTGGTAGGGGGAACTGACTATGTCCACCCCCACAGCACCTCGGCCTGGTAGGGGGTACTGACCATGTGTTTTACTGGCACAGAGTAGCTACACACCGTCACATTGTGCAGGTACTGTGCTCACCCTGAGGGTGCGGTGAGGTGCCCAGCACCGTCCATGGCAGACATAGGCCATGCTGGAGGTCCAAAGCAGTGGTAATGTTTGAGATAGGTAGTTTCTGCTGAAACACCTTGGATATATCTGTCTGTCTCAGTCAGGTGTAGCCCCCATGGACCCCTAGGAGGATTATGTACTACCACCACCACCACCCTCCTCCTCCAGGCCTGAGGGTGGCAAACAGGGTCTCCCATCAACAGATCCACATTCTACCTCCCTGCAATGGTGGTAGTAGAGGGGACCATCAATCCCAGTCCTGCTGGGGAGCAGACACCCTACAGGGCAGTCAATGCAGCTCTGTACACATCCATAACACAATAGCAGACAGACATTAGGCCTGTATATGCTAAGCAGCACCCCACCACTATCTGATATTCTCCTGCAGCAAGCCTTCAGCCGCTGCACCCTGCAAGGCACTCCTTCTAGACACATACCAGCTGCAAAACGTCTGCTAGCTAGTCCATAGTGCATGTTTCTGGTGGTAATGCATGCACCCAGAACAGGGATGTCAGCATAAACAACAAGCAGATATGTTAGTGACTGGGCTCCAAAAGGAAACCCATAAATATCACATGAAAGAAATACCACATAGCACTATGGGGGTGCCTAGCCATGCTGTGGTCACTGCACAGTCGGGTGAGAGTGATCTCCCAGCAGGACATGCTGAGGCCACCCTGTCTGTGTAAGTGGTGGCCGGGCACTAAAATGGCCCAGCCAGTGCCCTATGCCCTGTGCAGATGCATCCTGGCCAGGCCACCCTGTCTGGCCTATACCCATGGTACCTTGCTCCTCATTATGCACATTGGCAGGCCAATACTGGCAACAGTGCTGGCAGTGTGGGCTGTGGACGGTGTTTGCAGCCACCACACACTGTATAGACAGACACACACTCCCACACCTATGCCAGCATTGTGCTACTATAGAGAAGTTTAGCAGCCCTGCCCACCACACCAGTCCTGGGCACAGTACAGGCATGGATATGGTACGCAATACTGTTGGGGGTCACTCCCCAGGGTGGTAAACACTGTCAGAGACCAGACCTGAAGCACACACCGCAGACATCAGAAAGAGTGTTATGATGGAGCTCAATCAGCAAACTGTGCTTAACGTAGGGATTTCTATCTGCCAGTACTCATAACAAACGTTTGATAGCTGTGTATCGTATACCCAGGTGTAGGGTGGCATTGCTAAGGTTTGCAAGTGCTAGTATTGGGAGATGCACGCAGGGCCCAAAGTCCTGCCTCTCCAGGAGGCATTGGCCAATGGGGCCTGTGGGTGTGGGTGTGTCTGTCCCTGTTTGCTGCTGCTTTATGGCAGAGGTTCCTACCTCCAGTCCTGGTTTGCCAAACACTGTTCGTGTTTTCACGCTGTCCCTCATGAATATGCATGAGCTACATCTGCATAGCATGGGGGTGGTGCATAGATATGCAGCACAGGCATCTTTAGTAGAGGCAGCATGGAACCTGAATGGTGTGGGGCCCTCCAGGACTGCATTTGGGAGACTCTGCTCTAGGTAATGTGCCTGTTTATGGTGTCTGTGCTCGGTGGGGTAAAATATAGGCGTATGAACCATGCGTATGTTCTCAGCATTAAAGGTTTGTCCTTACTATCACGGTTTAGTCTTGGAAAAAATATGTGGACTGGGTTGGCAGGAGCCCCAGCTGGGCTTTGAACCTGTGACCTTCTGCTCTTGCACACACTGTCTGTATGCACTGCACCACCATGTTGCCACAGAGATGTTGCATTCCCTGATGATACCATGACTGCTTGTCCGGCAGGGCCTGTCTGTTGCAGTGCATTGCACCCACCTACACAGGGCTAGGCCATGGTGTGCTCTGGGCAGCTGCCACTGCCCACCTCCATCTCCAGTACCCCTGTGCCACCATGCTGACATTCCCTTCTGCTGGTGGTGCTGGTGGTACGCAGTCTCAGGTCATCCTGTGTGTGGGTAGGCGGCTGCCTATGGTGTGGGTTCTGGGGTAGGGGTGCCTGCATATCTGTCTGCACGTCCCCCAATCACCGCCTGTCAATGTTCCGTGCCCTTGGGGGTACCTGCTGTGTACTATCCCCTGTGATACTGTGCTACACACTCTCGTGCCCCTGTTGGGCACTCCTCAGTTGCTGACTGGCTGCTGTTCCGTTTCAGCATTCCTAGGTGCCATCTAGGCATCTGCCTAGTCTGTACTGTGCCCCAGCTGCACCACAGCATGTGCCGCCTGCAGCCCTCTGTATCCCCTTTCCCAGCATCTGTCCAGTTGCCCATTCCGACCTGCCCGCCCTGCTGTTGTGGATATGTGCATGCCATAGGTAACCTGTCCAATGGAGAGGGAAACCCTGATCAGTGCTATTTCACTGTGGGATCATTCACCTTGTATGGGGACGGAGCGTAGACCCTTATAAAATTCATATTTATTTTTTGGGGCATTTTTGGGAGTGTTTTTTGATGTTGCCCATTACTATCACTATTGCCCAGCTTGATTATAATTTTTTTATAATTTGTTGGTGTCATTTTTAATGTTTATTTGCCCTTTTGTTCCCTGCACATGTATCACACTGCTCACGTTTGGTAGGTTTCCCTGGTTTTGCTGTACATTGCTGACAGAAATGGTTTCTCTTTCCTTTAAATCGGCTCTAATGCGAGGTTTTCACTCACGGTATTTTTTTCATCGAAATTCAGCCCCGCTCCTGTGCGGGGAGCCTCTCCCCTCCCACTCTCCAGCTACTGACCCTGTCTCTCCGCCCCTGGGGAGCCTTCCTCAGCCCTCCGGGAGCCTTTCCACGCCTCTATCGCTCATTTGCGCGCCGCGCACATGAGCGGGCCCGTTAGTGCGGCGCGCACGTGTGCGGGGCACAAAAACGCATCATTAATGTGCGCTAATGTACCTTAGCGCACGCTATTGTGCGTCGCGCACTTGTGCACCGTTTAGTAAACATACCCCTTAGACTTTTTGTCACAAGTAAGAAACATCCTACTGGTTTCCATGTAACCTTGCACATGATTCTTACACTAATTCATTAATATGAATTCACTGACTTTCCTCAAGAGGGCTGTGACCCATCTTGCTGTTAGTCGGATCACTTTATACAATCTGACCTTGAAATATTGTACTGTCCATATCAATGCTTTCAGCATACCATGGTATTCTTAAATGGACATCCAATTTATATGGTAAAATTAGGAAACTCCTTCTTTTAACGTAACCTTTTTTTCTGCTTGAATCAGGCTACCTTATATCTGAAGCTCTCTATGTGCAGTTGTTAGCCTAAGTGCCATCACTTATGCGACACACGTCACTGATCTTCAGAACTTAGGGGCTAAACTGCCCAGTACAATTTTTCGTCTGGATAAAGGAGTTCAAGAAACCCATCCTCTTTTTCTGTAACCTTTGGATCCAGACCAGTCAGTTTTTGTCTTCTTTCCCTAGACACCATCCCTCTCTAGGGTCAGAAATATTGCAGACTTTGGTCTATTCGGAAGCTTAGCTTCTCTCCAAGGTCCCAACCTCTTATATAAAACTCCCCAGTTCCTCGGGGGTTAGTTCTAGACATTAATATTTCTTTTCTCCATCTGTATTACAAATTGTATTTCCTTTACTCCTCACAGTAAGGGAACTCCATATGAGGACAATGTGATGGTTCTTACAACAGACCCATATTAACCTCCCCATATGTATAGTTTTGCAATCCTTGGATAAAATCCTTTTCAAGAATTGGGATTCCTATCCCTTACTAACAATTATTTCTACACAAGGACACCTTTTCGGATACCTTGTTTAATCCAGCTGTTCCACAGCACCCCTTTTTACACTGTTAGTTCAACTCCTACCCTCCATCCCTTTGGATGCCGGAGGTCCTCGGGAGGAAGCATGGCTCATCCATTAGATTTGCAACATGCTGGGCCTCTCCAGGCATCTTAGCTTGGGAGTCCCCATATGTGAAGACTCATTCCTGCTTGTTCCTGGAGATAGCACAGTTACTTACCTGTAACAGGTGATCTCTGGGAACAGCAGGAATAAGTCTTCACAACCCACCCACCTCCCCTAGGAGTATTTGTCTCTCTCTCTCTTTCTTCCTCTCTTCTAATTTGTCTACTTCCCTCCTTCGATCTCAGCTACAAACTCAACTGTTGTGAGGGAAGTAGAATGGCGGGAAGGCAGCGCGCATGCGTGTGGGATGCTCCCAAAAGCGTTCTTTTTTGGACGCTGGGGAGCGTTCCCGCGCAGGCTCCGTCGCTACCAACGTACCCATATGTGAAGACTTATTCCTGCTGTTCCCAGAGATCACCTGTTACAGGTAAGTAATTGTGCTTTACTTGGATCCTCTGGAGAATGATATTAGCAGTGTTGGCCTTCTGTCTTATTAGGAATAAGTGTGGGCAATGTACTGATATACCTAATGGCCATGAGGGAGAACACCAAGGTCTAAAACCTCTGCAGGAGTTGGGAAAAGGGATCCCTGGCATTAATGCCCTATCTCAGTGGTGGCCTCCTCTCAGTCCCTTTATGTTTCCCTTTCATAGCCTTGGTAAGGAAGAGTACTTGAGGGGATCACAAAGTATCAGAGTAGTCATTGGGCTCTGGACTATTGAGGAAGACTATGGTATGTCAATCTGTTAAGACTCAAAACAAGGGAACCCCTGAAGCTTCCACAATTCTAGTCTTTTGCTTCAGGGTCCACTCATTTGAAAAGACCTATCAGTATTTTGTATTATGGCCTGACTATTGAAGGGTCAAGGCTAAGAAAGAAGGGCTATTCCTGGAGCTGATAATGAGACTGGTACAGGCTTGCGAGAAGCCCACATCCCTGGGTTATTGGTGAATGGTGCCTTCCAAGAGCAGGTCTCCATCTCCCTAATCCTACCATTCTCACAGAATGGCATGGGAAAAGCTGATCCTTATACTTAAATGGTGGCCATCATATTATACAGGGATTGGTGCAGGGTGTAATCCTTTAGGCTCAGTCGCCCACCCTGATATTCCACTTTTTCTGAAGAGGGGCAAATCTCTTCCTCCTCCTCTGAAAGCACCCTTCTTTGCAGGCAACCCTCCCTTCAGTTCCTCAAGAGCAGAGGCAAGGGGAGAAACAGATAAAGAGGCAGGCAAAGCAAGAAAACCTATTGATAGTGCAGGTAACCAGGTTAGAATCGACAAGCTCCAACTCTCCAGAATCAACTAAGTTGGTAGGCTGTGTGCCATTTCGCAAGGGCATGAGATCTAAAAGGCCAGATGTTTGGGTTATTCCTTCACTAGTTTGGGTAGCTATCCGGATTATTACAAAACTTCATGCCAATGGTGGGTCTTGTTTGTGTTTTTGCACAGTTTACAACAAAAATGCAAAAACATTTTTAATGTAATTTGCTGTGAACTAATGCTCAGAATAGTGAGAATTCAAAATAAAGGCTCGAGCTCCTTTTGCGGTCATCTGATGCATTAGCTATTCTTAAAAGGTTCCTCTAAAATGCCAGGTCTTTAAATGGAAAATCTTTCACCATTTGTACCATGTTTATTGATTAATATGTAGATATTCTATGTAGTACTAAGCTGGGTTGAAGATTTTATTGACTTTCTTTTCTTGCAGTTATGCCTTCCTGTTTTTTTTTATTTTTAGCAATTTTGGATGAATAAATGGGATGGGAGCGACTGTTCTATGTCAGGGCTCTATTCCATTTGCTGAAGCTATAAGAAATTGAAGAGAAATTGACTTTGTTTAAAGAGACTATGCTAAGTTTGTCTGTGATTAAAATAATTATAAATTAGGGAATGTGTATCAATGGATTAGACCCAAAGGATCTAGATCCAGGCCACTCAGGGTCTCCTTTGAGCATGGATCAGATTTATTTTCAACTGGTGATTGATCTTGAGAATATAGATTACAGCAAAACTCTTCTGAATGAACAGGATCACCTCGTGCTAGTCTTACAGTCCCTACTGTTAGTATCGTGAGACTAGCACAGGGTGATCCTGGCACTATTTTGAAGACTGCCAGAGTGGGGCAGGAGCGGAGGGGGACCGCTTCTGCCCCATTCACTCCTAGACCATCAAGGATGACCTGTTTGGATCCCTTGTAGGTTCTGGGGAGAGGTATGGATTTATCGGTGGGGAAGGGGCACATTGGTGGGCCCCTTTGGAAACCTTTCTGGTCATGGAGACCTGCAATCATGGATGTCCTGAAAAAGGGAGATGGTCCTCCCCAATACAGAGGTCATCCCAGAGGGGGATTAGCAGGGGGGGGAGGCGTCTGGTTCACCAGTGGAGCATCGGCTGCGGCCGCGATCTGGGTTGCCGGTGGCATGGCTGCACTTACTACCACCTTTATAGCTGGCTGTGATTGCAGCCACAGTATTGGAAGTCATGACAGCTAGAGCACAGCGTTGTTGTGCATACTGGCTGTCACTGGTCAAGATGCCCCCTTGGCGCTCCAATCCCAGCCTCCCTCCATGAGTGCAGAAGGCGTGAGTCTGGCTGGTGCTAAACTTGTGATAATTAGTTACCACATTTTAAGCGGCTATCATTTATACCTACTATATATGTGGATCATTTTTGAGAGTCAGGCGAGCTTACAACAATCCTTTCAAACTTTACGCCCAACTCTATTGGAAAAGAATCTCCTGCTTCGTTGCTCTAGGGTCCGGTGGATGCAGTTATACACACTTTGATGCATTTGATGGAGCAAGATATAACCCAGGTAATTTTGCAGTATAAACCTAGGGGTCAATATTGTAACCCCCCACAAGGGGTTAAGTTTTTTTACCTGAGAGGATGTTTTTGCAGCATTGGCAGTTGTTGAGTGTCTCATTTGAGGGGAGCTGGAGTATGTTTTGATCCGGATTGGATCTGTGATGGGAGAGGAGTTGGTCCGGGACGAAAAGTAAATGCATGAGAAAAGATCCGGAGCGGATCAGGCGGATCCGGGTCTCTCGGATCAAGAGACTGGTATCCCACGCTGTGAAGTAGCGCTTGAGAGTTACTGCAGGCGGAGGTGAAAGCTGAGACTCCAATTTGATTTTAGAAAGGGAGGTTGGATTTCAGAGGTTTTTTTGGGTAAGGTTAAACTGGTGAAATGTCATAGCGGAGTGCTGTTTTGAGTTAGAAACCTGAGAAAACAGGGTTTAATAGTCAGTCGGTGATTGTTGGGAAAGGGATAATTTCTTTTGGAATTTATGTTATTTTTCTTGTTTAAATTCAACATAGAATTTTGATACCATTATTTCTTATGGGAGTTTTAAAAGATAAAAATGGAGATTGTAGCTGCAAAATAGAATTCGTGGCAACTGTTGTTATTAGAATACTGGTGCAAGCATGCTTTTTATTGGCTGTAGGTTTTCTGATGATGTCATTTTTTGAGTTAGTGTTGCCTGGGGTTACGGCTGAGAAGATGGAGAAGTGAAGAACTGTTTGTGAGAGTGAGCAGTTGGTTATTATAGGATTTCTTATAAAGGTTGAAGATTTGCTTTCAAAGTAGGAAAATATGGTTGAGTACTACTGAAATTGGTCAGATATTTTAAAAAAGAAGGAAAGCTGCTTGTGGAAGTGAGAGCAGAAATGTGTTAAACAGAGCTCCTGACTGAGTTTTGTGACAGAGTGACCGGTTTGAATGTGCTTAGGAATTGCACATTTAATTACAAAGAGCTGTGTATATACTTATTTACTGTATACTTGACTCGGATGAAAACCTTTTTTTAAGGTGATGCTAGTAAAAGAGCTCCCTAAAAATAGGTTTTCTGTTTTGAATGGTCTAAAGGTGACCAGAGTATTGGAATGACTCTGAATGACACCGCAACTGATCGCTGGAAGATGCGGTATATAAATAAGTGTTAAATAAATAAATAAATAAATAAATAAGTGTAAAGTAACCTGTTCTAAAGGAAAAGAAAACTGTTGTTTACTTTATTGCATGTGGAGTAGCACTATTGAAATTGCATAGTGTACTACAAGTTAATTGTACAAAGCATGCTGTAAGGTAGAATGAATTTAGTTATTGTGGAGTAGACACATAGGGGTATGTTTACTAAAACCCCGTTAGGTGCGCGCCGCGTTAGTGTGCGGGATGCCATAAAAGGAGTGGGCGTGTCAGTCTGAAAAAAGCAAACCGGGATTAATCATGCGCTAATGTGCGCTGTGCGCTCATGTGTGCCGTGCACATAAGCGCATGAGAAACACGCGCGGGAAGCATAAGCAGGCGCGCTGATGTGCAAGCCCAGGAACAGAGCTACAGTACAATGGTTAAAGCACTGACCAATGGTGTAGGGATCATGGGTTCAATTCCCCACTGTGCCCAATGAGTAAGGCTGGGTGAGGCACTACCTGTTATGTGTAATATTGCATTCTGAGGCATATTAATTTTATTTTAATTACTGCTACTAGCAAACGCACTCTCAAAGCACTGTAACATAAGGCGCCCCATAAGGTACCCTAGAGGGCACATTTTAAAGTTCACTGTCCGCCAAGGCACCCTACAATGTTGCTTAAAGGGTGGCCTATAGGGCGCCATATAGGGTGGCAAGGTTACTCTGATGGCAGCACTGCACATGTTAACGTGTGGTAAGCTGAAGTAGGTGTGCTGACATGCAAACTGCAGCAGCAGTGTAGCACAGTGGTTAAGACACTGACTGATGGTGCAGCAGTCATGGGTTCAATCCCCCACTGTGCCCAATGAATAAGACTCCCTGAGGCACTACCATTTATGTGTAATATTGCATTATGAGGCTTTTTAATTTTATTTTAATTACTGCTGCTAGCAAACCCACTCTCAAAGCACTGTAACATAAGGTGCTGCATAAGGCACCCCATAAGGTACCCCAGAGGGCACATTTTAAAGTGCACTGTCCGCGACGGCACCCTACAATGTTGCTGAAAGGGTGGCGTATAGGGCGCCATGTAGGGTGCCCTATGAGGCACAGCAAGGTCATAGCACTGTTTTTGATGGCAGCACTGTGCATTTCAACAAATGAAAATCATAAGTAGGTGCGCTGAAATGCAAGGAGGAACAGCAATGTAGCACAATGGTTAAGGCACTGACTGATAATGCAGAAGTCATGAGTTTGATCCCCAGTGTGCCCAATACGTAAGGCTGGCTGAGGCATCAGCTTTGATATGTAAGTATTGTTCCCTGAGGCATTTTAATTATTGCTGACAGCAAACACACCCTCACGTGCCGTAACCTAAGGTGCTGCATAAGGCACCCTATAAGGCACTCCATAGGGCACATTATAAAGTGCACTGTCCGCCACGGCACCCTACAATGTCCCCTATAGGGCACCCTTTAAGGCGCTCCATAGGACACCTTATAAGGCACCTTATACGGACTGGCACCCTATCAGTCGCTCCATAGCATACTGTATAGTGCACCTTATATGGACGGTAGCCATAAGGTGCCCTATAGGGCGCCCTATAAAGCGCCCTCTGAGGCACCTTATGGGTACAGTACGCTGAGGGTGTTTTTGCTGGCAGCACTAATGTACGTTAAAAATAGATAATGCTTTGGACAGCCCTATCAAATAACTGGTGTGCAGTCTCAAGCCATCCAGTGTGCAGGTAGGCGGCTGCCTATGGTGCGTGTTCTGGGGTAGGGGTGCCTGCATAGGCGTCCACGCTTCCCCCCAACACCGCCTGCCAATGTTCTGTGCCCTTGGGGGTACCTGCTGGGTACTATCCCCTGTGACACTGTGATAAACACTCTCGTGCCCATGTTGGGCCCTCATCAGTTGCTGTCTGGCTGCTGTTCAGTTTCAGCATTCCTAAGTGCCACCTAGGCATCTGCCTAGTCCGCACTGTGCCCCAGCTGCACCATAGCATGTGCCACCTGCAGCCCTCTGTATCCCCTTTCCCAGCATCTGTCCAGTTGCCCATTCTGACATGCCCGCCCTGCTGTTGTGGAACATGTGCATGCCATAGGTAACCTGTCCAATGGAGAGGGAAACCCTGATTAGTGCTATTTCACTGTGGGATCATTCACCTTGTATGGGGACGGAGCGTAGACCCTTCCAAAATTCATATTTATTTTTTGGGGCTTTCTTGGGAGTGTTTTTTTTATGTTTCCCATTACTATCACTATTGCCCAGCTTGATTATAATTTTTTTAAATTTTGTTGTGGTCCTTTTCAATGTTTATTTGTACTTTTGTACCATGCACATGTATCACACTTATCACTTTTTGTAGGTTTGCCTGGTTTTGCTGTACATTGCTGACAGAAATGGTTTCTCTTCCCTTTAAATTGGCTCTAACGCGAGGTTTTCACTCGCGGTATTTTTTGCCTCGGATTTCAGCCTCGCTAATGTGCGGGGAGCCTCTCCCCTCCCACTCTCCACCCATTGACCCCTTCTCTCTGCCCCTGGGGAGCCGTCCTCCGCCCTACGGGAGCCTTTCCCCGCCTTCATCGCGCATTAGTGCGCAGCGCACATGAGCGTGCACAATAGTGCGCCGCGCACATGAGCGTGCACATTAGTGCCCCATAACGCGACATTAGCGTGCGCTAAGGTACCTTAGCACACGCTAACATGCGCATTGCACATTAGCGCAGTTTAGTATACATACCCCATAGTATTTGAGCGCTGAGTGCAAGTTTGAGTAAATGTGGTGCAAGTATGTGTTTAAGGAAACAAGGAGTTTAGTAAGCTCTTCAGCATAGGGAAATAAGTTTAGATAGGTACTTTTAGGTAGGGACTTTGTTTAATTTTATTTATTTAGTTAGGGAACGTAACAAAGTTTGTGACAAAGGAATAATTTAGGTTGTCTCATACCTAAACTAGAAAGAAGTTAGGGTTTTGTCTCCCTTTTTATTTAATTAAGTTAGGGAGCCAGGTATCCCGGACTCCGTGGATTCAGACATACGGCGGTTCCTGCGCGAATCTTGGGCCCCTACACTTCAATTCTCGCAGCTGTGTGGACAATAATAAAAAAAAGAAGTCAGTTTTACATCTCAGCTGAATGAACAAAGAAAGCTAAGTGATCGTAGGAAGCAGCGGTATACAAGTGTTTACTAAATAAATAAATAAAATAAATAAAAATAAGTACTTAATATAAGCTGAGTGTTAAAAAGAAGGAAAAGGAGAGCAAGGGGAAAAGAGTGGACAATCCCCACTTGTTACTGATGTAATATATCTTCCTCACAAAGAAAAATAAAACATCATAAAACATCAGGACTTACAAATTAACAACTGAAGTTAACAGAAAAGTATTTTTTTTTGTGCTACATTAGTCAGAGAAGAAACTTATCTGATTAGAATAGGTAGGATTTCCCTTATTAGAGTTGTGACAGGTTGCTACTGATTTTTCTGTTAAAGAAAATACTGTGTTGTTATTTAAGAAACTAAGGGGTCTGTTTACTAAACATTCCTAACGTGCGGGGCCGTGCTAGTGTGCCTGTGCCATATAAGGAGTGGGCGGTTCAGGCAGAAAATAGAAAAAAAACGGTAGTAAGCAACCGGATGTGTGTGCGTCGCGCTAATGTGCGGGGGTCGACATTAGCGCGTGGAAAGGCAAAGTGGCACGCTGCTGAGTATACAAAACAACAGAGCCGTGGTACAATGGTGAAGACACTGACCAATGGTGCAGGGGCCATGGGTTCAATCCCCCAGTGTGCGCAACGACAAAGGTCAGCTAAGGAAGTAATTGTAATGATTAACATTGTTTTAGGAGGCAAATTAATTTGGAACGGCATAAGGCGGCGCACAGTTATTTTTGGGCGGCAGAAGGCGGCGCACAGTTATTTTTGGGCAGCAGAAGGCGGCGCACTGGTCCCCTTGGGCGGCAGAAGGCGGCGCGCTGATAGGCACAAGGCGGCGCGCTGATGCACAAGCACAGGAACAGAGCCACAGCACAATGGTTACAACACTGACCAATGGTGCAGGGATCAGGGGTTCAACACCTCACAATGCCCAGTGAAAAATGCCTGCTGAGGCAGTATGTAGTATGCTGTAGGAGGCTGTATAAATTTATTTTGTTATCACTACTAGCAAACGCACTCTCCCAGCATGTTAACATACGGCGGCCCATAAGGCACATGTTACAGTGCACTGTTCGCCAAGGCACCCTTGAATGACCCCTATGGGGCAGCATGTATGTTGCGACACAGGATAATGTATAGTGCACCCTATAGGGATGGCAACCATAAGGTGGCCTACAGGGCGCCCTATGAAGCACCCTCAGAGGCACCTAATGGGTATAGTAAGCTGAGGGTGGTCTTGCCGGCATAGACATATGTACAGTAAATAAAAATAAAGCTGTGGACAGCCCTACCAAAGGGCCCCACTGTGGGTTTGAACCCATGACCTCTGGCTGCACAGGCAGTGATGTAACCATTGCGCTACAGCTCCATAGCTGTAAGCAGGACCCTGGCTGGCTGCAGATAGCCTACACGTCACCTCACAGACAGTCTGCTGGTGTCAACAGGATAGGGTTAGGCCACCCGTACCCATGATGCACTGCACATGCAAATTAGCTGTCCGCAGATGGACACAAGATGGGGAATGCACCCCCACAGCACCTCGGCCCTGTTGGGGGAAGTGACCGGGTGCACCCACACAGCACCTTGGCCTAGTAGGGGGCACTGACCGGGTGTTTTACTGGCACAGAGTAGCCACACACCGTTACATCGTGCGGGTACTGTGCTCACCCTGAGTGTGCAATGAGGTGGCCAGGACCAGGTCAACAACACCTGCCATGGCTGCTGGAGGCCAAGCGGGCGTTCCAAAGCAGTGTTAATGTGTAAGATAGCTAGTTTCTGCACAAACACCATGGATATCCCTGTCTGCCGCCATCAGGCACCCCCCCAGTGGCAAACATGGTCCCCATCAAGGGATCCACACTCTACCTCCCTGCAAAAGTGGCAGTAGAGGGCAACATCAACCCCAGTCCTGCTGAGGAACACCACCACCCCCCCCAGGCAGGCAGCTCCATACACAGCCATAACACAATAGCAGACAGACATAAGCCCAGGGTATGGTAAGCTGCACTCCACCACCAGATATTCCCCTGCAGCAAGCCAACAGCCACTGCACCCTGCAAGCCATTATAGCAAGACACTTACCAGCTACAAACAGTCTGCTGGTTAGTCCATAGTGCATGTTCCCAATGGAGATGCATGCACCCAGAACTGGGCTGTCTGCATACACAGCAAGCAGATAGATCAGTGACTGGGCCCCAAAGAGAAACCCATATCTATCACATGAGAGAACTACTATACAGCACTATGGGGGGGCCTAGCCATGCTGTGGTCACTGCACAGTCAGGGTGAGCGTGATCCCCCAGAAGGACATGCTTTGGCCACCCTGTCTGTGTAGGTGGTGGCCGGACACTACAATATCCCAGCCAATGTCCCTGCCAGGGCCCTATGCCCAGTGCAGATGCATCCTGGCCACGCCACCCTGCCCTGGCTATACCCATGGTACCTTGCACCTCATTATGCACATTGACTGGCCAATACTGGCAACAGTGCTGGCAGTGCGGGCTGTTGAAGGGGCTTGCAGCCAACACCCACTGTATAGACAGACACACACTTCCACACCTCTGCCATCATGGTGCTACGATTGAGGGGGTAAGTAGCCTTGCCCACCAAACCGGTCCTGAGCACGGCAAGGCATGGATATGGTACGCATTACAGCTGGTGGTCACTCCCCAGGGTGGTAAGCACCGTCAGAGGCCAGGCCTGGAGCATGCCCCGCAAACACCTAACAGATTGTTTGGATGGGGTCAACTAGCAGTATGTACGTAACGTATGGATAACTGCCTGCCTGTGCTCCTAGCAAACGTCTCCGAGCTGTGTACCGTATACCTCAGGTGTAGGGTGACATTGGTAAGTTATGCAAGTGCTCGTTTTGGGTGCTGCATGCACGGTCCAATGTTCTGCCTTTCCAGGAGACATTGGCCAATGGGCCTGTGGGTGTGGGTGTGTCTGCCCTTGATGGCTGCTGCTTTACGGCACAGATTCCCAACTCCAGTCCAGGTTTGCATCACACTGTTCGGGTTTTCCTGCTATCCCTCATGAATATGCATGGGCTACATGTACATGCCATGGGGGTGGTGCATAGATATACAGCACAGGCATATGTATGAGTGTCAGCATGGAACCTGACTGGTGTGTGGCCCACCAGGACTGCATTTGGGTGATTCTGCTCTAGGTACTGCCCCTGTTCATGGTGTCTGTGCTCAGTGGGGTAAAAGATAGATGTCTTACCATTGCATATGTCCCCGCCATGAAAGGTGTGTCCTTACTATCACTGTTTAGTTGTGGGAAAAATATGTGGGCAGGATTGGCAGTAGCCCCAGCTGGGCTTTGAACCTGTGACCTTCTGTTCTTATATGCACTGTCTGTGTGCACTGCACCACTGTGTAGCCACAGATTGGTTGGATTCCCTGGACTGTCCATGACTGTGGATCCGGCAGGACCTGTCTGTTGCAGTGGACTGTGCCAGCCTGCACATGGCTAGGCCTCTGTCTTCTGTGGTTAGCAGCCACTGCCCCCTGCACCACATGTACTTGTCCGCCAACATGCTGGCATGAACTTCTCTCAGAAAAAGCAGTTGACCTGATTGCAATGTGGCAGTATGGGACTGCATTTGGGGGACTTGGCTGTAGGTAATGCCCATTGTTGTGGTGTGTGTGCGGTGTTGGGTAAAATATGGGTGTTTTCCCCATGCATACAGGGGTGTCTGCGCTATCTTTATTTAGTGGTGGGTAAAATATAGGGACTGGGCTGGCAGGTGCCCCAGCTGGGTTTTGAACCTCTGCCCTCTGGTCCTAGAGGTAATGACTCTGTCCGCTGTACCACACTTTGGCCACAGAGACAGTGCAGCCCCTGGAGGCAGTAAGCCTGGCAGGATGGAGTCACAAACCCTGCTCTACGCAATTCTACTGTGGGCATATGCACCCTGTCTGGTGACAAACGTGCACATAAACCCCGGAAATGACCACGGAAAATGTGGGACAAAATATCACCACGCTGGGCAACAGTGATATTAATGGGCAACCATAGCAAACACTCCCAGGAAAGCTCCAATACGTGGCAATGTTTTTTGGAAGAGTCTCCTCTCAGTAGACCCTTCCAAACGTCATTTCTTTTTTCTGGAGCTTTGATGGGTGTGATTTCTGTATTTGCCCATCACTATAACTGTTCCCCAGCTGAATTACTATTTTTAATAGTTCTGTTGTGGTCATTTTCTATTTTTATTTTCACTTTTGTGCTGTGCACATATATCACACTGCTCACGTTTTGCTGGTTTCCCCGGTTTTCCTGTACATTGCTGACGGAAATGGTTTCTCTTCCCTTTAAATGCTTTCTACCGCGAGTGTTTCACTCGCGGTAGTTTTTACATGCAAATTCGGGCCCGATACTGTGCGAGGAGCCTCTCCCCTCCCACTCTCCACCCATTGACCCCGTCCCTCCGCCCCTCGGGAGCCTTCCTCCGCCCTCAGAATGCCTTTCCACGCCTCTATCGGACATTTGCGGGCCGGGTACTTTTGCGGGGCACGTTAGTGCGGCGCGCAATTGTGCGGGGCCCAAGCGCACTTGTGCGGGGCGTTTAAGAGCGTTTCTGAGCGTTTGAGTGCCGCGTTTCCGTGCGCTATTGTGCGGCACGCAATTGTACGGCTTTTAGTAAACATGCCCCTAAGTTACAGGAGTAGCTAGTAGTATAAAATTGTTTAGTAAAAAGAGAAAATATGTGCAACCTTTTGGTGCAATAAAAGAAGAGATGTATAATGGGTTGTTCTTACATGTTTTACTGAGAATCTGGGAAGATTATTTCAACTAAATATACACAGTAAATAACAACAAAAGTGTCAGAACCTGTGTAGAATAAATATTAAGACACTTTTTTTTTTTAAATTCTTTATTTTCGTTTTACAACAACAAAGGAAAGGAAGACATACAACTAAGAGACAAATACATACATGGAATATGATACATACACCAAAGTAAACCCCTACCACCCCCCTCCCCCCTGCTTCTTCTCTAGAAAACTAAAACATTCTCGAAGCGGGCGTGTACTGACATTATTGTGTTACAAAACCTTACAGCGATCTGAAACATTATTGTGTTACAAACCTTACAGCGGTCTGAAACATGATGAGTGTACATTAAACAGACATGTCGAAGCAATGAGCAGATTGTACATGATCATTGAGCATCTGCCATTTAGACAAGCGAGAATGAAATTGGGTATGGAAAATAGCTCTCCGAGATATCTGCTCATATTTACTATATAAGCAGACAAGGTTCCACTATTCATTGACAGTAAGTCGAGAGCTATCCTTCCAAGTCCCCGTAATTAAACATATGGCTATACCCAGCATGAAATCAGGAGAAAGCGACCCTTCTTAGGAAGAGAGGGGACCCCCGCCACTGAGCGGAGTCCCACAGTCGTCCAAGAAAGAGGCTCGTGAAGGTGCAAGATAAATGAAATACGACCCCAGACCCGCCCCCAGTAAACCTGTAGTTAAGGACATTCATAAATAACATGAACGAGGGTTCCCACATCAGTATGGCAAGACCTACACTGGCCCCTGGCAGTTGTGTTCCATTTGGCTATTTTCCTGGAATATAAGAACATCTATGTGCAAAAAAGACGAGAGTTGAGTTTGGGTAGCTAAAGCAGATCAGGAAACCCGCATTATTTTGCTCCAGAAAACGCTCCAATGCACAGGGGTTAAAGTGGTTTGCGGTTAGCGATCCCAGGCTTGTTGGACTCTACAAGTGGCAGTATCTGTACCCTGACATAATAGTTTATAAAAGTTAGAGGCTACCCCAGGTGTACTACTAATAGAGTAAATTAGTTCTAATAGCCCATCCTTAGTAGGGACAGAGGGCGGCATGATTGGAGCACTTTTGAGGCAGCATGTAAGCTGCATCAATTGAAAGTAATGTTTCGCTAGTAACGCAAATCCCCTGTATAAATCAGAAAAGGTTTTCCAACGAGCTGCAGAGAAGAGCTGTTGGGGTGTCCTGATCACCCTGGAGTACCAGGGTCTGGAAGTAATCATGCATGGCTGCTCGAATTTCTAACCGGAACTCTGGCTGAGTTAATAGGGCTCTATCAAAGAACCAGGCCCCCGGATTCCCTTGAAGTGCAGTAGTATGGTAGTGAGAAGAAATAGCAGCATGATCTGAAATATGCTGGGAGTGAATCTTTGCAGCGTCCACCTGAGGAACTAACAGTGTTGATATTAGAAAGAAATCTATGCGAAACTGGGATTTGTGAGGGGAAGAGAAGAAGGTAAAGTCAAGCTCATTGGGGTGTAGTAGCCTCCATAGATCGACTAGAATAATATCTTTGATCATAGAGGTAAGCGCGATATGACTCTTGGGGGGACCACTTGTCCTGGGCGACTATTTGTCAATCAGGGGATCAAGAACTGAATTGAAATCCCCCCCAATATCAATGAAGAATTAGCAGAGGCCTGCGCAGCCTGAGCAGTAATAGCAAAAGGGTAGGGTCAGCCAGATTAGGAGCATGAAGGCATATACATGTAATTTCAAAGTTACCCATCTTGAGGTGAACTCAGGACCCTCTACCCGCTGTGTCTAAGCAAGTCGCAACAATAGTAGCATGCAGAGATTTCCTATCCAATATAGCAACCCCACATTTCCTAGAAACAGCTGGGGAATAGGCGGCCACCATGTAAGGTTTAATATTGAGGTTGAAAGTTTCCTTCGAATTGAAATGTGTTTCTTGGAGGAAAATCAGGTCTGCAGCTTCATGACTTAGATAGCTTAGGAGTTTCCTCCGTTTTATCGGATTATTGATTCCTTGTACGTTCAATGAGAAAATCTTACATGGTGCCATCAGTCGATAATAGACATTTTAGGTAAGAGCGCTTGAAAACTTACAACATAATCAGAATCTGTACAATAATGACATAAGCACCAAGTATGCTGGCCAATACACCCATATTGAAAAGTATTTACCAAAGTAACTTAGAGAAGAAGCAAACCCCCAATGAATATGGCGACCAGATGTCTGCGGGAGGAGGCCCTAGAGAGGAAGATAGAAACATAATAAAGAAAAGAAACACCAGAGTCCATAAGAAACACTGTCTCTGATACTCGTCGAGGCTACTATGGGTAGACGGAATCAGGTCCCAGATATCTTCAAAATAAGGCAACAAACCGCCCTCGACAGACTCTTCGCTGAGCCGCGGTAAATCCAATATGGCAGGCACAGCGGATATGAGAGTGCTGGCAGGAATATTCTGGAAGTCAGCGCATCAAGTCGGCTTCTTTAGAGTCCAAAAACTCCGCTAGTAGATCAGGGTCCTCAAATGTTCTTGTCTGATTGTGAAGCGTGACTCGGAGCTTGGCCGGGTACATCAGGCCATAGCGTGCTTGTAGTTGTTGAAGCCTCGGCCGAAATTCCAGAAAGCGCTTTCGGCGGTCGACCGTGGGTTTAGCCAAGTCAGGATAGAAGGAGACCTTGTGGCTCTCAAACTCCATATGGCCCTTTGCCCGGGAGGCACTAAGAATTTGTTCCACATGTTGATATCTCAAAAGTCGAAAGATGATAGGCCGCGGGGTCTTCCTGTTGAGCGTTATGTTTGTGGGTACACGATGAGCGCGATCGATCTCCAATTCTTTGGTAAAGGTGATTTGGAGCAGGGAAGGGAGGATTTTACTTAAAAACTCCTTCATGTCTCCCAATTCCGCTCCCTCTGGTATGCCCACGAGTCGTAGGTTGTTGCGGCGCGCTCTATTATTGCCATCTTCCACTTCTTTCTGCAAGGCCCGCACCTGACGTTCAACTTTGTCAAGTTTGGACAGCCGGACCGCATGGGAGTCTAATATACTCTCCATTTTGTCCTGACGCGAAGAGAGCCCCTCTAGCCTGCCTTGCAGTACACCAAGATCTTCCCTCAGCGCTCAAAGTGCTTCACCGTTTGACTGCACGAGGTCCTTAACCCCTCTAATTTCTGCGAGGATTTCCTGCTGCATTTCGGGGCCCTCGCGCGAAGCCAGCCCCTTCTGCGGGGACGGGGGTTCAGTTTTGGAGCGTTTACCGTGAGAAGCCGCTGGAGAGCCAAATTCCAGGCGCGTGGGTTTGGTCCCCGCCATCTCACCAATGTGCCCCGGCAAGATCAGAGCAAAAATTCAAGTTTGTCCGGTGTTAATTCAGGATTCTGAGTAGGCCTCTCGGGAGCCTCAGCGTTATGCGACCATCCCGCTGGACATCGGGCTCCGCCCCCCCAAATATTAAGACACTTTGCAATAATTCTATTTGTAAACTTTATTTATACCACCTAAGTTTACTTATTTTATTTATTTCCCCAGTTCCTTTTGAAGAAACTGGTGTGTACTGTACCTTTCTCATTTGTAAGCTGGTGATAGCGCCTTTCCTTACGGCACCGTGACACACAATTTAAATAAGGAAGCTACATCAGGGCGCTGGTCACTGGTTTGCAAATAGGGGTGGGTTACAATATTAAGCTGGGGGGGGGGGGTCACTGTCTTTAAAAGCCTGGCTGCTGCTGCTTTAACTAAAACTGGATCTTCACTTCTGGAGCCTATCCAGCATCCAGTGCTCAATATCTGGTTTTGCTGGCCAGATGTTTTGCTATCCAGTGTGATATTCAGCCGCCAACTGGATATCAAAACTGCACAAAGCTAGGGCAGCCATTCACCTGTCTGAACTTTATGGAGTTTAGCTATCTGGTTATATTTTTATTAGTAGCATTTAGCTCACGCCTTCCCAGTAGTTGTCCAAGGCAAATTACATTCAGGTACTATAGATATTACATAAGAACATAAGATATGCCATACTGGGTCAGACCAAGGTCCATCAAGCCCAGTATTCTGTTTCCAACAGTGGCCAATCTAGGTCATATGTACCTAGCAGTTTCCCCAAGAGACACAAGTTCCACAATGCTTGTACTGGGTCAAGCATTGGTATCTTCGGTCACTTCTTAATAATGGTTTATGGACCTTTCCTCCAGGAACTTGTCCAAACCATTTTTAAACCCAGCTACACTAACAGCCTTTACTACATCCTCCGGTAACAAATTCCAGAGTTTGATTACACGTTGAGTGAAAAAATATTTTCTTTTATTGCTCTTAAATAGTTTACCCTGTAGCTTCATTTCATGTCCCCTAGTCTTTCTATATTCTGATAATGTAAACAATCGATCTACGTTTACCCGTTCCATTCCGTTCATTAATTTATAGACTTCTATCATATCTCCCCTCAGCTGTCTCTTTTCCAGTTTAAAGAGCCCTAACCTTTTTAGCCTTTCTTCATAGGAGTATCCTTCCATCCCCTTTACCATTTTGGTGGCTCTTCTCTGAACCTTTTCTAAAATCGCTATATCCTTTTTAAGATACGGCGACCAGAATTGCACACAATATTCAAGGTGCGGTCTCACCATGGAACGATATAGAGGCATTATAATATCTTTTGTTTTATTTTCCATTCCTTTCCTTATCATACCTAGCATTCTGTTTGCTCTCTTGGCTGCCGCTGCACACTGGGCCGAGGGTTTTAACATGGTATCCACAATGACGCCTAAATCTTTTTCCTGGGTGGTGGTTCCTAATGTGGAACCTTGCATCGTGTAACCATAGTTTGGGTTGTTCTTCCCTAGGTGCATAACCTTGCACTTGTCCACATTAAATTTCATCTGCCATTTTGATGCCCAGTCTTCCAATTTATCAAGATCCTCTTGCAATTTTTCACAATCCTCTTCGGTTTTAACAACTTTAAATAGTTTTGTGTCATCTGCAAATTTGATAACCTCACTCGTTATTCCACTTTCCAGGTCATTTATGAATATGTCAAAAAGCAGCGGACCCAGCACAGATCCCTGGGGTACACCACTATTCACCTTTCTCCATTGGGAAAATTGGCCATTTAGCCCTACCCTCTGCTTTCTCTCTTTTAACCAGTTCCTGATCCACAATAGTACACTGCCTCCTATCCCAGAGGGCTTGCAATCTATGTTTTGTACCTGAGGCAGTAGAGGGCTAAGTGACTTGCCCAAGGTCACAGGGAATGTCAGTGGGATTTGAACTCTGTTTTTTCTAGTGCCAAGCTGATGCCCTTATCACTAGGCTATTCCTCCACTAACTCCACTGGGTATTGCCACTAACCACATAGCTGCCAGGACCATCCCAGCTCTGTTCACAGACTGCCCTGGAATTAACTGGGCATCTTTACTGTGCTCTGTGGGAATATTCATCTATATTATTCGGAGAATGCCACTGAATATCAGGTTCATGTCATTTGCAGGTGCTGCGAGCTGAATAAACCCGTCTGAATATTGACCACCTAGTTTTTCAACTTTGTCATATGATGAATGAATAGCTCTAAGATTTCTTCAGAATAATCAGGATATTATCGTCAAAGCTGCAGAAGGGTGGGGATTGTGTTTGGAGTAGGAAGAATATATGTACAGGAGGCCATGCAACAATGGGGATTATTCCAGAAACTAAGCGTTTGGACGTGCACCGGGGATGTTTATGTGCTGAAAATATCTACAAATGTATTTCAGTTCATGGCGCCCACACACGTTTATCTTGCTAGCATGGAGATGTCCACACACATCCCCGAGGGGGCGGAACCGGGGCGCAGCTAACCATGGAGATATGTATGGCCTATTCTTGAAAGCTCCATGTACATTTATTGCCTTCCACACAGATGTGACCGTTATTCCTTCTGGAGATATAGAATAAGGCCAGTATTTAAAAATGTTCTGCTGTACTCTACAATTCGTCCCTGCAAGTGAGAGTGTATGTGTGTGGTTTGAGGATTGCACGGGAGGATCTGGTGTGCTGATCTGCAATTCAGGGAGGACATGAACCTTACGGATGACCGCAGTGTCACCAGGTGCCAGTGTGTTAGGGCAACCATACATCAGCTGTATCAGGCACTAGGAGACATGACTGATATTGTGCCAACCTTCCCCAGATTGTGCCATAAGGCCTACATCCTTATCCGGTCCAGGATCTATGCAAGCTGTGAGAGTGGTGATATATCTGGAGGCTGGTAGGATGACACATGGATCCTGCCTCCCATGCCACAGAGGTCTGACCAGGCGCACAAAGCAGACTGTAGGAAGGCAGGCAGAGTTGCCCCACAGATAGCAGATGTATACAGACTAACATAAACCAAAATAGGGAGTGGACATTGTATGGGACAGATGTAGCCACATATAGGGAGCTGCTGTGAGAAATGCCAGTACCTAGATATGTGGGCAACAGGTGCCATAGCCAGAAAGCCATAGTCATTAGAGGAGCATAGGTTTCTCGTTCAGCAATATAATGCATCCTTTGAGGAATTGAAAAGTTAGTTTAGGTTGTTGTGAGGTTGGTAAGGGTCCATTATTAGCATTTTAAGGAGTGTTTCTAGAGATGACCAATGCTAGAATAACTGAGGCAGTGTTGTATTGCGAAGTAATGGGTGATGCAACGTATGTAATGACAAACATGTTACTATTTACTTGATCTTATAATATCTTAGCGTGCACTGAGATTACTTTGCAGTATTCTGGTCATGAAACTGACTAGTATATATGCATCAGCATTTATATATCACCAGTATTTATGTCTAGCTTGCATCAGTAAAACACTGTCAATGAGAAGAGCAGCTTAGGAGATGCATATTTTGACTAAGGAGGCGTGGCCGCCAGAGCTGCCCACAGGTATATCGTAGAGACAGGCACGATCGGAAACATGCAAGTATACAGAATACTGTGAGCATGGGGACACCCAAAATTATTTCCTCATCTACCCGTGTCTGTAATATTGGCGAAGGATGGGTTTCTACGCTTCACTCCATGGCCCATGCCTGTACTCATAGAAACATAGAAATATGATGACAGAAAAAGACCACATGGCGTATCTAGTCTGTCCTTCCATATCAACAACTACAACAGTCCTCTTATAGAAACAGAGAAATATGACGACAGAAAAAGACCACATGGCCTATCTAGTCTGTTCTTCCATATCATGTGCAGGTCTTGCACTGGATGCGTGCACAGGTCAACTGAACAGCATGATGGGCATGCCATGCCAGTCACATCTATGAGTCAATCCCAAAAACGTAGGCGTGTCATACCCGCAGATGCAGAATTAGCATGGAATCGTGCCCAAGCCCGATTTAAATGTATCCACCAGAGATAACCGGCCTATATGGAATCTGCCTCAGTGTGTCCGACTAATCTTTTTATAAATGTCTGGAACATGATCCCGTTGTAATTTTTAGGAGAGAGGTTGATGCCCTATTGAATAAATTCTTATGAATTGTAGGTAATAAATAAATCACTGGTGTCTACTCTAGAGAAGACCTTTTTTATGTTCAGAGATACCTTTTATTTACAAACCAGCGGAACTATTATGGGTGCCACAAATGGCATCTGACGTGGCTAGCCTTTATGTGGGCAATTTGAGGATCGATTTTTAGCCCAGTTCCCTTATAAGCCTTATCTTTAGGGCATCTTTTTGATATGGACAGGATCTATTGATCAACTTCATTTATTTATTTTTTCTTGGTTGAATTCTTGTCATCATAATTCAAAGTTTTCTTATCAATTCAGTTCACCTAAAGTATCTTTTTTGGATTTGTGGATTCAAGTTGATTCCACTGCATTCCGATTTTCTATCTTTTGGAAATCCACAGATCAGAACACCTTGCTTGGTTTTGATAGCTGTCATCCCAGTAAATTGCATGAAAATCTTCCACTCGGACAGCTTCTCTGACTTTGTAGAGTTTGCTCCTCTTTACAGGTGTTTAATGATCATTCTGAAGATTTGGAAACATATTTTTTAAAGAGGATATCCTATTGCTGTCTTTAAAAAAGCTTATATTAGAGCCTGGTGGGCACAGCATACACGTGGCTTTTACCATCCATGAGAAAGCCTGATGAAAAAAACATATTGGGGGGGGGGTGTCAGATATTCAAATGCATTTATGTGGTTTGCAGACTTAATGGGATATTCAGCTGGATCCCTGTTTTGTGCTGCTAAATGTCTCAGTGCTAAGAGGCACATCCCCAAAAGTGCACGGCCGGGCCTTTGGGATACCCAAAACATGGATGGGCTCAACTTGTACCCGATTCCAAAACTTCGGTAGCTGTACATTCCCGCCGTTGTGGAATCGAGCACTTAGGCTGCCTGGCATGAACCCGATTTAGAGCTAGGAGCTGTCAATGTCTGTGCCCGCCTAGCTTGCACAATGCTCTGGCTGGTGTGCCAGTGCAGTGGCGTCCCATCACCCTGGTACCAGCACATCCAGGCAGAGGCACCCAATGCCCAGATGCAGAGCAGACTTATTTCCCCACCGCCAGACCCTTGGCGGGGGGAGACTTGGCTGGGTTTGGGCGGCGGGCACACCCCCACGGTTTTGCACGGTGATAGGGGGGTTGCAGGCCATGATCACCACAGTGCCTGGTCCGTGTTTAGGTGACATCCTCTCTGACCAGTTAGAGGATTATTTCAGAAACCCTATTCATGATTTACACATATGTAATGGACCATATATATATGTAAATCATGCTCATTTGTAAATGGACATTTTAGAAAGGGGCCAGTTTGCACATGGATAATCATACCATGTCAAAATTGCATGAGGGTGTGCAATGGGTATATCGGGGGCATGGCTGGGCGGGACAGAACTCTACTCTATTTCATATAGGGCAGGGGTGGCCAACTCCAGTCCTAGTGCACTACGATTCACCTGGTTTTCAGGATGTCCCAAATGAATATTCATCTGACCATCTTTTTGAAGTTCAAATACAGGACACTCAGTCATGCCGGGGGGTTTCAAAGTTAAGGAAAATAAAATATATTTTTATAATTACAAGTTTAATTTTAACCCAAAATTGTAATTTTAACCCAAAATTGCAATCAGTAGGCTAGGTTTATAACTTTACTTACAAATGTGCCAATTAAGCCTATTTGTTGTACTTCTACAGAGTATATTTTCTTCAAAATAGCAACATTTCCACTAAGATAATTACAAAATTCTGGGAAACGTAACTCAAAATTGTACTTTACATCATTAGACATTTGTGAGTCTCTACATGCAGTTGAGTTTTTTTTGTAGACCACACTTTGTTCATGATTGAAAAGCAACTTTTAGTTGGAGCATTGGAACGTGGAAACAAAAAAGATTCATCCAGTTTGCATACATTTTTATATGGTACCTCATTACTTTTGAGGTGTCCAAACACCTCCTTCCATTTTTCGTCAACCGTGAAGGAAGCAGAGCCAGATTTGTCAGATGTGCTGAGGGCTCAGGAGTTTAGGATTACCAACCATCTAAATTATTTTAGGATTCTACAACTTTGCAAAGTAGCTGTCTTAGTCAGAATAATGTAATAATTGTCTGGGTATTTTTTAGAGTTTAGCTCTACAGCTTGTCAGTGGTCTCCCCTCTCTGTGCAGAGTAGTGGTAGGTTCCAGTCAATGGAAAGGCTGAACTAGTCACAGGAAAGGCAGGCTGATTTTCTGCACAGGGTCTGGGAGAAAGTCAGTGGTATAAGTGGGTTTCTTGGTAGGGGTGAGTGGGGTTGCTGAGAAAGGGTAGAAATGTAAGAGGAATGAGGTAAAGTATGAGGAGGCTATTGCAGGCTGAGGAAAAGAACTGGTAGCAAAAGCAAGAACTGGGGGCATTGAAGCAGAGGATTGCAGAAGCAGAACAGCACCAGGAGACAGTCAGAGATAGAATCTATCTGTCTGAAAAGTACTAGTGAGCATGTGTGTACCTAATTTGTGGAGTGGGGTGGGGGTGAATGCATGTGCATGTATGTGTGACTGAAGTACAGCAGAGTGCATGCATGCGTATATGTTTCTGTGTCTCTGATGGAAATTTGAAAATTTCAGCCGGCATGGAGAAGTCCATTGGTACAAATGTGGAGGTGTAGGAGTGTGACACGTTTTTTTTAAAATAGGGGACATTTAGGCGTCCCGACCAAAGTAATACGATTCCAGGGACAAATCCTTAAAATACGGGACTGTCCCATGTAATACGGGACGGTTGGTCACTTTACGTATCGGAGAGGGTGGAACCAGCTGAACGTTCAAAGCGCAGCACAGAATGCAGCAGTTCAGGTTCTAAGTGCTTGCTGCTGCAAGTCCCGGAGAGATGTGCCAGCGGCGGTACTGGCAGGAATGGGCCACTCTCCAAAGTCTGATGCTCTGTGCAGGTGCCTAATTCACCTAATGGTAGCACTGGCTCAGCCTTGAGCAAGCCACTTAGCCCTCCATTGCTTCAGATACAAACTAAGGGCTAGATTTACTAATAGTATTATTACCACAGGTTCATTTTTATGCTGTGGAACCTATTTACTAATAATGGGGATTATCTTAGAAGCGTTCCCACATATAAGTAGGAACATTTATACATATAGGTTGGCATACATGTGTAATTGGCATTTTAGGACAGGGGCTATTTACATGTGGGGTACTTAGTACGTTTAGATTTCCAGGAGTCATGGAGAGGGTGAGAAAAGGGAGAGCTGGCCTACAATATAGACATGTATTTCCCATCTTACAAGGGGAATCCACATCCAGTAGAAAAATGTAGATGTCAGATTTTATAGCACAAATAACTGCCTGTTTGAAGGGGTAGCTATAAAAGCCAAGGCTTGTTTCCCTTCTGATCACCCCCCTGACCTCAGTCTCCTCCCCCCCATCATCCCTAATACATCCAATCCCTTACCCAAAAACATTCAATCTTTTTGCAGATCCCTCTCTGGCAGTCCCTCCTCCCGATTCCCATCCCTGACCTTACTGGGGTCCCTGTTGTCTAGTGCAAGCAGGAGTGATGCCCATTCATTCCTACTTCTTCAGCTATGGCTTTCACAATGGCATGGTAATCCTGTGCTTCCTGGATTTGTTTTCTTAAGAAAATTTAAACAAAATTTAAATTTATTAAAATTTTTTAAAATAAAGCATTAGTGATTTATTTTTCAATTTGGCATCATCTTGGATTTTTTTTTTTTTGCCTAAAACCCAACGTCTCTCTGTTCTCCCAGCTCTCCAGGCATGGCTTTATTTTGTGTCTGGAAATTATTTTGTATTTTAGGCCTGAATATTTATCTTTCCTAAAATGATCTCAAAGCAAGTTACATACAGATACAGTTGGTGTTCCCTCTCCAAGAGGACATTCAATCTAAAGGCCTCATTAATTGCATGCACCATTTTAATGTAATGCTCATTTATGAATATGAATGTGAGCTAAAGTGAATTGTGCATTTGGAGGCATGTTTACTAAAGTGCGCTACCAGATAGTGTGGGGTTCAGCGAGTGTGCCGCGTTAAAATCTAGTGCTACCTGCATAGCGGGGTTGGGGCAGAGACTGTGTGGTTCTGGGGCGGAGCATGCACATTGTGGGTAGCATGGGTTTTTTGGTGCGCGCTCCCCTGTAATGTTATACATAGCCTGAGTGCCCTTACTGCCAACTCAGTGACGGCGTTAAATGCACTCATACTGATCGGGCCAAAGAGTAGGAGCGGAGGGGTGGCATAAAACCACATGAGGACATGCCGGGCATGCCTACATTTTCTAGTGTGGATCATGCGTCACTCCCGCACTCATTTTTTTTGGGGGGGGGGGGGGGCGAATCTTAGTAAACATGCTCCTTATAGAGTAATTTTCTAACAGGCTTCTTTTGTGTGAAGGCTAAGTAGGTGCCTATTTGAAGCCCATTTTATAAAGACACATAAGCACCTGTGTGTTCTTATAGAGCACTAGAGCAAAGCAGCTGAAAGCATGCCGATATTGAAGCTATGGACTTGCTTGCGAGGAGGCGTAAATTTTCACACATAAAATACAATATGTGCATATATTGAGACTGCACCTGCACTCTTTCCAAACTCTGCCCCTCAGCATGCCTGTATATGGGTCATCTAAAAGTTTGTGCCTTCTTGGTATTATGCATACTTTTACACATTCAATCCTGGGGGTTTTATGTGTGTGGGTTTTTTTTAAAGTGCCATCAAGTCAATGCTGACTCCTGCCGACCCAGCAGTCCCTGGGTTTTTTTTTGCCAAGGTATGACCAGAAGTAGATTGCCAGGCCTTTTCTTCCGAGGCAATGGAGGGTAAAGTGACTTGTCCAAGGTCACAAGGAGTGCCAGTGGGAATTGAACCCAGATCTTCTGGGTGCTAGGTTGTTGTGCTAATCACTAGGCTACACCTTCACTAAACCTTTATATGCATAAGGAAGGTAATTTTATAAAGTCGGTTTCACACATCTAAGGTCACCTATGTGTTTAAATTGCATCTTATAAAATACTGAGCGATGTAAAAGTGCACAAGTTGGCATGAATATGCAGAGCTTGCTAGTAGTCATAGCCAGGGCCATGGTCAGGGCAGAGAACGGACCACGTTTGCAAGCATGCACTTTGATTTTGAAATATCTTAATACACAGACATATTTAAAAACTCAATGTGCATTCATTTACACCTGCTCTTGGGCAAGTGTAAATGTCAACACCTGAATTTAAGGCATGATCTCTGCTTCCTGTGCTAGTATTTTATAAAGACACATTGGTGCCTTTGTGTGTTTATAAAATAGCACCTAAATAGGCACTTACTTGCCCACTTAAATTGGTTGCACCTTGTAAAATTACCCTCCACAAGAACGTTGTGCTAAAATATCCTTTATCAAATTATCACCTTAGTTAAATAGGCCCTATTGAGAAGAATGGGACTTGTATTTATACCGTATAATGTGCACTAACTTTAATTAACATAAGTGAATTTGTAGGGCTATAAGTTTGTACCTGAGTGAATAGAGGATTAGGTGACTTTCCTAAGGTCACAAGAAGGAACTGGGATTTGGACATTTGCTTTCCTGGTTCTCTGACTGCTGGTCAAACCAGAAGGCTACTCCTCCAGCTGGTTCCTATCTACTGCTGAGCTGTTTTCAGTGCTGAGGTAATTTGGTGGAAAGGTGTAATCTGGTGGTTCTCAACCCAGTCCTCTGGAACCCCCTAGACCAGGGATTTCCAACTCCAGTCCTGGAGGGCCGCAAATCAGTCAGATTGTCAGGATGCCCCTAATGAATATGCATGAGATTTATTTATTTATTTAGCATACATTTGTATACCGCTACTTCCAGCGATCAGGAGTGGTTTGATTACATGATGGAAACTGTCAGATCAGGACAAAACATTTTCAAAGATGTAGAAATTGATCTACAGGATGAGAAACATTTTCAAGGATATACAAATTGATCTACAGGATAAGAAAATACAAATTAATCTACAGGCTAAGCACGACACACAATGGTTGGGAAATTTGATCTTTCTTCCATTAGAAAAGGGGTGGGTGGGTTTATTTACATATCTACATAAAGGGGGGGGGGGTGGGAATATTTACATATCTACATATTTACACGTAAGTACATTGTTGTTATAATGGATGGTGATAGAATGGTTCTCGCTGTCTAGATAAATTAGAATACAACTGAGATAAATTAGCATACAGTGGGGGCAGTACATGCACATATATCTCATGCATATTCATTAGGGACATCCTGAAAACCTGACTGGTTTGTGGTCTTCCAGGACTGGAGTTGGGTATCCCCAGCAAATATGTTTAAGATAGATCTGCATGCATTGCCTCCATTGTATGCAGATCTATCTCATGCATGTTCATTGTGGATATCCTGAAAATCCAACTGAGCTAGGAGGAACTGAAGGACTGAGTTGACAACCACTGGTGATCTGTAACTGATTCTAAGTTGAAGAAGGACATTCCCAGCTCTCTGCACTTTGTAGGGGGGAGTTGCCACTACTTGCACAGATCTTGTACTGGAGCCACAGTGCGACCAAAACTGTTGTTTGCCAGATATTAGAAAATGGAAGGGGAGACAAAGAAACATCATAATGCGGGAAAAATCCGACATTTATATTTTTATTCCATTTCCCCCTGGGCTTGAGCCAGTTGTGGATTCTTAACTGTGTTTTGCCTGTCCCCATCCCCATACTTTTATTTTTCAAAGTACCTCCAAACTTGCAAACCAAGAATTCACTCTTCAGTGCTGCTGGCCTTTCTACAGGGGTTATTTATTAATTTTATTCCTACTTTTATGGCTTTGTTAATGGTGTTAGTTGACAGTAAACAATATTTTTTAAAATAGGTAAATCTTGACATGCTAATTTCTTTCTCCACCTCTGATGCTTGAACAGATTTTTTTTGGGGGGGGTGGGGGGAGATAAAATAAGAGAAAAAAATCCATGCATAATGGTGCATGATTGTTTATAACACTAAGGGGTATGTTTACTAAAACCCCGGTGAAGTGCGGGCCGCAGTAGTGTGCGGGTGCCATATAAGGAGTGGGCGTTCCGTCCTGAAGAAGAAAAGCCGTGATTGACATATGCGCTAAGGGCGCAGCGCCCTTGTGCGCCCCGCACCTTAGCGCATCGGATAGCTGCGCGGGAGGCATATGTGGCGCGCTGATGTGCAAACAGAAGAGCAGAGCCACAGCACAATGGTTAAGGTAGTTACCGATGGTGCAGGGATCAGGGGTTTGATCCCCCACAGTGCTCAATGACACTGGCTGAGGTGTTAATTTATGAGGCAGAGAAATACTGGGCAGCATAAAGCAGAGCACTGATGTTTAAGGCGGCGCGCTGATGTTTTTGGCGGCATTCTAATACTGGGAGGTATAAGCAGCGCGCTGATGTGCAAACAGAAGAGCAGAGCCACAGCACAATGGTGAAGGCATTTACCAAAGGTGCAGGGATCAGGGGTTCGATCCCCAATGGCTGGCTGGCTGGCTGAGGTGATATTTTAGGAGGCATACAAATAATGGGCGGCATAAGGCGGCGCGCAGATGGGCATTAGGCGGTGCGCTATTGATTTAGGAGGCTGTTCTATTATTGGGAGGCATAAGGGGGCGCGCAGATGTGCAAGCAGAGGATCAGAGCCACAGCACAATGGTTAAGACACTGATCAATGATGCAGGAATCAGGGGTTCAATCCCTCACAGTGCCCAATGAACAAGACTGGCTGAGGCATTGTGTATTATGGGGAAGAGTGCTTTAGGGGGCATTTTAGTTTTAGTTTAACTATCATTACTAGCAAACACACCCTCAAAGCGTGTTAACATAAGGCGCCCTATAAGGCACATTTTAAAGTGCACTGTCCGCCAAGGCACCCTAGAATGTTGCTTATAGGGCGCTTTAGAGGGTGCCGTATGAGGTACCGCAAGGTCAGAGTACTGTTTCTGATGGCAGCACTGTGCAGTTTAAGGAATGAAAAGCATACGTAGGTGTGCTGACATGCAAGGAGGAGCAGCAGTGGAGCACAATGGTTAAGGCACTGACTGCTGATACAGGGGTCATGAGTTAGCTCCCCAGGCTGCCTAATACGTAAGGCTGGCTGTGGCATCAGCTTTGCAATGTACATATTTGTTCATGCAGCACCGTATGTTTATTTTATTAATTGCTGCCAGCAAACACGCCCTCACGTGCCGTAATGGAAGGTGCCGTAAAAGGCACCCTATATGGCACTCCATAGGGCACATTATAAAGTGCACTGGCCGCCACGGCACCCTAATATGTCCCCTACAGGGCACCCTATAAGTTGCATCACAGGATAATATATAGTGCACCTTATATGGACGGGAACCATAAGGTGCCCTATAAAGCGCCCTCAGAGGCACCCTATGGGTACAGTATGCTGAGGGTGTTTTTGCTGGCATCAAAATATGTACATTAAAGAAAAACAATGCTTTGGACAACCCTATCAAATAACCCCACTGTGGATTTGAACCCATGACCTCTGGCTTCACAGGCAGTAAAGTAACCATTGGGCTACAGCTATGAGCAAGCCCCTGGCTGGCTGCAGAGAGCCTGCATGTCACCACACAGACAGTCTGCTGTGGTCTCCAGGATAGGGTTAGCCCACCCATACCCATGATGCACTGCACATGCAAATCAGCTGTCCACAGATGAACACAAGATGGGGAATGCACCCCCACAGCACCTCGGCCTGGTAGGAGGAAGTGACCGGGTGCACCCACACAGCACCTCGGCCTGGTAGGGGGTATTGACCGGGTGTTTTACTGGCACAGAGTAGCTACACACCGTCACATTGTGTGGGTACTGTGCTCACCCTGAGTGTGCGATGAGGCGCCCAGGACCAGGTCCACAACACCTTCCATAGCTGATGGAGGCCATGCCAGAGGTCCAAAGCAGTGTTAATGTGTAAGATAGGTAGTTTCTGCACAAACACCATGGATATCTATCTATCTGTCTGTCTGTCTCACTCAGTCAGGTGTAGCCCCACCCCCCCAGCAGCAAACATGGTCTCCCATCAATAGAGTCACATTCTACCTCCCTGCAAAGGTGGTAGTAGAAGAGAACATCAACCCCAGTCCTGCTGAGGAACAGACACCCCACAGAGCAGTCAATGCAGCTCTATACACATCCATAACACAATAGCAGACAGACATTAGACCAGATTATGGTAAGCTGCACCCCACCACTATCTGATATTCTCCTGCAGCAAGCCATCAGCCACTGCACCCTGCAAGCCATTCCATCAAGACACATACCAGCTACAAACAGTCTGCTAGTTAGTCCATAGTGCATGTTCCCAGTGGAGATGCATGCACCCAGAACTCAGATGTCAGCACACACAGCAAGCAGATAAATCAGTGACTGGACCCCAAAAAGAAACCCATATTTATCACACAAGAGAAATATTATATACCACTATGGGGGTGCCTAGCCATGCTGTGGTCACTGCACAGTCAGGGTGAGAGTAATCTCTCAGCAGGACATACTGAGGTCACCCTGTCTGTGTAGGTGGTGGCCGGGCACTACAATGTCCCAGTCAGTGCCCTATGCCCTGTGCAGATGCACCCTGGCCAGGCCACCCTGTCCGGCCTATACCCATGGTACCTTGCTCCTCATTATGCACATTGGCAGCCCAATACTGGCAACATTGCTGGCAGTGTGGGCTGTGGAAGGTGTTTGCAGCCACCACACACTGGATAGACAGACAGCCACCCCCACACCTATGCCAGCATTGTGCTACTATAGAGGAGGTCAGCAGCCATACCCACCACACCAGTCCTGGGCACAGTACAGGCATGGATATGGTACTCAATACTGTTGGGGGTCACCCACCAGGGTGGTAGACACTGTCAGGGACCAGACCTGCAGCACACACCGCAAACATCAGAATGATTGTTATGGTGGAGCTCAATGACCAAAATGTGCTTAACGTAGGAATTGATATATGCCAGTTATCATAGGAAGCGTTTGATAGCTGTGTACCGTATACCCAGGTGTAGGGTGGCATTGCTAAGGTTTGCAACTGCTAGTATTGGGAGATAGAGGCAGGGCCCAATGTCCTGCCTCTCCAGGAGGTATTGGCCAATGGGGCCTGTGGGGGGGTGTGTGGGTGTGTCTGGCCCTGTTGGCTGCTGCTTTACGGCAGGGTTTCCCGACTCCAGTCCTGGTGTGCCAAACACTGTTCGGGTTTTTATGCTGTCCCTCATAAATATGCATGAGCTACATCTGCATACCATGGGGGTGGTGCATAGATATGCAGCACAGGCATCATTATTAGAGGCAGCATGGGACCTGCATGGTGTGGGGCCCTCCAGGACTGCATTTGGGAGACTCTGCTCCAGGTAATGCGCCTGTTTATGGTGTCTGTGATTGGTGTGGTAAAATATAGGCGTATTAACAATGCATATGTTCTCAGCTATACAGTTTTGTCCTTACTATCACGGTTTAGTTGTGGGAAAAATATGTGTACAGGATTGGCAGTGGCCCCAGCTGGGCTTTGATCCTGTGCCCTTCTGTTCTTGCACACACTGTCTGTGTGCACTGCACCACTGCGTTGCCACAGATGTACTGCATTCCCTGGGGAGGCCATGACTGTACATGCGACAGAGCCTGTCTGTTGTGGTGGACTGTGCCAGCCTACACAGGCCTAGGCCACTGTGTGCTGTGGCTTGCAGCCACTGGCCCCTGCGCCACCTGTACCCTTCCGCCAACATGCTGACATGTTCTTATCTTGGAAAACGCATGTGACCGGATTGAGTTGTGGCACTCCAGGATTGCATTTGGGGGAATTGGCTGTAGGTAATGGCCATTGGTATGGTTTGTGTGCGGTGTAGGGTTAAATATGGGTGTTTGCACCATGCTTATGTGCTCTGCAATACAGGGGTGTC
This sequence comes from Ichthyophis bannanicus, assembly GCA_033557465.1. NCBI lineage: Eukaryota > Metazoa > Chordata > Amphibia > Gymnophiona > Ichthyophiidae > Ichthyophis > Ichthyophis bannanicus. The sequence continues at coordinate 382,367,658 of CM066034.1, forward strand.
CTGACTATCACTGTTTCATGGTGGGTAAAACTATGGGGACTGGATTGTCAGGAGTCCTAGCTGGGATTTGAACCTGTGATCCTCTGGTCTTATAGGTACTGGCTGTGTCTGCTACACCACACTGTGGCCACAGAGACAGTGCAGTCCCTGGAGATAGATAACCTGACCGAACGGCTCAGAAAACCTTCTCTGCACAATTTTACTGTGGACTCATTCACCTTGTATGGTGACAAAAGGGCAAATGAACCTCAAAAATGACCTCGGAAAAAGGGAAAAAAAAACATAACCAAGCTGGGCACCAGTAATATCAATGGGCAACATTAAAAACACTCCCAGGTAAGCTCCAAAAAAAGAAATGATTTTTGGAAGGGTCTACGCTCCGTAGACCCTTCCATAAATCATTCCTTTTTTTGGAGCTTTCCTGGGAGTGTTTTTTATTGTTGGTCATTGATATCAATGTTGCTCAGCTGGATTATAATTTTTAAAGTTTTTGTTGTGGTCATTTCCATTGTTTATTTGACATTTTGTTCTGTGCACATGTATCACACTGCTCACGTATTGTAGGTTTCCCCGGTTTTGCTGTACATTGCTGACGGAAATGGTTTCTCTTCCCTTTAAATACAGTCTACCGTGAGTGTTTCACTCGCGGTAGTTTTTACTTGTAAATTCAGCCCCGCTCCTGTGCGGGGAGCCTCTCCCCTCCCACTTTCCACCCATTGACCCCGTCTCTCTGCCCCTCGGGGGCCTTCCTCCGCCCTCCTTTCGCCTTTCCCCACCTCTATCGCACAGTAGCGCACCGCAAACGTGCGCGTGTTCGTCGCACGTGTGCGGGGCCCGTTAGTGTGATGCGCACTCGTGCGGGGCACTTAAGAGCACTTAAGTGCATCATTTTCGCACGCTCAAGTGCGCCCCGCATAAGTGCGCAGTTTAGTAAACATACCCCTAAGATCCCAGCTCTGATTCTCACTGAGCTGGAGACCAAGGGGAGCAGCAAACTGCTGGGTCAAAGAATGAAAACAAAATATCATGCCCTTTTGGTGCCCTGCAGTTTGTATCAATTATCAGGTCAGTTTTCAAAAGGACGGATACTTAAATGTCACAGCAGTCAGCCGTAGCGTTTCAATATCTTCCCGATATTCAGCCGCAGTATCTGGGTAGCGGCTGCTGCTGAATATCTCGATTCTGCGGCCATATCCCGATAGAGGCAGTTTTCACCTGCTATTCTGATACAATTTAGGCCTGTTCTTCCGCTGGCCTGAGGTATCTGAATAGCCTATCCGGACAGCAATTGAAACCTCTTATCCACTGCCCTGGCTCCGTTCCTGGACCACCCTGGTACCATATGGTTAGCGCCGGGCTAGTCTTTGGTTATCTGGATAAGGGCTTTCAGTTTCAGCCGGTTGTTTTTCTCTAGTATCTTACACCACATAGAAAGACTGCCCTTTTCCCAACTAGATCACTCTCTTGCATAGTGGCATCAAAAGATGGCTGTTGATAAGAGCCAGTGAGTGCATGCCCCTGGCAGATGAACATATATATGTTCTAGTATAGAATATTATGCCAGCAGGCACCTTTAAGGAACGATATTATCCAGGCAAGCAAGCTTCTACTCATGACAGCAAGGCAAGTTTTTAGCAGAGTGTATCAGAATAACTGGGAAGAACAGATGGGGCAGCTAGAGTTATTGACCAGCACCTACTATTTTATTCTGCCTGAAGACACCAGGGTGCCATAATGGAGAAGAACGTGAAAGACCAAACTCAGTTCTTGGAATTTTTGACTAGCTAGTGAATGCTAGTGAGGCTAGAACCCAGGTTCCTACACATTGTTCCCATCTGACTCTGTGAGTGGACGATCTGACTTGGGGATTGAACTGGGTTCCTTCCACGTGGAATATGCAGCAAAGTCACTGAGCCACCAGGTTATCCCCCAGTCATATCTTTGTCTGGGGGAATATATGTAGGTGTTTGGGAAATGCTGCCCTCAGTTCCCCAGTGTGTACTTGGAGTCTGGTTTTCTGTACCCCCTCACACTGAGAGCTATGTTTCTTTTTATAAATGCCGCTACTACTACTATTTATCATGTCATCGTATGCTAATGCATGTCCACTTGAAGTCAATGTCAGATGACTTCCACGAGTTTGTTTTGTGTATGCTTCCAGACCTGTGTCATCCTGCATGCAGTCTGTCCCCTGTTTTGTTCCATATAGAGAAGGAAGTTCAGGGCTAGGTAGAGAGAAAGGAAGTGGACGTGGAAGGGTGGGGGTGGGGGGCTTCCACCTCTTAAACCTCTTATCCATAAATTTTCAATAGTACCATAGGGATTGTGTGCTGAAAATTCACTCTGGCTGCTCTGGCACTATACAGGTAGTGCTGGGGTGGAGCGAGAGTATTCTGGATTACTAGACCAATAGCGATGATCATCTGCTATCCATGTAAAAAAGTGATTTAAGTTAGTACAGCAAAGAAGCTTCTGTGGATTTTTATTTATTTATTTTTATTTTTATTTAACAGTCTTTCTATACCGCCTTTTCATTTAATCAAGGCGGTTTATAAACTTTAACTTTTGCATATAACTGGCAAATTAAACGGTAACATCATAATTCAAATAGTAACATCATAACTTCAAGTTTAAACAGTGTCTAGTAACTTTTGCATAGAAGTTGCACATTAAACAGTAACAACATAACAGTAACAACAGTATCTTGTAACATCAACTAAACTTAAAAAACATCTTGAAATTGTAGTGAAAGAGATGACTGATATAGATGGTATAGTTTGTGTGAATCTGTTTGTTGCATGGTTAGTGTGATTGTGTGTCTTCGTTGAATTGTTCTATGAGTAGTGTGGTTTTGAGCAACTTCCGGAAGTCTTTTATATCAGTTGTTGATCTTATATGTTCTGGGAGGACATTTCAGATAGCTGGGGCAGCAAGATAGAAAGCTCGCATGGAAGTAGATTTGTTGCTTCTTATGAATAGACTGGGGGTTGGTATGGTGTTTTTGGTGCTGTATCTGTTTGGTCTAGTGCTTGCTTTAGTTCTGATAAGTTCTTGTAGAATTCCTGCTGGCATGTTGTTTTTAATTTTGAAGATGGTGAGTGCTGATTTGTACTTTGCCCTTGAAGAGATTGATAGCCAGTGTAGATCATGTAGCATGGGCATTATATGGTCATGTATTGAAGCGCCAGCAATAATACGAGCAGCGGTGTTTTGGACAATTTGAAGGGGGCGAGTAGATTGTTTCGGTAGACCTTGGAAGAGGAGATTGCAGTAGTCCAGCACAGGAGTAATGATGGCTTGGCATACTGTGCGGAAGTGTTCTTTGTTGAGCAGAGGTTTTAATCTCCAGAGCATTGCTAGTTTGAAGAAGGCTGATTTAGAGACCTTGTTGATATGAGTTTGGAGGGTAAGTTGTGTATCTAGAATCACTCCAAGATAATGAACTTCATATTTTATTGGGATCGGAGTATTTGAGACGTTGATAGAGGTGGGAGGAGTGAAAGTTGAGTCCCTTGTGATGATAATTGCTTCGGAATTTTTATGTTGATGTTTAAGTTGTTGCTGGTAAGCCAGGTCGTTATTTTGTGGATGCAGGTTGATATAGTGGTATAGTCTGGGGCATCTAGATGGATTGGGGTATATGCCATGATGTCATCGGCATATATGTCATATTGTATTTGTTGAATATTTTGCATATGGGCTGAATATAGATGTTGAAGAGGAGCGCGGAAAGTGATGAGCCTTGTAGAACTCCTTGAGTTGAATGGAAGGGTGCTGAGGTGAGGTTACCAGATGTTACTCTTTGCTGTCTGTCTTCTAGGTATGATTGGGACCATTTGAAGGTATTGTCAAGGAAGCCAATCTCGGTAAGGTGTTTCAATAGGATATGATGGGAGACTGTGTCGAAGGCGGAAAATATATCAATAAAAATGAGTACTAAACCCTTCTTTATCTTGTCTATTCCTTTGATTATGTTGTCAAATAGGTGTATGAGAAGTGTCTCAACACCGTGGTTAGGACGGAATCCATGCTGGTGGGGATCTAGTGGTGCATATTTATCAATATAGTCTTGGAGCTGTCTCTGAACAGTTTTTTCAATTATTTTTGTCAGGAATTGTAGGCTGGATAGCGGCATGGAATAAACATGGACTATTTACATATGTTTAAACAAATACTGGTCACAAGTTTGAAATATTGTTCCAAATGTTTATCAAACTTTTTGAGTATTAGAAATAAATATGATGTTGATTTGTGAACTCGCTTTCTGAAGTGCCATCTTTTAGACCCTTACAAAACTAGTAACTATTCTAAATCTATTGTGTATATGAATAGTAGAAATGAAAGTCGGTAAAAAAATTGTGCCCCTAGTTTTCTGTTTCGTTACAAGGCCAGAGACTTATCAGTCCCCCCTTCTATCAACCAATGTAACCTCAGCTGCCAATGACAAACCTACATCAAGAAGAGATACAAACAGGATAGACTTCAGTATTGCAGGGTGCATGGAGTCCAGGACAACTGCAGTCTGAAGAGCCACTCCTCCTTCTTCAACCCCTATTGGGGAGTAGGGATTAGGCATCAATTTAGGTGTTGACTATGCACTATGTTGCAGTGGTGGAGACCTAGAAACAGAGCAACGAAGCTCCAGATGGCAGGGAGGAAGAGAGACTCCCTTTGGAAGCCACTTTAGCCTGCATTGTGGATTCATGTTTATCCATCGGATCTAACACAAGATGACCCAGCCGAGACAGTGCTCTTCCCCTTATTCTTTTGTTTAGCTGCACTTTTTGACATACCAACTGTGAGCAGCAACATACCTTAACAACCCAGTTCTCACCGAATTGGTGCCAAAGGGGCACACCCCTTTGGTCACGTGCCCTTTCAGTCATGTGCCCACAGCTGCATGCCCGCGGCCACACTGCACACTGCTCAGCTTTATTGGGACCACAGGGCACTCCTTGATGATATCGGAGTTATGGGTGGTCTCTCCTCTGGCACATTCTCTCTCAAACTCCTTCAGCACACACCGGGAGCCTCACGGCAGCAACATATCACCTGTTGGGCCCTTGCTTACCTGCCTATTCTTTAATCTCCTTTTTCCCAACCTGTCTCTCTCCTTTTATCTCTCTCCCCCCCCCCAGACCCCCCAACTTGTGCCTGATATCTCTTACTCATTTCTTCCCTCCCTGATCCCCATACATGTGCCTGTTGCTCAGGTTTCTTTCCCCTCATTCCCCTCCCTCTGCCTCAAGCAGCAAGAATCCTCGACGCTGCTGCATTTGGTCAGTCTCACATTGTGCCTGTATTGCAAGCTTGCACAGAATTCATGAGATCAGTCTCAAAGACGAGCCTGCTGCAAGTTTTGCACAGTCTCATGGTGTAGGCAGAATGTGGGGCTAACTGAAGGCAGCAGTGTTAAGGATTCCTGTGAGTTGTGCATGACAGGAGATGCAATGTGTGTGTTCGTTTGCACCTTAAAAGGAACACTGCCCAATGGCCATCTTTTTGCTGGACATGCGGGTAGGTAAGCTGAACTTCTGAGTTGGGAGGCAGAAAGCAGGACTGTTCAGCTCAGATCTGGACACATGGCCGACCTATGTACAATTCTTGTATTTATATCTATCCACGTAGACCAGGGGTTCTCAACCCTGTCCTTGGGACACACCTAGCTAATCATATTTTCAAGATAACCACAATGAATATGCATGAGAGAGATTTATATGCTTTGCCTTCATTATATGCAAATCTCTCTCATGCATATCCATTGTGGCTATCCTGAAAACCTGACTGGCTAGGTGTCTCCTGAGGACAGGGATGAGAACCCCTGACATAGACAAAATGATGGATGAAATTGAATGGATTTATCTGTACGAGTTAGAAGTTCACCTGTGTTTGTAGCATAGAGTCTAATAAATATGGCTGGAAGATATGTCTACCTTAATGTTACTTAAACTGGGAACCTTCGGTCAAGTATTCAGCTTGTTGTAAAGCAAGGTGTGTGTAAAATGCAGGCAGTAGGTGCTGGGGTTAAGGCATTGTGTGGTTTTATGGCTCTGTTAGGAGATTGCATTTTTTGCAACATCTGCTAGGAGCTGAAACATGCAGGGAGCCTCTTGCTTCCCTCGGGCTGTTTTTGCAGGAAAGTCTGAGGCAGCAAGTGTGAAGTGTGGAGGAGGGAGGGAGGGAGGCCTTGATTTATTTACTTAAGAGTTGTCTGAGAATTTTTTTGGTGCTTGTGTAGACTGTATGCGAATCTTCACAGCCCTTCAAGACCTAGCATGAAGCCTGAGAAAAACATTTACTTATGGATGGGAAACCCCTGAAATTTTCAAGCTGTCTAGAATCACTGGGACACTGGTTGCTCAAGACTTAACCATAGAAAGCCTTAAAGAGAAGGGATTCAAGATTAGCCCCACATGACACAGGCAAAGTGGGAAAGATCACCATGAATTTAAATTCCGCCTGTACTGGTGCTGCTAGGCTTGCCTGAAGGACTGAGTTTGTAGGACTCTGCAGTGGGATTGAGTATGGAGTGCAACTGTCCCTGGATGTGGCTAAGGGTGTCTGCTTCTGAAGCATTTGACTGCTTGGTCCTATTCAGATCAGTAACATAGTAAATGACAGCAGAAAAAGACGTCCAGTCTGCCCAGTAAAGTTGTTAGTGTTGTAACTGTGCAAGTTGGCTGCTCTTTTGTTTAGGATTGCAATTGCCATTCCATGCAAATTACCCCTCTATTTTTAAGTGTGAAAGCCCTTTGTTTTGTTTTGAGTGTAAGTAGAGATTCTCTCTATTTATCCCATGCCCCTTTGAATTTCGCCACAGTTCTTATCCCCACCACCTCCACTAGGAGGGCATTCCACCACCCCTTTCTGTAAAGTAAAAAAAAATATTTCCTGATGTTGCTATTAATCATTTATCAAATTTCTAACAGACTATGTTTTTCCCATCATGTCTGTTCCCCCACTCACACAGCGGGTCATACTCTGAACCTCATGTTTACCCAGAAAGATTCTTTACTACACCAACCCAAGCTTTCTATAATCCGTTTACCTTGGCCTAATCATTCCCTTCTTTTCTTTGAACTTTCTGCTCCCTTTATCTATACACGGTCATCCTCTGGTATCACTAAAGATAATCTGGTCACGCATTGAGGAAAATCACCCCAGTCACCCTGGCATTATTTCCTCCTATTATTCCCTATAGACTTTAATTATCTTCCACTCAATAATCAAGCCAACCTTTGTTATAACAACCTTCATCAGGCATTGGATGAACTGGTCCCTGAAAAGCCTTTCTTCTACCACAGGGCTCGACAAACCCCAGGCGCAAGGTCACCATGGCAACTAAAAAATTGGACCTGGCGCCTGGGACTCATACTGGTGCTGGCTGGGATCCCACCTTCCACGGGCAGATGAGCAGGACTGGCGCTGTCTACCCCAACCTGCAAGGGCAACCAGCACCTTGTAGAACTTCGTGGAATGAATGGAGGGCAGGGGGTGATGCAAGGGGGGATGGAGAAGGGGAGGTAGTCTGGAAAGGGAAAGAGTTCATGAGTGGGAGAAGAACAGAAATAGAGGGGTAGGAGTGGGGGGGAAGAGTACAAGGAGTTGGAGGGTAAAGAAATGAATGAATAGGAGGAGGGTAAAGAGATGAATGCATGGGAAGAAAAGACATAATGAGCCCGATTCTGAAGGGGGAACGTCCTGCCCGCCCGGACGTCCAGGATCTGGATAGGCCGATCTAGTCCCTGATTCTGAGCCCACAGGATCAGAATCTGGTCTAGATGGCTGGCCCCAGGTCTTACATGGAGCTGTGGTGCCATGGAATCCTGTTGCCATGGTATTGCTGATCCATTAAGGAGCCGTGATCCCCGGCCGCTGCCACAAAGTTCATTCCCCGCAGCCCGACCCCCGATGCAGCCTTCCAAAGGCAGGGTCGGGTTGCGGGGAAGCTCCTGCACTCCCTCGCTCCACTGACCTGGCTCTGTGCCGCCATCCCCCAATGTCCAGTGAGACATTCCACCTTCGAGGTGGAATCAGTCCCCCGTCCAGGTTGGTGACCCTGGACATACAGCACTAACTTCAGGATTGGCCATGTATGTCCGGGGTGACATCCTCACCCACCTCCCGCCCTCACTCCTCCCTCAGCCCACCTCCTTCCACTCCCATCCAGAGTTCCTCGTACATCTCCTATGTACGTGTGGGGAGTTTTGGGCAGGGGATACAGTCCCAGAGTTTAGCGGGGATGGACATCTGACCCGGACGTCCATCCCCACTAAATTAGGCTTGGAATGACCCCTAATGTGTATGTGCAAAAGGCGCACCCCACTCCAGTGCCACACACACACAGGCATCCCATCCCCAGCACCACACACACCACTGCTAGATTTAATGCCTGTGTCCCCATAGGCAATTGGTGAGCGGGTTCTCTATACATTCCCTCCCCCCCAGGCTTGTCGTTTGCCAATGGGAGGATGGAAGAGGTGCTCTGTGTCCCTCCCTCGCCCCTTCCCGTGATCCTGCTGGCTCACCTTTCCAGAGCAGCAGCAGCAATAGTTGAACGTTTTAGCGGAGGGCAGGCAAACCTTCGAGCCACAGAACAGCCCCTATGCTGCTCTGCCCACTCTTCAACCATGTGAGAGGAGGGGTGGGAACCTCAGGTCTTGTACAGAGCCTAAGGATTTGACTGCCCTACACTGAAGCTTTAGTTGCCATTTCTGCCACGCTGCTCCACAACCGACGCAGAGTGAGGCATAGCAATGACTGCAATCTTCTGGCGCCTATCAGAAGTTGACACCGGAAGCACTCGCCTACATTGTCTATACCTAAATCCAGGCTTGACATACACAAAAGCAGGCACCCCCACCTCCACACCACACAAGTATAGCTTAAAAGGTCAGAGGGGATGGTGTGAAATGGAGGAGGAGGCATGGGGCTCTTGCCTTCTGTTTGCACTGTGCAGTGGTCCACTAAAAGCTTGGTCTATTAAGCTTTTTCCCATAGAAAATAGGAAAACAGTTTTAGTAAATCAGGCCCTAAATCCTAAAAAGGTAGCTGCGATACACCTTTTTGGGGTTCGGGAGCATGCACTGTGACCTAGGTTTCCACAGCCAACTCCTAGATTATTTCTTTGTTTATTTAAAAAGTGTTTATACCGCCTTATTAGCAAAAGTTGTCCAAAGTGGTTTACATAAAAACAGATAAGAATACAAGCATAAATACAATACATACAAAACAAAACAAAAAACAAACTGTGGAGACTTCTCAACCCAATTCCCAAACCCAGGAGGCACTACAGTGCAGTGAATAGTTTCCATCTGAATCCAAACCTCTAAACCCTAATATCCCCTGACTCAACCTAGATTAGATGGGGGATAATCACATCTTCAAGAGCCTCCTGAAGATCATATAATAAGCTGACCCATCTGACTGGAGCATAAAGTCTCCTCGGTTCATACCTCCTCAATTTGTCTTGTAGACAAACTGGGCCAAGTCTATGCATTATTTTAAAAGCCACCATAGACACCTTATACTGAAAGTGACTTTTCACCGGTAACCAATGTAAATGTTTCAATAAAGGGGTAGCAGAAGTCCACCTGGGCACACCCAAGATCAATCTTGATGCAGCATTGTGCGCAGACGGGAGCCTAGCAAGGAGCCGCTCAGGTAAGCACAAATGAAGCCCATTACAATAACACAGGTACACTAAAAAAAATTTTTTTTAAACTGCCTCTAATGTTTCGATTGATTTTTACGTTTTTTGGTGCGCTGAATCCAAATCTGGTAACCAATTTGCTCCATCACGTACAGATTTTTTGCTACATTGGGTTAGCAGTTTGAGGTGAACGTTTCAGATTGAGTGCGATCGAGATAAAAGTTTCTTGGATGAATTCTTTATACTAATTGTTTAGTAGTTATTCAAATAAGAATAAAGAAAATTGTAACAAGGCAGCACATAAGAATAGAGTAATGTCAACAAAACACACTGTGATGGTAGCAAAATTGTCTGCACTTAAAACAGCCACATACATGTGCACAAACATTGAGCATATAAGAGCGAGGTTAGACACAAAGCAAAGCAAAGAAATGTGCAAAAAATGTTGTACAGGTATGTATGTAAGAATAGAAAACGCAAACCGCACCATTGCAATACATGAAGACAAACACCCGATGGTGTGAAAATAAAATTCTAATAAATGAGATCCGACACTGTGGTAATAACTAGCAAATTTTTATTTCAAAGTTTAGTAAAAACACGATATTTGTCAACACAGTTTAGATTTTAAAGTCATTCTTGGGTCAATCAATCTCCTGGTGGGCCCGTTTCTTCTTCCCCCGAATGCTTCTCTTGGTGCGCTGCTTGGCGTATTTTTCATCTGGGGTTTCCCGCAGCAGCAACCAGTAGAAATCAGCCATCATAGTGGTGTTCCATCTTCCTTGGTACCTTCTCTCTGCGTCCTTGATGTCCTGGTGAAACCTTTCACCTTGTTCTTCACTGTACGCCCCCAAGTTTTCGGGAAAGTAGTTCACATGGGAGTACAAGAAATGGACTTTCAGGCTCATGTTACAGCCTTGTTCTTTGAAGGCATTGAGCATCCTGGCAACAATATCCTTATAGTTCTCATCCCGCCTGTTCCCCAAGAATTTGAGAACAACATCCTTGAAGGAATCCCAGGCTTCTTTTTCCTTCTCAGACATCGTTTCAGCGAATGCTCCATCTGAAATGAGTTTCCTTATATCAGGGCCAACAAACACTCCTTCCTTTAGCTTTGCTTCAGAAAGTCGGGGGAACTTTGAGCAAAGGTACCGAAAGCACTCACCATCTTTTGGAAGGGACTTGATGAATTGCTTAATGAGACCCAACTTAATGTGGAGAGGTGGTAATAGAATTTTATCACGAGGTACTAAGCTCTCATGAAGAACATTTTTCTCACCGGGTCTCAAATACTCCCGAATTGGCCAGTCTTTTTTCCCCCAGTGTAGGTCGCGGGCCTGGCTATCCCATAAGCAAAGGAAGCAGGGATATTTGGTGAAACCGGATTGCTGCCCTAATAGCATGGATAGAATTTTAAAGTCTCCACAAATCATCCACTTATGCTCATTATAACGAATCTTCTGAAGAATCAGGGCCAAATTCTCGTATTTTTCTTGGAGAATAACAGAGTGAGCAATAGGAACTGAAGCGAATGTGTTGCCATTATGAAGAAGAACACCTTTTATGCTGTCTTTTGACAAATCAATGAACAGCCGCCATTCAGCAGGATCATACTTGAGTTTAAACTTTTCCATCACTCCGTATATATCGTTGCAAAATACCAAATCTTCCTCTTTGCTGAAATACTTCAAAAATTGTGTCTCGCGGTTGCGGTACCAATAAAAAGTTGTTCCTGGTGACAATAGATTTTTCTGTTTAAGCCGAGAACCTAGCAGTTGGGCAGCATCTTTTGGGAGTCCTAAATCCCGGACTAAATCATTCAATTCAGCTTGAGAGGAAAGTTCAGGTTTCGGATCTGGTTCAGTTTCAAACTCAGAAGTACTGGACTCATCGGGAAAAGCCATCTGATGAGTCTCATCATGATCAGAACCGTCCACACAAATATGATCCAAAGATTTTGGTGGTTCAGGCACAGGTACTTCGTTGCTATGAGGCATAGGCCTAATTGCTGAGGGAAGGTTGGGGTAACTTATTACGTTCTTATTTTTTAAGTTGTATCCCTTCACAATGCAAGAGCAAAAATAGCAGTCACTGCTGTGGTGTCTTTGTTCACGCCACATCATAGGTATTCCGAAACGAAATGCTTGTTTTTTACCTTTCATCCATAAGCATAGATCTTCCTCACATGTCTTGCACACTTTGTGAGGAGCCCACGGTTTGTCTTGATCGCCTAACTTCAAACCGAAATAGGCGAAATATACTTTTTTAATAAATGCAGAAATGTTCCTCTGCCGCTTTTTCACAGTATATTCCCCACAAATAAAACAAAAACTGTCCGGAGAGTTGACGCAACCTCTGGCTCTGTGAGCCATCACAAATACACAGCACTGCAAACTACAACTGTAGTGAACCACTTCGGAATAAAGCTGGATTACGACTGAGAAAACAAAAGGTAATAATGAACTTGCAAGAAACTGAAATTTGACAGGAACGTTCATGTCGCAACCACCGTGTTGAGCGAGCGAGCGAACGAGGCGAGGCGAACAGGAAAGAACATGCGCCAGCGCGAGTACTGGATTTAGCCTCCCAATTGTCCTGTTAATGTATAAAATGAATACAAAACACTCTAAAATATCATGAGGGAGTGTTTCTAGTTAGTTAACCATTACAACCTCTATTTTGGGCCAAGAAAATAAACTGCAGTCGGCTAAAAAGAAATTATGTGAACATTCCTTATATGGGTAAGAAATCTAATTTTGCAAGAAAACGTGACGTGATGGAACATTTTGGCTATTTTTCCTGGATTCAGCACCCCAAAATCTATAGGAATCAGTTGCAAAACTGGAGGCAGTTTTTTGGTAGTGTACCTGTGTAATCAAGATGGACAAGTATATATGACTGAATCACCATCTGAAATAATTACTCTTCTAATAACAAACAGAATTTTTTCACAAGCCTTAATTTAAAAAAATATTAACTTGACCACTTGAGAAATCTGAACAATGATCTTATTCAAACCCTCATCCAGCTGCTGCATCCTAAACATCTTATCCCCCTTAATAGAAAAAAAACAGCAGAATTTCATCAGCATAACTGAAATAGTGAAACCATAGATGACGCCACAATTCTCCCAAGGACTGCAATACAACTTAAACAACCGTGGAGAATAGACAAGACCTCTGAGGTACCCCACAATCAATATCATAAGGATTAGACATTGTCTGACCTCTTTGTAGCACAGCAGATCTACCTCGCATAAAAGATTCTGTCCACTGGAGAGCCCTCGATCGAATACCTAAGAGACTACAGCATTGAATTAAGAATTCTCAATCAGTCATATCAAAAGCCACTGGTAGATCTAACAATAATACTATCACTTGAGTCCCAGTGTCCTTATAATATAGCACCTCATCTTGCATGAGAAAATTTGTCAAGATCTGTTCTATCACATGAAGACATCCCATCCTTGGTTCCACGCAGGCTTAAAGCAGCAAAAGTCTAGGTCTCCCACAGCCTTTGCCCTATTCAAGGAGCAACATTCTCATTATTGTCTGCATTTTCTTGCCACCAAAAGGGACTATTTTTCAACTTTAATTAAGAGTTCCTCTTATTGCTCTAAGACTGTAATCTCTCTGCTCTCCTCCCACAGCCAGGCTTCTCAGTTGACCCCCTGGCTTGGTCCTTCTACAGATTTGCTTGCAAACTTCTATCATGATAAAATTTAATATATACGATGTGGTCTTCCCTTCTTCCTTCTTTTCACCTTGCCCAATTCTCCTGACCCTCTTTCTGCAAGTCTAATACACACTTGATTCACTTTTACCCCCATCAATGTCTATGCCATAAGTAGATTAGTGCTTTCTGTTCGTAAAACTGTCCACTAAACCTTATTCCATCCACATGGTTAGAGAAACAATCATCATGTTTCTCCGCTTTTATCTGCATTCCATAAATAATATCCTTTCTGCTGACCAAGTGTTTGAACAATCCCTCATTGAAAAACTCCCAATTAGATCCCTCGGACCCAGCCAGTTACCGACCTATTCTGCTTTTCCTTTCTAAATTTGCAGAGTGTCTTGTTCTTTCCCAGCTCTCTGATCACATTAAGCATACTCGCACCCTACACCACGAAAGATCTGGATTCTGCATGGCCTCAACACTGAGACTATAATTACCTCCATACTTAGTGAAGTTCACAGTTCCCTCGACCATATTACTAGCACATGCTATCTTTCTGGGTCTATATTCGGCATTTGACATGTAGGACCACAATGTTATGTGCTCCTTTTTACACACTATAGGCATTTGGGGAATTGTTCTCTCCTGGTTTGCATCATCCCTCTGTGACTGTTTCAGGTGACCATCTATAATTCCCTTTCCAGTATGTGCCAAAAGGGTTCTGTCCTCTCCTCTCTTCTTTTTACCATCTTTTTAGGTCCTCTAGCAACCCTTTTACAAGACAGTTGAATTTCCACATATACTGTATGTATCTACAGATGGCATCCTCCTTATCACTTACAAAGATAGCTCCCAGGCTGATTTTTCTTCAGTTAAGTCTTGCCTGGCTAAGAGAACTTCAAAACAATGCATTCAAACTTAAAACCACAGCCACTTAGCTTACTGGAAGCCAACTACTCCCATAATGCCACTCATCTTAGAAGGGTCTCCTGTGACACTTAAGCTTTCTTTCAAGTACCTGGAGATACTATTAGATTCTGAGCTTTCCTTCTCTCCGCAAATTAGTCAGGCAGTGAAATCCTCATTTCTAGCACTTCACAGATTCCGTGCTACTCGCTGCTTCCTTGACCCGACAGTTCAGATCACAGTTTTGCTCAGTACAGTACTCTCAGGTCTTGACTATTGTAATGTCATATATTTTAGCCTCCCATCATATAAATTAAAACATCTTAAACAATCCAAAACACAGCCATATGTATACTCTCCCAGGCCTGTAAATAAGACCATGTCAGTCCACTGCTAATCCAGCACCCTTGGCTCCCACTAATATTCTGTATTCGTCATAAGAGTTTAACTCGGATCCACAGGCCCTGCATGATGATGCTCCCGCTTATCTTTCTTTACGACATGCTCCAGCCCGCACTCTCCATTTGCATTCTCCTTCGCTCTTTCTTTCCTTTTGAAATAACAGTGTAGTTCTTTTCCTTTTTAAGTGATTAACTTTTTTACTGTAAACCACTTTGTATGTTTGCAGAAGGCTTCATTTCATGTCCTCTGGTTCTATAGTTCCTTTGTCTTTGGAAAAGGTTTGTTTGCTCGTTAATATTTTTCAAATATTTAAATATCTATGTCATATCTCCCCTGTCCCTCGTCTTCCCCAGGGTATACATATTCAAGTCTTTGCGTATCTTCTCATATGTCTTCTGGCACAGACTCCAAACCACTTTAGTTGCTCTTCTCATTCTTACTTGAAATGAGTGGAGGAGTAGCCTAGTGGTTATAACTAGCACTTCTTGTGGCCTAAGGCAAGTCACTTAACCATCCATTGCCTCAGAAGAATCCAAGATATCAATGTCCCTATTTAATATACAAAAAACTTGTCAAGTAAATAAAATCTTTTCATATCCTTAGCGAGATATGGCCTCCAAATTTGAACACAGGACTCCAAGTAAGGCCTCATAACAGCCAGCACAGGGATACTGTAAGATGCTTCCCTTATATGGTATAGAAATTTATTTCATGAAATTTGTGGGAAAGGAACATTGACATAAAGTTAGGTTTAGTCAGGTAATTTGAAGTATTCAGTAGGTCAAATTATGAAACATATGTTAACATTGAAGGGCATGATTAACCAAGATCTTTTCCCATGGACACAGGATGGGAGAAAAATCCTAGTGAGTTGGCCTGTAAGAGGCACGTTTACTAAGCTGGGCTAACAGTTAGCATGTGCTGTTTGTAAGTGGGTTCCATGTTATTCAGTGGGACCTAGTCTATGCTAATCATTATCCCAACTTAGTAAACATGCCCCTAAGTCTCAATAAAAACAAGTGCAGTGATTATCTTTGGAAAATGCTAGAATTTTATTTTAATTAGTTCAAATTCTACTTATCTATTTCCTAATTGAATAACATTCATTAAAAAATGACTGAATTAGCACACATTAGACCATACTGCTCAAGTTTCAGTCATCAAGACCGCAACCCTACCTACTGGTATATCCATTGATCTTTATGTTTGACCTGACAGTTTCCTCCTGCTCCTTTGGGCTTCCAGCTTGGTCAGAACCAGGACTTGGCCTATGAGTCTTTGCAACGGCACAGGAATTTTTCTCCTATTTTATATTCACTTCTAATTTCCTTTAGTCATTGCAGTGGCACTTCTCAGTTGGGAGTCATGCACCTATTCCAGAACTCCTGCAACCATGGACCCTAAATCTGCCCACTAGGTGTCACCCTTGCTTGATAGTTTTTGCATCATCTCCTGCCCCTGTTGACATAGGAAGAGGACATGAACTAGAAGCCAAATCTCATTGCCTGGCAGTGTGTAGCACTTTCACAGAGCCACCAGGCCAGTTCCACTCATCCTAGTATGTATTCATAATCCAATAGCGCATACACTTTTCTATGTGGTACCTGAATCATAGAATAGCTTTATAGTAATTTTTTATGCAAGGAGCCCAGAAGCTATATTAATCATGGAGAAGATTGGTGTCTCTAAGCTGGAGAAGCAATAGACTGTGACTTTTATCACCCCTTGCATCATGTACAGCTTCACTGGTTGCCTATTGAGCAGAGAATTTAGTTTAAATCTGTTGGCTTGTATTTAAGACCATGAAAGGTAATCTAGGCTTCCTAAAATATATGAAAGATATGGTGTGTTCGGATGTACCAGCACACCAGTTGCGGTCTGTTCTGCCAATTTCTTGGAAATCCCTACTTTGAAATCGGGCAGGTTGGCCATAACTCGATCATTAGCTTTCTCTATTGCTGCCCCAAAGACATGGAATGGATTGCCTGCAGAGGTTACAGCAGAACATGATATGAAACGCTTCCATAAGTTACTTAAAGCTTATCTGCTTGGAAAAGCTTTTCCTACCAAAAATGTTTTTAGCAGATTTTGATAGGATAAATTTTAGTACGCTGCCGGATTGGTTTTGGTTGTCATAAATGCTATGCATTTTGTACACTGCACAAAATGGTTTTAATCGGTGATTGCAGTACAGAAATGAATTTGAATAAATAAAGAAATATGCATGCTTAGATTCTTGCGCTCTGTTGGGAAGGAACTTCTTGTCACTAAAATATATTTTTCACCATCATAGAGCACCACTTATATCCAAACACTATTTATTTATTTGTTTTTAGCTCACACTTTTTCAGTAACAGGGTGAGTTACATTCAAGTACGGTAAGCATAAATATGACAGATATTATCATTATTTTATTTTTCATTAAGGCTATGCCAGATTTAACCGGGCTAACCTAAGAATTTCCCGAAGACGATAGAAAGCTTCTGAGACCACATGGGTCCGTCACTCAGCTCAAATACTGTTACTGCTTAGCAGAGGCATAAGTACTGCTTGAGCATTCAGCGCAGTGCAGAGAGAGGGACCCAGTCAAGAGGGAGACCCACAACCCACTCACTGCAGGTACAGAGGTACAGCTTGGGAAACGCTGTACTCAACCTTTAACAGTGTTGTCACACTACATCTCAATAACTTTATTAAATTTAATTAAATGTCTCGGTCCTCCCTAGCAGCCAAGGTGTTAGAACACATCATTTCCTGCTGCCATGGTAAGTCTCGTGATAATAGCTGCATGATTTTGAGGCCCTTATAGTGAGGCATGGCCCCGGCAACAGGACATGATGCACTCATGCATTGCTCTGACTGCCAGGCGGGACTGCATGCCTCAGATAAAGATTTTGAGAGCTGGCGCAGCAACACTGTTAAAGTTAAGTATAGTGTAGGCCATGCTTACCGCCAACCAACTCTAAGGGGTATGTTTACTAAACCTTCTTAAAGTGCGCGGCGCGCATGAGCGCGCGCTAAGGTACCTTAGCGCACGCTAATGACGCTTTACAGGGCAAAAATGCGCTTTAGTGCACGCTCATGCGCGCAGCGTCGCAAACGAGCGCTGAAGGCGTGGAAAGGCTCCCGGAGGGC
Organism: Ichthyophis bannanicus; assembly: GCA_033557465.1. NCBI lineage: Eukaryota > Metazoa > Chordata > Amphibia > Gymnophiona > Ichthyophiidae > Ichthyophis > Ichthyophis bannanicus. Next base: position 382,385,431 of record CM066034.1, read on the forward strand.
GGACGAAGGCTCCCCAGGGGCGGAGAGAAGAGGACAATGGGTGGAGAGTGGGAGGGGAGAGGCTCCCCGCACACTAACGATGTGAAATTCGAGGCCAAAAATAACGCAAGTGAAAACCTCGCGTTAGAGCTGATTTAAAGGGAAAAGAAACCATTTCTGTCAGCAATGTACAGCAAAACCAGGGAAACCTACAAAAAAGTGATAAGTGTGATACATGTGCACGGAACAAAAGTGCAAATAAACATTGAAAATGACCCCAACAAATTAAAAAAAAATCATAATCAAGCTGGGCAATAGTGACGGTAATAGGAAACAGCAAAAAACACTCCCAAGAAAGCCCCAAAAAATAAATATGAATTTTGGAAGGGTCTATGCGCCGTCCCCATACAAGGTGAATGATCCGACAGTGAAATAGCACTGATCAGGGTTTCCCTCTCCATTGGACAGGTTACCTATGGCATGCACATGTTCCACAACAGCAGGGCGGGCATGTCGGAATGGGCAACTGGACAGATGCTGGGAAAGGGGATACAGAGGGCTGCAGGCGGCACATGCTGTGGTGCAGCTGGGGCACAGTGCGGACTAGGCAGATGCCTAGGTGACACTTAGGAATGCTGAAACTGAACAGCAGCCAGACAGCAACTGATGAGGGCCCAACATGGGCACGAGAGTGTTTATCACAGTGTCACAGGGGATAGTACCCAGCAGGTACCCCCAAGGGCACAGAACATTGCCAGGCGGTGTTGGGGGGAAGCGTGGACACCCATGCAGGCACCCCTACCCCAGAACACGCACCATAGGCAGCCGCCTACCTGCTCACTGGATGGCTTGAGACTGCACACCACCAGCACCACCAGCAGAAGGGCATGTCAGCATGGTGGCACGGGGTACTGGAGGTGGAGGGGGGCAGTGGCAGCTGCCCAGAGCCGACCATGGCCTAGCCCTGTGTAGGTGGGTGCCATGCACTGCCTTAGACAGGCTCTGTCTGACAAACAACCATGGTATCTCCAGGGACTGCACAGTCTCTGTGAGCACAGTGTGGTGCAGTGAACACAGCCAGTGTGTTCAAGAGCAGAGGGTCACAAGTTCAAGTCCCAGCTGGGGCTGCTGCCAATCCAGTCCCCATATTTTACCTGCTACTAAACCGTGATAGTAAGGACAAACCTTTATTGCAGAGAACATACGCATGGTTCAAATGCCTATATTTTACCCCACCGAGCACAGACACCAGAAACATGCGCATTACCTAGAGCAGAGTCCCCCAAATGCAGGCCTGGAGGGCCACAAATCATTCAGGTTTTATGCCGTCTCCAATATAAGGCCATGTCAGCATGGTGGCGGAGGGGTACTGGTGGTGGAGGGGGCAGTGGCAGCTGCCCAGAGCAGACCATGGCCTAGCCCTGTGTAGGTGGGTGGCATTCACTGCAACAGACAGGCCCTGCCGGACAAACAGTCATGGTATCACCAGGGAATGGACTGTCTCTGTGACAACACGGTGGTGCATTGCACACAACCAGTGTGTTTGAAGGCAGAAGGTCCCAGGTTCAACTCCCAGCTATGGTGCCTGCCAACCCAGTCCCCATATTTTACCCACTACTACAACGTGCTAATACAGACAGAACGATTAGTGCAGATGACGTAAACATGCCCAAAACACCTACATTTTACCCTACAGAGCAAAGACACCATAAACAGGCGCATTACCTAGAGCAGAGTCTCCCAAATGCAGTCCTGGAGGGCCAAACACCATTCAGGTTCCATGCTGCCTCTAATAAAGCTGCCTGTGCTGCATATCTATGCACCACCCCCATGGTATGCAGATGTATCTCATGCATATTCATGAGGGACAGCATGAAAACCCGAACAGTGTTTGGCATACCAGGACTGGATTTGGGAACCTCTGCCGTAAAGCAGCAGCCAACAGGGGCAGACACACCCACACCCACAGGCTCCATTAGCCAATGCCTCCTAGAGAGTCAGGACATTGGGCCTTGCGTACATCTCCCAATACTAGCCCTTGCATACCTTAGCAATGCCACCCTACACCTGGGAATACGGTACACAGCTATCAAATGTTTGCTATGATTACTGGCAGATAGCAATTCCTACGTTAAGCACAGTTTGCTGATTGAGCTCCATCATAGCAATCTTTCTGATGTCTGTGGAGTGTGCTGCAGGTCTGGTCTCTGACAGTGTTTACCACCCTGGGGAGTGACCCCCAACAGTATTGCGTACCATATCCATGCCTGCACTGTGCCCAGGACTGGTGTGGTGGCCAGGGCTGCTAAACTCCTCTATAGTAGCACAATGCTGGCATAGGTGTGGGAGTGTGTGTCTGTCTATCCAGTGTGGGGTGGCTGCAAACACCCTCCACAGCCCACACTGCCAGCACTGTTGCCAGTATTGGCCTGCCAATGTGCATAATGAGGAGCAAGGTACCATGGGTATAGCCCGGACATGGTGGCCTGGCCAGGATGCATCTGCACAGGGCATAGGGCACTGGCTGGGACATTGTAGTGCCCGGCCACCACCTGCACAGACAGGGTGGCCACAGCATGTCCTGCTGGGAGATCACTCTCACCCTGACTGTGCAGTGACCACAGCATGGCTAGGCACCCCCATAGTGCTATATAGTATTTCTCTCATGTGATATTTATGGGTTTTCTTTTGAGGCCCAATCACTGACTTATTTGCTTGTTGTGTATGCTAACATCCCAGTTCTGGGTGCACGCATTTCCACCAGGAACATGCACTATGGACTAGCTAGCAAACTGTCTGCAGCTGGTATGTGTCTTGATGGAGCGCCTTGCAGAGTGCAGCGGCTGAAGGTTTGCTGCAGGAGAATATCAGATAGTGGTGGGGTGCAGCTTAGCATATCCTGGCCTAATGTCTGCTATTGTGTTATGGATGTGTACAGAGCTGCATTTACTGCCCGGTAGGGTGTCTGTTCCCCAGCAGGGCTGGGGTTGCTGGTCCCCTCTACTGCCACCATTGCAGGAAGGTAGAATGTGGATCAGTTGGTGGGAGACCCTGTTTACCACCCTCAGCCCTGGAGGAGGAGGAGGGTGGGGGTACATAATCCTCCTAGGGGTCCATAGGGGCTACACCTGACTGAAACATACAGATATATCCAAGGTGTGTCTGCAGAAACTATCTATCTCACACATTAGCACTGCTGGGAACCTGCAGCATGGCCTATCTCTGCTGTGGACCTGGTGCTGGGCGCCCAACCTCACCCTCAGGGTGAGTGCAGTACCTGCACAATGTGACGGTGTGTAGCTACTCTGTGCCAGTACCACACACGGTCAGTTCGCCCTACCAGGCCGAGGTGCTGTGGGGGTGCATACCCCATCTTGTGATCATCTGTAGACTGCTGATTTGCATGTGCAGTGCATCATGGGTATGGGTGGGTTAACCCTAGCCTGGTGACCACAGCAGACTGTTTGTGTGGTGACTTGCAGTCCTTCTGCAGCCAGCCAGGGGCTTGCTAGCAGCTGTAGCCCACTGGTTACTTCACTGCCAATGGAGCCAGAGGTCATGGGTTCAAGCCCACAGTGGGGTTATTTGATAGGGCTGTCCAAAGCATTATCTATTTTTAATGTACATTAGTGCTGCCAGCAAAAACACCCTCAGCGTACTGTACCCATAAGGTGCCTCAGAGGGCGCTTTATAGGGCGCCCTATAGGGCACCTTATGGTTACCGTCCATATAAGGTGCACTATACAGTATCCTATGGAGCGAATGATAGGGTGCTCTATAGGGGACATTATAGGGTGCCGTGGAGGATAGTGCACTTTATAATGTGCCCTATAGAGTGCCTTATAGGATGCCTTATGCGGCACCTTAGGTTACGGCACATGAGGGTGTGTTTGCTGGCAGCAATTAATAAAATACAAATAAAGTGCCGCAGGAAAAAATACTTACATGTCAAAGCTGATGCCTCAGCCAGCCTTACATATTAGGCACACTGGGGATAAAACTCATGACCCCTGTATCATCAGTTAGTGCTTTAACCATTGTGCTACACTGCTGTTCCTCCTTGCATGTCATTGCACCTACTTAAGATTTCCATTCGTTTAAATGCACAGTGCTGCCATCAAAAACAGTGCTATGACCTTGCTGTGCCTCATAGGGCACCCTATATGGTGCCCTATAGGCCACCCTTTAAGCAACATTGTAGGGTGCCGTGGCGGACAGTGCACTTTAAAATGTGCCCTCTGGGGTACCTTATGGGGTGCCTTATGCAGCACCTTATGTTACATCGCTTTGAGAGTGCGTTTGCTAGCAGCAGTAATGAAAATAAAATTTAAAAGCCTCATAATGCAATATTACACATAAATGGTAGTGCCTCAGCCAGCTTTATTCATTGGGCACAGTGGGGAATTGAACCCATGACTCCTGCACTATCTGTCAGTGCCTTTACCATTGTACTGCAGCCCTGTTCCTCTGTTTGCACATCAGCGCGCCTGCTTATGCTTCCTACGCGCGTTCCTCGTGCGCTAACGTGCACGGCGCACAAGAGCACGCAGCGCGCGCTAATCCCGTTTTGCTATTTTTGACCGGACCGCCACTCCTTTTATGGCATCCTGCAGACTACCGTGGCGCGCACGTTAAGAGGGTTTAGTAAACATACCCCTAAGGCTTTGAAGGGTGGGGGAGTTTTGCATGCCAGCTATGGGAGGTACCCAGTTTGAACTTATGGCCTTGATATAGTGCTGTCAGGTGTAGGCAGTGCTTGATAGGCACAGAAGAGATAGTCCCTGCTTTGTGCAGCTTAAATTTAGCTCAAGCCTTTCTGAAAGGTTTGAAGCAAGTTATAGATAGGCATTTTCCTATTCCCAGAGGGCTTATAATCATAACCTGAGAGAATTGAGGGTTAAGTGACTTGACCAAGATCACAAGGGACAGCAGTGGGATTTGAACCCTGCTTCCCAGAATGCTGCTCTAGCCATTGAGCTACTCCTCCACTAGCGCATGGGCTGGTCTTCAGATTGACATTAAGGACAAGGCAATTTTTGTGGCGGCACGATATTTGCATGTCTTGCAACTGTTTTGGAGAATTCTTACATAGGTCTAATTAAATTACCTTATTTGCTGTTTTTGATTAATCTTGTTCCTTTTGAAAATTGCTTACAGTCTGTTTATGTTGCTTTCCATTGTTTTGTAGACAGTATTGCTGCTGTACAGGAAATACCTAGCACTTTTCCTTTCATACATCTTTTGCTATAGAAAAAAAAACGGTTCAGATTTTCAGCCTTGTGAAAGAGTTGCTTAAAGGAAAAGCTTTGGCCTTTACTTGCTGTAGCAGGGCTGGGTTCCAGTCACAGCTTCTGGCTGAGAATCAAACCTATGACTTATTAACTATCAGACTGATGCAGAAAGCAGGTGCTGAAGTCACGCACTATCGGTGCGCTGCAAATAGGCATAAAAAGTTGATAGCACGTGACTTCAGCACGGGCATGCAAAAAGGGGTGAACATGCAAATGAGCTACCCATTAAACTGTGCACATAATGGCAGTGTTAAACTGGGAGAACAAGCCAAACACATGCGCTTAAGAAATCTGCGCAAGTTTGGCATGCTCTCCCAGAGAAACGGGCACTGCGTGGCCAATTTTCATAGGAGCCCCAACAGTATTTTGATGGCATCGGGGGCTTTCTCCAATGCCTGGATCATCTGAGGGGAAATGTCAAACTCTCCTCAGATAATCCAGGCTTCAGGGAAAGCCTCTGATGCCATCAAAATACTGTTGAGGGCCTGTGCCCCCAACAGAAAGTGATTCCGTGGTGACCCAGTGGCCCGATCCCCCCACCAACCCAAGTAAAAATAATGCATGGTGGTCCAATGGCCCTGATCTCCCACCCACTCCTGCCCAACCAAAAAAATAACCCTGCTGGTCCAGCAGCCCCGAATCTCCCACCCCGTACTTTCACAAACATGCGGAAACAATGTCCACACAGTCCCGCTCTTGCCCCACCATCTTAAAGAATGGTGGCGCCAGGCACCATGTGGTGCATCCCCGCACAGTGCATATTCTACCTTATATGGCACTGACCCCACTAGGATGCACCATGCAGGGCCAGGTGCTGCCATTGCTCAAGATGGCGAGGCAAGAGCAGGAGCGCGTGGGTACCAGGAGGGGGATGGAGTTTTGGGGCCGCTGGGCCACCAGGGTTTATTTTTACTTTGGCGGGTGGGGGGTTCAGGGTGAGTAATAAGGCTTGACCTCATTGTCCTTGTTGGGGCTTCCGATTCCGTCTGCCTGGGACGCAATTCGGGGTGAACTGCTGGCAGCCGTTGGCATGATATGGAGGTCTCCTGCCATTTTCTACACGCATTAGTAATGTTTTCAGCTATTGAACGCCTGACGGTCGCATGGTCCTAGCATGTGTTCTACTCGAGCGGCTCCAACACACTTTACTACCCTAGTGCCTGTAATGCCCGTTGTAATAAAAGCGCAGTTAACGTGTGCCTTTTGGGCTGTCATGACCTTAGCTCACATTGTTGGATACTTGCCTGGCTTCTTCCAGGAAAAATTGTTGGCCTGTGGCTAGCAAGTTGCCTCATCTCCGGATCCTGAACTCTGCTTTTTTACATGGCTGCTTCTGAGTCATCCCTGAAGAGCTTACTCCCCCTCTCTCAGCTGGGGGATGCAGTTAATCCGGCCTTGCCTGTCTCAGGGCAGGAGGTGACGAATGTCACTGTGGGTAAAGATATCCAGCTGGCTGGAGGGTCTGGCAACCATGCTGTCAGCTGCTCCTCATCCTCTAGGGGGTCTGCAGCGGTTGTATTCCCTGATGTTGGGATCATTTTTGAGAGAAGAGCTTCGGGACTCTGGATTGTACTCCCTGGAATTATTTTCCTTTTCACAGCAGGCCTGCTCCTTCTGGCATGGCAATTCAGACCCTGTGGCTTCTGGTTGCCCCTGAGTGCAGTTTTTTGAGGGGCGGGCTGAGAGTAGAAGCCCTGTTTGACCATCTTTGGCTAAGCGTCCCTGGCAAGGGAGGCTCCTGGGAGATGGGGACCAGCTGGGATCTGTGTGAGATTTGGAACTGGGATCTGATGTGGATGAAGAAGTACTCTCACCTTCGGAGGATTATAAAGAGGCCAATGTGATCTGCCTATTCTGGAAGGAGGAGCTGGTGGCATTGATTGCCAGGATCTCATCCACCTTGAGTTTGGAGGATGCTCCAGGCATGGAGCAGGAGTGATGGTGCATCCACTTCTGCAAGGGGTGTGGAAATCCATTGCTGTCTTCCTGTTCCTGGAGGTGTTCAAGGGCCTATTCCAGTCAGAGTAGGATTGCCCCGATTACCCGCTTAAGGGGCTAAGGGTGTATAAGAAGAGATCCGCTGTCCTGGAGAAGAAGTGTGTGGTATGTTATTTGATATTATCATGGGGGATGTGCCGGTCACGGCAGTTACCAGACAGACCACCATTCCTGTGGAAGGCAGATTGGCTTTAAAATATACTCTGGAATGAAAGGCGGATTCACTTTGAAGAACCAGTTTGCTGCGATGGCTACTATTATTCAGTTGGCGGTATGTGCAGGCCTGACGTATCAAGCCCTGCTCCAGTGGTTTCAATCTCTTCTGCCAGATGATTCTAACCCTCTTTGGAGTTGGGTACAACTTCCTGATGCCATGTACAGCCTGGTACATCTAGAGGCTAGGGATTGTGCCCTGTTGACGGTGTCATGGCATTGGCTTGACTGACACAGGGCATCAGTCTCATCTTTCAAAGCTCGGTTGCCCATCTGGCCTTAGAGGGATGTTTCTGTTGCGTCCAATTTGGAGAAGCTGGTGAAGCATCTGGGTGCGACAAACTTTTTCCACCTTCCGGAAGACAGGTCCAAGGGGCCTATGAAGTGAGCAGGAGCCTCTTTTCTGTCAACCTCCATCTGCTCCTCGTGGGCATGCTGGTTGGACTCCCGGGGATCTTGGACCGCCATCGCTACCAGCCTGGAAAGCCTTTCTTCCTCTTTGCTTATGGACTTTGGGCTCGTTCTCAGTCCATTTATGGAGTGTTTGGGCCCAGGAACCTGGTCCCAACCAGAGGAGGACCCTCCTGGGATGCACAATAGAGTTTTGGGGGCCCATTCCCTGGTTTTCCCAGTTGGGAGCGGCTTCGCCTCTTCCTTCAGGCATGGGCCGTGTTCACCAAGGATTGCTGGGTGTTAGTTCCCATTCAGTACAGTTATGTCCTGGAAGGCAAAGGGCCGATCCCAGCTGCTTTCGTTCCCTTTGTGGGTCTGTGAACAGCAGGGCTGCTGTGCGAATTACCTTGGACAAGTTACCTCTCCTGAAGACAGTGGTACCCATTCCCTTGGACGATTGGGGCAAGGGCAGGCCTTCCATCTGTTTTGTGGTGCTAACATGGAAGGAACATTCCAGCTCATTCTGAACTTCAAAGGGGTCAGTGAGCTGTTGTGTGTCATGCACTTCTGGACAGAAACATTGCGATCCATGATACAAGTGGTGCGCTGATGGGAATTTCTGGCATCTTTGAATTTGGCTGAGGTGTATTTTCATATCCCGATCCAGGGATCAACCTGTGTTTTGCCATGCTTGGCTCTCCCTTCAGTTTGCTGTCCTGCTATTCAGGCTCTTCACTGCCCCAAGGGCATTTTCCAATGTCATTTATTTATTTATTTAACATTTTTTATATACCGTCTTTCTACGAATCAAGACGGTTTACATATAACAATAAAGGCAGTATATTTCAACTGTTTACAAGGAACGAATAACTGGATACAGAATAAGCAACATGAGAAACAAGATTATAATATACAGTTAATTGCAGTGAACAGTAATCAACTATTTACATATATGCATATGTCTGTGGACAGCTACGGATGGGATACTGTAAGGTTAAAGGAGTAGGGGCAGGGAGGTAAAAGTAATAGGTTTGGTATTAGGGTGGGAGAGAGAAATGCTCAAGGAAAAGATGGGTCTTTAATTTTTTCCGGAATTCAATGTGGCTCAAACAGTTGCGCAGTTCATGTGGAAGGGAGTTCCAAAGGGATGGGGCATAGAGGGAAAAGGTCCTGTCACAAGTGGATTTTTTACAGTGTTTTTTTGTTGAGGGTATAGACAATAAATTATTAGTGATAGAGCGGTGCTTTCTAGTAGTGTTGGAGAAGGCAAGGAGAGGGGAGAGACAAGGAGCTGACTCATTAGAAATAATTTTGTGTATTAGAGTAAGGACCTTGAATTTCACTCGGTACTGAATTGGGAGCCAGTGGAGATCATAAAGAATTGGTGTGATATGAGCTCGTCTGGGACTGTTTGTTATGAGGCGGGCTAATGTATTCTGGACGAGTTGGAGGGGTTGAATAGAGATCTTGGGGAGGCCCTGATATATTAGGTTACAATAGTCGAGTGATGGGGTTGTAAGGGCCTGACAGACAGTGCGAAAGGAGTCAGGGCTTAAGAGGGGTTTGAGGTTCTTGAGAGTGCGCAGCTTAGCATATACTGTGTTGGTGCTTTTCTTTATTTGTTCAGAGAAAGATAAGTTTTGATCAATTATGATTCCAAGATATTTCACCTGGTTCTTTAAGGAGAGTGTGATATCGTTAAAGGTGAGGGTTGTGGGGGGGACGTATGAGGGTTTAGAGAAGACTTGGAGTGCCTCAGTTTTGGATTGGTTGATTATTAGGTTGTGTTGAGTGAGCCATGATTTGAGGCTGGTTAGACATTCGTTTAACTTAGAGAAGTTTGGATTAGAGAGGTTAAATGGGGTGAAACATATCATATCATCTGCATCATGGTGGTGATGACTGTGGTGCTACGGCACCAAGGGATTTGTGTACACCCATATCTGGACTACTGGCTCATCTGAGCCCATTCTCTTTCAGAGGTGTTTTGGGTAGCTCCCTGCCAGTCTCTTGGGCTGGGGACTCTATTTCCAAGCTGAATGGTCCAGGGCCCTTGGAAATGCAGAAAGGAGGTGTGGTCCATCAACTTTCATGAGGCGAGGACCATTAGGTTTGCTCTTCTACATTTCAGGCCCCTGATTGAGGGCCAGGCGGTTTGAGTGTTTTTGGACAAAGTCACTGTAGGTGGCTCATGTCAATCGAAAGGACAGCATGAGGAGTGCCACGGTAGCCTTGGAGATGGCTCCCCTCTTTGCTTGGGCAGCAAAGAGCATCCTAGTTTGTCAACTCAGCACATTGCTGGGGAGGACAGTGTGGAAATGGGTTTTCTCAGCCAACACTCTGGTTCCAGAAGAGCGGGAGATCAGTCGTGAGGTGTTTCAATTGTTTCTGCACCACTGGAGATGCTCTGAGAGGGATCTGATGGCATTCCACTGTAATGCCAAACTATGCTGCACGTAGATGGGGTCCAAGGGTATCAGCACCCTGCCTCAACCCTGACTAAGTCAACACCTGCTGTATATGTTTCCTTCTTGGCCCCTGGTGGAACATTAGATTCGGCGTATGGAACGCCACCCAACAAGGATCATTCTGGCAGCCACCTCTTTGTTTGTCTCCTTCTTGGGGCTTATTGTGTCAGGGGCTGTTTGTCCTGGAGGACCCCGCTACTTCTTCACTTACAGCTTGGCTACTGAAAGAGACAGTTAATGCATATGGGCTACTCTCCGACAGTGGTTTTCCACTCTGCTCAGAGCCCGAAGGAGGTCTACTAATCTGACATAAGTGTGGGTCTGGTGCGGCACACAGTTGCTGGCTCCTGAGGTGGCCAAGATGACATCTCTGTTGGCCTTTTCTGCAGGATGGTCTGGAAAAGGGCCTTTTCTCTTAGCTCTCTGAAGGTTCAGGTGGCAGTATTGGTCTGTTTCTGAGGTCCTTTGGATGATGAGTCTCTAACCGTACACCTGGGTGTTTTGTGCTTTCTTCAGGGGGGTCAGCATCTGTGTCTCCCCTTATGGTCTGTGGTTCCTTCCTGGGATCTGTGTTTGGTACTCGGGGCCCTGATGTTGGAGCACTTTGAGCAGTTGAAGCATGCTACTTTAAAGGACTGACACTCTCTAGATGGTCTTTTTGGTTGCGATTTTTTCCACAAGGTGGATTCTGAGCTACTGACTCTGTCTTGCAAAGATCCTTACGTATCTTTTCTTAGGAGGCCATTTCATTTTGGCCCATGTCTTCCTTCTTTCCTGAAGTGATTTCTCCTTTTCATATCAAGCAGGCTGTTTGCCTGTCCTCCTTCTCTAAGGAGCATGGTCAGGGGAAAGGTCAAGATTTTTGCCTTATTGATATCCGGAGAGTGCCTCTTTTGATTATGGATTCATTTCATAAGTCAGACCAACTTTTTATGCTGTTGCTGGCCTGTGCAAAGTGATGCAGCAGCTAAGTCTGCATTGGCACTGGATTAAGGAGACTGTTGCCTTGGCAGATCTGTTGCAGAACTGACTGGTTCCGGAGGGTTTGCGTGCCCACTCTACCCAAACGCTAGCATCCCCATGGGCATTTGATGGGCAGCAGTGTGGGCATCACTTTCTATCTTGGTCAAGCATTTCCACTTGGATGTCCACTCTCAGGCAAACATGGCCTTTGGCTCTAAGATTTTGTGAGCTGCGGTGTCTTCTTCTCACCCAGTGGACTCATAACTTTTGTAAATCCCACTTGTCTGGACTGGTCTAGCAGGATAATATGGAAGGCAACATTTTACTTACCAGATAATGTCTTTTCCTTGAGTCCTGCTAGACCAGTCCAAGGTCTGCCCCCTGGAACTGTGTTTGCACTGTTCTTCTGCAATGGTACCCTTTGGTCTATGATTTATATACTTGTCTCTGCAGGTTCATCTTCTATGGACAGCTTTCTATTTATGCTTTCTTGTACATAGTTCTCTACTGTTTGATTACGTATTGTTGCCCACGTTGAAGTTGTGTGGCTGAGGCGGATAGAGGCATGGGAGTGATGTCATTGAAACCTGGGCTTTTCATTGGTTCTTTGTCTCCACCAATCTGCTGGTAGGGGAACACAACCCACTTGTCTGGACTGGTCAAGTAGTCTTACTTACTGGTCTAGTAAGTAAAATGTCACCATCATATAGATCAATTTGCACCGCTAAATGTGGAGCAACATGGAGTAGAAACCCTTATAACTACCATGCTTGGCAACTTAATTAAAGGTCTTAACAAATTAAATTCTGGATTTATATTGATTTTTTTGTTTTTTCGATATAGTCACTGCTTCTGATTTACTTCATCATGAGATTTTGCTGCCAAGATTGCAATCTGTTGGTTTGGATGCAACGGTGTTACAGTGATTTGATCATACTTGACCATTCAAATGCAGTAGGTTAGGGTAGGTTCTAAAACATCTGCATAGTACCTTTTATGCGAAGGTGTTCCTCGGGGTTCTGCCCTATCAGCCCTCTTATTTAGCATCAGTTTACAGCCTTGAAATGCTTTGATTCAGTCTCGTGCTGTTTATTATCATTTTTACGTTGATGATATACTGCTTTATGCATCCTTTATGGTTTCTGATAATAATCAGGAATCTTCGCTGATCAGTTGCTTTGATGATGTTTCTGCCTGGCTTTTGAAACATGGACTAGAAGTCCATTATAAAAAGCTAAGGTACTTTTTGTTACTCGGGATACAGGTTTTGTGGCACTGTGTCTACTGAAGGCCCACCAGGCCAAGTTGACAAGACAGAGGTTCACTACTTGGGGATTATAAAGGATCAATATTTGACTTTTCAGCCTTAGATTACTCATATTGTTAAGAATTTGTACTATAAACGGAAAGTACTGCGGCTTCTTTGTCCAGTATTGTCTGATGATAATTAATGTAGTGTAGTTCAAGCTCTCGTGCTACCATTACTTGATTACTGTAATTATAATATGTCAGGGTTTACTTGCTGATTAAGTCAAGGTTTGCAATTTGCTCAAAATATGGCTATCAGCTTAATATTGCAGAAACCCTGATCAGCACATATTATGCTTCTGTTGCAGCAGCTCCACTAGTTCCCTGTGGGGTTAGGCTGAGATATAAAGTCTTAATGGCTGTATTTAAGATGACTTGTAACACTGGGTCTGAGAGCCTGAGTTGGAAACTACAGAAGTATGTGTCTAATCACCCCGTGCATGTCAGTTTGCAGGATACTTATGTACTTCCAGCAGCTGGTACTTGTAAGAATCTGCATGCTAGGGTGTTTTCTCTCTTTCCAGTGTGTTGCAAGACCTTAGAACAATATGGCCTTTTATTATTAGTCTTTCTATGAGATGATCAAGGCAAGTTACTGTATATTCAGGCACAGTATGTATTTCCCTGTCCCCAGAGGGCTCACCATCTAAGTTTGTACTTGAGGCAATGGAGAGTTAGGTGGCTTGCCCAAGGCCACAAGGAGTGCTAGTGTGATTTGAACCCTGGTTTTTCTGGCTCTAGGCTGCTGCCCTAACCACTAGGCCACTCCTTCACACCTTATAAAACGGATTAATTTCTTTGACTGGGTAACCAGAGAACTCGATCAAGGACATGCTCTGGACACAGTCTGCTTGGATTTCAGCAAAGCCCTTGGTACTGTTCCTCATAAGAGGCTCATAAATAAAGTGAGTAGCCTGAAACTAGGACCTGAGATGGTGAACAGGATTACAAATTGATTGGCTAACAGAGACAGTGGGTGGTGGTAAATGGAATTCATTCGAGAGGTGACTAGTGGAGTGCCTCAGAAATCTGTTCTGGGACTGGTTCTATTCAATATCTTTGTAAGTGACATTGCTGAAGGGTTAGAAGAAGATTTGCAACAGAGTGGATACCCCAGAGGGAGCTGATAACATGAGAAATGATCTATAAAAATTAGAAGAATGCTTGGCAGTTAAGATTTAATGTTAAGAAGTGCAAAGTGATGGACTTGGAATGCAGAAATCGAAAACAGCAATGTGGAATAGGGGGTGAGAGGATGATGTGCACAGACCAGGAATGAGACCTCAGGGTGATAGTGTCTGAAGATCTCAAGATTATGAAATAGTGTGACGAGGCGTGGCCAAAGCCATAAGAATGCTAGGCTGCTTAGAGAAGGGCATAACCAGCCGAAAGGAGGAGATGATAATGTCCCTGTACAGGTCATTAGTGAGGCCTCGCTTGGAATACTGTTTAGTTTAGGAGGCTGTATCTTGCCAAGGATATAAAGAGACTTGAAGCAGTCTAGCTGAGAGTGACCAAAATGGTATGAGGTTTGTGCCAGAGGTCATATGAGAAGGTAATTGAAGATCTGACTATGTATACCTTAGAGGAAAGGAGATATTGTGTAGACTTTTACATATTTGAAAGGTATTATTGAGCAAACAAAGCTTTTCCAAAGATGTGGAAGCTATAAAACGAGAGGACATGAAATGAAGTTGAAAGAAAGAAAATGTAAAAGCTACATCAGGAAATACTTTTTCATGGAATGGGTGGTAGATGTCTGAAATGCCCTCTCACTGGAAGTGTTGGGGATAAAAACGATGACAGAATTCAAAAAGGCATGGTATAAGCCCAGAGGAAGGGGAGCATTCCTGCTCAAAGCAAAATTGAAATAACTTTTCTACTTCAAAAAAGCACAGCGGGGGTAGCTGTCACAGAGTGCACCCCAAAGTAAAAAGCATATAGCAGGAGTAACTTGCATGGAGTAGCATTTACAACCCAAAGTAAAAAAAAAAAAGAAAAAACATAGCATGGGGGTAACCTGCATAGAGCAGCTCTTATAACCCTAAACACCTTCCTGGGCAGACTAGATACCCCATACTGGTCTTTATTTGCCGTCATTTACTATCTTACTATGCTACTGTACATAAGTCTAATAAGAGGTATCTTGATTTAAAAGAAATTCAAGTTGATTTGTAGGAGGTTTGTGGTAATGTTAGTGGAGAATGAAAGTTCCTCTCCTCTTCCCCCATAGCATAATGGAGCAGTCTGTCATAAGATCATACAAAGATAAGAATTGCCATACAGGGTCAGAGCAATGGTCCATCTAGCCCAGTATCCTAGAAACATAGAAACATGACAGCAGAAAAAGACCACATGGCCTATCTAGTCTGCCCTTCCATATCAACCACTACCACAGTCCCCTTTTTCCCTTTAGAGATCCTCTGTGTTTGTCCCATGCTTTTTTGAATTTAGATACTGTCCTCATCTCTACCACCTCCACTAGGAGACTATTCCACGCATCTGCCACTCTTTTCGTAAAGAAATATTTCTGCATATTACTCATGAGTCTATCCCCTTTCACCCTCATCCTATGTCCCCTCATAGCAGAACTTGCTTTAAATCGAAAGAGGCTCTCCTCCTGTGCATTTATGCCATGGAGGTATTTAAACGTCTCAGTCATATCACCTCTATCCCGCCTTTCCTTTAAAGTATACATATTAAGATCCTTAAGTTTGTCCTCATATGCTTTATAATGAAGACCACTAACCATTTTAGTCGTCACCCTCTGTACCGACCCCAACCTGTTTATATCCTCCAGAATTGCACACAATATTCCAAATGAGATTGCACCAAAGACCTATGCAGAGGCACTATCACCTCCTTTCTTCTGTTGGCCATTCCTCTCCCTATTCACCCAAGCATCCTTCTAGCTTTCACCGTCGCCTTTTCTACCTGTTTAGCTACTTTAAGATCATCAGACACAATAACGCCTAGGTCCTGCTCTTCTTTTGTGGACAGAGGTACTTCACACCCTATACTATATTGCTCCCTTGGATTGCTGCAGCCCAAATGCATGACCTTGCATTTTTTAACGTTAAATCTCAGCTGCCAAATTCTAGATCCCTCTTCATGCTATCTACACCTTCCTGGGTGTCTACTCTATTACAGATTTTAGTATCATCCGCAAAGAAGCAAACCTTACCCAACAGCCCTTCCGCTATATCACTCACAAAGATGTTAAAAAGAATCAGACCAAGGACAGATCCCTGGGACACCCCACTGGTAACCTCCTTCTCCTCAGAGTGAGCTCCATTTACCTGTACCCTTTGTCGCCTCCCACTCAACCAGTTTCTAACCCAAGCAATAACTTTAGGACCCATCCCTAGGGTGCTCAGTTGTTTGTAAGTCCAACAGTGGCAAATCCATGTCACAAATCCATGTCACAAATACCTAGTAGGATACCAAATGTAGCTAGATTCCATGCTGCCTTCCCTGAGGGATAAGCTGTGGCTTTCCCAAATCTACCTTAATAACAATGTATGGACTTTTCCTCCAGCCAACCCAACTGCTTTTACCACATCCTCCGACAATTATATGTGGTCTCTTCCTTGAGTGTTAGTGTTAACAATGAAAATAGCAATGTTCACTCAAAACTTAAACAAGGGTAAAGGTGCCCTGCTCGTATTTCAATAGTGCTCCCTTCTCCTTTTCTTTTGTTTCTTCCTTTAATAACTTATCATATTTCATAAAGCGAAGGTCTCAGACTACATAGCACCAAGCCAAAGATTCCAAGCTTTCGTGCTCGTTTTGCATCAACCACCTTCCCTTGTTTTAAAATACGGAATGCTAAATATATCCAAATGTTCCTTTAAATCTTCCAAAACATCTCCGATTGTCTTGAATAACTCCCCGTCTTGAATAACTCCCCAACACCAACTTGTGGTACTGCTTTTAGCGCTTTCCCTACTAGGGAAAGGGAGTCCAGAAGGTATGAGTTGTTTAGTGGTATTTATTTATTGTTTGAATTTGTAGAATGATACGTTTTTGACAACAACCCCTGAGGCAAGAAGAGAGAATTTGGTTTAGTTTATTTAATTTATTATTAGTCAACCAAATAACTGTCCGCCTTACACAACTTTAAGACACATCAGCGAATACAAAAGTGACAGAAGACTAGACAAGTAAACTCTTATTTATTTTTTTAACATTTCTATACCGCGCTATTAAAATCAGCGCGGTGTACATCGAACAGAAGTACTACAATGCATACAAACAACATTGAGTTTACAAGGAACAAGGAATTGAACGTGGGATAGAAACCGGGGAAACTATATACATATTAACTCGAAACTATGTACAGTACTCTAATTCAAATGGGTGTTACATTGGTTTTGTGACGATGAATATTAGTGGTTTGGTGGGCTTAAGTGGGGACTACCTATTATCTGATAGTATTGATGTGCTGGGGCGGCTGGGGCATGAGGGAAGCTTGCTGGTTGTGCTTCTGTCTCGGGATGTTTCTGGGTAGCATTTTGTGAACAGGTGGTGTTTTAAAGCTTTTCTGAATAGGATGAGGCTTTTAATACCACGGATTTCATGGGGGAGTGCGTTCCAGTTTAAAGGAGCGAATATGGAGAAGGCCCTGTTAGAGGTAGCCTTTGTACACGTAGTCATTAGCTTGGGGACTACTAATGTGTTCAGTGCAGTAGACCTCCTGTTCCTATTTTCCAGGGTACCATGGATTAGCTTGCTGATTGGCGTAGGGGGGTTGTTATTTAAGGCTTTGAAGTAAGGACCAATGACTTGTATTGGAGCCTGGCATGTAAAGGTAGCCAATGCAAATCCTTTATGATGGGCGTTATGTGGACGGATCTTGACGATCCAGAGAGGACTCTTGCAGCTGCATTCATAGCTAGGCGGAGTGGATTTAAGGTTGATTGTGGGAGGCCATGGAGTATGATGTTTGCGAAATCCAGATGTGGGAGGACTAATGCCTGGAAGGTTGTTCGGTAGTCTGTGAAGTCCAGTAGGTGTCGGAGGTGACGTAGCGTTCTGATCTTATGGTATATTGCCTTTGTGATGTTTTTCACATGTGTTGTCATATCCAGGTGCTGGTCTAGGGTGATGCCGAGGTAACGGATTGTGGATTTGGACTTCAACTCTACATTGTTGGCAAGTAGTGATGAGGGAGGTGTGAACTTATGGTTCCTCGTGACAAATAGGACATCTGTCTTGCCATGGTTGATCCGTAGGTTTTGTGACAGCAGCCAGTCGGCTACTGCTTCGAAGCATCTGATTATTGGGGAGAGCACTGGTTGGTCAATTGTGAACGGCATGTAGAGGAGGATGTCATCTGCGTACGTTGAAGGATCGGATTAAATCACATATCGGCTGCATATAAATGTTAAACATTAATGATGATAAGGACGATCCTTGAGGAACCCCCTGTGTTTTCAGAAATGGTTCAGAGGATGAGTGGCCAGTCTTGACTTGTTGCCACCTATTGGATAGGTAGGATTCACACCATTTTAGAGCTGTGCTTTGGATCCCCTTTTCTCTCAAGCGTTGTAGAAGTATGTCATGACTCACCGAGTCTAAGGCGGCAGAGATGTCCAGAAAGATAAGGACAAAGCCTTGTTGGATGCTGTTGATTCCTGTGACCAGATCTTTGAACAGGGTTGTTAGGACAGTGTCGACTCCATGTGCTTCCCTGAATCCGTGTTGGGCGGGATCTAGTGGTGCTTCGGTATCGATATGTTGCTGGATTTGTTGTTAAGCAGCTTTTTCGATGATCTTGGCAAGCTGGGGGATGCTCGAGATTGGTCTGAAAGATTCTACTTTGGATGGGTCTAGTCTGCTGTTTTTTAGTAAGGGCTTGATAGAGGTGTGTTTGAGGCTCTGCGGGAACGAACCTGTGATAAAGGATTGGTTCAGTATTTTGCACAGGATATGGCTTATGTCATGTTGCAGCTCTTTTATCCAGCTGGCTGGGCAGGGGTCATTAGGTGCCGTGCTGGGGTTAACAGAAGCAATAATGTCCTCAACCTCTTTATTGGATACCGTGGTGAAATTGCATAGTGGAGTTGCTTGAAACGCTTTAGAATGTAGAATGATACGTTTTTGACAACAACCCCTGAGGGCAAGAAGAGAGAATTTGGTTTAGTTTATTTAATTTATTATTAGTCAACCAAATAACTGTCCATCTTACACAACTTCAAGACACATCAACGAATACAAAAGTGACAGAAGACTAGACAAGTAAACTCTTACTGTGATTATCATTTTTGTTATTATAATTCTCATCCCCCTAACCCCCTCCACCTCTCACTCTCCAAAACCAAAATAAGGTAACATTCCAGGCATGGAGCCGACTATAAACAGTATACCGCTGAGGGTTCAGTATCCTCAACAATTTCTGCTCCCAGTCCTTGTAGCTAGAGTATGGCTGTTCTTACACACTCTGAGATAAACACTATGCAGACTTATGAAATCTATCAGCCCCACCCACATCTACCCTACACCCACTCTGGCATCCTATAAGCACCCCTCTACATACCCCACCTCATCTTACCTACACCCTACCTTCCCCATCCTACATCCCCTACTTGCTTTCTCTCTCAACCACCCCTCACCTATCTATCACCCACCCAAATGTAACGAGGGTTCACGCTTTCTCCAACTCTATTGTTGATTAATCACCTGACTGCGAACCCTAGGTGAAAGGTTTGTGTAAATGATCCCCATGTTTTCATAAAATCTTCCACTGACTTGCACACCCTTGCACCCCTATTCTCTTCCACAGCAACATATATTGGTGCAGTGCATTCCTCCACTGCCAGTATGAAGGCCCAGACGCTTCCATCCAACACAGCAAGATAGTTTTCTTAGTAAGCTGTCACAGCAACCATATCCATCTTTGTTCTCCCTGGGAAATGTCACCCAAATCATCACAGATGTCTAGTAGTACTGCCTGGGGAGACATCACAGACTGTATCCCTCATTTATTTAATTTAAAAACTTGATTAACCATCTTTCAGCTCATGCACCAAGGCAGTGTCCATATACTATGCAAAGGAGAACAACATATACTAACAAAGGGCAAAGGGAAGTAGCACAGAGATACTAACCAAATACATAGGACAAGACACCAAAAAAGGAAAATTTACAAGATGAGAGAAAAGTGATTAAAAAGAGAGAATTTTATCTGAGTTGACAACTTCTACCAATCATTTCCAAATATTTTGAGCAAGAAACCATTGTTTTATACCAGCTTTAAATTTAGAGAGTAGTGCCTCAGTTCTTAAATCCTGTGTTAAACGTTACATAAAAATGGAGCTTGATAGATAAATGTTGTTTGGTATGTACACCGCAACTTGCTCACACTCGTTATGTCCCGCCTTGACTGCTGACATATTTTGCTTGCCAGTCTTTGCCACTGTCAGCTACAACAACTGCAGCTCATCGAAGACACCGCTGTCAGGATCCTTGCCCACACCTCACTCTTTGACCATGTTATCTCCTTCCTCATTCACTTTTGCTGGCTCCCAGCTCACTACCATATTCACTTCAAGATTCTCACCTTGGTTCACAAAGTCCTTCACGTTGGTATTCCTCTTTACCTCTCCAACATCATTCATCTGCAGGCTCCTCACCGGGTACTCCGTTCCATTCATGCCAACAATCTTCACTTACCCCCTGCCACTCCAGCTCAATTAGAGATAACCCTCCACTCCGCTTTTTACTTTCTTGGTCCCCCCCCCCCCACCCACTCTCCCTCTTGAGCCATTTCATATCAGTTTTAAATTACTACCTATAAATAAATAAATATAAATAAACCTCTTCCAGAAAGCCTTTGATTTGCTGTCCACTGACCCGCTCCTTTCATGACCATTTTTACACCCTCCTATAACTCCTTTCCCCTCTGGAATGATTGCTCTCTCTTTTCTGTCAAATAATGATGTTCTTTTCCTCCTTTCCTTTCTATAATTTGTTTTTATTGTACACCACCCTGCCGCATATGTTAAGGGCGGTATATCAAATGAAAATAAACATAAACATAAACTGAACTTTTATAGGAGGTGGAAGAACTACCAAGTTAGATTGTACTGACTGTAGCAGGCAAGATGGTACATATGGTGTAATTAACGTTGCCAAATTAAAGAGAGTATTAGAATAATACAATGGTGCTGCGGCCTGTGTGAATGGGACCTGCAGGCCCAGCGTTACTTGGAGCTTGGGTATATCCCTGTCTCATCGAGCTGATACCTTCCCGGTGTTCAACACAGGTTCCTAGTGTTTTGTGGACTGGAGAATGGACAGGAGGACACCACGGTCCTCCTGGTAATTTGGGCCCAAACCCCCTCTTCTATCTTGCTGTTCTCTAGCTGCATGTTTTTTCCTTTTTTCAGCGGTGTTTTTTATTCTCCCACTGAGATCAATGGGATATATTTGTCGCTCTTGCTGTTTTGAATAAAGCAGTTCTAAATTGTAAAAAATCCTCTTTCTTCAGTAGCTGAGCCTCCCAGACCTCTGTGGGCATTTGGGGCTTACCTGTTTGGGTTTCCCCAGTCAACCAACAGGTGCTGGAATTTCGTTTTTGGGACCCCCTTTTCTCCACGGCCTTGCTTACATTTTCACGGTCATTTTATATTCTCCTGTTTTCTGTAAACACAAAGTACTGTTGAATTGTGTATCTCACTGTTTTTTGTGAACCGCGCTGATGCCTAATAGTGCGGTATATAAGAGTCTATAAATAAATAAATAAAAAATAAATAAAAATTTTTAAAATCTTTTTCTGCTGCAGTTTTCAGCTACATGGCCTGATGTAGCCTGTGCCCCTAGCAGTTTTTGCCTACGGCTGCTATTTTTGTCCCCGATTGTGGTGGAAATGCCCAGGGCACTTTTTATATAGCATGATGGGACCACCCTCCCCCCCCACAGAGAGTCCAGGGGCTCGATTCTGATTTCTGTGGGTCCTGCCCCCTCCCCCCCCCTTACCTGTATTTTCCCGCTGGTCGGCACTGCAGCCATTTAAGATAAAAATATGGGCTTACATCATATATATGACTTAATTATAGTAGCCAAAAGGGCTAAAATATAGTAGAAAATACTAGAGATAAGATGGAGCCATATGGAACTCCACAATCAAGTAAGTGCTGTTGAAAAAAGGAATCATGGAGGACTTTAAAGGATTTATTTTGAAGTACCACTGAAAAGATATGAACTAAATCCAAAATATGTACATAAAAATGACTTGAATGATTCTAGTACAGTGGTTCCCAACCCAGTCCTGTGGACAAACCTAACCAGTCAGGTTTTGAAGATAACCACAATGAATACCTAAGGTGCCACATGAGGCGCCCTATAAGGCACTCCAGAGGGCACATTATAAAATGCACTGTCCGCCAAGGCACCTTATAATGTTCCCTATAGGGTGCCTTATGAGGCATGGGGACAAGTAACCTCAGGCCGGAGGGACTGAGGTCTCTGGTCCCATGGCTGCTCCTTGTGGCCTTGGGCAAGCCACTTAACCCTCCATTGCCTCAGGTACACTTAGATTGTGAGCCCTTCGGGGACAAGGGAATAAAAAGTACCTGTTAGTATATATGTGTAAACCGCTCTGATGCGTAAGTAAAGGGCGGTATATCAAATGCCTAAACCATAAACCATTTGCGTGCATTGCCTCCATAGTATGCAGATCTCTCTCGCGTGCATATTCATTGTGATTATCCTAAAAACTGGACTGGTATGTGTGTCCTGTTGACCAGGTCAAGAACCCCTGCTCTATACTTTACCACCTAACCCAAGATCAGATTTCTGGGCTGTTAATAGTGGGTTGAAAGCTGCACTGAGGTCTAACATAACAGCTATCACCACCTTCTTGATATTTAACTGATGGTTTATGTCATTGATTATCATTACCGACACAGTCTCAGTACTATGACATAGTCAAAATCCCAACTGCTTAGGGTGTAAAACATTTATTTATATTATGCAAAAATGTCTGCAATTGACCTAAGACCACTTTTCTCTAATGCTTTTGACACGAAAGGTAAATTAGAGACAAATCAAAAAGATTCAGTATTATTATAGTCCTATTTTGATGTCTTCATCAGTAGTCTGATATAGCGAGAGGGGGGCTGGAGGTAGCAGAAGAATATTAAATGAGAGGTGTTGTTGTGCTGTTCTGGGGGAGACAGTAAGCAGAAGAGGTCTCTGGCTGGCATGGCGGTAAATGAGAGGTGCAGGAGGGTAAATTTAGTCTGCTAGCTGGGAGGAAGAGCGTGAAAGACAGAGAGGGGCCCTTCTTCTCTTCCCTCACTCCCTCATTCCAGAAGGCAGGCTGCATCCCTTCTCTTTTCCTAGGGCTCCAGTGGCCCACTGTTAGACCTTAGGGGAGAGAAGATGGTTAACACTGGCCCCCTAGGAATAGAGAGCTGATAGGTGGGTGGAGTAATGAGAGAGTGGGGTATGAGTCTTACAATGGGGCCTCAGACTTCTTTTGTGCGTGCTGTGGAGCCGTTGAGTCAGCAGGGAAGAAAGGATGCAGATGGGAGACTTTTTTGTGTTGTCTAGCAGCAGATGGGAGAGAGGGTGGACATGGGATACTGGTGCTGGGTAGATGGGTGGAAAGGAGGAGGGAAAGAGAGATGAGGTGGGGTAGGAGAGGAAAGAAAGGATGGTGGACAGGAGGGAAGAAAGGGAGTCTGGGTAAGTGGGAGGTGCTAGACAGTTTGGGAGAAAAAGAAACGGCCGGAGGAAACTAGTGATGCGCAGAGGTAGTGCGCACGATGGAGTACTGCTGAGCTGCGGAGGAGGGGGGGGGGTTATTAGGAGAGACAGAAGAGGTGGGCAGCAGGGAGAGGCAATCTGCCAGGTGAATAAAGGATTAGTGAGGATAGGGAGAGGTACAGAAAAGAAAGAAAGAGGGGAGTATGAAACAAAGGAGTTGGCAGTTAGGAGGACGTGGGAGGAGGGGGTGAGGAATAGTGGGGATAAGAGAGAGAGAAGGAGGAAGCTGCCCAGTTTGGTGTGCTGGGTGAAAGAGGATTTTTGGGATGACACTGGTGCTGGGTGGGGCATACAAAGAGAGTTGAGTCAGGAGGAAGAAAGGGGCAGGAAGGGAGTGCGGAAGGAGGGGGCGGGCAGTAGGGAAGCTACGAGGCAGGGTGAGCAGGGGAAAGGAGAACTGGTGAGATACTAATGCTGGATAGGAGGGAAGAGGGGAATGGGAGGCAGGGAGAGAGAAAAGGACAAAGCTGCTTGAGACAGTGTGCAGAATGAGAGAACGGAGGAGTGGGGAAAACTGCTGGTGATGTTTTTGTGAAAGGAAAGAGATGATAGGTATGTACTTAGATTGTAAGCTCTCCATACCTACTCTACCTGAATGTAATTTGCCTTGAACTACTATTGTAATGGCATGAGCTAAATCCAAAATAATAATAAATATGTTGGGGCTTCCTAGCACTTGTTTTTGTGAGAGGCAGGAAATGATTTGCTGGGGCCTCATGTACCCCACAAAAACTACCAACATCACTAGTGGAGGCAGTGGTGTTTTTGAGGAGAGTGGGAGATGTTGTTTTGGAGCCACCTAGCCACTGTTGTGGGGGACCACATGTCCCCTCCCTTAGCCTTCACCTTCTTTATGTCATCCTTCTCACTGTTTGTTTTTTTCTCTCCCTCTTGCTTAGATTATCCCTTCATCTATCAAAAGTACGGTAAAAAAATTAAAAAAAAAAACTTGGCATACCACATTTTACATTGCACTATTTCATCTCTCCTGCTGGGGGTACATATAAAACGTTTTTGAAGTTCGAGAATCCTTGCTGTCCCTACGGTTGAGAAACTGTGCTCTAAAAGATTCCCACATCCTTGTTGTGAGCCTTGAGCAAGCCCCCAGCATTACAGACCGCTTTACTGCTCTTTAACTTTCACACCTTGTTTTGTTTTGAAATCTGTACTTTGTTTTATCTTGAGTTAGAGCTCTTCAGGGAAAGAGGAGTGGGATGTTATTGTGTTCCAACCTATCCAAGCCAATCTGTTGCAGACGCTTGCACGGCCAGAATCCTGCAGTTTCTGTATAGTCAGCGCGTAGGCCAAGGGAGGGGGCCTTATATGGACAAAATGGATAGAACTGTTTTTTTTGGCAACTGTTTTGGAATTCCTGTTGTTAAAATAAGAGCTGTCTCTCCCTACTGATGTTCGATAGCCTGACAAGCAAGAAAAGCATTTTGATGACTTTAATGTTACCATGGAGCCCACAGCATTTGTTGTTGCTTCTTGCTTTGAGATTGTGATGGTCAGGAGAATGGAGGTTGTAGAGGCAGATTATAGAACTGAAGCACACTGAGCACATATGGACTGGTATGTTTTAGAAACTTACCCCTGTGCATGGGATGGGATGTCTTTACTTCCAGCTCCCATATACAAGGCGTCTGTGGAGGTATGTTGTTGGAGCTCCAGGGGATAATGGAACAATTGAATATGACTGCTTAGAGAGAGGCCTTTAGACTTGTTTCCATGAGCTGTTGACAGTCTGAGAGACTCCTTAGTCATTTTTAATTTTGCAGCCTTGTGTGCCGATGGAAGAATACTGCAGTGAAACTGGCTGCTGAGGCTGTTTCATGAGGCTATGCTCATCCTGTAAATAACCTGCAATAAAAAAAACAAAACCCACACAATGTCCTTGCAGATGGTTAAAATGGTCCAAATTTTCTAGTTCTGCTAGGATGAAATACTCCTGTCTTTTTTTTTCTGGATATCAGGGTAATTTAGTAAGAATTTAATGCCTGTTGTCACACATGTCTGTTGCGCCTGTTTTATAAAATAGGGACATAAGCAGTAAGATATGCATGCCCAACCTAGGCATGACCATTAACACCGACTCTAGACTGGGTGTAAATGCCAGCGCCTAGATCTGTAGAAAACATGCATAATTTACATGTGTAAATTTAGTATTCACCTCTGCTCTGGCCAAACTCCGCTCCTGTGCTCGCCCACTCCGAAAGTACATTGCCCTGATGCATGCACTTACAAAACAGCATCTGCCTAAACTATCCCCACAACTAAGTCTTTGAAAATAGGTAACTTACATGTGTTGGTAGCACAGAACTTTATGCGACTCCTTATTAAGTTACCTCCCAGGTGTCGAAGTTGCTGGTCTCAAGGTGCAGCCCATTCCCATCGTAATGAGCAGGTCATGCTTTAATAGTGCGTTAGAGAAATTAGTTGTTCTGCAGATCTATTCAACCAAACTGGGAATGTACGTCCTGAAGCAGTCGAACATCTAAAATAAAGAAAAATCAGAAGGAAACAAGTTTGCCAGTGTGGACTGGAAACTTGACAAAGCAATTGAACACCTAGATGAAGGGAAGCTCCGAACCTAGATGAGATCACTCCTGAGTGTTCATAGATGATGGCAATGAGCTCAAAGCATCATTTTTTACTTCTTTTTTAACAAAGCATGTTTGAAAAAATGAGAACTTCCTCAATGGTGCTATTTATAGAAGGAAATGTGAGAGGGCTGTCTGTGATAATCATTTTGTTATTGCTCTGTTACCAGTTGCTGTAAAGATCTAGATTAAAAGTCTTCTAAAGAAGACAAAAGAGTATATCAAATCCCTCATCCAGAAAGCTAGTTTCTTTAGGGTTATACCTGCCTTTCCATACAGAGGTAACCGCATGGAGAGGCAAGTTCAACTCTAAAGAAAGGCACAGAGGGCCGGGCAACCTGCACGGAGCAGAGGGTACAACCCTAAACAAAGGAACAGAGGGGGGTAACCTATGTGGAGCAGCAGGTATAACTCTCACCACCTCACTGGGCAAACCAGTGGACCACTTTATCTGCCGTCATTTATTGTGTTACTATGTTACGGTTCCTGTGCAAAAAGATAACTCATGGTATGTTATTTTTCTTTTATTGAGCGACTACAAATAATGCCATTGAACATCAAAACCTCTTTAGTGTTTGACTTCTCTAAGGCCTTCAGTGCAATAGGCTGAGAAATACTATGGTGGTTGCTCAAAATTCTTGGCTGCTCAGAACAATTTGTCAGAGTAATACAAGAAGTTCATGACTGGTAGGATCTTGGCAGGAAATGTTACAAACTTGTTTGATATGTGCCTGTCGGGAGTGCCAGGGATCAAACCCAACCTTGGGGACCAGATGCCATGGCAGAAGCCACAGAGGCTGCAGAGACTGATCTTAAGCCCTGGTAGTAAGACCACGAGCAGCAGAAGGGGAAGCCCCCCTTCCCCCCCCCCCCCCCGAGGAACCCACTGGACCAGCAAAAGGTGTGTCTTATGAGACACAGTATATAAGGAAACCCAGCCAGACACATCCTTGCTAGTGAGACTGGCCTGTGGTTTACTGTCACTCAGCACCTCTTTACTGTTTAGTGTTCTCTCCTACCTTGTTTGCTGCCAAGTCCTCCAGCTTCTGATCCACATCCAGTTCCTGCTCCAGTCCTGCCACAATCACTCTGGGTCTAATTCCTGCTTCTTTTTTGGTTCTGCTTCAATCCTGCCATCGCTGCTTCTCTGGGTTCCTGATCTTGCCTGGTTCCTGCATTGCTCTACCCTGCCCTGGGCCTAGCCTCTCCACCCATGCTTCTACTTGGGGTAGGCCCCTAACAGTACCATGAAATGAGACAAGACGGTGTTCTTGCTCCCACACTTTTTATTATCTTCATCAACTGGTGTTTTTATTGTGAAGTCAGAAAACCTTAGTTTAGGAGTCTACAGTTAACATCAGAGACAATAATTTAATTTGGCTAGACTACCTGCCGGTTCCGAGATGCACGAAGAATGCATCAAAGAGCTTCTTTTTGCAGACAATTCACCACTATTTGCTCATTCACTTACAAGAGAGGACCACATGCTTGGTAACAGCAGGAAAACAATTTGGATTAAAGATAAATACTAGTAAAATGAAACTTCTCCATGGACCATTTAATAGTCCAAATATAAGTAATTGAAGTCTTGTTGGCAGAGAGCCCCTCCAAGGTGTCAGTAGTTTATATATTTGGAAGGCAGAGTTTTTAGTGGTAGCACACTCCTGATGCAGAGGTTGTATGTCACATCCAAATCATTTGGAGGGTTCTTGAAACGGCTTTCGTAACAGCACGGTATCACTACAGCAACTAACGTGAAATACTGTGCAGCTAATTGCACGTCTGTATTCCATAGAAACAATAAAAAGCTTGCAAGCCTGCAGTTGAGGCATCCATGGAAATTGTGGGGAATTAAGTAACAAGATCACATTCCAGACATGGAGGTAGTGAAAACCTGGCATGCCCAGTGTTCAGCCATTTCAAGCAGCAGCACATCTGAGATACATAGGCCATGTTATCCATATGCCCGAGCATCGATTGCCATAGATTTGTCTTTACAGTGAACCAAAGGGAAATGTGATAGAAGAAATCAAAAAATTGCATTCTATGGAGGTTTTGAAAAAGAAGCAAATAGCAGCGAAAACTGGGAAGAAGTCACTAAAATAGATGCAAATGAAGATTAGTGGTGAATAATTCTCTTCAGGCTGGTAGTTACTAAGCTGCGATAAAACATCTTATTTTACCCAGAGGAAATAACTGTGTGAGTCACTAACCTGACGGGTAGTGCAAGAGCGGGATTGATTCCCAGAAGTTCCTGCACCTGTGGCATCTGACTTCAAAATGGCACCACTTGACCCCTAGCAGTAATCTTGTGGTACAGCCTCTAGGGGTCACACTGCCAAATAAGCAACACTCTGATTAAATTGTAAAATTCATCCTTTGGAATCTGTTGTTAATAGCATCTAATAGTTAAATAAATTATCACACTTGATTTCACTTTATTGTTCTTTCCAAAGCAACACAATGCTTGGGAGCTACTCTATTCAAACTTCCCTTCCCTTCTCCTTTCCAGGTCAAAAACAAACATACACAGACAACACAGATATATATAAAGGTACATATGCAAATACAGAGGGGCTGGAAAGAATTCTATGAGCTGTGCTCTACATACGTTTCCCACTTTTAGCGTGGAAAAGAGAAGACTGAAGAGGGACATGGTAGAGCTCTGCAAGATCATGAGAAGAAAAGAACAAACCACAGGCGATTGTTTACTCTGTCCAAAATTTCTAGGACCGCGAGATAGCCAATGAAGTTATATATTAACAGTTTTAAAACAAACACGACACAATTTCCTTATCAACCTGCTAAACCAGTCCAGATGAGTGGGTTATGCTCCCTTGGCAGCAGGTGAAAGCAGACTTGAGCATCTTTCAGTGTTGTTGCAAAAAGGTACAGCCACTGATTCAGCACTGAGAGAAGTCAGTTGTCCCTCTAGTCTCTGTGCTCACATCTCTTTGACCAGACTTTTCCCCTCCGTAAGGAACTTAGGGAAGAGTTAAAGTGGTGGCTTCAATCCAGCCATCTGATGATCAATATGCCACTAGAAGCCCTGAATTGTGTGGTTCTCACCACTTATACTAGTGTGAAAGGCCGAGGGGGTAACTGTCTGGGCCAGATTTCACCCAGGTTTGGTGATCCTGGTAGCCCCAGACTGGCTGCGCAGACTGTTGTACACAAGTCTAATAGGGTTGTTAATGGGCCCCCTGCTCTGGCTCCCACAGAAGAAGGGCCTTCTTTGTTAAGGGACCTAATAATGGAGGGCCCTGCTAAATTCTTGCTTCCTGCTTGGCCCTTGAACGGTGTATTCTCTCTGAGAGAGGATACACAGGAGTGGTAGTGAATACCCTGCTTAGGGCCCGTAGAGCCTCAGCCTTCTTAACCTATGTGAGGGTTTGGAGGAGCTTTGAGAGATTGTGTTCTTCTCAGGCCCTGTCATCTGAAAAAGCAGATCTAGGTGCCATGTTGTTCTTGCAGGCGGGCTGGGACCAAGGGTTGGCCCTGAACTCCCTTAAGATTCAGGTAATAGCCTTGGTATGCTATGGAGATGTATTCAAGGGGTGTCCTTGGCAAACCACCCTGACATTTCTTGCTTCCTTAGTGGGGTTAAGCAAATTCACCCTCCTGTGTGGCCGCCAATGAAACCTCCCTTTCAAGCTATCCGTAAGGCCTCTTTCAAAAATATGACCCTTAAAGCTGTGCTTTTGGTGGCCATTACCTCCACCAGACAGGGCTCGGAGCTGCAGGCCTTGTCCTGTCATGAACACGTTTGATGGCTTCAGTCGCCTTGTGATCAGTGACACACTTACTACTGCTACTACTACTACTACTATTATTAATCATTTATATAGCGCTACAAGGCATATGCAGCACTGTACAGACACATATGATAAGATGGTCCCTGCTCACCAGAGCTTACAATCTAATCAAGACAGACAGTATAATAGGTGAGAACGAGGGTACTAAAAGGAAGGGTAAGGAGACAGAAGGAGAACAAAGGATTAATATCCAAAAGCATATTGAAAGAGGTGGACCTTTAGCATGAATTTGAAAAGGGGGAGAGATGCAATCTGATGAAAAGATACAGGTAGTTTGTTCCAGGCATAAGGAGCAGCAAAGTGAAAGGATCAAAGTCTGGAGTTGGCAGTGAAAGAGAAGGGCATAGAGAGAAGAAAGCCAGAGGAAGAGCAGAGTTCATAAGGGGGAGGGTGTAGGGACAGGAGAGAGGAAAGGTAGTGAGGGGCAGTGGAGTGATTGCATTTATAGGTCAGAAGGAGAAGTTTGTATTAGATGCGGAAACGGAAGGGAAGCCAATGAAGTGATTTAAGAGGAGGAGTTATGTGAGTATAATGGGACTGGCATAAGATTAGCCACACAGCAGAATTTTGAACAGACTGAAGGGGAGAAAGATGACTCAGAGGGAGACCAGCAAGGAGGAGGTTGCAATAATCTAAGGGAGAGGTGATTAAAGAGTGGATAAGTGTTTTAGTGATGTGTTCAGAAAGGAAAGGGCAAATTGTGTTAATGTTACAGAGATATGTGAGGAGAAGGAGAGGGAGGAGTCGAAGATGACCCCAAGGTAACGGGCTGAGGAAACAGGAAGCAGAAGAATGTTATCAACAGAGATAGAGAAAGGAGGACGTGGGGAAGAGGGTTTAAGGGGAAAAATAAGAGTTTCAGTTTTGGCCATGTTTAATTTTATATGGTGATGAGACATCCAGGCAGCAATGTTAGATAGGCAGACAGATATATAGGCTTGGAGTGAAGGGGAGATATCAGTTGTGGATAGATAGATTTGAGAGTCAGCAGCATAAAAATGATATTGAAAACTATGGGAGGAGATGAGAGCACCAAGGGACTGGGTGTAGAGAGACAAAAGGAGAAGGCCTAGAACAGACCCTTGGGGTACACTGACTGAGAGAGGGATAGCAGTAGAGGAGAGACCACCAGAGCAGAAACTGAAAGAGTGCTGGGAGAGATAAGAAGAGAACCAGGACAGTACAGAGACTCTGAAACCAAGTAAAGACAATGTATTGAGGAGAAGGTAGTGGTTGACAGTGTCAAAAGCAGCAGAAAGGTCCAGAAGAATGAGAACTGAGTAGAGGCCTTTGGATTTAGCCAGGAACAAGTCACTGAAGACTTTGGTAAGGGCCATTTCAGTGGAATGTAAAGGGTGAAAGCCAGATTCTAATGGATCAAGGAGGGCTTGAGAGGAGAGAAATTTAAGGCAACGGTGGAGAACTGCACGTTCAAGAATTTTGGAAATGAAGGGAAGAAGGGAGATGGGTCGATAATTAGAGAGAAAAGTAGGGTCAAGTGAAGGTTTCTTGAAGAGAGGTGTGACCAGAGCATGCTTGAAAACAGCAGGGAAAGTAGTAGAGGAGAACGATAGGTTGAGAATGTGTGTGATGGAAGGGATAACGGAGGAGGAGATGGAATTAAGAAGATGGGAGGGGATAGGATCTGAGGAATAGGTAATAAGTTTAGAGGAGGAAAGAAGATGAGAGGTTTCCTCTTTGGTGATCTTAGAAAAGGAAGAAAGAGTAACAGAGATTGAAGGGAAAAGTTGGTATTGAAGAGGGGGGAAAAGAGGATGAAGCTGATCTTGAGGGGAATTGGAGTGTAATCTTGTGGACTTTATCATGAAAATAGTCAGCTAGGGTTTGGGCAGAAAGTGAAGGAGAAGTCGGAGGCAAAGGTGAGGAGAGAATTGAGAGTAGAGAAGAGACGGCGGGGGTCAGAGGCAAGACATTTAGTTAGATGGACATAGTAGTTTTGCTTGGCGAGAGCTATGGCAGATTGGAAGAAAGCAAGCATGAATTTGAAATGAAGAAAGTCAGAAAGGGAGTGGGATTTCAGCCTAATGCACTCAGCTGAGTGGGCACAAGAGCGAAGATAGTGGGAAGTTGAAGATAGCCAAGGCTGAGTTTTAGTGCACCTCACAGGATGAAGGATAGGAGGAGTAAGAGCATCCAGGGCAGAGGATAGAGCAGTATTATAGGAAACTATAACTTCATCAACCAAGTTAGAAGACAAAGAGGAGGAGAAAGGTGATGAGACTATAGTGGAGAGAGCCAATGGATCAATAGCATGAAGATTCCTAAAAAGGTGGGAGGAAACTGGGCAAGAATGAGGTGCAGAATGAAGAAGAGTGGAGCTAAGCAGGTGATGGTCAGATAAGAGAAGAACTGAGATACAGAAATTAGAGGGCAAACAATTAGAGAAGAAAACAAGATCGAGGCAATGACCATGCTGATGAGTAGGGGCAGAGAGGAAAGCTGGAGGTTAAAAGAGGAAGTAAGGGAAAGGAGTTTGGGAGCATAGGGGTCAGAAGGGTTATTAACATGAATATTAAAGTCACCAAGAATAAGAGAGGGGGGAAGAAGAATCAAGGAAAAAGGAAAGCCAAAGCTGATCTCCTTTCACCTCAGACAGGCTGTTGTTCTGCCCTCTTTTTCGGAGGAGGATCTTTGGTTAGATCTTTCTCTCATCTGCTTGACGAGGAGGGACTTGCTCAGATAACTAGAAGAGACCAACTCCTTTTGTCGTTCTGACCTACTTTTTTTTTTCTTTAAAGTTCTGACAAAAGGGCAAGCAGTGGCCAAGTCTTCAATTTCCCACTGGATCAAAGAATCCATAGGTTTAACGTACCTTTTGACTGGGAAGCGGGTACTGGAGGGAGTCAAAGCTCACTCCACTAGGTTGCAAGCTTCCTCCTGAGCCAAGCCTGCCTTGGTGCCTCTGAAAGACATCTTTAAGGCAGATGTAGTCAATTTGATTTCTGTACAATCCATTGAATGAAGTCCATGTGTACAGTCAGCACTTGTGTTGCTGGAAAAAGGTTTTTGAGATGAATAGATCATTGGTCTTGCAGAATTTTATCAGTCTTTCTCCAGTTTCTTTTCTGTTGCCAAGTCCATATTTTCCAACCACTTTGCCGCCTTCTTTGTTGCCAACTTTGGCATTCCAGTCATCAATGACTATCAGGATATCCTGTTTGCATGTTCTGTCAATTTCGGCTTGTACTTGTTCATAGAACTCATCAACATCTTCCTCTTCTGCAGCTGTTGTTAAGACATATACCTAAATTGTAGTTGTGTTGATGGGCTTTCCTCGTAGATGAATAGAAATTAAGTGTTCACTGACTGCAGTGTATTTCATTACAGTTCTTGCAAGTTTCTTCTTAATTATAAATGCAACACCATTTGTTCTTTGTCTTTCATTTCCAGGATAGTAGACCATGTGCTCTTCAAATGCAAGGTGCCCAAAGCCAGTCCATTTCAGTTCACCGACACCCAGCAGATTGAGTTGTACACATTCCATTTCATTCTTGACCACCTAAAACTTCCCTTGGTGCATGCTTCATATGTTTCATGTCCCAATATGTAAGACATCTTTGCAACTTCTGACTCTTTTCAGGCGCAGCTACATCAGCAGATCCAACCACATCATAAATGCTGGCTTTATTTTGCAAAGTCTTTAGCTCATCCCCAGTAGCCATTTGAGTGCCTTCCAATCTGGTGCTCTCATCTTCCAGCACTATAGTGCAATTTGTTTTGTGACTATCCATTGGGTTTTTGTGGCAAGATACAGAAGTAGATTTCCCAAGTCTTTCTTCTGCACAGTTAATTCCATTGTTGTTGCATTTGTCACAGAAATATGACCATCCCATTCTGCTGCTGCTTAGATGGGTGGTTTCTCTTAGTCTTTGCTAATATTTGCTGAGTTTATCTCTGAGTTTCTCAGTCTGACTAACTGCTTGAGATGTTTTTCATTGGCTTCTGTCAGCGCTGCACCAATGGTTATACCTTGTGATGACATTATTGAAAGATGCTCAAATCTGCCTCCACTTACTGGCAAGGGAGCATAACCCACTTATTTGGACTGATTTAGCAGGATTCAAGGAAGGAAAATTATCAGGTATGACTAAAAATTTCTCTTATTTCTTTAATCAGCTAATAGTTAAACTGTAGAACCAGTTGATGTGAGATTTAGTTACAGCAATTAGACTATCAGGTTGAAGAAGACAGAGCTATTAGAGATCGGATGGGGGTCAGGGTGCTACATATGTACACATATATAGGATGCACTTAGATGAGCTCTAGTTTAGGTTTACAAGGCTTACTGATAGCTCTGAGGCCTCTGAAGCAGGATGCTGGGTTAGATGGCTCATTGGCCTGCCCAAGCTTGGCTGTTCTTATGTTCTAAGGGGCCAATATTCGAAAGGCATTTATACGATTTACAGCCCAGTAAACCATGTAAATGCCTTAAAATAGGATATTCAACGGTACTTACACGGATAATGCCATTGAATATCCTCTTTTAACCCCACTACACGCCCCAATGCTATGCAGTTAGCATTGAAGTGTGTTGGGGGTGTTGGGAACAGAGGCAGTGAATGTCGCTAACATGGCAGCAGTGATATTGCATGCTGCCCGGTTAGCGATCTGCACCAAAAAGATAGGTGAGGAAACCCCTCACCTATCTTTAGGTGCCGGAGTTAACCGGACAACATGCAATATCACTGCTGCCCGGTTAGCTTCGGTGACTTCTGGTGTGTGCGGCGATTCCCGGATACTCAGTGCTGCCACCACGGCATTGAATCTCCAGGTTAGAGGTTGGCGGGGAGGGCTATGCCCTGATGCGGCTCATAGCCCTTCAAAAATGAGCTTAGCTGAATATCAGGCCCTAAGTCCAAAGCACAGATTATTGCCTTTGACTTTTCTTCCCCTGCTTTTGACTTTTCTTCCCCTGCAGTGTTCCTGCAAAGCTGCACCAGAGTCCTCACGACTATCGGCAGCAATGCAGCAAACTCCCTTACAACTTTGTGGGAATACCGTTCCTCTGGTATAGAGGAACCATAGTGTGTAGGTTGCAGAAAACTGATATTCCTCTATAGTTGGGATGACCACAGATTGTGATTGGCTATAGCAGGAAATTTGTAAAGCAGCACCCACTAGCCATTTAACAGTGCTGTATAATCTGGCGCGATAATGCTTCCTGTATGTGATCTTCCAGATTTCAACAGTAGGATTTCGCTGTGAAGAGATGGCTGGGACTCTCCTCCTAGAAGGTATGAGCATTGTGTTCTCATCCAAGGCTGATTCAGGGAGGAGTTAGGTCTTGGAATTGAACCCAGATCATCTGCATAGTCAGGCTGGAACATTGAGGTCACCTTTCTCTTTTTCTAAGATCCTTCCCATTTCTTGTTTTCCATAGAGATTCTTGCTTTTTTATTATTTATTTTTTTAACCATTCCTTCTATTCATTTATATGAACAAATGAAAACAAAAGAACCACATAAAAAAGAGAGAAAATAATTCATACTATATTGAGGCAACGTAGTAGCTAAGGAAATTGGATAACCAAAGACCGACTCTGTCTGCAGGGGCTGAGGGAAGTAACAAGAGACCCATTGAGAAAAGCCAAACCTCTAACAAAATTAATATTAATACACTTCTAATTTTATCCCAAAATCCATGTTAGACTCAAAATGTAAAATTGAATGGTTATGTTACACAGACGAGAAAGCTGAAGGATTTATAAGCATTTATATATCAACTAAATCTAAATTAGATATAATCAAAGTCTTTCTGTTAATGCAGATA
Source organism: Ichthyophis bannanicus (assembly GCA_033557465.1). Classification (NCBI taxonomy): domain Eukaryota; kingdom Metazoa; phylum Chordata; class Amphibia; order Gymnophiona; family Ichthyophiidae; genus Ichthyophis; species Ichthyophis bannanicus. Next base: position 382,421,022 of record CM066034.1, read on the forward strand.
GAAATGGCCAGGCATGTTGGCACACCTGCAATTAATTAAAGCTAGAAATGCAAAAATTGGATCTGATTAAGATAGCCATATGTGCGGTATTCCTTAAACTATTTCCCTCTCCCATATTGTCACTCGCCTAATTAGTTAAAGATGAAATTATTTTTAAATTGAAGCCAAATTCAGCAATGAGTCACTTCCTGCATCTCAGTATTTTGATTTTCTGCTGGTTTTGTCTTCAGCCAGGAGACCTTGGGGCGATTGTGCCTAATGACTTCAAGGTAGTGAAAGAGTGTGATGGGGTGGGGGGGGGGGGGGTAGAGCCAGAGGGATGTTAGGGTTTATAGGGGGGGAGGCTTATCAGTATAAAAGAAATGTGATGAACCTCTGTACAGTGTGATGACATCTCACTTGGGGTATTGTGTTCAGTTTGATAGGTTATGGCCCTCATTCTTGATCGCAGGTTGCAAGGACGTACAGCCCCGCAATCCACCTAGATCCTATTCCCCCACCGGCTCTCCCTATACGTCCTGTGCCGGCGGGAGGGGGCAAAGCGGGGGCGGGCCACCAGGCAGCATGTACAGGGCCGATTCAAGTCATGGCCCTGTATGTGCTGCTGGGCCTGCTGGAACGTGCTGCTTATACTACCTCAGAGATGGTATAAGCAGCACAAGTTGGCAGATAGGGGCAGATGAGCCACCCCTGGGTCCGGGGTTGGGTGCAGGGGGGTCCCCGCCACCCAGTCCAGACCACAGGAGGCCAGCCATTGGTCGGGTGGCAAGGTTTTGGGGGGCTGGAACCACAGATGCCGGGGGAGCCTGCAGGAAGGATGTCTGCACAGGTGGAGGGGGCAGGCCGGGTTATCCTTGGACATGATTCTGGCTCCCGCGGGATGGAGCCATTAGGACCAGAATTGGGTCCTTATGGCTCCATCTTCAGTGGGATGTCCGGACTACCCAGATGTCCCCCTCCCGGAATGGGGCTCTATATCTCTGAAAGGCTATAGACAGAGTGGAGGCAGTTCAGAAAAGGACTATCAAAATGATAGTGTCTCTACCAAAATCCCCATGAACAAGACTTAATAACCTAACTATGTACAGTAGTATATGATGACAGATAAAGACCATCGTGGTCCATCTAGTCTGTCCAGCAATGTGGCAAGAGTAGGTGCACCTGCTGCTCCGTGCAGATCACCTCTCATGCCTTCGTTTAGGGGTGTACCCACCGCTCCGTGCAGGTCACCTCTATTTATTGAGATAGCTGAGACAGTTAAGGTTATTTTGATTTTATCCTGTAGCTAAATTTTGCCCATTGAAGAAGTTTTCCTTTTTTATTCTTTTCATTCTAATGGAAAGAAATTATACATGACGGATTGAAAATGTTTGTCTGTCTGGAGGCAAAATAACTCTGAAAATTTTTAACAGAATGGAACCAAATTTGATATGGAGGAAAACCAGCGAAAAAATATATTGAGTTTGAAAGTGGGTCAGATTGGACAGAGGCTTCTAGAGAATGAAAGACAAAAAAAAAAAAATTGGCCCACTGCATTTATACGGGAGAAATAATTTGAATATTGGCAGCACAAAAAAAGTGATACAATGAAACACAGCAATTAGAGAATTGCTCCTTGCAAACTCCTCCTCCCCCTTCTTTGCTCTCCTTGATGATACAACATGTGCCTTTGAGTCAATGCTGATTCCTGGCAACACAGCAGCTCCTGGATTTTCTTGGTAGTGTGACTGGAAGTAGATTGCCAGGCCTTTCTTCCAAGGTCAATGGAGAGTTAAGTGACTTGCCCAAGGTCACAAGGAATGTTAGTGGAAATCAAACCCTGCGTTTCTTAGTTACCATACCAGTGCTCTAACCACTAGGCTACTCCTCCACTCCAAAACATGCATAGATGCAGAAAGATTGGAAATAATTTTATGAGGCATGCTTTCCCCATCACACACCACTACCCCATCTGAAGCCACACCTTTATCTTTGCTGGACAGGCTTCTAATGATTCAGATTTGTATTTCATTTTCTTAGTTGTAAATTCTATTGTGAAACCTAGTTACTGAACTGTGTAGTTTGCTACTTGTTGCTATGTGTTCTGCCAAAGAATGAGAGAGAAGCATGGTGATACCTGTTGATGTGGGACAGATGTATTCCATGGTTAAACTGTAAAATCCATCCTTTGAAATCTGTTGACAGTGATATCTAAAGGCTTGCTATACTATTACACTAATTTTCATTTCCTTATTATACTGCTAGAACAGACTAGATGTATGGGATATTCTTCCTTGCCAGCAGGTGGAGGCAGACTTGAGCAATTTTCAGTAATGCAGCACTGAGAGAAGCCAATATTTGTCTGGCTCTAGCAGGTGGTAAGATGTTTTGATTGGTGCAGCAGTGCAGATAGGCCTGTCTCCTCTGGCCCATACCATGGTGATGTGGCCTGTGTAACTGAGACCTGCAGGCCCAGTGTTGCTTTGAGCTCATGTATGCCCCCATCTCCTTGAGCTGGTAGTTGTCCAGGGTCCAGTGCTGTTTCCCACAGGTTCCAGCATTAGTGGGATGGAGAGGAAGACTGGGCCCCAGGGGGAGAGGGTAGTTGTGCCCAGGCCCTCCTTCCCTCTTGCTCTTCTTGATCTGTATGCTTTTTTGTCTTTGTCTTTTTTCTGATTTTGGTTTTTTTCCTCCTATTGATTTCAGTGGGCTGCATCTGGTTGTTTTGCTGCTTGAAATAAAACAGCTCCAAATTTAAAAAAAATACAGCTTTGCTTTGCTGGGCAGCTGGGCCTCTCGTGCTACATGTGCGTCTGGGGTTTTCCTGTTTTTGTTTCCCTATTCAGGTGCTGGGATTCCCTACGTCTTTGACTTCTTTATTCAGCAGGGTTTTTTCACAGTCCTTTTTCTTCCTTTGCTGCTGCAGTGTTCAGCTACATGGCCCAATATAACCAGCATCTTTTTTTGTATGGTTGTTTCTTTTTGCCCCATTTTGTGGCGGGAATGCCCAGGGCGCCTTTTTCAGCATTTTGGAACATCCCTCCCCCCCCCCCCCCCCGAGGGTGCCCAGGGCCTGATGCTGTTTCTGTGGCCCCTGCTGGCTTCTGTTTTTTTCCTACCAATGGACATTATGGCCATTTCAGATGGCCCTAGCCTCAAGCCCATTGGCCTCTGGGGCTCCCCTGTTTTCAATCACTTTGAGCTACAGTTCCTGAAACAGCTCACAAGCTGTTTTCAGTCTCTTGTAGCTGTCTGGTAGCTTCCTTCATGGTGGTCTGAGGTCCAGATATCCCCTGTGGGAGACCTAGGGCCCTCAAGTTTCTTTGTCACAGGCATTAAGTAGGTAAAGTGCTTGCTTTGCCCTTGTGCTTGTCCTTTCTTCCGGGAGCCAGCCTTATCCTCTATGGAGGTTGGTTGCGAGGCTCAAGAGAAATCCTTTTCTTCAGAAGGTAAGTCTGAGGAGGACAAGCTGATCCCTGGATGGGAGGCTGTGATCTCTGTGATCCGCCTGTTTCTTAGACAGGTCTTTTTGATGCCCTTTGAGGATGCTATGGTGGCTCTGCTTATAATTGAGCCTGCTCTTGGGCGAGGTTAGCAGGCAAGCCTCCCTTTTTCTGTAGGGTATCCGGCCTCCTGCTACATTTATTCCTCTACCTTATTCTCTGCATCAGCACGTAGGCCAGGAAGAAACCCCTCAATTTAGGCCCTAGGGGTCCTAGGGTCCTTTCTCAGCTGTACCCTCAGCCGCAAGATGAGTTGGATCAGCCTAGGGAGCCTTGTTCATGGCTGTGACAAAGTACATGACCATCCCTGTGGAGGGAGATGCTATGCTCAAGGAGTCTCATGTTTGGAGGGATGATGTCTTCCCTGAAAATGTCTTTGCAGCTGCCGCCTTAGGCTCTCAAGCAGTGCTGTGTGCAAGCTTGGTGAGAAACCCTCTTATGAATCATCCAGCTGCTGCTGGATGGCCTGGAGGCTATAAGGTTTGGAAGTGGACCACCTAGGAGGATGGTGCCCTTTAAGACTTGGTCAGAATCTCTTCCAAGTCCATGACAAAGATGGTGGTCCCCAGACGATGGCTCTGGCTCTGCTCTTGGTTGGTGGATGCTGCTTCCAAGTGATGGCTGAGCAAACTCCCCGTAAGGGACAGTTACTCTTTGAGTTGGGCTTAATGAAAAGGTGAAAATCTTTGGTGCGGCTTGCCCACGGAGACTCCTGACCTAGAGGTGCCAGGAGTACTTCTTGTAGGGCCATATGTGGAGCATGGAGATATCCTTTGGGTCTCAGTCCAAGAAAGGGCAGTCCTTTTGAATCTTCAGCATGCTCAAGTCTCTACCATGACTCCTTTGGGAGCCAGTCCTTTCCCTTAATGGGTTCTGGTGGTCCCTTCTGAGGTGCAGCCAGTTACAATGTGGCTTCTATGATTTCTCTCTGAGGGGGACCCATATCACATCAGAGCAGTGGGTCCTTGGAGTCCTTGGTCAAGATTTATTTATTTAGACAGTTTTGTATACCACCTTATCCTTCAATCAAAGTGGTCACAACACAATTGAGGGATACATTTAACATGAGGGGATATGAGACACATACACTAATGCTTACAGGGAACATGAGCAATGGAGGGTTAAGTGGCTTGCCCAAGACCACAAGGAGCAACTAGAAACCCCAGTCCTTCTGGCCCAAGGTTGCTGTCCTCTAGTGGGATTTGAACCCCAGACCTTCTGGCCTGAGGTAACTTGTCCCAACCACTAGGCCACACTCCTCCCAAGATTGGAGGTATAATAGCTCTTCCTTCAAGATACCTGTCTTCTAACCCTAAGGTCACTGCTTCAGGCTAGCCTGGGAAATAAAATGCATAATATTGCATGAATTATGGCAGTGCCTCTATGGGACATCTTTGTGGATCCTCCCTGCAGCTCCCCACTCATGCAGGTGCCATTCAGAGAAATGCCTTAGAGTCTCCTATAATTGCAGGCTTATCCTCTGCAGAGCAGAGCCAGGGATGTTCTTCCATGTACATAGTTGTGCCATGAAGGGAGGTTTCTTCTGGCGTAACCTGGATGTAAAGGTAGTATAGTCCAACTCAGAATCCCTCTTTTTGAGGAGCATTTGATTACATATGAGGACCATCTGTCATTGATTTGGTCAGGCAGGGGGAGACCTCACCTTCCTAGACCTCGCCAAGGCTTATTTTCTCATTCCCAAGTGGGGACTGCTTCAGTGATTTCTCTGCCTCTGTGTTTTGGGCTATCTTTTCCAGTTCCAGCCCTGCCCATTGGGCTAGCCAGGCTCCCATTACCTGTTCCAAGGTAGTGATGGTGGTAGCATTGGCATTTCTGTGCAAGCACAGAATCCGGGTTTATGCACAACTGGATGTCTGCTGATTTGGTAGGATTCTCTGAAGAAGTCCAGACACAACAGAGACCTGGTGATTTACTGGCTGGAAAGACAGGAGTTGGTGATCAACTATTCCAAGGGCAGCTTGCTTCTGTTCCAGGACATGGAGTATCTGGGAGTGCAGGTCCATTCTCTCCTTGGTTGAGTTTTTGTACTCGTCAGTTCCATGGGCCTGGCACTACTTCCTGTTCTGTGGATCCATTGCATTGACCTTGGAGCCATTTCCTTGGACCAGTACGCTCATGTGCCTGCTGCAGAAGTGCCTGCTAATGCAATGGTCTCCATATTCCCCATTGTTTCACCATACCCTTTCTGTCCCCTGGGAGATCAAGGAGCAGGTAAGGTGGTGGTTACAGTCCTGCCACATGATGTCTGGGATGCTGTTGGAAGCACCAGTTTGGGTGCTTGTTACCTTGGATACCAGCCTGAGGGACTGGAGTGCGCACTGCCTGGGCCAGTTGGCCCAGGCATTCTGGTCTATTCAGGAGGTCTGGGTGATCATCTGCCTGAAGGCGAGAGAAATCCACTTTGCTCTGAAGAGGTCCAGGCCTCTCCTAGTGGGCAAAGTGTCTCGTTATTCACAGATAATGCCATGGCAGTTACGTATGTTAACAAAGTGGCAAAATTCTCAGGGCTGGAGTGGCTCTCAAAGTTGCAGAGCTGTATTGTTGGATGTAGGAGCCCTGTCCACAGTACAAGTTGCAGATGTAGACAATATGTAGGCCAGGTTCCTGAGTTGGAACTCTGTGGATCTGAGCCAGTGGGAGCTGAGCCCTTGCACATGCAACCTCATAATGCAGAGATAGGGCCTTCCAGTGTTTAACTTGATGGCCGCTCAGGAAAATGTCAATCTGGGAAACATTTTCAGCTACAGGAAGTATTCATGGTAGGCTTCGATGCGCTACTTCAGTGGTGGGCTCAGGAGGGAATGCTTTGTCTCCCTCCCTGGCCCCTGACAATCCATCTTCAGTGTAGGATTCGGACCCATTTGGGCCTGGTAATCCTAGTGGTCCCAGACTGGCCTCACAGACTGCAGTGCATGGATCTCTTGATCATGTTGATAGGGCCCTCCTCTCTTGCTACCTCAAGACAAGAGCCTCTTTGTTTTGGAGGATCCTGGTTTCTTCTCATTTATGGTGTGGCTTTTGAGAGGCATAGGTTCTCCAGTACGGGCTACTCTGGAGCAATGTTAGACATGCTACTTAAGGTCTGAATGGACCTCTATGTCCTTAACTTAGGTGTTGGTCTGGAGAGTGTACGAGAGATGGTGCTCCTCTCGATCCATGATGGCCAGGAAGGCAGGCATTGTCTCTAATTTGTCTCTCTTGCAGTCTGGCCTGGACCAGGACTTGGCCCTGAACTCTCAAGGTTCAGATGATGGCCCTAATGTGCTACAGGGCTCACGTCCAAGGGATTTCATTGGCAGTGCTCCCTGATGTCTCCTGCTTTCTCAAGGGAGTGAAGCAGTTCTGTCCACGTGTGTCCAGTTTGCTTCAGTGGGATCTCTCTCTGGTGTTGATGGCACTGAAAGGGCCTCCCTTTTGCGCCCATTCAGAAGGCCTCCCTCAAGGATTTGTCCCTTAAGATGATTTTCCTGGTCTCTATTGTGTCTACCAGGTGGGTGTCTGAGCTGCAGGCCTTCTCCTTCAGGAAGCCTTTTGTGTTCATATTGACAGCTTCTGTCCCCTTACAGACCATAATGTCCTTTCTCCCAAAGGTTTTGTTCTCCTTTCTTCTTGACCAGACTGTCATTCTGCTTTCCTTCTCTTACTGCATCTGATGGATGTTGATCTGATTCCTTGAAATTGCTTATTCAATCTTATGGTTAGGTCATCTTTTTGTCTTCCTCAAATTCAGGCTGAAAACTCACCTCTTCGCTTCTGCTTTTGGATCTTGACTCACCTGATCTCCTTTGTGTTTCTTTACCATTCCCCCTAGATGTATCCCATGTCTACAGCTACTGTGTTGTCTATCTTGATTAGATTGTAAGCTCTGATGAGAAGGGACTGTCTTTTACATGGGTCTGTGCAGTGCCGCGTACATCTTGTAGCGCTATACAAATGTTCAGTAGTAGTAGTAGTAGTAGATGGCACCATTGGCAGGGTAGTCCTGTTCAGAGCATCATCTTCCTCACACCCTAGGTTCTGACTGCTTGGATACATCCCATATGCCTGGACTGATCCAGCGGGATGATAAGGAAGGAGAAATTTTGCATACCTGATAATTTTTTTTCCATGAATCCTGCTAGACCAGTCTAGGACCCATCCTAAAAGATTTCTCTTACAGGTTTGGGAGCCCTGCTGCCTCTTGATTACCTTGTTGGTCTCAGTGTCTGATGCAGAGTTATCTATGGTAAGAAAGCAAAATATTTGCTACAAATATTTATTGCAATTTATGGATAACACTGGTAGTCTTTTCTGGGTCTTTTTTTAGTTCTTTGGTCTTGCTTAGTGCTTGGGAAGTTTCATACTGATTTTTCTCAGTACTGCACTAGTAGATATACCAAGTGATCTCACTGAATGTTGCTCAAGTCTGCCTCCACCTGCTGGCAAGGGAGCATAACCCATATGCTGGCAAGGGAGCATAACCCATATATCCACATAGAAGAGGAGGTGGAGCCCTAATCATCGCAAAGAACAGCCTAAAGATGAAAACCAAACTCACAAAGAACACAACCCACTGCAACACGATCATCATTGAAAATGCAGACCTAGCCATATGCCTCTCCTACAGAGCACCAAACTCCCCCTCAGAAGAAACATCTGCAATCCTAGAGGCAATATGCTCAGTCAACAACCTTCACAAACAACTCATAGTACTCGGAGACTTCAACCTAAGATCTACCAGCAGAGGTGAAGCAGAAGCCTTCCTGAATGCCATGGACTCCCTCCAGTTCACCAAAATGATCAACGCACCAACACACAGACTGTCAGACGGCTGCCTGGGTGAGAATCTTCACAGTCTTGGCAAGTGCATATATCTATATGATTTGCAAGGGATTGTGGGCAATGCAGTTCATTCACACCAGACACAGCTGCTGACAATAATTTAGTTGTGCTCAAGTGTAAAGCCAATAAGATATTTATTTATGGGGTTATTTCTCCCAACACAGATATGCTTGGTAGCACATAAATCAGGTTACTTGCTTTCAGTGTTGAACTTGAAAAAAAACAAAATGAGGAAAACAACATTTAAACTTGTCAGGCAAGCAAAGCAAAAGAAATAAGACCTGGTTGGTACGAACTGGTCTTTTCTGTAGGCTTAGCTAATATTCTCTTAGCATGTATCAAACAACAAAACAAAAGCCACAAAGAAAGAAAAAAAAAACTGTTCTTCTCAGGTTAACTTCTTGTATCTTCCCACATAGATTCAGAAGTGATTCTGTCAGAGCCCACAAGCAATTAGGTAAGGCTCAATTGCTAGCAGTTATCCAGCTGAAACCCCTTAGCTGGCTTACTTTCTACTGCGTGGCTAGAAATCCTACACAGGAGCTTTTCTGAGTAGATTAAAGAGCAAGTTTGTATTTCTTTGTGATGGTATAAAGTACAGCAACCATCACAAAGAAATACAAACTTGTTCTTTAATCTACTCAGAAAAGCTCAATACAAACTTGTTCTTTAATCTACTCAGAAAAGCTCCTGTGTAGGATTTCTAGCCACGCAGTAGAAAGCAAGCCAGCTAAGGGGTTTCAGCTGGATAACTGCTAGCAATTGAGCCTTACCTAATTGCTTGTGGGCTCTGACAGAATCACTTTTGAATCTATGTGGGAAGATACAAGAAGTTAACCTGAGAAGAACAGTTTTTTTTTCTTTCTTTCTTTCTTTAAACAGAAAATCACCAAAGGAGTTTAGACAGAGAGCAGTCCATGTAAACAGATTCTTCATCTGCTATCACCCCCTCTTCTTCAACAAGCATGGGTTCAATATCATGGATTGGCACAGATGAATCTCCCAATGGAGCACTTTCAGGAGAATACTTGTTTCCCTGCTGTCTTTCAAGGTTATAGCTAGGGCATAGATCAGTGTTCATACCTGAGCTTCCATTGCTGTTAGAGTTCCTCTCTATATAGCCTGGCCAGTATGTAGTCCAGTTCTTATGTCCAGCCTTCCAATCCAGATCCCTGGACACTGGATCTCTCTTCACATACCTTCTGGCACGGGTCTTAGGGTCCCTTCCACGTGCAGCCGTCTCCCTCACAGGTAGCGTCTGGAGATTCCTAGCTCTGCGGCACCATTCCTCTGGCTTTCCCCAGTCCAATGGTGTATGCTGGCCCTTGGAATGCCTCCCAGTATACGTACTGCTCTGGACTCTTCTAGACCTCTCAAAGGCTTTTCTCCTCTTTCTTCCAAAGGGTTTCTTTCCCTCTCTGTCCGTCCGGTTTGGCTTCTGCTTCTGATAATCCTTCAGATGAAACTGATGATCAAGCTCAAGCTGATTCTCTGTAGAATAAACTCTACCTTTATTCTGCTTAGATGAGTGCTCCTCCCTAACACAGCGCAGCTGTGCTGAATCAGGCCCTGCCCTTTGAGATGAGTGCTTAGGGATTACCTCATAGCCCTCCTGATTGAACACACGTTTCCCCACTTCAGCTCCTCTAATGGCTGCTGGAAACCTGGTGCATTCTGGGACTGGTAGTCTTTTATGGGAAAATTCTGTTTTCTTATTTCTACCAGAACTGACAGGTTGCTTGTTCAGAGTCACTTCATCTTTTCTATAGCTCCTTCCTGAGCTATGATAAGCTTCCTTATCACAAGACTCGGGCACTCCCCCAACCTCATCTTCACCCCAAACAACCTAAAGGACAAAAACATCATCACAGGACCCCACATCACTCCAGTACCCTGGTCAGACCACTACCTAATACAGATCCAACTACAAGTAAAAACCACAAGGGAACCAAACGAGAACCCACCACCAACCAGAAGATTTAAATCTTTCAACAAGGAACAATTCACGAAAGACACGCTACCCTTCCTCATCTCCAAGACGACAGACATTGAAGAGCAAATCTCCGAATGGAACGACATCATATCTTCAGCTGCCAAACCTCCCCAACACAAAACACGCAAGGCAGGAGCCACAAAACCCAACCACACACCATGGTACTCCAACGAAATATGCACAGCAAAAAGAGAACTGAGACAACTGGAACGACGATGGAGACGCAACAAATCAACCCACCTACAAAAGCAATTCCAGGCAAAACAAAACAGCTACAACAACCTCATCAACAACCAGAAAAAGTAATACCACACAAACCTCATCCTACAATCCACCAACAAACCCCGTGAACTCTACGAGGTAGTAAAGAAACTCACCAAGGAACCCTTTAACAGAAATGACCAACAAATAGATCCACAGACCTACGCAGACCACCTTACCAACAAATTCACCGCACCACCCAAAAGCAGCAACAAGACCACTATAAACGAGACCTCCTCAATAGAACAGAGCTGGGGCTCTTTCAACATCCCATCAAAGGAACAGCTAGCGAAGATCATCACCGACCTCAACACCAGCACCGCCCCCACCGACCCCTGCCCAGTATCATGGATCAAAGCATCAAAGGTAGAACTGACCCAAAAAATACGGAAGATCTTACAAAACTCCTTCACAGAAGGAATAATGCCAAATGCTTTAAAACTAGCAATGGTACGCCCCATCCCAAAGAAAACCACCCTACCGAAAACAGACCCTGCAGCCTACAGACCCATCTCAAGCTTCCCTTTCCTGGCTAAAATCATAGAGAAAGTAGTCCAGCAACAACTACAACAACATCTCGACATACACCACCCCCTCGACCTAAACCAACACGGATTCAGACCCAATCACGGGGTGGAAACTCTACTGACACAACTGTTCGACAGCCTGTTAAGAACAATTGACAACACCAGAATGGGCGTACTCATGATATTCCTGGACATTTCCGCAGCATTCGACACCGTATGCCACTCAACGCTACTAACAAGACTTGAAGAGGTGGGCCTACATGACACCACCCTGAGATGGTTTACATCCTACCTGGAGAACAGACAGCTCCAGGTCAGATGTGGATCAAAGACCTCTCAACCAATCAACGTCACACAGGGAGTCCCACAAGGCTCATCCCTCTCTGCCCTGCTTTTCAACCTTTACATACAGCCCATCAGCACAATCATCAGGAGCTTCAATATTCAATACACCATATATGCTGACAATATAATGATATTCACACCAATCAACCTAACTAAACCGGACTACAACAACATAGCCAACTGCTTCAAAGAAATGTCAACCTGGCTGCAAAAAAACAACCTAGCAATAAACTATAACAAAACCGAAGCACTGATCATAACAAGAGACCAAGCTTTCACACCCACGCCCTCCATCAACCTGAACAATGCCATCATACCAATAAGACAAGAGATAAAATACCTGGGAATAACACTTGACAGGGAGCTCAACCTACAATCCCACATTGCGAAGACCACCAGGAGCGCCTACGTCAAGATGAGGACAATCAGATGACTCAAACCCATCCTTGCTCCCGAGCATTTTCGAACAGTATGCCAAGCCATCATCACACCCACACTAGACTATTGCAACCACATCTACCTAGGACTACCAAAGAAATCAACCCAACCACTTCAACTAGCACAAAACACAGCCGCACGACTCATAACAGACAGCACAACCCACGAACACATCACCCCCATACTGTACCACCTTCACTGGCTCCCAATCAGCTCACGAGTCCGCTACAAAGTTCTCCTAACCACTTTCAAAATAATAAATAACCTATCTGCAGACAGCCTACAACAATTCATAACAACTGACAACAGCAAAAGACCAAGAAGAAAGGGAACATCGAACAACATCAGAACCCCAAAGGACTTCACCAGAACAAACCAATCCACATCAAAACGAGCTTTCACCCTAGCAGCCCCCGCCATGTGGAACTCTCTCCCCGACCACCTCAGAGCAACAAACAACACCAAAGAATTCAGAAAGCTGCTTAAAACTGAACTATTCACAGGCTACTTCAAGGACCTCACAGAATGACTCCTAAGATAGCAAAGCCATCCATGTAAATATGTATCTGTAAATATGTATCTTAAGCGCACGCTGTATATAGCTCACATCAAAATCATCCACACGCACTCACGCAGCACACTGTAACAATTCTCACACTGCATGCTAATGACAACTCACCCTTCATTGATTGTTTGCTGTGCCAACCGCTTTGATTTCATGATAAAGTCCGTTTAAATAAATAAATACCAAGTCCGTTTAAATAAATAAAAAAAAAAAAAATATGTCTGGAATTCAAGGAAAAAATATCAAGTATGTAAAATTTCTCCTTAATTATTATTTGCAAACCAGCACAATGTTTTAGTATTTATATTCTGCTCCATTCAGATCATTATACCTCTCTTCCCCCCCCGCCAACCCAATTATAGGCATATGGCATATAGAGACAACAGAGACACACACGCAAATATGCAGAGGGATGGAAAGAATTCTCTAAACTAGTGGTTCTTAACCCAGTGAATGTATCAAGAGATAGGAGGCAGTGTACTATTGTAGAGTGGGAACTGGTTAAAAGATAGAAAACAGAGAGTAGGGCTAAATGTCCAATTTTCTCAATGGAGAAAGGTGAATAGTGGAGTACCCAAGGGATCTGGGATGGGCCCGCTGCTTTTTAACATATTCATAAATGACCTGGAAATAGGAATAACGACTAAAGTGATCAGATTTGCAGATGACACAAAAATTATTCAAAGTTGTTAAATTGTAAAAGGATTGTGAAAAATTGCACGAGGACCTTGATAAATTGGGAGACTGGATGTCCAAATGGCAGATGAAATTTAATGTGGACAAGTGCAAAGTTAAGCATTTAGGGAAGAACAACCCAAAATGGTAGTTACACGATGCAAGGTCCCACATTAGGAATTGCCACTCAGGAAAAGATTTAGGTGTCATTGTGGATAAAATCTTGAAACCTGCTCAGTGTTCAGTGGCGGCCAAGAAAGCAAATAAAATGCTAGGAATCATAAGGAATGGAGAATAAAACCACAGATATTGTAATACCTCTGTATTGCTCCATGGTGCAACCACACCTTGAATATTGTGTGCAGTTCTGTTTGCTATATATAAAAATGTATATAGCGGAATTAGAAAAAGTACAGAGAAGAACGACCACAATGATAGAGGGGATAGAAGGATATACCCCTATGAGGAAAGACTTAAAAAGTTAGGGCTCTTGACCTTGAAAAAAAAATAGCTGAGGGGAGATATGATAGAGGCCTATAACATAATGAGTGGAGTGGAATGGGTAAACAGAGATTGGTTATCTACTTCTTCAAAAAATAGAAAGACAGAGGGATGTGTAATGAAGCTCCATTTAACACTAATTGGAAAAAGTATTTTTTCACTCAACATATAATCAAATTCTGGAATTTTTGCCAGAGGATGTAGTAAAAGCTGATAGTGTAGCTGGATTTAAAAGAGGTTTGGACAAGATCCAATTTAATAATGGTTTATGGACTTTTCCTCTAAAATCCTGGAGGAAAAGTCCATAAACCATTATGAAATTGGACTGTGAAATCTCCTGCTTGCCCCTGGGATAAGAGCATGAAATCTGTGGACATTTTGGGGAACTTGACAGGTAATTGTGACCTGGAAACAGGATACTAGGCTTGATGAACCTTTGTTCTGTCCCAGTATGGCAATTCTTATTTTCTTATAACTATCCCAGTGGAGGAAGGTGTGGCACTCAAGGGGTCTCATGATAGGAGGGTAGAAGCCTTTGCAGCTACCTCCTTAAACCTTCAAGCTGCACTTTATGGAGGTCTGGTGTCATAAGCCCTCCTATGCTGGATCCAGCAACCTCTGGACAGTCCGGAGGCTGTGAGGTTGGAGTCATGGACTGCCTATATGGCTGTTGCCATCTAGGACTCGATCAGAATTTCTTCTTCCTTGAAACAATTTGGCAGGCAATTGCCGAGTCAGGCCAGGCTGTGGCTGTGAATCTAGATGTTCTATCTGGCAAACTTTCTTTGCTTGAGAATCGATTTGTGAAGATGGACGAAGAAGTACAGGAGTTAAAGTTGCAAGTTCCTATTCTCGAAGAACGGATTAGTAAGATTTCTGGGATGGAGGAGCTGTTGGTGAAAGATAACATCCTTCTATGCAGTAAAGTTGTCTTTAGAAAATGTCATTGGACAAGCTAATTTAAGGATAATTAATGCCTTAAGGGTACCTCTGACCCCCCCAGGAGGTATTTGACTAAGATATTGAAGGTATCTCCTGATGCAATTCTACCTATTTCTAAAATATATTATCTTCCCTTTGGTAAAGTTCGATAGGAACAGTCTCAGGGCCAGGCAGTGGCAATGGATGTTTTTTTGGATATTTCAGCAGTGTTGGAAGCATCTGACTCTGAGATAGTGATTTCTACAACTTTGATGGTAACTTTTGCATTACCTTCAGTTGGGACTGGCATATTCAAAAATGTTTCCGACATATGGATGATCTATTTTTGAATTATAAAATTAGGATGTACCCAGATGTTTCAAGGGAAACCCAGAAAAGGAGGACAGAGTTCCTTCTTTTGAGACCTGGGGTTCTTCAGCTTCGTGCCCTGTTTTTCCTGAAAGTTCCCAGTAAATGTGTTATAAAATACCAGTCTACTAGATATATATTTACTGATCTTTCTCATTTAGTCTCTTTTGTGTCAGCCCAATGTATTTTGGCTAGCTCTGTTAATGATGTCAACTTTATATTTCTGCTGTCCACAGTTCTCATTTCCTTTTTTGATTTATTTAATTGTTTTTTCTTGAAGTCTAGGAGTGGATTGCCTCCAATTTTGTGGGCTAGTATCCTAGCTGGAGTTTAAATTAGTATTTTCTTTCATGAATTATTGTTTTGTATGTTTTTCATTCCATGAGTAGGGACTTTTCTGTGCACATATGTTTACTTGATTGTTATTGTAAAACTCCTTAAAGGGGGAGGGGGAGAATTTCTTCTTAGTCCAGGTTAGTGGTGGTAGTAGCTAGACAGTTGCTCTAGCTTCACGATTGGTCAGTGTTGCCTCCAAGCTGCAGCTAGACCAGGGGTCTCAAACTCAAATTGCTTTGAGGGCCAAATGAGGACTTGTAGAGTAACCCGGGGGCCGCACAAGACGCAGGCCTCATTTGCATAAGGGCATCATTTGCATAAGGGCACATTTGCATAAATATTTGCATAATGTTACCATACACTAACTTTTAGTAAACATGCCTCTTAATGAGTGTATGGATAAAGAAAGACTAAAAGATTTCTACATTACTATAAACCAGTGCCAACCACCAGGCACATTAGGAACTACTAGAAACACTGCTCATTTAGAACCCATAGCAAACCTGCCGTGTCCTAACAGCACTACCAGGACTCACAAAGCACCATACCCTAACTATCAAAAGGCAACACTGCAAATATTAAATCAACACATTTCAGAGAATAACAATACATGACCTACTCGGGAAAGAGAACAAGTGGCAATGTCAAATAGGAATTACATAAACAGAATACCTCAGCTCAGTTACACATGCAGAACATACACCATCACCAAACAAGGAATCACAATTTAGAAACAGGAAGACAATTAAACTGGGAACCCCAAAAGCCAAACTTAGAATGTACAACACTGTAGAAATAAAACTATACATTGATTTCCTCTTGTATTAAATAAAGTGCAGACGTTAAAGATGCACATTTCCAAGAGCTGACATATTTCAGTTAATAAATTCAAAATAAAGAGATATTTTTCTACCTTTTGTGCATTTTTTTTTCAGTTGCAATTGTTCCAGCCACTTTCTTCTGGTTTCTTCGTGTCTTCTGCTAACTCTCCATCGTCTGCTGTCCATTTGTCCTTTCTTCTTTCCTAGTTTTTTTCCATTCTCTCTACATCTGCTTTAACATACTAATCATTCTCCTTTTGCTCTTTCCTCATTCCTATTTCATCCACTCAAATTTTACCCCTCCATCCTCAATCCCCACTTACTCTCCCAATACCCGGCCAATTGTAGATTTTTCTTCCCTCCCACACTAAATATATTTCCCCTCTCCATTTCACTCTCCCAGCCTCATCCCATTCTAATCGTCCCCCAACATCAACTCCCTTCTAGCTCCTGCCCCACCCAGCATCCGCTCCCTTCTAGTCCCCGCATCATCAGCCCATTTCCAGTCCTAGCTCCCTCCCCTCCCAGCCCATTTCCTTTCCAAGCCCCCTTCCACTCAGCCCATTACCATTCCAAGACCCTGTCCCCATCAGCTATTTGCAGTTCAAGCTCCCCCTTCTACTCGGCCCATTTCCAGTCATAGCACCCCCCCAGTCCATTACCAGTTCTAGCCCCCCCCCCATAGCCCATTATCGGTCCTAAGCCCCCCAACAGCCCACTTCCAGGCCTAACCCTTCCATCGCCCCATCTTCATTCTTAGCCCCCCCATAACACCATTTTCAGTCTTAGCCCCCCAATCAGACCACCTCCAGTCCTAACCCCCATCACCCCATTTCCAGTCCTACCCCCCCCCAGCAGCCCACATCAAGTCCTGCTCCCCCCCCCCCAGCAGCCCACATCAAGTCCTGCTCCCCCCCCCCCAGCAGCCCACATCAAGTCCTGCTCCCCCCCCAGCAGCCCACATCAAGTCCTGCTCCCCCCCCAGCAACCCACATCAAGTCCTGCTCCCCCCCCCAGCAGCCCACATCAAGTCCTGCTCCCCCCCCCAGCAGCCCACATCAATTACTTCTCCCCCCCCCAGCAGCCCACATCAAGTCCTTCTCCCCCCCCCCAGCAGCCCACATCAAGTCCTGCTCCCCCCCAGCAGCCCACATCAAGTCCTACTCCCTCCCTCCCTCCCTCCCCCCGGCAGATCCCTTCCTGCTTGCCTGCCTGCCTTGCTTGTGAGTTCTTCTCTGCTTCGGCTTTCAGAGCCGCGAAGGGAGAGCTTCTCCCTCGCGACTCTTTTAAGCTCGCCGGGGCAGATGGGAAATTTCCCATCTGCCCCGGCGAGCTTAACAGAGTCGCGAAGCAGAGAAGAACTCACAAGCAAGGCAAGCAGGAAGGGATGGGGGCGGGACTTGCGATATTGCTGCTACCGCCGCGGCAGCAGCCAGCTTTTTTGTAAAGTTTAATTTTCCCGCGGCGGCAGCAGCAGCAGAAGCCGGTTTTTTTTTTCCTGGGCATCGCGGGCTGAAGCCGGTTTTTTTTTTTCCTGGGCATCGCGGGCCGCACAAAGGTCTCTCGCGGGCCGCATGCGGCCCGCGGGCCGCGTGTTTGAGACCCCTGAGCTAGACAAACTCCCCTTTAAGGGCTGGTTACTTTTTGTAATGGACCTAGAGAAATTGGTAAAAATCTTGGGAAAGCTTGTCAACAGAGTCTTCCTGAAGGCAGACCTAGAGATGCCAGAAGTGTCTCTTCTAGGGTTGTGCATAAAGCCTGGGGACACTCTTGCACTGCCGGGTAGAACCTGTCATCCTATGGATCTCAGCCCATGTAGTCCTTTTGGAGCTCTCAGAATTCACAAGAAGCTACAACAGCTCTGTCTAGAGCCAGTAAAGCACAGTTACTTACCTGTAACAGGTGATCTCTGGGAACAGCAGGAATAAGTCTTCACATATGGGTACGTCGGTACCGACGGAGTCTGCGCGGGAACGCTTCCCAGCGTCCAATCAAGAGCTTTTGGAAGCATCCCAGCATGCCTGCACGCTGCCTTCCCGCCTTTCCCAACTGCCTCTCCTCAGTTAAGTTTTAAAGCTGAGACAAAGAGAGAGAGAGAGGAAAGGAAAGATAGATAGAGATACAACTCCTGGGGAGGTGGGAGGGTTGTGAAGACTTATTCCTGCTGTTCCCAGAGATCACCTGTTACAGGTAAGTAACTGTGCTATCTCCAGGAACAAGCAGAAATGAGTCTTCACATATGGGGACTCCCAAGCTGAGATGCCTGGAGTCCCAGCATGTCATAGGCTGGACATGCTATCTCCCAGAACACCAGGTATCCTGAGGATGGAGGGTAGGAGTTGAAGAAAGAAGGATGCTGTGGAACAGCTAACCTAGCATAGGACTGCAGAAAAGGAGTCCATGTGTGGATGATGATGGTCATCAATAATATTGCAAAGGATATTGCAATATGGACCTCCCCTGACAGGATTTCACAGAAGCATGGAGGTTCATGGATCTACTGGGAAAGCTAGTAGAGGGACCTTGAAGAGGACCTCACTGTAAGTGGAGGTAATAATCCTGTAGGAAAACCAGTGGAGTTCAGAATCCTGAAAGGTAATAGGTAACCCCAGTAGCGAAACTGGGGTAGTCCAAAAACAGTGGGCCTTCAGCGGAAGGCTTTATGACAAAAACCCTAGCTCTTTTGGTGGCAGAGTGAGTCACTCTTAGGAGCAAAAGAGAAGGCTAACCGATTTGGACAAACAGGCACAGTCCTTGTGGGGAGAAAGGGTGTGGGAACTCCTTGTATCCCAAAAAGAGAGGACAAATGCTTGAGGCGTTAAAGCCTGTGATTAACTGAAGATCCACAATGTCTCTCCTAACTGGGGTAAGCTAGGAGAGATATTGGGCACGGAGAGCTTCAGAGGTACCTAGGCCGTTAGGTTATGGTATGAAAATTGTTGACTACCACAGGAGTGGTTGTGTGTGTAGAACCCCAAACCTGCTAGATAGCATAGGTATGGGTAGAGCCCCTCTGTCAGAATCATATAGCTATATGAGGATAGACAGTGAGATAGATAAGTATGTGGATACATATCTATCTATAATAAAATATCTCAACAGATACATTTATATATATATATTTATAAATATATATATATATAGATAGACAGACATTTAAGGATATATCTATAGTGAGATATGGTAGGGCATAAAATACACACAAAAAGAAATATGGATATGTAGGCCTACATATGGGTGTCTGCAATTAAACAGACAGAGATATGCCTACAGTACAGTGATCACATAGGATATGTGGAGAGGAAAGATTCATCTAATAACAAGGAGGTGGAACCTACTTGAGAAGACATATAGAGAATCTATTCCTCCTGGTCATGATCTGCAAGGATGCTAGTTAGTGAAAAATAACCAGGACTGTTACGTGAAAAACAAAGGACAATGTCAATGTGCAGCTAGCAAGTCCCGAGTCTTCCAGGACTCTAGTATGGTAAGTAGACAGAAGACGCCTAGAGATGAGATACCATGTTGCCCTGCTTAAGGGCAAAGGTATCATGCGTTCTTACCATGAGGACGAGCATATCCCCGATTGGGAAAACTATGGACCGAAGCAGGGAACTGGCAAGTCCTAGAGCTTTCACGTAAGAGAAGGCCTATGTCCTTTATATCAAAAAAGGAGATAGTAAAAGAAGGGAGAACCTTCTAGTCATCGGAGACATGACTGAAAAGCCTTTTCTAAGCAGCTAGGATAGCTGTTGGAGAAAAAAAACCCCATGCTCTCTAGCAAGGGCCCATAGTGGAAAGCTTCTCTGTAGATTGCAGAGAGCATGATGCAGGAGAATGAGGAGATAGAACTGGCTGTTAGAGAGCCAGTATCTCTGCCAACTATGCTGCCACAGTCAGGAAAAAAAAGATGGCAGAATAGAAGACAATCTAGAAAGCTTGTAGTGAGATGATCTCCAAGAGAGGTGAAACACTGACTTGGAGCCACTACTAAGACTAGACAGAATGTTAGTGGAGGACAATCTGGTTGTTTGTGGACAAGAACCAGTGGTCCAAACATTCAAGCTCCTGAATAGGCAGCTGTTAGCAAGACAGCAGAAAGAATCTTACTGTTCAAAAACAGAAAGAACAGACAGAACAGGAGTAGGAAACTCTGGACATGTCTGATAAGCTGCCACAAAGCAAGATTGAGCAGAGGAGGTAAACTCCGCACTGGAAAGTGAGAAAAGTAGAGAGGCTGAAGAAAAAGCCTCCCAGTAAGTAATTCCCTCTTACAGGGGAAAAACTTGGTAAGAGGGTGAAGAGAATGGAGCTGAAGAAGACTTACGAAGTAGGAAGTCTATAGAAAGGAAAGATATATGCTGGCACAGGAACTATCATTTGATAGTGGTTAGACCTCTTTTCTTAGCAGGAAAAAGAGGAGAAACCTGTGACGTATAGGCATGAATATCCTGACAGCTCATAGAAATATACAAAAAATGGATATCTTTTGGAAAGGGATCCATGTGTAGGGGTTAGAATGAAGCAGTGGATTGCTTCCATTGAGAAGAAGCAACTATAGATGCTAACCCCAAGAGTCACAAGCATCTGATGATGATTGATCAGAAACCCTGCAGATGCTGGGTTTGCTGAGCCTGGTGAGAGGTTGGAATCTTCAGACCAGGACGATGCCTCCCCTGTTGGGGAACATTTGTAAGATGGACAAGTGATGAATAAAACCTTCTTCTCCTGTGGGAAGAAAGTTTGGTAGGAGATTTCCTACCTAGTGGGACAAAAGTAGGTGTAGAACAAACCTTAGGAACAGGTAAATCAGTGGATAACTGAGTAACCTGACGTAAAGACTCCTTGTTAAAAAGATTTTCTCCAGTGCAAGGAGTATGTCCCAGACGTTGTTGTGCCCATTTGTCCAAGTCTGAAGATTGGAGCCAGGCTCTACGTCGTGCCCCTCTAGCAATAGCAGAAGTTCTGCTAACAGACTCAAATGAGTCTAGGGAAGCACGAGAAAGAAATCAAGAAATATTCTGGATATGCTTAAGCAGTGAAGAATAGTCTTTACTCCTAGAATCTGGAAAGAAAGGAGTCAAAAGATGTAACTGCTTGGTGACCTCCTCAAGAGAAAGACTCATATAAAAAATATATGAGAGAATTCTTGCAGAAAGCATAGATGTCTGGAAGGTTTGACGTCCAAAGGCATCTAGTGTCTTAGACTCACGACCTGGCGGATAAGAAGAGTGCTTTTTCTTACTCTTTACCCGCCTCATTGCTGATTCTACTACTATGGAATGATGAGGAAGTTGAGTCTTTTGAAACCCTGGAGAGGGGGGCACCGATCAGTTGCCCTGGGGGGTGGGGGTACCCTTAAAGGTGTTTCCCACATTCCTAGAAGGAGATCCTGCAAGGAATGATGCAAAGGAAGCATTATGTTGTCCTTTGCTTTGGCAGAAACAGAGCCTTGTGCAGGATCATGTCCTGGAATAGGAATGGCAAAAGATCTTGCTATATCCAGGAGGAAACTCTGAAAAGAAGGATCCGAAACAGGAATTTCCCCTGGACAGGGTAGATCTAAAGAGCTAGCCTGAGCATCCACAGAGTTATCCAAATATATAGGAATAGAAGATCCTGCAGAGTGCAGTGTGGAGTGCTTAAAAGATGGTTGCTGGTACTGGCTGTCAGGAGCAGCCCCCATCCTTACCACATTGTCCATGCCAGGTATCGACTCCAAGCTTGGTATAGAATGGAGTGATCCTGTTGAAAAAAGCATGGCAGGAATTGGCGACGATGCTACTGTGGGTACCGGTACCGATGCTGATACCGGTACCGATGTCGGAGTCGACATTGACAAAGACATCGGAGCAGTCATCGGTGACAGTTCAATCGGTACCGAGGTAACCGAAAACCTCCTGCCGCTATCCTCGGTACCTAGGCACTGGTATCGATCGGTGTCGGTACCAAAATCTATTGGTACCCAGTCTTCTAGACTAGAGATCGATTCCAAACTCGGTATCGAGGGCAAAGAGCCTGATAAGCGAAGCATGGAAGGCACCGACCGTGAAGGTAATGAGTACATCGGTACCAACTTCGGTACCGTGTCTGATACCGGTGAAGGAAGGGGAACCGGTGGCAACTCAATCGGCGTCGGGGGAACCGAGAGTTGTGGATTCAAATCATCGGAACCGAGCCTTCGGTACCGTCGAGAGCCGGTTCCAAGGCGAGTCGGTACCCAGTCCTCCAGACTGGAGATTGATTCCAGACTCGGCATCGAAGGAAGCGAGGCTATCGATGCACATCTGGAGGGTACCGACGTCGGTTGGAGTATCGGTGTTGGTACCGATAATGGAAAGTCAATCTGGAGGGGATCCACCGGTCCCGAAGGTACCGAGGACGCCAGATGACGATCCCTGGTGAGGAGTGTTTCATCCAACACCAGTGCCGATGCCGATGCTCGAAGCGGATGCCACCACCGTACACGGCTTAGGTATGTTCTGTGGGGGGTGAACCCCAGGAACAACCTGAAACCCCTTATAGGCTTTGGAGACCGAAGACTCCCGCCGGGGTTTTGAAGCCAGTGGGCCCTCGAGGGCAAGGCCGGAGCCGTCTACATGCTGCGCATGAGACCTACCACTCAAGGACTGGCTAGTCTTAACAGACTGTTTGTGGGTTACCTGATCCTGTGTGGATGACGAAGGGGACTGTGCCCCAAAATTGGAGGGCAACCGTGTATCGAGGGAGCCTCGATGTTGAAAACTTCTTCTTACCAAATTGTTGTCAGGACCCAAGCAGGTTAGACACCGACTTAGAGGGTCTAAAAATAAAGTTGTACCGCCACAGTCTGAACATTTCTTGGAGAAAGTGTCTGGCGGTTCCATGAAGGAAAAAAGAGAAGGCCTAAAAGGCCTAAGAGACCGTGGGACACTATGAAGGAAAAATATCCCGTGGAAAAGGAAAAATTTTCAAGGCAAGAAAAGAAAACACCGGCGGTACTTGTGGTGTCGGGAAGACAGCCGCGACCACAAGAAAACTAAAAAATAAAAACAAGAATTTTCTGCGGTGACAGGAGGACGTCCTGCCGGCTCCGCGGAAAAACGAAAACTGAGGAGAGGCAGTTGGGAAAGGCGGGAAGGCAGCGCGCAGGCGTGCTGGGATGCTTCCAAAAGCTCTTGATTGGATGCTGGGAAGCGTTCCCGCGCAGACTCCGTCGGTACCGACGTACCCATATGTGAAGACTCATTCCTGCTTGTTCCTGGAGATATCCCCGCAATGAATTCCAGTGGGTCCCTTCAGAGATGCAGCTATTTGGGGGTGGGGGGGGGGGCGCGGATCCAACTTTTTCTCAGAGTGGAGCCATATCATGTCAGATCAGTGAGTCTTCAATCAGGATAATACTCTGAAGTTTGAAGAGTCTCTACAAGACTCCTTTGTAGAGCCTCTTTGGGACTCCTCACTCTTGCTGGTGGTGATTGAAGAAACTATATGGTGCTTCCTGCAATTGCAAGTTATTCTATCTATTCCTCCACAAGGTGAGGCCATAGGTAGTATTCCATCTATTTCATGGTGCACAAGAAGGAAGGTCCCTTCTGGCTTTTCCTGGACCTGAAGGCAGTCAATGCCATGCTCTTAGTTCCTGTTTTCCACATGGAAAAGAGAGATTCGGAACGTGGTCCTGTTACATGTTTCTCTGGAGTTGGTTGGTGGGGCCTCCTTTGCTGCCTCAAGAGAAAGGCCTCCAAAGGCAAGGGCCCCTAGTGGTGGAGGATCCCGTTCCCATCTTGCTTAGGCCTGACTCTTGAGAGGCCTACGCTGCCCAAGAAGGGCTACTCTAGGACACCCTGCTTAAATCCTCTAGGGCCTCTACACCTTTAGCTTATGTGAAAGTTTGGAAGGTTTCAAGAGTTGGTTTTCCTCTTGGACCCTGGAGGCCAGGAAGGTGGAAGAGGTCATTTTGTCCTCTTACGTCTGGTCTGTAGCAAGGATTGGCCCTGAACTCTCTCAATGTTCAGGTGGCAGCCCTGGCATACTTCTGGGGATGTGTTTAAGGGAAGTCCTTGGCAGTGCACCCCAACTTCTCCTGATTTCTCAAGAGAGTAAGGTAGATGTCCAGTGTATCTGGTTGTTCCTGAGTGAAATCTCTAGTATTGAAGGCACTGGAAGGGCTTCTCTTTGAGCCCCTTCATAAGGCCTTGCTCAAGGATTTTAAACTTAAGGTTTTCCTGGTGGCTGTTGCATCTGCCAGGTGAGTGTTTGAGCTGCAGGCCTTATCTTGCAGGGAGACTTTTATGATTTCCATGGCTTCTGTCTCCTTATGGATAGTGCCATTCTCTCTTTCTAAGGTGCTGTCTCCCTTTCTCCTTAACCAGGCTGTCATCCTGCCTTTCTTTTCAGTTTAGGATCTTCGGCCAAAACTGCATTTGGTATATGTGCGAATGGCATTAATGAGATACCTGGAGATTACTAATCCTTTCTGTCAGTCATCTCTTTGTCCTCTTCAGCGGTCTGAGGACTAGACAAGCAGTGGCCAAGTCCTCATTGGCCCACTGGATTAAGGAGGCTATTGATTCAGCATATTCGCTGACTGGAAAATGTGTGCCAGAGGAAGTCAGAGCTCACTCCTCTAGGATACAGGCCTCCTCCTGGCAGAGTCTGCCTTAGTATTTCCAGAGGATAATGGCCAGGCAGCCACCTGGACTTTTCTAAGCACCTTTATGAAGCACTACGGGTTGCTTGGGGGAGCAGAAGCAGCTGGCACCATTGGCGGGGTATTTCCTCCCACCCAGGTTCTTGAATGCTTGAGTACACCCCACATGTCTAGTCTGGTCCAGCAGGATGATAAGAAACGAGACATGTTACATACCTGATCATTTTCTTTTCTTGAATCCTGCTAGACCAGTCCAAGACCTGCCCTAGAAGACTCCTTCTACGGGTCTGGGAGTCCAGCTGTCACTGAGTGCATTGTCAGGTTCATGTTCTGACAGAGTTGGTTATAAGAACATAAGATATGCCATACTGGGTCAGACCAAGGTCCATCAAGCCCACTATCCTGTTTCCAACAGTGGCCAATTTAGGTCATCAGTACCTAGCAGTCTCCCCAAAAGACACAAGTTCCTCAGTGCTTGTATTGGGTCAAGCAGTGATATCCTGGATACCTTTTAATAAAGGTTTATGGAACTTTCCTCCAGGAACTTGTCCAAACCTTTTTTAAACCCAGCTACACTGACAGCTCTTACTACATCTTCTGGTAACAAATTCCAGAGTTTGATTACACGTTGAGTGAAAAAATATTTTCTCTTATTAGTCTTAAATAGGTTACTCTGTAGCTTCATTGCATGTCCCCTAGTCTTTTTATAAGAGAGACATAAAAACTTGTTCATGATACTGTTTCAAAAACATTGGCTACTAACGCTAATAGTTTCTGAGTTTTTCAGTCTTGCTTACTACTTGTAAAGTGTCATATGGGCTTATTTCAGTGCAGCACCAGCAGATATACCTACTGAAGACATTATTGAAAGATGGATGCTTAAATCTGCCTTCATCTACTGGCCAGGAAGCATAACACACATGTTTGAACTGGTCTAGGAGAATTCAAGGAAAAAAAATTATCTGACATAACATTTCTCTACCTTGGATGAGTTTGCAAACTAGATACATTGGATCAATATTTTTAGAGAAGAGAACCGCTAAAAAATCCATATTACATTCTTTGGGAAATGATCTGCAAAATATTGATTAGTGCTCAGTTTCAAAAGCTCTCTCACACCTTTCCAGCATTTGGCACAGAGCAACACAGGCAAACAGAGACAGGGGTAAAATATTTGACGTATCTGGCAAAAGACGCTGCCAAATGGTGATGTCAAAGCCATCACATCCTACTCCTCATACTCATGCATTTATTTATTTTCTGTTTCTAGGCCGGCCTTCAAAAACTAACATAACAAAAACAATCAACATAAAGCAACCATTCTCTAATACAATTTTAAAAATCCTCATTTCCTCTCAGCTCATCTCACTCACATATACACAGTCATTAGTTAAATCTGGAATGTTGCTAAAAACATATACCAACTGATATTCAGAAGGGCTGATGTTTAAACACTGCAGTGTTTAAGTATGAATTGGATATTCAGCGGCTATATCTCAGTAGTAGCTGCTACTGAATATCGGGTTTGTGCAACCACTGTCTGGATAAGTGCCATGTTAGGCCTGCTTTGTATGCGGCCTAAGCTATCCAGATAAGGTCAGCTGAAATTGCCACTATCCGGATAAGGACAGCATTTATTCAGATAGTGGCAATACTGGCCTAGCTCCACCCATGGACCACCCCTGCACTTACAGATGGTGCTGGGGTGATCTGTGGAGACATTCAATGGCACTGTGAGTGCCCTTATCTGGATAGACCTCATGGGGTATCCGGATAAGGGCTTTGAATATTGGGCCCACAGTTTCTAGCTACAAATTTGCAAGAAGAACAGAGTCGTACATTGTTTCCAAAAACTCAAATATTCTTTGACCCCCTGCAGTTCCTTTAGTGGAACATTTCATGGACAAGAAACCAGAAACTGTTTTTCAAAAAACACTTTCTAGGTTTCTGAAACCATGTTTGCCAGGGAGGGGACAACATGATATACCAAACTCGTCATATCATCATATGATATACCAAACTCAACACAGAAAATTAAAATGTAACCCATCAGGCAGGTGAATTATCCACTTGTAAGTCATTGTAAATACTGTACTGTAAATATTTTGTATATAGTTAGCCAAACATACCCGTTCTCTCTATATGAATGGTTTAGAGTTTTTTGTTTCTCTTATTGCTATATGTAACTGCTGTACTTACAGAATTTAAATGTTAAAATGTAAACCGCTGCTGATCACTGGAAGGAGCGGTACAAAAATAAGTTCAAATAAATAAATAAAATAAATAAACATCCAGAGGTTTAGGGACTTTCAACCTGTCCCCAATAATTGCGTTCCATCCTCCATCTTTACTGTCTAGTCTTTCTACCTTCCACCCAACCCTTCCCCTACCAATATCTCTCCCTTTCGCAAGCAAGCTACGCCACCAGTCTCTCTCTCTCTCTCTACTGGCCTTTCTCATTAATTCCTCATGCCCAGTCCTTCACCATCAGGCTGTTCGCACAAATCTCTCTCTTCATCCTCTCTCTATCAGTCTGTGCCTTCCTAGCTCTTCTCCACCAGTATCTCTCATCATTTCAATACTGCCTTACTCTTAGTCTAGTTCGACCAAAGTACTCCTCACTCATCTCTCTCACAAGTTCCTACCTCCTTCAAGTTGCCAGCCCATTAGTTTCTTTTCCTCTGTCTCTTTTCAGTTCCCCTTAGCAAGTTCCCTGTCTAGTCCTCCTCTCTCTTCAGTTTAATTCCACTCCATCAGACTCTCTCTCTTTCAGCCCCTCTCTCCCCACTAAAACAGTTAATTTGGTATTTAGTGTCCACAGGCCTGCAAGTGAATTTTCAAAGGAGAGCTCCCCACAGAGTTCTCCTTTGCAAATTCTGGGTCCAGTGATGGAACGGGTTCTTTAGTTTATTTTTTGATTTGATTATTCACTTTAAATATTCAAGTAAAATCACAGACTTTATATGTGTGGATATCAAAATAATCCCTGGTGGTTATACATCTCTCTTATCCCCATGGCAGTCATCTCTCCCTATTACTCTACCTCCATGGCCCCTTCTTCCCCACCCCTACCCAAATGCCTTTCCTCTTGCCTTTCCCCATGGCCTCTTCATGAAGCTCATTCCTCCTGTCCTGCTTTCCGCCACCCTTGTTCCTCTCCCTTTCCTGAACCCTGCTTGCATTTTAGGTAGTTCTGATTCTAGGTATGGTTGTAGTCTCAAGTAGAATCTCCCTGGTGTGTGGGATCAGAGGAATTGTGTGATGATTTAAATAGTTGTTCAGATTACCTTTCTTCAATATTGGTATGAACACAGATCTGTTCCAGTCAATCTGTCCTGATGTTATCCTCCAAATTTCCTGGCAGAGCCTTGTAAATATTGTAACAGTTGCATCTGATTGCTGCAATACTTCAGTAGGAACACCATCAATGCCTGGTGCTTTCTTCTTTGATAATGCTTTCAATGCTGCTTCAAGTTCTTCTTTCATCACCAGCACTTCCTGGTCATAACGTACAGGCTAAAATGACTGTTGGTGTGCTTGATCTTTATGATATAATAACCTGGTATGGTCTTTCCACCTTTCTTTGATCTTCCTAGTATCATTCAGAATGGATCCTTACCGAGTTTGATTTCAGCTGTCATCTCTCTTCTGTAGCACTTTCCCTAGTACTTTGCTTCCTGCTCTTCTTCTATGGCTCCTTCCTAAGATCTGCCCCTTGATAGCTCCTTTCCAGGTACTTCCCTCTTGCCCTTCTCCATCTCATGTCCATTTCTGAATGCCCTACCTTCTGCACTCGCCCCATGGCCCCTTCCTGAGTTTTGACCCCCATGGAGCTGTCTTGAGTGTCATCCCTCCGCCTTGCTTCCTCTCACTACATGGTAGCTTCTTGACCAGATGCCTTCTTCAGACTGTTGACTCTTTCCCATTACTATTAATCCTATCCTCATCTCATGGCCCTTCCTGGTTTCCTCTTCCTGAGTATTTTCCATTCTGATTTACATCCTCTCTTCTGTACTGTATCCACTGTTGCCCCTCTTGACCTCCTTTCCCCCACCACCACAGCAATACTGCTCATGCATTGCAGCTTTTCTCTCTGTCAAGTCAGCAGAGCAGCCGGAGCACATGCAGTAGTGCTCAGAAATTAGCTTCTCAGCCTGCTTGCCTCCTCTGGTCACATGGAGCAGCAGCTAAAGAATCTGCTGGTGGCAGTATGGTTTCCTGACGTGGCTTCTAGCTCCTGGTGACAGTGATCAGTGATACTCCAGGCTCCTCATGGTGCTGATCAGTTGCATTTTCTCACCTCCTCACAGAAGCTTCAGAGTTCTTGTAGCAACAATCAGCTGTATACTTCCACTACTCTCCTCTGCATGGATTTGGGCTCCTTGTGGTTGTGATCTTCCTCTCTTGATATGGCCATCATGGGATTAGGTGAGGTCAACTTATATTTTTCTCAGCAGCTGCATTTTGGTTGTTTCCCTTCTGAGGGACCCCCTGTGATGGTCTCGTGGACCCCAAGAAGTCTGTAGACCCCAGGTTGGAAACGTGAATATATAAAAGCATCTCCTTCAAACAGGGTGGTCCATCCAAGTAAAGTGTTTTAAAAAAGCACTAAAACTTTAAATTTACATCTAAATGATACTGGAAGACAGAATAATATTGTCAAAGCTAGAGACACTTGATCCCTCAACTTCAACCCTAAAATAACTCGGCCAGCTGTATTCTGTATATATTGAAGATGAGACATCTGTTTCTTATAGGTACCTCTACTAATAATGAGTTAGTGTAATCCATTTGGCCCAAACAAATCTAAGATGATCAGACTCATAAGATTGTAAATTCCAAATAGGATGCAATGGGAAAAAATAAACTCTCACCAAATAATAAATGCAACCTTGCATTTTAAAAGATGAGTCAAAAAACACCCCCAACAATTTCATCTCTGTCTATATCTTTATAAGTTCACCTTGAAACTGTACTACTGGCACCTGCCATGCTGTAGTTGACCTCTTCACCCAAAGAATCTTGGGTTTTCTTTTCAGACGTAATCTACTGGCCAGAATCCAATCCATCTCTTGACAATTCTGAATCTTTGACAACTGACTTTCCTGCTTACAACACAAATTAAGGTACAGAACCACATAATCAGCATAAACAAGTGCTTTATACTATAAGCTGTAATCTTCTCTTTGCAAGTGGCTGTCAGTACAAATTAAGAACATAAGAACTGCCTTACTGGATCAGACCTAAGGTTCATCAAGCCCAGTATCTTGTTCCCAACAGTGACCAATTGAAGTCAAAAATAGGTTGTGGGATCACAAAACCCCAGGGGATAAGCAGTGAATTTCCCCAAGTCTACCTGAATAATGCTTTATGACCATTTCCTCCAGGAACTTGTTCAAACCCTGTTATGCTAAAAGGTAGAGATCCTGAAGAAGACCACAGGTAATTCCCAGGTATCTGAAGTCTGTCCTTAAAAAATTATTCTTAGCTGCTTGTGCTACAAAAATGATTGAAACCAAAGCTAAGTCCGCCATGCATGCACATGTACACCTGCCTCTCCAGTGCACACATCACAAACTCACACCTACACAACCCCTCACGGAGACAGGGAAAATAACATGCAGTTGGTGAAGGATGGTGCTGAAAGGCAGCTTCCCCTCAGTTTACATCCACTCCCCCACCACACCTGCCCCACCTGCATCCCTTACCTACACAAAGCTATATCTCCGAAAATACACTCCCTACAAACTTCATTAAGAAATCCTCCCATACTTTCATACTCCCCCCAAAGGTATCCCCCATCCCACACAACTCTTCTCTGCACATAACACCTCCCAATAGTTGCAAATATGTGCAACTATCCACCTTCCTATACATTACCTATATCCCCCGCATACATAAATACATATATACCCATAAAGATACCTTCCATAGCTCCATAAAGTACCCTCACATATCCAAACATGTGTACCCTGATAACTCTAACACACACTGATCCACACTTGCATATACACATACATATTCATTTGTACGTATTCCACCTATATACCGCTGTGTAACACTGCCAAGAAAACCCAGGAGCTTCTGGGTCGCCAGGAGTCAGGACTGACTCAAAGGCACACATTGCATTTTTACCGCTGTGTAACACTTCATTCCTTCCAAACAAGATTCCCCACGCAACTCCCTTCTACAAATCTCTATTGGAAAGCATTCCTGAAGTCATGTCTCTATGTTTTTCCTACTTCTTATTGGACTAGCTAACTTTTTTAAATTTATTTATAGATTTTGATCAAATTACAATAACCAAATAAAGACAAAGGTCAAGCAGGGATACAAGAAACAATATACATAATCACACATTTTTGCAAAATAG
This sequence comes from Ichthyophis bannanicus, assembly GCA_033557465.1. NCBI lineage: Eukaryota > Metazoa > Chordata > Amphibia > Gymnophiona > Ichthyophiidae > Ichthyophis > Ichthyophis bannanicus. Next base: position 382,452,103 of record CM066034.1, read on the forward strand.
ATAAAGTCCACGTTAAGGAACCCAGCCGGGAATACAATTAACAAACAGAATGAGAAAATAAAAAACAGCAACTAAGGTGAATGCCCATGATTGGAGGCTAATTACAATTAATCAGCCTTAGTCACCTCTAGTGTTCCCCGCTTCTCTGAAATAAAATTTTCCAAATGAGTGACATCCACAAAAACATAAGATGCGCCATCATAATTGATGATGCATTTACAAGGGAAATGAAGAAAGAAAGTAGCACCCAACGACAAAACCTGAGGCTTTAAAGCTAAGAAAAGCCTCCGCCTAAGTTGGGTGCTACGAGAAACATCAGGAAAAATATTCACACAATGTCCACAGAATTTGGCTGACTTAAACTTGAAAAAGGCATGAAGAATACGTTGTTTAATTTCCATAGACATAAAAGTCACCAACAAACTGGACCGTGAGTTAATTAAGTTCAGGGAGTCCTCTAAGAAAGCATTCAAATTAGAGATAGTAGGTTCTACCACATCAAGAGCCCCCTCGATGGGATTAACTTTTTTGGAGCTGGAGGGAATATAATAAACTTGAGAAACCTCAACAGTCAGAGATCAATAGCACTTCCTTCAAATATTTATCTAAGAGAATCTTAGGAGCAAGAAGAGAAGAATGAGGAAAATTCAACAAATGCAGGTTACATGAACGCATAGAATTCTCCAAGGCTTCAAGTTTATTATGCAGAACCAAGGATGGACTAGCTAACTTAATACATCTGTGACTAGCTTTCTATTTTTTTTTTATAAATTTATTTTGCATTTTCCAAATAAGAAGACAAGGAATCTAAAAATATAAGAACACATAGCAATACAATTAAAACAAAAACAACAACAACAACAACAACAAAAAAACAGGAACAGAGCAAAATAAAACAGCAATGATTATGCCAATTTTTTTTCGAACTTGGTCATAGTATTAGTTTGAACAGATGCAGCACCCTCAAGTCTGCGAACAACATACACTGAATTCCACCAAAAGGTAACATTCAAATAAGATACATCTTTCCAATTATGCAACACTTGCTGAACTTCCAGCGATATAAGTTTATCAAATAATTTTTATTCATATTTACTAAATCCCATAGGAATCAAAAGAGTGGAACAGCACATTTCGCAGTGATACGTTAACATTTACCTTAAGAATATTTTTAATATAAGACCAAACACCCTCCCAATGTTCTTTTAAAAAAGAACATTCATAAATCATATGAGATAATGTCCCAACTGAAGCAGAACAATGCCAGCAAGAGTTGGACTTTGCGTTATTAGCCCTCTGCATTTGTTGAGGATTACATACAGCTCAATGAGCCAAGAAGTGCAAAGATTGGGACAAGCCACTAGACATCATTGGGCGTACAGTAGAACCACCAAACATTTCTAGTAAATCTCATTTTGCTATATCTCTGCATCATATTCCTAATTGCAATGCAAACCCACAACAGATTGGCTCTTAAATGACCTCAGAAATGTGTAAAACCCAGAGATTGTGTGTTCATTTGCAAGAACCTTTTTACAAGTATCATACAAATCAGAAACACAACAAAGGTGCGACACAACTTTGACTCAAGTGGTGATATTTGAGCTGTTGACAAATTAAGCTTAATGATAAGGCGAGAAACAGAAATTCTGCAACCATCTTCAAACAACTGCCCAAGACACCATATACCTTTGTCTTGCCAGTCCTTCCAAGATATTTTATGTCCATCAAACTGTATCATGGGATTATGCCAAAGAGAGACCCCTAGCAAGTTCCATTGAGAGCTAGAGAGCCCACGTTTAAGTTCTCCCAAAGCTTTAATTGAACTCACAATGGAAGAAGCATCGACTTAGGAAAATTTATTGTAGGTAATGAAGTGAGCGGAAACAGATTTATCATTGACTTTTCAGTCTTCAACAAAGGGGAACACGGGTCGACTCGTCTTCTGTCAACCACATTGCACCATATTGTAACAGTGCTGCAATGTGGAAATTGAAAAAATTCAGGGAAACCTACCCCACCTTTCCCCCTAGGCAACTTGAGTTTGGCCAAAGCAATTCATGGAGGCTTAGCATTCTGTAAAACTTTAGACAATAATCCATCTAATTGAGAGTAAAAGTTCCTCTTACATAAATGAAGAAGCAAAATTTATATACCACCCTAGGCAATATCATCATTTTTATAGTGTCTAACCTACCCCACAATGTTAAATTCAGCAGAGACAAATGATGTAACAAGTCCCTCAACTCTGCCAATATTGGGTCATCCTGAACACTGTTTAATGGGTCTGGACGTCCGATCCAGACATCCAGACCCGCTAAATGGCCAGGCAACTTGCTGGGGACAGAGCTCCCTGTATGAACAAACAGTTTGTATGGGGAGCTCTGTTCATGGGATGGAGGGGGCGGGACAGAGGCAGAGCGAGAGCGGGCGGTGGGCGGAGAGCAACCACGGACATATAGGACCAATTCCGAGGTCGACCCTGTATCTCCAGGGTCAGCCACGTAGACGGGGACTTATTCCATCTTGGAGGTGGAATAAGACCCCGTGGACGGAGCAAAACAACGCAGCCAGGCCCGGTAAGGAGGGCGAGGGGGTGTAGGGGGTTCCCCGCAGCTTGACCCTGGCCATGGAAGGCCAGATTGGGGGTTGAGCTGCATGGAAAGAAGATTGTTTTCTGCGGCAGGGGATCGCAACTCTTGAATGGAACCACAGTGCCATGGCGACGGGACACCATGGCACTGTGGCTGCATTCAGGAGCCAGGCTGAGTTAGCTGGGTATGTGGGCTGGACATGCAGTCGATTGGAATCAGGGCACTGCCTGCATGTCCAGACTGTAGACTGATTCTGATCCCATGGGCATATCTAGCCCCCATGCGATCAGAATTGGGTCTATCTCTATATGGCCCAGTTCTGATTGGCCGTACAAGGGGGGAGACAGCCAGCACAGAATGCCCTTCTATATATTTAGCGTTTGACACTATTGTAACCTCCAAGTCTTCACAAAATTATATACACAAATACTTGATTCTCAGTGGAGACCAAGTGGGAAAACCTTTTGGTCCATTTTGTATTTTCTTGTCTTTATATATTTTTACATTTTTAAAACCACTTTGGATAACATTTAACCCGGAAGGCAGCATATACAATTTTAAATAAATAACTTGGCGATTGCCTCCTCAAGAATGATGGTCTTCAGAGTTTTATTTGAGAATGGGAGGGGGATCCCCCTCAATGCTCTTCAGCCTTGTTTACATCTTGGCCTGCAACAGTGATGGGACGTCCTCTCATGGGCCAGTGAGCTGGGACTCTCATGCTGGTGACTACAGGCTGCAGTTTGGTCATCCTGGTCATTGTGCCTTTGTGTATCACAGTGGTGTGTCTACATCTTGAGCACTGTATGCACGTCTTGTTACCCCATCTCAAAAAGTATAGAAGGAGCTGGAACAATGATAAGGGGGTGATATGGCTACCTTATGAGGAAATGATAAACAGGTTAGGGTTCCTCAACTTGATTAGACTGTAAGATCTACGAGCAGGGACTGTCTTCTTTATATGTTTGTACAGCGCTGCGTATGCCTTGTAGCGCTATATACATGATTAACAGTAGTAGCAGCAGAAGACTGATAAGAGGCATGATAGAGATTTATAAACACATGAGCTGGGATGGAAGAGGTAAATAGGGAACAATTATTTACCCTTTCAAATAGTAGTAGGACTAGGGGACACACCAGAAAACTAATAGATAAAGCAGATTTTAAAGCAATTTAAGAAAGTATTTCAGCCTTTTTCTGTAAGATAAAAATATTTTGGTTAAAGTTGTAGAAGCTGACTAGCTGGTATCATAAGGGTAAATACAAAATAGGCTGTGGTTAGGGTTTGGGACAATACACTGCCTTTTTTGTTCCCTTCTTTTTGAATCTCTTCCTTCAAACTGGAGGACTTAAGGGTTTTTCTTTATCATCCTGCCAGACCGGCGAGTGGGTTATGTCCCCTGCCAGCAGGTGGTAGCAGACTTGAACAACTTTCAGTGATGTCATCACCTAGTACACTCAAATCTCCAGGAACAAGCAGGAATGAGTCTTCACACGTGGGAGACGTCGCCGACGGAGCCCGCACGGGAATGCTCCCCAGCATCCAATCAGAAAGCCTTTGGGAGCATCCCCCGCGCCTGCGTGGTGGCTTCCCGCCCTTCCTACTGCCTCTCCCCAGTTTTTCGTTTTCCGCGGAGCAGGCAGGACGTCCCTCCTGCCACCGCAGAAATTTTTTCCTTTTTCTGTAGTCGCGGCTTTCCCGCCGACGGTGGCACCTTCCGTGCCCCTTTTTTCTTTCTTTTAATTATCGTTCATTTAATTTTCGTCGCCCCCTCCGGGCGCTGAGGACCGGGGCATGGAGCCTTCTTCCTCCCAGCCTCACGGCGGGGACTCAATTTTCCACGTGGACTCCAATAGCTGGTGCCTCTCCTGTGTGGGGCCTGTCCCCTCTTTCCCGGATTCCCCGGGCTACAGTGTCGGAAGAAGACCCTCCCTCTTTCGGGTATCCCTTGACGACGTCTTCGCGCCCAGGGCGCGGTCGTCGGGTCGTTCTTCTCTCCAGGATCGGGTAACCACACAACAGTCTGTGTGGTTGATCCATGTGACTTCCGGTCGGTTGCACAAGCGCTCATCATGCCTCACCTAGACTACTGTAACGCCATCTTACAGGGTCTACCAAAGAATACGACCAATATATTACAATTGGCACAACACGTCGCAGCAAGGATCATCATGCGATCAAGCGTCACTGAACATATCACACCTGTATTGATGGAACTGCACTGGCTACCAGTCGTTGCCAGGATTCAATATAAAACATTGGTAACTACATTCAAACTAATACACAACCTAGCCCCCTCATTCCTCTCCACCCTTATCTCCACGCAACCAACCACCAGAAGCAGGAGAACCATCAATTCAGACACACTAATAGTTCCAAACGGCATCAGACATGTAAAAGTCAGTACCAGCCGCAGAGCGTTCTCTTTCTCTGCCCCCACTTTATGGAACCGCCTACCACACGAGCTGAGAGCAATTCCAGACATAGTTGACTTCAGGAAGAAATTGAAAACGCATCTGTTCAATTGTCACTACGACCAGATGTAAATCCAAGAAGATAAAAGAGGAAGTGAATAGCTGTATGTAAAAATGTAGATAGATGAAGGACAATCTCTTTTGTAAATGTATGTTGGTACATTAAGGTCTATATTTAGACCCTATTATGTGTGCTGTGTATTACCCCTATTCTCTCTATCTATGCCCCAAATTTTCTGTCTTGATTTGTGACAAATCCCAAAATTATAATCAAACCGCTTCTGATCGCTGGAAGTAGTGGTATATAAGTGTTTACTAAATAAAATAAATAAATAAAAGACTAGCCGAGTTTTGAGGGGCAAGTCTCATGCGCAGCATGGCGTCGGCTCTGTCCAACCCCTCAAGCTCTCCTTGGCTGATATACCCCGGCGGGAGTCCTTGGGCTCCAAAGCATTTACGGGGTTTCGGGATGTTCCTGAGGTTCGCTCCTCACAGAACATTCCCGAGCCATGCCCAAGGGAGGTACCCGCTTCGAGCGGTGCCGACTCCCCAGCATCGGCGTCGGCGTCGAGTGTTCCACTCTTCGCCAGGGATCGTCAGCCGGTGTCCTCGGCGCCTTCGGGGCCGCTTGGCTCGACCGGGTCTGACCTCCCTACATCCAAGCCATGCTCGGGCATGGCAGCCGCTCCGGGCAGTACTGAGCCCCCGGCATCGGCGTCGGTGTCGAGCGCTCCGCTCCTCACCAAGGATCGTTGGCAACTGTCCTCGGTGCCTCCGGGGCCGATCGACTGGGTCCAGCCTGGCGTTCCTCCATCCCTGCCATGCGCGTGGGCGGTACCCGCTTCGAGCGGTACCGACCCCTCGGCGTCGGTGTCGAGCGTCCCGCTCCTCACCGGGGATTGGCAGCTGCGGTCCTCGGCGCCTCCAGGGCCGACCGATTCGCGCCGGTATGGCGTTCCTACGGTGGTATCCGCCTTGGGCGGTGCCGACCCGCCGGCGTCGAGTGACCCGCTCCCCACCGGGGATTGCCAGCTGCTGCCCTCAGCACCTCGGGGGCCGATCGACTCGACACTGTCTGACGGCCCTACGTTCAGGTCCTGCGTGGGGGTAGTACCCGCTTCGAGCGCGCGGGCGTCGGTGGTTCCGCTCCGCGCCGGGGATGGTCATCTGGCCTCCCTCCCCTCGGGGCCGCTCGCTTCGACCCACGCCGGGTCGCCGGTTTCCCTGCCCTGCGCAAGGGTGGTACCGGGTTCGAGCGGCGCCGCTCCGCCGGCGGCGGCAGGGGCGTCGAGCACGAGGGGCCGCCATCGACCTTCCCCGGAGACCTCGGGGTATGTCGGCCATCGCTCGGGCGACTCCCCGGCATCGACGCGGCCGTCAAGGGCCCCGCCCTGTCCTAGAGAAGGGGCCTCGGGGTCTTCGACCGCTTCGACCCCCCCCCGCAGGGACTCGTCGTCGGGTGACCGAGGTCCCCTCGGGGACGAGCCGTATGCCCCGGGAGGATTTCTCTCCGGGTCGGACGGGATCGAGAGGGAACCCGGCTTCGGGCAGTGCCCGCCGATCGACATCGGCGCCGGCGTCAGATGACCCTCTCTCCACCGAGCTCCACCCTCGGGGACCCATGCTGCTCGCGGCACCGATTGGCGCGGTTCCAATCCACGCTCCGGGATCTCCACCGCCGGCGCGGCCGCCCCCGCCGGGGCCCTCTAGGAGGGAGTCGATCTCCTCGCTCGGTTCGATGCCCAGCCTGGAGTCGGTATCCAGCCTTGAAAGCCTGGACACTACACGTCTCGGGATCGGTCCCTGTCCCCTCCCGCGACGCAGAGCGGAGACCGCTGGCCCCTGCCCTCCGGCGGCCGCGGAACCGCTTCGGCCGCCGGGAGCAGCACCACCCCCGGGTTCGGGGCCGGGGCCAATTCCTGCGGCGCCATCGGTGCCATCGATCCCTTCGATGCCTAGTTTGGAATCAATCCCAGGAGCCGACGACGCGATGGGGACTGCCCCGATCCGGGTCGGTTGGTCCCCTCCTCTGCCGAGCGGGCTTCGGCCCGAGCGGCCTCTGTGTGCCCTGGCGGCCTCCCCCGCCATAACTCCTCCGGCAGAGCCACCTTTTCAGGATTTCCTCCTTGACATGGCAGACTTGCTGGCCATCCCTACCCCGGACCCGAGCCCGGGCCCTGCGGAACAGGCAGCCGTGATGCTTCCTCTGCATCACTCCCTGCAGGATCTCCTACTGGGGGCTTGGCGGTCGCCTTTGAGGGTTCTGGCACCGTTGACTGCGATGCAGGCTCTATACTGGGTACCTCCGTCCCCGGGTTTTCGGCAGCACCAGCTTTCACATCGGTCCATTGTGGTGGAATCGGCGCTGAGGAAGGCCGGAAGCAAGGAGAAGCATGCTTCTCGCCCCCCAGGCCGCGCCTCAAAGACGCTAGATACTCTAGGACGTCAGGCCTTCCAGGCGTCTATGCTGACGGCCAGAATTATTTCATATATATATTTTATATGAGCCTGTCGCTCCGGGAGGTCACCGAGAGGCTGTCTCGGTTATCCCTCTTCGTATCTGTGACCAAGGCCTTTGAATATTCCCTGCTCCTTTATCACTGCAGGAATATCTCCGGGTTCCTTTCTCGTGCTTCGCTGGACTCCTTCCAGTCGGTCAGCAGAACCTCTGCTGTTGCCATTAGAGCACGCCGTACAGCATGGTTGCAGGCGTCCGAGTTGTGTAGACGGGCACAGCACAACCTGGGTAATTCTCCCTGCGACGGAGATCACCTCTTCAATAGCGAAGCCTTGCGTCAGGTCGCACAATGCTTCGCTAACCTTCCCAGGGTTAGCAGCCAGCCTAGGGCCCGGCCCCCCGGCGGTGGTAAACGCCTCTCCAGACCCCCCTTCCCTAGGAAGAGGAAATATCAGCCCTCCGCCCACCCTCCAGGTGCGCCCAAGTCAGGGACCTCTCACCACGGGTTGATGCCCCCGGGCCCGCGCCAGGACTCTCATACTAAGCATATTTAGGCTCAGGCGGGCGGCTGCCTGCACTTAACCCTCTTATCGGCAGTTTAAAAATTGAGCTCTGCTCTGGGGCTCGTCCGGTTGACAAATGGTTCGGAGGCTTATCTAGGGGTTCAGGTACTCTCCTTCCGTTGGAAGGGAGACCACCTCTATTCCGTGATAGCTATGGCCAACGGCCAACTTAATTACCCTTCGGTACGTCTCCGAACCCTTCTCAGCCGGTATCCCCCTGCTGATTGCTTCCGTACCGGCCAGCCGCTATAGTCCCCCAATGCTTGCCAGGACTATACCCTCCTGTCCCCCGTCTGTGCGGGGGGTGAGTTTTTTCTGTGTGCAGGTCCTGGGGACGCACATAGGGCCTCCAGCCCCTGTGGCGTTCTACCGGACTGAGGCTATCCTCTGTCCCCGACGCTACCGCGCTGTTGGTTCGCCGATCTGCCCTTGTCCTCCGGAATAGATCCCTCTACTGACGGATCTTGCTGCCACCTTCCCAGGTGGACGTTCTGTGGATCAATGGCAGATCCGCCATACCAGGGTGATGCTCAGGGGGGTAGGCCCCTCGGCATACCTGCGTTAGTACCGGAGTGGGCGCCCTCATGCCCACCGGCTTAGATATACGAGATATCACCTGCGCGATAGGCGCATATTGGGGGGATGCCCGCAGTACCTGTGTTTTACCGCCTATTTCCCTATGGCCGGTACTCACGCCCCCCCCCCCCCCGGGGTCCGGCCAGTCCACCTGCCTATTCCTCGATCGGGCCGCGGACTGGTGGTACTCTACCGCTGTGAAGTCTACAGCTCCCTTTTCAGTTAGGTCCTCCTCCCGGGGGTTCGGGCCCTTGTCTCCCTATCTCTCGCTAGGGTAGCCTGTGTACTCCTTCTGCTCCGGGGTACACCCCTACTCTTCTCCGGAATGGGCTCTCTGGTTCGGCCAGTCTTCTACTGTTAGTCCTCTGAGTTCTGGACTCTACTCCTAAGGGAGTGCTCAGCTTGCACTAAGCCTCCTGGAAGACCTGCCGTCCTTCTCCTGACCCAGCTGACGCCTGGATCTCCTAGCCTTCCGGATTTGGAACTTTCTCCTCGCTGCGGCGAAGTTTCCTTGACGACTTCGCTACTGCGTCTACGGTGCCTTCATCACAGGTCTGCTTCCGGCAACCCGGTAGGTAAGCTCTACGGGGTTCCACACCATTAATTCACTTAATGGCCGGTAAGCTCTATATGGTACTAGGTCATTTACTCATTAAATGCTTACTGACACCATTTATGCATCCCTCTGACTACTCTTTCTGTAGCCTGGGTTTTTTTTTGCTGTACCTTAATGATACCTGTTCTGCACTCTAAAGACTCCCTCTGTAGTCTGTAGATTCGCTGTTCCTCAATTCAACTCCTGCCCTCCATCCCTCAAGGGATGCCGGGGATTCAGGCTGGGCAAATGCCATCCCGTCCTGGGTTGCGCTTATGGGATCTCCCCGGGCATCCTCAGCTTGGGAGTCCCCACGTGTGAAGACTCATTCCTGCTTGTTCCTGGAGATAGCACAGTTACTTACCTGTAACAGGTGATCTCCGGAACAGCAGGAATTAGTCTTCACAACCCGCCCACCTCTCCTAGGAGTTGTATCTCTTTCTCTCTATTCCTTCCTCTCCTCTCCTTCTGGCTCAGCTATGAAACTCAACTGGGGAGAGGCAGTAGGAAGGGCGGGAAGCCACCGCGCAGGCGCGGGGGATGCTCCCAAAGGCTTTCTGATTGGATGCTGGGGAGCATTCCCGTGCGGGCTCCGTCGGCGACGTCTCCTACGTGTGAAGACTAATTCCTGCTGTTACGGAGATCACCTGTTACAGGTAAGTAACTGTGCTTTCTTGGTATTCGCAGAGGATAGGCTCCCTGAAAACGCCGCGAATACTGAAAACACGAATACCGAGGATTAAGTGTAGTGCCCCACTGTTCAGTATGCACAGGCGCCTCCCGGCTATTCGCGGACCGTGAAGATCGAAAGTGGGTCAATGTTTTTCCTCCTAGACAAAAAAAGCTTTAATATATGGAACAAGTGAATAATGAAGATTGAGTGTACATCCTCCTGTACAGCACTGAGAGAAGCCAGTATGTGCTTGACTGAGGAGCTAATGGAGCAAAGCTACCATCTGTGGGATTATGACTGAATGCCTCTAAGTCAGACTCCCCCCCTAACAGAATGATAGTTGTTGCCTCCAGAAGGTCGCAAGGTGTGTGGACTGGTACAGCAGTGAATTTAGGCCTGACTCGGCTCGCCCACACATCAGTGCCTTAGGCCTTGGATTGAGTCTGACTCCTCACCTGCCCTGTGGTGCAGAGGCCTTGGATTGAGTCATGAAGGGCCCAGCAGCTCCAGACATGGGTGCACCCATGTCTCCTGGAGTGGAAAGCCACCCTGTATCCATGTTGCTTCTTATGAGTTACTATTGCTGATGGGCTGGAAGAGGAGCAGCAAGAGGGAAGGGAGGTCTCGGCCCCTGAGGAGGTTGGTAAGTTGGACTGAGACTCCCCTTCCCTCTTGCTGTCCTTACCTGGTTTTGGTTCTCTTTTTCTCTTTTTTTTTTTTTTTTTTAACAGATTTTTTTTTCTAAGTCCTTATTTTTCCAAGTCCCTATTTTTTCCATTGACATCAATGGAGAAGTTTCTCCATTGACTTCAATGGCAGGCAATTAGCTCTGTGCTACTGTGATTAAAGCAGCTGCAACTTGAAAAAAATGACCTTCCTCAGCTGGGCCTGCACAGGCCTATGTGAGCATCCGGGGCTCCTTAATAGGGTTTCCCCAATCGGCCAGACAGGCCCTGTGATTCCTCTTTCAGGACTTCCCATTTTCAATGGCTCTGACAACTTTCTATGGGCACAATTTTTTTGCAGGGTTTTTTTTTTTTGCCGCTGTGGTTTTCAGTGGCCCATACTGATTTGTCATCACGATTGCAGTTTGTGCCCCCAGTTAGGCTGTGATGACCAGAACACCTTTTTGCCGGCATCCTAAGACCTCCCGATGGGGCCCTGGGCCTTGATGCCATGCCTTTAGCCCTGCTGCTCCTTTCTTTTTTCTTTGCCACTGGTGAGCTCAGCAGCCACTTTGGTGGGCTGCATTGGTCTGGTGAGACAGGAGCAAGGCAGGATGGCACCAGTCACATGCCTGGGGGCCCTTCGGTGACCCAGGGCTCCACTTGTGGGTGGGCTTGCAGAGCAGCTCCTATAACAGCTTTCAGGTTGTATTCAGTTGGCTAACGGAGGTATTATTCATCACAAAGAACAAAAACTTTTCCCCACCTGAATCATTAAAGGTCAGAGATGCAGAACTCCCAAGTAAGACTGCGATACGCTACCTGGGTGTTACACTTGATCAATGTCTTGACTTTAAAGTCCATATAAGCAACACCGTCAAGGCTATATATTATAAGATTAAGATGTTATGTCACCTAAGACCAATGCTGCCACATGAAGACTACCGAACAGTATTCCAAGCTCTGATAATTCCACACTTCGACTATGCAAACATCATTCTGCACGGGCTCCCCAAAAGTGCCCTAAACCCGTTGCAGCTTGCGATGAATGCTGCTGCACGTGTCCTTTATGGAGTATCCAGAAGAGACCATATAACCCCTACGTTAAAGGACCTTCACTGGCTGCCAATAAGATGCAGAATCTCCTACAAGGCACTACTCCTCACATTTAAAGCCATCAATGGGATATCCCCCTCATCCCTCACTACACTCATTACCCATACCACCAACAGGTCAAGAAGGTCAATAGGCGCCAACACATTAGCAATCCCGATTGAAGCGACGAAATGCACACAATCAACTAGAAACAGAGCATTCACCTTCTACGCTCCAAGGTGTTGGAATAATCTTCCGTCCAATATCAGATCAATCAGAGATCTCACACAATTTAGGAAAGCCATTAAACATCATTTATTCCTATTGTACTTCTCATAATCCAACTGCACCCCTACACCTTGCACCAACACGATTACCCATCAGCTTTCATAATGTAAAAGTGTCACTAATAATCTCTCATTTGTTTGGATGTATATAGTTCAATGTTATGAATCCAAGTTATCATGTCCTGTTTAATGTAAGCACAAGGCATCTCCCCTGCCCTGTACAAAATTGTTAATTGTAAACCGCACTGATGTCAAATAGCGCGGTATAGAAAAGCTACAAATAAATAAATAAATGCTTTTCAACCCCCTGCAGGGGGATTTGGGACTTGAGTGTTCCCTCTGGGACAGCTAGAGAGGTCACAGCCCCTGCTTTACACTTACACTCTTCCATTCCTTTATGAGGCCAGCCTTTTCCCATGGGAATTGGCTGAAGGATTCTACTGACCTTCTAGATGCAACATGGTAAGTCTAAGGAGGATGGAGTGGTGGTTCTCCCCACAGGCCAGTTGGGTTCCCTACAAGATCCATATTTTCTCAGCCATGCCCTATTTAGGCCTTAGGGGCTATTATGGAGGCTCCGTAGGTTTTGGAGCTGCTTTTAGATGAGGATAGCAGACTGCATCCCCTTTGTCTCTGATGGATCTATTGCTCTGCAGTGTTACACCTTCTCCAGGTCCCCAGTGGTAGCGTGGGGACGTTTATGAGGAAAAATCATGAACTGGGCTCCAGGATCTTGTCTTATCTTGGCTGCTCCCTTGACCTATAGCAAGCTGTACCAGCCCTTTGAGCCCCCTGGGGTGGAATTCTGTTTCTCGGCCATGAGAAAGCAAATGATCATCCGGGAGTGGGGTTTGCTGCATGAGCGGAATCTCAGCTTGGAAGGATTGGGGTCTTTCATAAGGCCTTGACAGTAGCCACCTATGAATTTCAGGCAGTGCTGTGGGCACACCTGGAGACTAGCTCTTAGATGAGTGCTTCACCCTCTGTTGGTGGCTTGATGGCTGTGGTCATAAGTGTTATGGCCTCTTGCTCCAGAGGTTGCAGTTTGTTCCTGAGAACACCTGGCTTGGGTTGGGGCAGATGGTCAGTAAGCCCAATATCCTGGAGACTAGCAAGTACTCATGCGGTCTGCCGTGGTGGCGCCTGCTGGTTGAAACTGGTACAGAGGGCCCGATATTCAACAGTGGCAGCAGCTAGCACTGCTAAAGCGGCTAGTCAGCTCTGCTGAACTTAGACCCAGATATTCAATCTCAGGGCCATATCTGGGCCCCAACATTGAATATCTGGGTTGCCCAGATTGCTGTGAAACTAACCGGGCAATGGTGATATTCAGCTGCCTGGTTAGCTTCAGCAGCAAAGATTAGGCCAGCTTTTACTGTGCCTGACTTTCACTGCTTACTGATAACTGGGCAGTGGTTCAGTTATTGCTGGTGCCACCCTCAGAAAGCCCTGATGCTAACCGGTTAACATTAGGGAATGCATCCAAGGATATTCAGCAGCATTAACCGTCCAAGGGGATTAATCCTTTTCAATATCGAGCTCAGAGTTTCTTCCAGCTCCATGGCGGTGGAAGTGGCCAGCTAATAGTTCTAACATTCTTCTGAGCGTGGCTCTGACCTGTTGCAGGTTGTGTCTCCTTACAGGTTGCTTTCTCTTTGGGAGAAGAACCTCAACCACAGATAATCCAGAAGAATAGGTATAGAAAGGTCAGGTGATTTTCTGAGGCCATGCATACAGCCTGGCATTGCCCTCCAATGAAGGGGAGCCCTTGGTGGCCTCCACTGCAATAGGAGCAATCATGGCAGAACTTCTTGTTGTCTTGGGTCATCTGCAGATGCCCTTGAAAGCCTGTAATTCCACTCGCTGGTTGCCAGAGGTCCCTCCTGAGGCACAGCCAGTTGGGGGGATATTAAGTCAGTTTCTTCTGAGCACCTATAAGAACATAAGAACATAAATGTGCCATACTGGGTCAGACCAAGGTCCATCAAGCCCAGTATCCTGTTTCCAACAGTGGCCAATCTAGGTCATACGTACCTAGCAGTTTCCCCAAAAGACACAGGTTCTGCAATGCTTAACCTATACCATGTTAAGTTAGTGAGTTCCAGGATCCATAGACAAGATTGGAATTTATCAGGTCTGTCGACAAGCCACTTGTCTTCAGTCCCTCTAGTTACTGGTCCAGACCAACCAGAGACTTCAGGGGTGCACTATTTGAATTGCAGTGGGAGAGTCTCCCTGAGGCTTTTTGCTCAGGCAGGGCCTTCTGTGGATGCTCTTTGGCACTTCTGGTAATGATAGGTTCTTTTCTCCCATCCTCTCCACAGAAGGGCCAGGAATATTATCCTTGATGCATGTGGATTCTGGGAGGGAGGTTCTTCCTAGCATGTTTTTGTCCTACCTCTGATTGCCTTTTGTCTCTGAGTCTCACATCTTCGTATGGGGCCCTGTGGGTCTGTCAATGCATCCAGCTGGTAAAGGGGTGCTCCCACCTTCTGGATCTCACCAGGGCATTTGTTGTTTTGTGGCTCCCTGTATCTTTTGCAAGGTAATAGTGGTGATAGCAGTGCCTTTCTGCATGCAGAGGACCCAGTTGCCTATGCCTGGATATTGAACTGGCCTGGTTTAGTGTCCTTGTCAAAGCTCACAAACATCACAAGCTTGTGAAGCTGGGCCAGGGAAGTCTGGAATTGAAAAACAGCTGTCCTAAGAGAAGCCTGATTATTTTCCAGGAGGTGAGGTCCTAGGGGTTGTTTCCCATTCTTTGGAGTTAAGTTTTCTCACAACAGAAGCTTTGTTCTAGCCGCCATCAACTCAGAGCATCTGATCCTCAGTCAGATCAAGGGATATGCGTTCCTTCAGCCTTTAGATGTGTAGCATTGATTTTACAGCCAGATTCTTGCTCTAGGATGCACAGGGACTCGATTCAGATGCATCGCCTAGTCTTGTCTGCAGTGTTCCCTTTCATTCAACCAGGGTCTTCCTCTCCCCCGTGAGCAAGTGAAGTAGTGGAGGTGCTTTCACCTCATGACTGGGAATCTGTGGAAAGCACATGAGGCTTGTCAGCCTGGTTTCCAGCAAGCAAGGCTGGAGATGTAAAACCTGGTCCAGTTGGCCCACAGACTGTGCCCACATATGGCCCCTGGGGATATCTTCCACCTGTAGATGGGAGTGGTCACATTAAACCTGGGGTGGCTTGTACCTCATTTAAAGGAAGCAGCAAGCTGCATGTTCTCAAACATGGCCATGACAGTCCTGCATGTTTTCTGCTGCAGCAAAGCTCGCAGATTTGGAACAGTTCTTGCAGCCATACAGCTGTACTGTTTATTTATTGATTTGTGCTTATTTACCGCCTTTCATGAATCAAAGCGGTTGAGTTCATTGTAAACCGCTTTGATTCATGAATTGAACAGTACATTTAACAAAAAATACATGTAACGTTGTGAATGAGGAGTGATGGAGATTAAGAGAAGAATAACTTAAAAAAGCAATCGGTCGGTACAGAGAACTAATCATATTGGGCACAGGGACATCTGATTGCCCCTACTGCAACAGATATTGCAAGCTTCGTTAGCATGCGGTCCAACTGTGTTGAAACTCCGTGAGTTCAGACGAAGTGAGAATTCAGCCTTCCCATGTGGGATCTCTTGGTGTGAAAATGTGGCCTTTCAATAAATCATGTGTTGGCCTATCTGGCAGATTCCAGTTATGGAGCTGCTTCAGGCACAGGGCGATTCTACAGATGTCAGATTGGGAGGTCCTTGCTTTGGAATGGCCTAGAGGAGGGATGCTGTGTGGCTTCCTCTCGGACCCTGAGTGAGCCATCTTCTGCACAGGTTATCAGCCCATCTGGTCCTAGTATTCCTAGAGACCCTGCTTCAGCTCACGCAACATGTTTTGCAGACTCTTAGGTCAAGAGGTATGGTTTCTTCTTCCTCATCAAGTTGCAGGCCTACAGCAGAAGCAGGGCAGGGACTCCTAAGAAGACAACTTCCTGGCACCTTCTCATGGGGGCCTAGCCTTAGCGAATGCATGCTGTTCAGTTTAAGCTGCTTGGTACCTCCCAGCTTGGGACTTGGTGAGTCTCGGTACCCTTAGCAGATGTTAGAGCCTTGTAGCAGTTAAACCTGGACCACAGCTTGACTCTGAACCCTTGGGGTTCAAGTGGCAGACCTATGCTGCTACAGGATTTGCCTTCAAGGGTCTCGGGGGGGGGGGGGGGGGGGGAGGGGCGGGTTATCCTGGCAAGGCTTTCTTCAGTGGAGTGAAACAATTCTGTTTGCCTGAGTATCCTGTTGGGTCTTAGTAGGCTCCTGTGGTAGACAGCTCTAGGAGGACCCTTCTTAGGGTCCATGTGTAAGGCCTTCCTAGTGGATTGGTCGTTTACGATTCATTCTGGGCATCTTTGGCATCCGTTGAAGGGTATCTGTATTGTGGCCTTTGGCTTCAGGTACACCCTTCTGGTTCTTTGGATGTCTCCTTTCCTTCCGAAGCCTTTGCCGTCCTTTTCTTCAAGGAGGCTGTCTCCCTTCTTTCTCATCTTGAATGGATTGTGGTCCTGCCTTCCTTCGCAGAGAAGAGTTGTCAAATGGACTCCTTGCCGCATCTGGTGGACAGGTGGACAGGCAGAGGGTGATGCCGAAGTTCATTGCAATTTCTCATGCCTCCCGATGATCAGACATTCTCCATCCTCAGCAGTTTTGAGAGAAGTGCTGGCAGAGGACAAGTACTCTATTCCGTTCACCCCTGGAGACTGTTTGGGGCAGGGTGCATTCTGCCTGATCAGCATGTTCAGGAGTGAATCGCAGGTGACCCCATGGAGAGCAGCCTTTTGGGTAGAGTCTAGTTAGTTGTTCCCAGTTGACAGCGATAAACCATCTGGTCTTCATTGATTGCCGTTGTGAGGCCCCCGGGGTGCTTGTAGAGATTATTAAGATGTCTCCTCTAAAAGGGTAGTCTGTCTTGTTTGTCGTCTTCCTCCTACCCCGATTCTTGACTGCTTGGATACATTTCACTCCTCTGGACTGGCTTCGCAGGATGATAAGAAAGGAGAGATTTTAATCATACCCCATCATCTCCTTTCCTTGAATCCTGCTAGACCAGACCAAGAACTATCCTGGAAAACACCTTATGCCTGCTGCCTTTGGGTAACGCTTGTAATGCTACTGCCTGGGAGGTTCTGTAGGTCTGCGGTATTCTGGCTGCCATGGAAAGTTTAGTTAGCCTTGTGACCTGGCTCTAGTTTTTTCATGATAAGAGAACCAGGTACTTGCTCATGCTCTTCGTGGCAAAGAGCACCCTAGGGATGGACCCTAAAGTTACTGCTTGGATTAGAAATTGGTTGGGTGGGAGGCGACAAAGAGTACAGGTAAATGGAGCTCACTCTGAGGAGAAGGATGATCTCCAGGAACAAGCAGGAATGTAGTCTTCACATATGGGTATCGTCGGTACCGACGGAGCCTGCATGGGAACGCTCCCCAGCGTCCAATTAGAAAGCTTTGGGGAGCGTTCCCGCGCAGGCTCCGTCGGTACTGACAATACCCATATGTGAAGACTAAATTCCTGCTGTTCCCGGAGATCACCTGTTACAGGTGAGTAACTATGCTTTACCAGTGGTGTGTCCCAGGGATTTGTCCTTGGTCCAATTCTTTTTAACATCTTTGTTAGTGATATAGCGGAAGGGCTGTCGGATAAGGTTTGCCTCTTTGCGGATGATACCAAAATCTGCAATAGAGTAGACACCGAGGAAGGGGTAGATAACATGAGGAGGGATCTAGCTAAGCTTGAAGAATGGTCTAGAATTTGGCAGTTGGGATTTAATGTTAAAAAATGTAAGGTCATGCATTTGGGCTGCAGCAATCCAAGGGAGCAATATAGCATAGGGGGTGAAGTACTTTTGTCCACTAAAGAAGAGCGGGACCTAGGCGTGGTTGTGTCTGATGATCTTAAAGTAGCTAAACAGAGAGATAAGGCGACGGCAAAAGCTAGAAGGATGCTTGGGTGCATACAGAGAGGAATGGCTAGCAGAAAAAAGAAGGTGATAGTGCCTCTGTATAAGTCTTTGGTGCGACCTCATTTGGAGTATAGTGTGCAATTCTGGAGACCGCACCTTCAAAAGGATGTGAACAGAATGGAGTCGGTGCAGATGGTGGCTACTAAAATGGTTAGTGGTCTTCATTATAAAGCATATGAGGACAGACTTAAGGATCTTAATATGTAAACTTTAGAGGAAAGGCGGGATAGAGGTGATTTAATTGAGATGTTTAAATACCTCAGTGGCATAAATGTTCAGGGGGAGAGTCTCTTTCAATTGAAAGCAAGTTCTGCTACGAGGGGACATGGAATGAGGGTGATGGGGGATAGATTCAGGAGTGATATGCGGAAATATTTCTTTACGGAAAGAGCAGTGGATCTGTGGAATAGTCTCCCAGTGGAGGTGGTAGAGATGAGAACAGTAACTGAATTTAAAAAAGCATGGGACAAACACAGAGAATTTCTAAAGGAAAAAAGGGGACTGTTGTAGTTGTTGATATGGGAGGACAGACTAGATAGGCCATGTGGTCTTTTTCTGTCATCATATTTCTATGTTTCTAAGATGTTTGTGTTTATTAATGTTATTTGAGTTTTTAAAGTTTTGCTTACTCCTTGGGAAATGTCATACTGGCTTCTCTCAGAGTTGTAGCAGAGGATATGCCAGGTGATGACATCACTAAAAGTTACCCAAGTCTGCCTCCACCTGCTGGCAGAGGGACATAACCTACTCATTGGACTGGTCTAGCGATATTTAAGGAGAGGGGATTATCGCATATGATTCAAATATCTCCTTATTCTACTTACTTATTTATTTATTGGTATTTGATATATCAAACTTTGAATAAATATGTTGTGCATCATTGCCATTTACAGTAGAAAAAGTACTGGAAACAAATATTAACAAAACAATAGACAAACGCTAGAAAAAAAAACCAATACAACAGCAAAATTAGGTAACAACAGGAATGGAGAGTAGTTGCACAACAATATCATCCCAAAAACAGTACAAATAACAGACATAACAGAGAAAAGTAATATAGTTTATAAAGTGAGGAGATTATGGATTGCTTTATTTTTTTCCTCTTTTATTATATTGCCCTCTGTGTAGTGTGTTACTGGAATGTATAATATTTAGCTTTATTTGGTAGTTCTGAAAGGATATAGATAGCGGAGGACAATTCTTAAAGAAATTTGCACAGGTAACTGACTAGTTTACTGGGCAGATTTGCTGGGATGAAAATTGTCCTCTACTCAGTGGCTAACAGTATGCCCATAGGTATTTGATTCTAAAATCTCTGCTTGTACTTTGCTGGTGTATTTTGTATTTGCAGAAAAGTAGGTGTAAAGCCTACAAATATTTTAATACCAGTGGCTTCACTAGACCAGATTTTCAAAGGGAAACTGGAGAAAGACAGAAATATACACAAAATGGAGGGAAAGAGAGAAGGTTTACACTGATAAAGGAAAAGAGACAGACAGATGGAGATAGTCACAGGTAGTGGCAGAGAGACAGCCAGAGAAACAGGCGGACAGAAGCATAGGCACATACATATACAGAGAAACAGAGAGAGAGAGAGAGAGAGAGACAGCAGGCAGACACAGATATAAATGGAAAGCCATACACAGGGGATGCAGTGGGACCTACACAGCTTCCTTCTCTTATCTTATTTTCTGTGCCTTTGAAAAGTGTTCCCCAAGTTATTTAATTCCCACCCCTTACGGTTGATTGGTTTTCAGGAGCCCAGTGAGCCAATCAGCTACTGGAGGCAGGAAGGCAACTCCGATTTCTTCTTGTTGGTGGGTCTGCCTGGCTTTTCTCATCTTAGGCTTGCCTCTCATGAAAGCAGTGATCAGGATCAGTGCTCTGGCATTGAGGCTCTGATGAAAGGGGCCTACAGAGTGTTAAAGAGAGAGAGATAGAATGAGAGAGAGAGAGAGAGAGAGAGAATGACACACCTAATTAGTGAGACTTAGTATCATTGCAGGATGTGGTAGAGATTAATAATATAACTGGCCTTTTATAAAGTCTGGAAGAGCGTCTAGAGGTCAGTTCCATTAACACTGATTAATCAGACAGGCTGGTGATTACCAACATGGAATGGACTTTCCTATTAGTATCTTCCAGGTTTCGAGTGACCCAGTTGACTGCTATCATAGAAGGATGCTGGGTTCAGTGGACTATTTGCTTGACCCAATATGGCACTTAAGTTCTTAAATTACTTTTGGTTGTTTTGTGCATGGCAAATACTACTTGTAACCTAGGTTCGTTCCTTTTGTCTTTCACTGGGCTCCTTTGTGTCTTGCACTATAAGGTATTGGTGGTATGTTCCCAATGCAGGGTAAATGCCAGACTGTCTGAGTATTTGAGGCCTTTAGTGATCTCTATTGACAGCTGGTATCTCTGCAGTGCTTGTTAGCTATGTTTTTACTTCTGGTGCTTTAGTAACTATCGCCTCTCTCCATCTCTCCACCCTCTTCATATCCCTCCCAATGCCGCGCCCCCCCCTCCAAAAACAAAACTTGTCCCTTTCTCTGAGCCTCCAACCTCTCCAGATTAGAACCCTTCAGCGACCTCGGGCTTTTGAAAGAAAGAAAGAAAGAAAAGGAGAAGAAAAAGGAGGGGGGTATAGAATAAAGAAAGCCGACCCAAGGGGCAATAGTCTCTTGAGCCAGCTCACTGCATTACAATGAATATGGACTCTATTAAGCTCCGTTCTGCCTGTTAGCGTTTCCCAGGGCAACCTAGCTCCCATATGGAAAGCATGCAGTATATTATTGTAGGCCTCTAGGCTTCATTGAAGGCCTGAGCCTTGACTGGCAGTTGAATCCCCTCCTCACACTTGACACTGCCTGTGTTTATCTAAAGCAAGGAGGGTGGGGGGGCTACATTTGGAAGCTTATTGTGAGATACGAGAAGAGGGAGGAGGAGGTATGGGAGGGGAGGTCGGAAAAGAAAAAAATCTCGTAAATATTCAGGAGGGATCATGAATGAAGGCAAAGGTGGGGTGAGGGGGGAGGAAGAAAAAGCAGATGGAATTCCTGTTAAAGAACATAATAACTACCCCAACCCCCTTCCTGGATCCAGCTCTCCCAAAAGAGAAAAAAAATCTACCATGGAGAGCTGGAGTTGCATTTATCCAATTAGCAAGGTTGTCAAATTGAATTATTGAATTTATACAGAGCTTGGGGAAAGGGGGTAGCAGGGATTTGAAATAAGTAAGGAGAGAAAAAAAATGAGAATTTCTTTTCTGTCTTTTTCTTTTGTAAACTTTTCCCTTTTTTAACAGTTTGGAAGTAAGATTAGCTCTAAAGAAATGAGTCAGCATGGTGCCCCTATATTGGAGGGATGGTTCATGTGTATGGAGTTTGTAACACACACCTGTGTGAGAGTCTGTGCTGGGTGACGTTTGCTTCTCCTGAAGACGGCAGAACTGTGTAACTTCCAAAGGATCAGGTGCATCAGTGGAGATCCAGGAAGCCATATGAAATTACAGTGAAATAATTTGATTTATAAATGAGTGAAGCCATTCCAGTGGGTGGGAGCAAGTAACACATGGCGGTATGACATATTTTAGGCAGCTGTGCCAACTAAGAATCTTCAGCATGTCAACTACTGCTGGTGTTGTCTCAATTACTCTTATTCATAGGAACCCTTTCTTTGTATCATAACATTTTCTTTCATATACTTTCACACGTCTCTTGCATACCTTTATACAGTGTCATCCTCCTGCACCTCCTAACCTCAGATTTAAAAAATAACCTTTCTAGTATCCATTTTTTTAGTCGTCTCTGAGCTTTGCATGGCTAAGAGTAATGTCTGCTCTACCTTTACTGAGATTCAGAGCAGCGAAAGTGGCCAAGGGGGAGAACCAATAACATCAATCACCATTCAGAAATGAAATAACATTAAAGCAGAAAAGAGGTACCAAAAAAGAGGTCATCTCAGTTGGCTAGCTAGCTTTCCTTAAGATGCTTGTCCTAACACAAACATAAAGTGTGAATGTGTAGCATTTGTATATTAATGCCTATGCCTAGTGCTGTCCTTCAGTCTAAAGGAGGTTGATTGGGAGTGTTCTGCTTACAGTAGGTCTTACTTCCCATTTAACTTCCATAGTATGATTTCTATGCATTTCATTTGCACAGCTTGCACTATGCTGCCAAAGCTGGCCTATGCATGAGTGGTTGTGATTTTTGCATATGCCTCTGCTTTTCAGCCTTTACAGACTTATGCAGATGAGGCCCCACAAATGAATTTCTGCACATGGCCCCACATCTTCTATAGCTCTGTAGGCTGCTCTGAGTTAGCGGGCACAGGCAGAGTCCAGCCCTGGTTTTACCCCACTTTATTTATGGCCATGTCTTTGTGTGTTTCTTAGAAAAATCAGAAATACAAGTCTGTGTAGGTGTGTTGATGAAGCAAAGATCAGGACTAGCTTGGTTGTATTTATCTTGTAACTGAAGCCAGGTGTGTTTAGTGACACAAAGGGCCCGATTCCAATCGGGGCGTACAGGCCCTCTGTGAGCCCAGCCGGATCTGGAAGCACAGAGGGAGTTGTGATTCCGATCCCGCAGAGCACATCTAGCCCTGCCTGTTCGGAATTGTGAACAGGCCTGTACGTGCAGGCCGGGACTGCCATTCAGCCCGGCCTGCACAAACAGGCCATGCCCGACTAACTCAGTCTGGGCTTTACAATGGAGCCGCGGCACCATGGCGTCCGGTTGCCATGGCACCGTGGCTCAATTGTAAAGCCGTGATCCCCGGCTGCTGGCTCCTACTATGCTTTCCCCACAGCCCGACCCCTGATCCGGCATCCCAAGGCCAGGGTCGGGCTGCGGGGAATGCTCTCCGCCCCCTTCCGCCACTGCCATGCCCCAGGCCACCGTCCTCTGCCCAATTGGGGAACTTATTCCACCTCAGAGGTGGAATAAGTTCCCCATCTAAGCCATCAGCCCCGGATGTATAGGGCCGACACTGGAATCGGCCCTGTATGTCCAGGGCCGACAATCGCCCACCATCTGCCCTAATGCCGCCTCTGATCCGCCCCTTCCTCGCCCCCATCCAGCTTCCCCGTATAACAAGCAGGGAAGGAAGAAGGGATGTGAAAGGGCATGAATAGTGGGGCTATTCATGGCTCAGAATGACTCTGAAAATAGGAATTAATTTAGAACACCATGGAGTATGATGGTTAAGAAGATTGGGTTGATATTTAGTGGTGTTATCTTGATAATGCTGTGACTGCCCCAGGAATATCTGTTTAATGCATGGGCAGAATGGGGATAGTACCGGCGCTAAACAGATAACTAACGGCACTTACCTAGTTAGTGCAGTTTTCTGCAGCCCTTGCCTAGATAGCTTAGGCCGCATGAAAAACAAGCCTAAGGGGTATGTTTACAGAGCAGCGGTAGCGGCCTCCTTGCGATATTGGAGCCGTGGCCCCATTGAATTCAATGGGGCTGCGGCTCCGATATCGCTGCTTTGTAAACATACCCCCAAGTTGCAATCGCCTGCTCAAAATTGTTCTAACCAGATAAGTTCTGGAACTTACCCAGTTAGCACTGCTCAGCTCTGATATTCAGCACAGCTTCTATCCAAATACTGCCACTGAATATTCCGCCGATATTTAAGTGCCATGGCTGACTGCTGTGGCAATTGAATAATGGCAGTTCTGAAAAATAGGGCCCGCAGTTACTTTCTACTTAGAGAGTACGTTATAATTCTTAGCTGATATTGGTGTGCAGTGACGAGTGATATCGGTGTGCTAAGCCAGAAATCTTATGCCTTAAGCTGTCTGCCTGCAGTATCTATGTTCTGAAATGCTTGGCATCTTGCCTCTTAAAATTGTGCCATATGGAGTGTACAGAGACCGGGCCTGATGTCTTTAAGATCTACACTAGCACCTGTCTGCTGTGTCCATTACTACCATCTGCCACCTTCTTCTCTTGCCTGGACAGTCCTTTTAGCTTGATCCCTCACTTCACACTTTCTAGTAGGTTCCTTGGTATACCTGTTTCTTTTATTTGAAAGCCATTCACTGTTTTGTATTTATTTTAATGGCCTCTTTCATATCCTAGTCTTAAAGACAAAACACCTGATTTGGTTGTAATCTCATTACCCTAGTTCCATTGTACTGTGCTAGCCATTCCCCTGAGTAGACCTAAGTCTTTCATGGTCACATCTGGTTAACTAATACTTAGGGCCCGATATTCAGCACCAACGACTAGTGCTGAACTTTAAATCCAGATATTCAATACCAAGGCCATATCCAGGCTCCAGCATTGAATATCCAGGTTGCCCAGTTAGCTTCTGCAGTAAAAGTTAGACCAGAGTTTCTGGCGCCCGACTTTTGCCAGATGCCACTAACCGTGTTAGTGCCGCTGAATATCCCACAGAGCAGCATTTACACAGTTTGTAGGTCTGCAAACCGTGTAAATGCTTTTGAATATCCCCCCTTCGTTTTTAACCTGTCATGTGGTATCATCTCATATTCCTTTACGAACGAAAGTAAGGTCACAAATGAAATGGCATGTCACCTGCAAGATAAAATCAAGTCAGTTCAAGAAGTCTGAGATTAATCCTTACTTTTCTTCTCTCTGCAGTGCTAACACAGAGGAATTCTGGCCCCCTTGTTGAGGTCGTACAGTGTGGCTGTAGACTACAGGTCAGTGAAAAATTCACTTTATAGGTGACAGTTTCTGGTAGAACTGAAAGTGTCTTAATGAGCTCTGACCATGTGTGTTGACGCTTCCATCCATTTTCCTGATCTGTCATGGACGCTGCTCCCTTCCTCAGGATTTTGCTGCCCTTGCTTGTGGAAGAGCCACACCACACTTTCACAGTTAGATTGGCAGATAACTGACCTCTGGACTCCCCCAATTTGCCCCAGTTCCACCCTTCCCTTCCTCACCTCCTGTGTCATCACAAACCTTACTTGATCTCAGATTTGTTCCTTTCTTGTGATTTGTCTTAAGCGTGTTTAATTTCTTTCAGTGTTCTGGTTGATACCACCTCTGTGGAGGAGAATGTTCAGGCACACACCGCCCTACTTCTAGAGTTGATGACCTACTGTGTACTTGAACCCCAGCCAGCCCATGTGTCATGGCAAAGTCAACATATTTATGAGTCCTTCTGCAGCACATGACTTCATTTACCCCCTTTGCTACTCCCTGCGTCTGGCTGTCTCCAAGATCTTGTTCCCTAGACTGCTTTTCACTGATTTGGCGGAAAATTACTGTAATTGCAGGGATATATTACTCCCAAAAAAAGAAAAAAGAGTAATTAGGAGATGTGGGATGATTGTAATTGTTAATTGGTGGCTTTTCAGTAAAAGGCAGGAGGAGCCTGGAATAGGTTGGTTTGGGAATGACAAAGAAGTGAGCAGTAAGGAGCATAATATGTTTCATATTAGAACAAAATCTATTGACAGCCCAGGGTGGGTGCAGAAGTTTTGATCTGTCACATTCTGAGAGACATTATAGAGTCACTTAATGCTGAGAAAGAATGTGCAAGGAAAGTTTCTCACAGAAAAAAAAGTATTGTGGTTGCCATATTCATTCACTTGAATATGTAGAAATAAGAGTTGTTAACAAGTTGGAGGTTGCATGTTATATTAGACTAATTTGATATATGTAGGACTAACTTTCCCAGCCATATTGAGGTACCACCTACAACTTGCTTGACCTTGATTTGTGTATATCAGAAAAATAAAACATTTTAGCTGCAGCACTGAGCTGACTTCAGCTATTTGTAGCAGGTAAATTCTGAGCCCAAAAAACTGTAAATTAGTATCATAATGTGACCTTCTGCAGAAACACATAATAAAACATTGACTGTATTTGCACATGGTTATTCTGAAAATTTTTAAATATTGATATTAGTCTATGTCAGTGAAATCCATCCTGTGACTCTTCCAGGACCTCAGATCTCAGTTTTTGGAAAGGCATGAAATTAATGCAGTTGGTCGGTCTAGTGGCTCAAGTGGCAGCACTGCATTGTGGGGAAAATATTGGTTCAGTTCCTTGCCTACACTTCTACTCTGCATTTGCCAGGGATGAGGGTCCTGGAAACAGGATACTGGGCTTGCTGGAACTTTGGTCTGACCCCGTATGGCAAATCCTATGCTCTAAAGATGATAGAGGGGTAAAAGGGGCACTAAGAGGGAACACGGCCATAGCAGGGAGACTGAATGAATTCTTTGCTTCAGTCTTTACAGAAAAAAGATGTAGGGAAGTTACTCAGGACTGAAATGGTATTTAAAGGTGATGTATTGGAAGAACTGAAAAAAATATTGATAACCTGGGAAGAGAATTACATCTATTTGATAGGCTAAAGAGTAGCAAATCATCTGGACCAGATTGTATACATCCAAGGTGTTGAAAGAACTGAAATATGAGCTTGCAGACCTACTATTATTAATCTGTGAACTATCATTAAAATCATCTGTAATGCCTGAAGATTGGCGAATGGCCATTTTAATGCCAGTTTTTAAAAAGGGTACCAGGGTGATCCAAGAAACTACAGACCTGTGAGCTTGATGTCAGTACCGGACAAAGGGTAGACACCATTATAAAGAACAAAATTACTGAACATTTAGATAGCCATGGTTTAATGGGAGAAAGCCAACATGGATTTAGCCATGGAAGATCCTGTCTTATTAATCTGTTACATTTTTTTGTAAGTGTGAATAAACAGGTAGACAAAGGTGAGCCAGTCAATATAGTGTATCTTAATTTTCAGAAAGCCTTTGACAAGGTCCCACATGAGAGACTCTTGGCGAAACTAAAAAGTCATGTACTATTGTGGATCAGGAACTGGTTAAAAGATAGAAAGCAGAGGGTAGGGTTAAGTGGCCAATTTTCCCAATGGAGAAAGGTGAATAGTGGAGTACCCTAGGGCTCTGTGCTGGGTCTGCTGCTTTTTAACATATTTGTAAATGACCTGGAAATGGGAATAACGAGTGAGGAAGTCAAATATGCAGATGACACAAAATTATTCAGAGTTGTTAAAAACCAAGAGTATTGTGAAAAATTGCAAGAGGACCTTGATAAAGTGGAAGACTGGGCATCCAAATGGCAGATGAAATTTAATGTGGACAAGTGCAAAAGTATGTACCTAGGAAAGAGCAACCCAAACTATGGTTACATGATGCAAGATTTAGGTGTCATCGTGGATAACATGTTGAAAACCTCCTCTCAGTGTGCAGCGGCGGCCAAGAGTGCAAATAGAATGCTAGGAATCATAAGGAAGGGAATGGGGAATAAAACAAAGGATATTATAATGCCTCTGTATCGTTCCATGGTGAGACCGCACCTTGAATATTCTGTGCAGTTCTGGTCGCCGTATCTTAAAAAGGATATAGCAGAATCAGAAAAGGTGCAGAGAAGAGCCACCAAAATGGTAAAGGGGATGGAAAGATACCCTTATGAGGAGAAGCTTAAAAGGTTAGGGCTCTTCAACCTGGAAAAGAGATGGCTGAGGGGAGATATGATAGAAGTCTATAAATTAATGAATGGAGTGGAACGGGTAAATGTAGATCGATTGTTTATGCCATCAAAAAGTAGAAAGACTAGGGGACATGCAGCGAAGCTACAATCTAACCCATTTAAGACTAATAAGCAAAAATATTTTTTCACTCAACGTGTAATCATACTCTGGAATTTGTTACCAGAGGATTTAGTAAAAGCTGTTAGTGTAGCTGGGTTTAAAAAGGTTTGGAAAAGTTCATGGAGGAAAGGTCCATAAAACTTTATTAAAGAAGACCTGGGAAATCCACTGCTTGCCCCATTACAAGCATTGTGGAACCTGTGTGTCTTTTTGGGAACCTGATAAGTACTTGTGACCTGGATTGGTGATTGTTGGAAACAGGATATTGGGCTTGATCGACCTTGGGCTGACCTAGTATGGCATATCTTATGTTAAAGGTAGCCAATGGGGAGGAAAGCTGGTAGCTGAGCGCAGTAACTGCTGGCAGACTGGCTGACTGGTTCAAAGGTGCACTTCTACCAAGCTACAGAGTTAATCAAGGTCAAGCTGCTTTGTATGTTACTATGAACTCTCTAATTACATAGCAATTAAGTAGATCAAAAGACAAAATAAAATAAATTTGTGTCAGCCAGAGTGTGGTTGCTGTAATAGCTGGGTTCAGGGGCCTCATGTTCTGACTCCACTTGACAGTGCCCCAAATCAAACAGCAACAGTCTGCAGGCCCCAATAACAGCTAGAAGTGCAGGAATTTCTCCCTTCTGCTGATCCCCAGCATGGTCCCTGGCCTATCCTCTTTCTCTCTCCCCTTCCCCCAATGAAAAGCCGGAGACGTGGCACTTAATACTACATCAGCCTCCTTTACCACGTGAGGCCACTCTCATAGTATGAATTGAAAAATCTGTGGTAAGAGTAGGGAACCTCTAGTCCTTGGGGGCTGTAAACTGATCAGGTGTTCAGGATATGCCTGATGAACGTTCATGACACTGGGCGGTGTATGTGCAAACCCAAGTGTATGCAAATCTGTCTCATGCATATTCATTAGGGATATTTTGAAAGTACGACAGGTTTACAGCCCTCTAGAGTTAACCTTGCTTAACAGAGGAAACCGATATAGTGCTGGAGGAGGATAGGATTGGAAGAGTGGGATAGGCTAGGCTTCAATAAGGATCAGATTAGGGGAAACCAGGGAGATGGAGAGCGGGTTGTAATGGGGATTGGGGTAAGGGTATGGAAACACAGTGCAGTGGAGATCTGGAAGGGGCACTGCACAGCATATTGAGGATTAAGGGAAGGAAGGTAGTGAGTACCAGCAGCTGGGAGAATAGGAGGACCCAGAATGGAGGGAGGAAGGGGCCAGGTATTGGTTGGAAGGAGAAGAATAAAACCTGGTAAGGAAGAGAAAATTGGGGACAGAGGGGGAGAGGGAGAGGAACAGAGATCTTGGGAGCAAACTGTTGATTGGGGAGTGGATGAGAGAGTCCCTTGATTGGAAAGGTTCAAAAATCAAAGGGGATAAATAGGAGGATATACAGTAGATGATGAATGGAGGAGACAGAACAGGGAAAAGAGCTGAGGGAAAGAGAAAGATGAAGAGGAGAAAGGAGAGAAAAGGATGAGAAAATATTCAAATATCCACTATTGAAGGAAACTGAACTGTAAAAGAAAAGGACACCAGAAAGGGGGAAAAAAGGAGTAGAGACAAGATTAGAACATGAGAAAACAGAAATGCTGTCCAAGAAAAATAAGCCAGAGGCTTCAGAGGCGGAAAGATCAAAGTCTCTGGGTTGTACATATCTCCGATATAGAATTTACATGTTAGGAACAGCAGGATTTTGTGGGCTAATTTGATTATTTACAATGCACAATGTTAGACTTTCTGGATTAGGGGTTTCCAACTCCAGTCCTAGAGAGCTGCAAACCATTCAGGTATTCAGGAGGTCCTTGTTGAATATCATGCATATTCATTAGGGATATCCTGAAAACCTAACTGGTTTAGATCCTATCATCTTCCATTAGACAATCCCCTGAACGCTCCCCTCCCCACCTTGTAAATGAATTGCTCTCTCACTGCTGCTACTATAGGGAGTACTTGTCCACCAAGAAATCTCGTAACCTTACTGCCACAGGATCCAGCGGCACTTCCATTTGCTCCCCAACCCCCTCAGCCATGGAGAAAACCATGAAGCCTCGTGATCTGCACAGCCATTCACTCTTTGACTCTCCATCCCTTCATATTCCACTGGCCGGTTTTAATCTGACCATGTGCCAGACATGTTTCCTTTGTCACCTGCTGCTTAGCTACTCTGCCAGCCAGGTAAGGCTTTGGAAGGGACAGTATGCTGCATACATTGAAGCAATTGAGCTGCATAAATCATGGTACAACAGGATCTCCAGGAACAAGCAGGAATGTAGTCATCACATATGGGTATCGTCGGTACCAACGGAGCCTGCGTGGGAACGCTCCCCAGCGTCCAATTAGAAAGCTTTTGGGAGCATGCCACAGCGCCTGCGTGCTGCCTTCCCACCTTTCCCAACTGCCTCTCTCCAGTTCTTCGTTTTCCGCGGAGCCAGCAGGTCGTGTTCCTGTCACCGCAGAAAATGTTCCTTCTTTTTTGTGGTCGCGTCTGCCTTCCTTGACGCTTTACCGGTACCGCCGGTTTTTCTTTCTTTCTTTCTTTTCTTTAAAAAAAAAAATTCTTAGTACTTTTTTCCCATTTTTCCAGGTGCACGTGCCATTTTGGGCCTCAGGCCCAAGATTTTTTCCACAATGGAAAAACCCTCTTCGGGTTTTAAAAAGTGCACCAAGTGTGGCAGTACCATCTCCGTCACCGACACCCATGAGTGGTGTCTGAAATGTTTAGGTCCTGACCATTCCATCTCGGAATGTATGGCCTGTGCCATGATGTCCAAGAGAGGTCGACAGAATCGAGCTGCCAAGCTCAGTACCCTGTTTCCCTCTGATGCAGCTTCAGTGGCATCGACGTCTTCCAGGGCTTCGTCTTCCTCCCATGGATCTCAGGTAACTAAACATAAGTCTAGCCGTTCCTCAAAGGGTAGATCTCCCTCTAAGCATCGAGATGCCTCTGGCATTGCCCTTGAGGATTCTGCACCGGCAAAATTGCCCCGGTGGGAGGCTTCGGCTTCCAAAGAATTATTGGGGCTCCAGGACATTCTCGAGGCCTCGACCTCGGCAGAACTACTGGTGCCATACTCTGGGGTACCGGCGGTCTTCACCGGTACCGACATCCAGACATCGGCAGCGTCGATAGACCAGAGGGTCCTGGCTATTGAACGCAGTCTGGCGGCTCTCCTTGCGGCATCGACATCCTTGGAACCGCGTCAGTCAGTTCAACCGGTACCGGCACTGACTCCAGCACCAGTATCGGTACCGGTACCGACAGCATCGGCATCGACATCGGCGTCCGCATTGCTGGTATCCAGTCATGTGATGCCTTCCGGTACTGTTACACCGGTACCGATTCCCCTCGGTACCGACTTCGGTCGGTACGGGTATCGGGCTCTTCAAGAGCATCCCGACAGAAGGTACTTCGAGTCCTCAGAGGAATCTGAGGATTCTGACAGTTCTGTCAATGCGGGAATACTTCTCCCAGAGGAGCCTTCCTCCCCTAAACACAGGATGTCTCCTCCAGAGGATATTTCCTTTCAGGATTTCATCAGGGAGGTGGCTCGGGGTCTGTCCATTACTGTGGCCCCTGAAACAGAGTCCAGAGCAAAGGAGTTGGAAATTTTACAATATCCTAAAACTCCTAAGGAGGCAGCTACCTTGCCCATCCATGAGATCTTGCATGATCTCATGTTAAGAATGTGGGAGACACCTCTTATCACCTCTCCTCACTCTCGTAGACTTGATACTCTGTATCGAGTCCCTCCTTGTCCTGCTTTCCAGAAAAGTCAGCTTCCTCACCACTCTATTGTAGTGGAATCAGCTATGAGAAGGATCAAGAGTGCAAAGAGGCATGCCTCTAATCCTCCAGGACGTGAGTGCAGAACTTTGGATGCTTTTGGACGTTGTGTCTTCCAAGCTTCCATGCTTTCTGCCAGGATCAGTTCCTATAGTCTATATATGGGAATGTTCCTGAAGGAAGTCACAGGTGATTTAGAGGCTTTGAGTCCTCTTCTTCCTGAGGATAGAAGGCAGGATTTTCTCACATTGGTCAAGCATGCCCAAGATGTTTCTAAATTTGTCAACCGTGCAGCTTTTGACTGTTTTGAGTGCATAAGCAGAACCTCTGCCATTGCCATAGGTGCACGTAGAATTGCTTGGCTCCAGGCATCTGATCTGGAGCTCTGGGTACAAGACAAACTGGGAAATATTCCTTGTACTGGTGAGAACCTGTTTGGTAAAGATTGGCAGGAAAAGGTTAATGAGTTGGATGCTGACAACTCCACCTTGGATAGATTATCCAAGTCCACAGCTGATCCTGCAAGAAAGAAATCTTTCAAGAAACCATTCTTTTCTAAAAAGAAAAGATTTGATCCTGCTTATTCTCAGCAGGGACGTTCTGCAGGTCAGCTTGTCCAGAAAGGTCAGCAACCACCCAAACAAAGAAAACCAAAGACTGCTAAGCCTCAGCCGTCCCAGCAGTCTCAGCCTCCACAAGGCCTTTGACTTTCAGCTAGAGAACTTAGCCTTCCTGGCTCTCATTGGACCAGAGCCTTCCGCCATTCCAGGAAGGTTGTGTCACTTTGCCCCCAGATGGGGGCAGATAACAGCAGAGCATTGGACACTCTCCATCATAAAAGAGGGATATAAGCTTCATTTTTCGAGCATGCCCCCTCCCACAATGATAAGGCAGTTAAATTCTCCGACTTCTCTCATCAACCTGTTAGGTCAGGAGGTCACTATGCTTCTTGCCCAAGGGGCAATAGAAGAAGTACCCATCCATCAGCAGGGTACAGGGTTTTACTCCCCCTATTTCCTTATCCCAAAGAAAACAGGGGGATACAGACCTATCTTGGACCTCAGAGAATTGAACAAATTCCTTGTCAAAGAGAAATTCAAGATTATTTCTCTGGGAACTCTGCTGCCATACCTTCAGAGTCAGGATTGGCTTTGTTCTCTAGATCTCAAGGATGCTTACACCCATGTTCTCATCCATCCAACTCACAGAAGATTCCTTCGGTTCCTTTTTCAAGGAAAGCACTACCAATACAGGGTGCTTCCTTTTGGCCTGGCCTCAGCACCAAGGGTGTTCACGAAATGCATGGCTGTGGTAGCAGCATTTCTTCGCACTCTAGGGATATTCGTCTTCCCCTACTTAGACGACTGGCTCATTCGAGCCCCAACAGAGTCAGAGGCCAGGACTTCTCTATCCTGTACAATGCGTATCCTTCAGTACTTGGGTCTGGTAATAAACATCCCAAAATCCAGTCTAACTCCCACTCAGTCTTTAGAGTTCATAGGGGCTTTGCTGGATACCAGAAAGGCAAGGGCCTATCTCCCCCAGGCCCGTTGCCTTCGCATGGTGCAGTTAGCTTCTCAAGCAGTGCTAAAGCCTCATCTCACTGGCCGAGAAATGCTACAACTACTAGGCCACATGGCATCTACCGTGCATGTGGTTCCCTATGCTCGCCTCCATATGAGGGCAGCCCAGTGGACTTTATCCACTCAATGGACCCAGGCATCAGGATGCCTGTCAGACAAAATAGCAAACACAAGTCATCTTATTTTGTCCCTCCAGTGGTGGAAGTCCACTCAAAACCTGTTGCTGGGGTCCCCTTTTCAACAACCCTTTCCCCAGGCAACTCTCAGAACAGATGCTTCTCCGATGGGTTGGGGAGCTCATCTGCAAGACCTCTCCACCCAAGGCACCTGCCCTCCACAGAAGACTCATCTACATATCAATCTCTTGGAGCTCAGAGCAATCTTCCTTGCTCTTCGAGTGTTCCACACCCTGCTCAGCTACAAGACAGTCCTCATTCATACGGGCAATCAAGTAGCCATGTTCTACGTGAACAAGCAGGGGGGAACAGGCTCTCTGTCGTTTTGCAACTAAGCTTTGCGACTATGGGCCCTCGCCAGAGAGCATCAGATTTATCTCCTGGCGGTGTATCTTCCAGGCATACAAAACTCTTGGGCAGACAGACTCAGTCGAGTTCTGCTTCCACACGAGTGGTCTCTTCATGCAGACCAGGTAGCCAAGATTTTTCAAATTTGGGGAACCCCGGACATAGACCTCTTTGCAACACTTCCCCAGTTCTGTTCCAGAACCCCGGCTCAGGGGGCTCAGGCCAGGGATGTTTTCCTCCTTTACTGGGGTCAAGACTTCCTGTATGCCTTTCCACCCATTCCCCTAATTCCCAAAACCCTGTTCAAGCTTCAGAGAGACAGAGGCCGTATGATTCTCATAGCTCCATATTGGCCACGGCAAGTGTGGTACCCTCTGCTTCTACATCTCTCTCAAGCTCCCTCTCTGGAGTTAGGGTCTTCTCCGAATCTCCTGCCTCAGGAGGACGGAATGTTATGGCATCCCAATCCCCAGTCTCTGCATCTCAGGGCTTGGTTGCTGAAGGCCTAGATCTTCATGATCTTAACCTTCCTCAGCAAGTAAAGGATATCCTTTATGCTTCCAGGAAGCCTTCCACAAGATGCTCTTATGCTTTCAAGTGGAAAAGGTTTACCATATGGTGTTCGCAGAAGGATCTTAACTCCCTTGCGATACCTTTGGAATCATTACTGGAGTATCTCCTTCATTTATCCAATGCAGGACTTAAAACTAACTCAGTAAGAGTCCATTTGAGTGCTATTGCAGCTTCTTTCAAGCCTCTAAATGGACAACCTATTTCCTCCCATCCTCTTATAGCAAGATTTATGAGAGGCCTTCTTCTAACTAAGCCTCCCATTAGGCCACCACCGGTGGCATGGGACTTAAACCTGGTTCTTGGTCAGCTCATGAAGCCACCTTTCGAACACTTAGCTACTACCTCATTGAAATTCCTTTCTTGGAAGGTTATTTTTCTCATTGCAATCACATCAGCACATCACATCAGTGAGTTGCAGGCATTAGGAGCTGATCCACCTTATACAAGGTTCCATCATGACAAGGTAGTCCTTAGGACTCATCCACGCTTTATGCCAAAGGTGGTCTTGCCTTTTCATCTAAACCAAGCGGTCTACCTACCTGTGTTCTTTCCAAGGCCTCATGCATCAAATGCAGAAAGAAACCTTCATACTTTGGACTGTAAAAGAGCTTTAGCCTTTTACTTACAAAGAACACAGCAACATAGAAAGTCCTCTCAACTCTTTGTTGCTTTTGATCCTTCTCATTTGGGACTTCCAGTCTCCAAGAGAACACTATCTAACTGGATTGCTCGGTGTATATCCTTTGCCTATCAGAGTAAGAATCTTCCTCTGGAGGGCCATGTCACAGCTCACAATGTGAGAGCCATGGCAGCTTCAATGGCTCATCTACACTCTGTGTCTATCGACGACATCTGTCGAGCAGCCACCTGGGCCTCGGTTCATACCTTCACAGCCCATTACTGCTTGGACAAGGACTCCCGCTGGGATGCTTTGTTTGGTCAGGCTGTTCTCCAACACCTGTACCATACTTAATCAACTCCTACCCACCATCCCTGGTAGGATGCCAGAGATCCATGGGAGGAAGTGGAGCCCTTTTCAGGGACGCACAACTTCTGGGGTCTCTCCCTGGCATCTAAAGCTAGTGAGTCCCCATATGTGATGACTACATTCCTGCTTGTTCCTGGAGATAGCATAATTACTCACCTGTAACAGCTGATCTCCGGGAACAGCAGGAATTTAGTCCTCACAACCCACCCACCTCCCCTAGGAGTTGTATCTCTCTATCCATCTCTTTCCCTTTCCCTCTCTCTCTCTTTGTCTCAGCTTTAAAACTCAGCTGGAGAGAGGCAGTTGGGAAAGGCGGGAAGGCAGCACGCAGGTGCTGTGGGATGCTCCCAAAAGCTTTCTAATTGGACGCTGGGGAGCGTTCCTGCACAGGCTCCGTCGGTACCGACGATACCCATACGTGAGGGCTAAATTCCTGCTGTTCCCGGAGATCACCTGTTACAGGTGAGTAACTATGCTAATCCTTTGCGGGGGGAGGCAGAAAATCTTTCCTACTTGCAGACAGCCAGGAGCTGCTTGTGATTGTTGTGTTTGATTTTCAGAATTACCAGAGGAAATGGGCCACATCTAGGCCCAAGCCCCAGATCTTTTAAGTACCTAGCAATGCCTCTTCCTTATCATCCTGTCTTCCCTGACCCAGATCATGGTCCAATGGCTGTATGATTGAGATCTGTAGGCCCAACATTTGCTCGGAGCTTGGGTATGTCCCTGTCTTTTTGAGCCGACAGCTACCCTGGTGACAGTGCTTTGAGCACTAGTGGGCTGGAGAGTGGACAAGTGGACTTCATGGGGTGGTAAGTATGGACCACTCCCTGCTTCACTCTTATTGTCCTCTCTGTTTACTGATTTCTTTTGTATTTTTTCTGATTTTTCTTCAGTTCTCCATTGCTTATCATCCTGCTAGATCAGTCCAGCTGAGGGGATTATGCTTCCTTGCCAACAAGTGGAGCCAAAATTGAGCAATTTTCAGTGATGTCATTACTCAATGTATCCACTGGGAGGAGCCAGTATTTTATGTCTACAGCAGGTGGCAAGGTGTGTGGACTCATGCAGCAGTGCAGATAGGCCTCACTCTTCTGGCCCATACTACATTGCATTGGTCATTGAGATTAAGTCTGGGAATCCCCAATATTGATTGGAACGTGGGTATGTCCATGTCTCGTGGAGCGGACAGTCATCCTATGTCCACTTGTTTTCTATGGCCTACTAATGCTGGTGTGCCAGGAAAGGAGCAGAAGGACCCTACATGGCCCCTGGGTCGTTAAGTTGGACCCAGGCCTCCCTTCCCTTTTTATCTCTATGCTATGTATGTATTTTGTATTTTTTTTTCCTTTTTCACCATTGGTTTCAATGGGCAGTATTTGCCTCTCTGCTGCTTTCAATAAAGCAGTTGCAATAAAAAAAAAATAAAAAGCTTTTGTTTTCCAGGGCTTTCCTACTAGGGTTCTGCATTCTGTCTGACAGGTGCTGGGATTCTCTTTTTGCCATGGCCCTACTTTATTTTCATTGTGGTTTTTTTCATGGTCTTTCTGAAACTTTGCTGCTGCAGGTTTCAACTACGCGACCTGATGCAACCAGCGACCCCAGCAATTTTTCTCTGTGGTGGCTTATTTTTGCCCCTGATGTGGCTGCATGATCCAGGGAATCATTTCTCAGCATTTCAGTACCTCCCACGGGAGGACCCGGGGTCAGATGACATTACTCTTTTCCTTTTTTTAAGATCATTAAGGAGGAAACCACAGATCTTCTCTCCTCCAGCATTTGACTTGATAGCCACTCAGGAGAAAACCAAAGTGGAAAACGTTTTTAGCCACAGGAACGATCTGTGGGCAGCAGGCCTGGATGCCCTGCTTCAGGAATGGCCCCAAGATGGGCTGCTGTATGTCTATGCTGGTCTTCATCTGCCGTCATTCATTGGGTTACTGTGTGTGTATGTTCCCCCATGGCCCTTGGTAAGGCATCTTCTGCACGGAATTCGATCTCATCTGGGCTTTATGATTCTAGTGGCTCCAAACTGGCCACACAGGCCATGGTATGTGGATCTCTTGAACCTGTTGGTGGGGTTCCTTCCCTTGTTTCCTCAAGAGAGAGGCCTCCTGTGGCAGGAGCCCATAGTGATGAAGGATTTTGTTCCTTTCTCACTTACAGACAGTCCCTTGAGAGGCATAGACTGTCCAAGAAGGGTGGACTTCCTGCTTAACACCCAGAGGACCTCTTCTTCCTTAGGCTATGTGAGAGTCTGGAGGGTTTTTGAGAGGTGATATTCCTCTCGGGCCCTAGAGGCCAGGAAAGTGGACATAGTTGCTGTTTTGTCCTCCTTATACTCTGGTTTGGACCAGGGGGTAGTCCTAAACTCTATGTTCAGGTAACAGCCCTGGTGTGCTACAGGGGTTTATTCAAGGGATGTCTTTGGCAGTGCAAATGACTTCTCTCGCTTCCTCAAGTGAGTGAAGCAGATCCATCCACCACCGCATCCGGTTATTCCTCAGTACAGTTTCTCTCTGATGTCAAAGAAGCTGAAAGGGCCACCTTTTGAGTCTCTTCATAAGGCCTCTCTCAAAAATTTGACCCTTAGGTTGTTTTTCCTGGTGGCTATTGCATCCACCAGGTTGTGTTAGAATTTCAGACTTGTCCTGAAGAGAGCCTTTTTTGGTCATCTCTATGGCTTCTGTCTCCTTGCAGGCTGTGCCATCCTTTCTCGCCAAGGTGTTGTCTCCCTTTCACTTTAACCGGACTGTCATCCTGCCCTCCTTTTCAGAGGAGGACTTTGGGCAGACCCCTCTCTGCATTTGGTAGATGCAAAGAGGGTGTTGATCAGATACTTAGAGATCACTAATTCCTTTCATCAGTCAGACCATCTCTCTTCAGTGGTCCAAGGAAAAGGTCAAGCAGCAGTCAAGTCCTTGATTGCCCACTGGATTAAGGAGGCCTTTGGTTCAGTATACCTTCTGTCTGGAAGCACATGCCAGAGAGTGTCAGAGCTCGCTCCACTAGAGCATAGGCCTCCTCCTAGAATCTGCCTTGATGTTTCCAGAGGACATGTGTAAGGTGGTACTTGGTTATCTCTGAACACCTCTGTGAAGCACTACAGATTGCATGTAGGAATCTGTCCAGGGTGTCATCTTTCTTCCACGCTGGGTTCTGATTGCTTGGGTACATCCCACTCATCTAAACTGGTCTAACAGGATGATATAGAAGGAGAAATTTGACATACCTGATCATTTTCTTTCCTTGAATCCTGCTAGAACAGTCCTGGATCTACCCTGGAATGCTATTCCTATAGGTTGGGGAGTCCTGCTGCCGCTTGATTGCATGGTCAGTCTCCATGCCCGATGCAGAATCAATTAGGTTAAGAGAGCCACATACTTGTTCCTATTTATTGTTCCAAAATTGGTTGTTTGTTAATAATATTTATAGTTGCTATAGTCTTGTACTGTTTGGGAAGTATTATATTGGCTTCTCTCAGTGCTACACCAGAGGATATACTAATGATGACATCACTGAAAATTGCCCTAGTCTGTCTTCACCTGTGGGATGGGGATCATCACCCACCAGTGGCGAAAGTTCTAGAGGGGGGCTCCAAGCAAAATTATGCTGAGGGCCCCCTACTGACACCCCCCGTTCTCTCACTGACCCCCCCATTGTCCCCTCCTCCCCCCCCCCCCAAGTGTGGCAAACTTACTTTGATTTGTTTGCTGTGCTGCTTCTGTTCCAGGCCCAGCGGGGGTTCCTCCAGGCAAGACTTCATCCTGGGAGCTAACAGCCACTGGACCTGGAAACAGAGGCAGTGCAGCAAATAAATAATTTAAGAGGTAAAACTTTCAGGTATCTGCAAATGTAGGCTTATGGTATCCTAATTCTTGATGGGACAGGTTCTACTGCCGGTCCTGGGACAACTCATCAAGGCCTCACTTCTGCAAAATCAATAGTTGTGTAAAGAATTCTATATGGGGGGGGGGGGGGTCATAGATGTACTTGCCCTGTATAGCTTTGTTGCAGGACAAAAGCCCAGCGTGTCAAATGTCTCCTTATATTTTGCTGTTCACATGGTTTACAAGTTTAGCAGAACTGTGGTCTGAGGGAGAAGGTTACCTATTGCCCATCTGTATATGATGTTTATTTTACTATTTTGGCCATGTGCGGTTGGACTTAATTTTCAGTGACTCAGGGGTCAAGAGAGCTGAGGAATCTGAAGATGATTCACTGACGTTCCAAAAAATCTGTTCCAGATTTTCTGTGACACTTTCTGATTTTTATGCAGATGTTAAGTGGATTTTGCTGAAAGTGTGTATATTCCTTTACAAGAAATGTTTGGCAAACTTTTTAAAGGATTTACAGATTCCTAGTCATACACAACCATTTTCTCTTTTCCATGCCCCCGCACAACATGTTTTAACAACAAAATCTGAGGTTTGGCAGTGTTTGACTACACTGTAAGCTTCAGCTCAGATCTGTACTGTTCACCGGCTATAATTTCGTACATGCTTGGTTTACTGCATGGGAAGAACAGAATATGTCATTTCTGGATCTTATGTCATTGGAAGTTAAAATGAGGCCTAGCCTTTGTCTTGTAATGTAAACTGAAGCACAGATCCAGACATCTGTAATCTGTGCTGAGCTTTGACCAAGAATACAGAAAAGTGACAGCTCATACATGGGCGAAGGTCTTACAACATTCATATACTACAACTTTATATTTGAATGTAAAGCAACTCCTCAGCAGAACCAGCTTGACCATTAGCCATATCGATATGTTTCCCATGAATACTGACCTGATACAGAGCAATAACGACCTATGGGATGTAAATTATCATTTAACAGTGCTGGCTGATTGGTTCAATGATAACTGTTGCAGACTGGCAGTAAGCAGGTTTGATGCTCTGGGTAAGCAAGGTAAATATTCATTCTACTGTTATTACTACTTATTTCTAAAGTGCGACCACGCCTTGAATATTGTGTGCAGTTCTGGTCGCAGTATCTTAAAAAGGATATAGCGTTATTAGGAAAGGTACAGAGAAGAGCCACCAAAATGGTAAAGGGGGTGGAAGGATACCCCTATGAAGAGAGGCTAAAAAGGTTAGGGCTCTTCAACCTGGAAAAGAGACAGCTGAGGGGGGATATGATAGAGGTCTCTAAATTAATGAATGGAGTGGAATGGGTAAACGTTGATTGAATGTTTACGCCATCAAAATATAGAAAGACTAGGGGATATGCAATGAAGCTACAGGATAACCTATTTAAGACTAATAAGAGAAAATATTTTTTCACTCAACATGTAATCAAACTCTGGAAATTGTTACCTGAGGATGTAGTAAAAGCTGTTAGTGTAGCTGGCTTTAAAAAAGGTTTGGACAAGTTCCTGGAGGAAAGGTCCATAAACCATTATTAAAAGGGACCCAGGATATCACTGCTTGACCCAATACAAGCATTGTAGAACCTGTGTCTTTTGGGGAGACTGCTAGGTACTTATGACCTAGATTGGCCACTGTTGGAAATAGGATACTGGGCTTGATGGACCTTGGTCTGACTCAGTATGACATATCGTATGTTCTTAACTGGACACAGCACTGTACAGACTTATAAAAGAGAGACAGTCCCTGCTTCACAGAGCTTACAATCTAGTCAAGATAAACAATATTGTACATGAGAAGCAAGAGGTTTAAGTATATACAGTGGTTCTAATTTATGGTTAATTTGCATATGTTGCGTACCCTGAAAAGCGAATGGTCACATGGCCTTTAAGAGTTGGAGTTTGAGACCCTGGGCTAGAGCATGTCATGTTTAGTCCATACCTTTGGCCTTTGCTGGGCCTTGTAAGTATTCTGTTCCATGAGCAGGTTTCTGATGGTGTCCAGCTGGGGTCAGACTGACCCTGGAATTTTGGAATTGGTTTGGTTGCCACTGTCCCAAAATCTGAGGAGTTAAGAGTGAGAAAAACTCAAGACAAGGGGTCATGATAGGAAGGTGGAGTGAGGTTCAGATCAAAACTTCTTTACTGAAAGGGTTTGGAATTGCCAACCCGCAGAAGACTTGGAGAGAACGCCTGCAAGCTTGGGAGAGATATAGGGCATAATTTTATAACAGGGTGCCCATGCACCTTTATAAAATAGGTTCCCAGCTCTAGCGCTAATAGCGCACAAATTTGCACCTGCTCTGAAGAACTTGCATGTAAAACCCATACGCACACCTATTTAGTAAAATACTTGCATACATTGCAGCTCCCCTCCATTTCACCCAAAGTCGGTCTCTGCTCTATGCAGATTTCATAAAAGTAGATACTCGCTTTCCATGTGCACATTTTTTCACTCCTATGTGGTTGTGCAATTTTCTAAAAGCCATTATCTGTGCATAAAACTAGCTTTACATATGGAAAAAACCTTATAAAATTACCTCCATAGAGGACAAGGAGAGGGCAGGGGAAGGAAACATCCAGAAAAGGGCAGCTGACAGAGTGAGTGGACCCAAGAAGCCCTTATCTGCTAGAAGCTAGAGTGCTGCTAAGACTTGTAGCAATAAAGCTGGAAGCGAAAAATGCCAGCGATGTTAATTTTGAGGTGATTACTATCATTAGATCATGTGACTGTATACATATACATATATACTAGTATATATTTATTTTTAGCTAAGTGAGAGAATCTTTGGAAACGTCTTTCAGTGGCCTGTCACTCAGTAACAGAACTAGTGCTGAGACGCACCTCTGAAGATCACACTGTGGCCTGAACCTCAGGGACTCTGGAAGCTCTCAGCGGCAATAGCCCCTAGGTAAGAAAAGAGACAAGCAGGGGCTCCTTCCCTTGTCTTTCTGCCAGTGCATCTGGCTTATTTGAAGAGGTAATCTCCCCTGACAGAGAACAGATCCTTGAAGCAGGATGTCATAAGGTTTTTTTCCTGCGTCTGCAGTTTGGGGAGGATTTCCAGTTATTTGTTTCCACTCCCTCTCTTTGGCCGAAATAAAGGGAATTGAGGTTCTTTGTACAGTGCCTTGTAAAAGTCTTCATACCCTTGTATATTTCTCACATTCTGCCTAAAAATTACAATTCAAAATGCATTAAAGCAAGAGTCTGCTTTACTGATTGTATAATGTGCTCTCAGGCCGTGCAAGAGTATTGCGTGTTTTAGGCAAACCTTCAGTCTTGCGCCCCCCCTCAATTCATTTTCTGGTCCCTATCATCCAGAGATTTTGATAGTTAAATTCAACCATCATGATCATTCTCCCACATCACACCCCCCCCCCCCTTCGAAAAACACTGTAAAAATGCATAATGGGACATAATATTTGTGTATATCTGTAACTGTTTCTATATCTATATCTATATATAGCTATAATGAGGACAATTACCAAAACCCCGTAATTCAGGTAAATGGGCTGTTTGAACATTACTACCCATAGCTCCAGGTATAAGTGCTGTACATACTCACAGTTCTGTGAGTTGCTTTGGCTGTCAGGATCTGTTGTTTTGTAGCTGCTCTTTGCAGTTCCCTTCCCCCTCCCCATAAGCTGCTGCTTTAGGCAGCGGCCTACCTAGTCCACCTAATGGTTAACCTTGCCCTGCA
The DNA here is from genome assembly GCA_033557465.1 of Ichthyophis bannanicus. Taxonomy (NCBI): domain Eukaryota; kingdom Metazoa; phylum Chordata; class Amphibia; order Gymnophiona; family Ichthyophiidae; genus Ichthyophis; species Ichthyophis bannanicus. The sequence goes on from CM066034.1 coordinate 382,494,758, forward strand.
TACTCTACAGTTTCAATCTGAAAGAACAGTTGTAGAATTATTCAGAAAGTTATTAAGAAACCAAAAAGTCTTGATTACATACTTCTTAACATCCTTGTGATAGCAAATCCAGATTAGCTCTATTTCCAAAAATTGCCTTTACAAAGCTCATAAGTGATACAGAGCACGCCCTAAATGCTTATGGACGAAGAACCAAAGCTATTTCTGTTGCATGAAGTGAAGTTGAAGCAAAGATCTAAACATGCCAACAGTTATTTAAAAGTACAGATTGGGAGGATGGCTGTTGAGAAATTAACTGTTTGAATATGCTTTGGGGCACTGTGAGGCCCATCACTGTAAAGTGAATATAGTTTAGCACCACAGGGACACTGCCTCATTCACATGGTCCCCTAAGTGTCAATAACAATGGGTTAAGGAAACAGCCGAGGATGGTCACTGTGAGGCCTAAGATTACTTTCAAAGAACTATAGAGATCCCTGGATGATAATGGCGAAAAATACTCACCATTCAACGACTTCAGGATTACTCCACAAGTATGATCTGTAGAGGAAGGTGACAAGTTAGAAGCTAGTGCTGAAAAAAGCCATATGGGATGCCCCATAACATTTGCAAAGAAACACTTAGGGGAAATTGCAGGCATGTGGGAGAAGGTTTTGTGGTTAAAGGAGATCAAAGTGAAGCTCTTTGGTCTCAATGCTAGGCAAGAATGTGTGGTGTAAACAAACACAGCGCATCACCCTGCTAACACCACCCCTACATTAAAACATGGTGATAGCAGCATCATGTTTAGGGAGATGCTTTGTAGCACTGAGGACAGGGAGTTTTGTGAAGATAAAGGGAAAGATGGATAGTACAAATCCTGGTGGAAAACCTGTTCAAATGTGCCAAAGTCCCGGGACTGGGGAGAAAATTCATCTTTCAGCAGAACATCGATCCTAAGTACAAAGCAAAACCAACAAAGCAGTGGCTCAGCAGGAAGAAAGTGAATGTCCTTGAATGACCCAGTCAAAGCCCAGACTTGAATCCATTAGAAAATCTGTGGCAAGACATGCGGACTGCAGGCCCCAAATGATCACTGGCTAACATGAAAAAGCTTCAGCTCTTAGGCTAAAACTGCACCATTCCACTGTGCAGAGTTGTAAACACTTAACCTAAACAACTCATGGCTGCTGCCAAAGGGGCTTCTATCGAGGATTGAGCCAAGGGGTGGGCAGACTTATGCAAGCAAGACTTTTTGGTTTCATATTATTAATTTCAATATTTCTGTAACTGTTCTTTCATATTGAAAGCGTAGAGTATGTTGTATAGATCAATGACACAATTGCCTACTTTAATGTATTTTGAATTGTATTTTAGACAGTTGAATATGAAAAATGTACAAATGGATGAAGACTTGTGCAATGCACTGCAATTTCAATGTCACCCTTCCTCCACCTTCATTTTCCCTCTAACCCCTTCCTTCACTTGCTTTCTTTCATTCCTTCCCTCCCTGCATTCCTCCTGCCTTGCACTTTTCATTTCCCTCTCTTGATCCGGTCACTCTCCGTAGCCCTTGAATACTCTTCTTCCCCACCCTCACCCTCACAGCTTCTCTCATGCTGTATTTATCTCAACACTGTCGTGCCCAAAGAAAAGCCACACGAACCTGACCCGACGTCCAGTTTCACTATGCTGCGTCAGATGTAGGTGCTGTAACAATCTTCCAATGGCACCAACTTCAAAGGTGCCAACTTCAATGGCCAACTTCAATGGCACCAACTTCAAAGGTGCCAACTTCAATGGCCAACTTCAATGGCACCAACTTCAAAGGTTATCTGGCAATCTTCAAAACTGCTGCAAACAAACATTAACAGTTGAAACACCAAACGTGCCCATGTACAGCCTAATGTGATTAAAAGATTGGGAAGTTTGTAATTGTGCACTTTCACAGTGGGACATATTGTTATTTTGGGACTGATGAATGATATTGGGCTTCTGCTTATTTAAAGTACAAGAGAAGTGGCAGAATCCTTTCCATATCTTAGCACATAAGGACATAAGAAATGCCTTACTGAGTCAGACCAAGGTCCATCAAGCCCAGTATCCCATATCCAACAGTGGCCAATCCAGGTCACAGGTACCTGGCAGCAGGGGTGGCCCAAGGGGGGTGCAGGGCCATGTGCGGAGGAGACTCATTGCTTGGCCTCATTTGCATAAGGAGCTCATTTGAATAAATATTTGCGTAATGTTAACATTTATTTATTTAAATTACTTCTATACCGCGCTCTTTAAAATCAGCACGGTTTACAGGTAACAAAACTTGCACAATGCAGCAGGGCATGCAGAGCACATTGCAGAGAACAGGTTTTATAACTTGGGTTTAACAGGGGTAACTATATACATCTGGGCTGTTCGTGTACAGGTCTGCCACAGGTACGCTGTGTAACACGATACGCTCTGAACTATTTACATTATAGAAACTATATACAAGGTTGTGCAGTCGTATTCAGACTACGGGTGCCTGATCATGACCTGGGTGCTCTGGTAGTGTCACGGTGGTGGGTGGAGGGTGGACTGGGTTGCAATGTTTCACTGGACAGGGAGTAATGTAGGAGGAACAAATGGTGCTTCAGTGCCTTCCGGAATTGGACGAGGTCGGTTATAGTCCGAATGGTGGTTGGGAGGGCATTCCAGAGTGTAGGTGCGTAAAATACAAATGCTCTGTTCTTTGCTGCCTGGGAGCATTTTGCTATTGCGCTAGGGATTGCGAGTGTGTTTGCAGCGAATGACCTTTTGGCTCTGTTTGGAGAGGTGGATGAGGTCCGTGAGGAAGGAGGAGGATTGCTTGTTGATTGCCTTGAAAGTCATTAGTAGTATTTTGAAGGTGAGTCTGGAGTGGATCGGCAGCCAGTGGAGGTGTTTCAGGATTGGGGTTATGTGGTCATTTCTGGAGGTTCCATGCAGGACGCGGGCAGCGACATTCATTGCTAGTTGCAGGGGGTTCAGAGTGTTCTTGGGGAGTCCTTGCAGGATAGCGTTGGCATAGTCGAAGTGGGGGGGTTACCAATGCTTAGAAAATCGTCCGGAAATCATCTGGTTCCAGCAGGGGTCGTAGGTGGCAGAGTGCTCGTATCTTGTGATATATTGCTCTGATGGTAGTGCTGATGTGTGCTTTCATGTCCAGCTGCTGGTCTAGGGTGATGCCCAGGTAGCGGATGGTGGGCTTGCTCAGGAGCTCAGCGTCTCTTACTCTTATTGATGTGGGAGGGGTGAAGGAGTGGTTCCTGGTAATGAAGAGGACATCTGTTTTCTTAAAATTAATACTGAGGCTTTGTGTGTGAAGCCAGTCTGTGACAGCATCGAAGCATTTTGTTAAAGTCGAAAAATCAGGTTGATTGATTGAGAACGGGGTGAAGAGTAGTACGTCGTCGACGTATACTAGGCAGGAGACGTTGAAGGAACGGATGATTGAGCAGATAGGTTGCATGTATATATTGAAGAGGAGGGCTGAGATTGATGACCCTTGGGGGACTCCTTCAGTCTGTTTGAACGGTTTGGAGGTGTCAGAACCAGTTCTTACCTGCTGCCATCTATCAGTCAGGTATGACTTGCACCAACTCAAGGCTGAGCCCTGGATTCCCTTCTCTTGGAGACGTGACAAGAGCAGCTCATGATTGACTGAGTCGAATGCTGCGACAATGTCCATGAAGATTAACGCGTATCCTTTACTAATATTATCGATCCCTGTGATTAAGGTGCTGATTAGGGTGATGAGGAGGGTCTCAACTCCATGTGATTCTCTGAAGCTGTGCTGGCATGGGTCAAGTGGGGCAGCAGTCTCAATGTGGTGTTGGATTTGGCATTGTACTACCTTCTCTATTATCTTGGCCAGTAAGAGGATACTGGAGATTGGCCGATAGGATTCAGCCTTTTTGGGGTCGAGCTTGCTGTTTTTGAGAAGGGGCCGGATAGAGGTCTGTTTTAGAGCTGGTGGGAATGCCCCTGTTGAGAAGGATAAGTCTATGATCTTGGTTAGAAATGGGCTGAACTCCACGCAGAGTGATCTTATCCAGAACGCTGGGCAGGGGTCGTTGGGGCTATGGTGGTGTATATAGATGTGATGGTGTCCTCAATGCTTCTCGTGGATGGGGGAGTGAAAGCTGTCAACTGTGTTAGGTGGTGTTGCTTGGGCTCTGGAATTTGGGTGGTGTTGGTTCGGCTCGACTTGGCTTGTATGTGGTCTGCGAATTCCTGGGGGTGTAGCAGGCCTTGTTGGGTGGGAGAAGGCTCCTTCGTCAGGGACTTCGTGATGAAAAAGTCGTGGGGTTTATTTAGTGATAGTCGCAGGAGTTCAATGTGATGTTCTTTCAGTTTCTTTGAGATTGTTTCTCGGTGTATTATCAGGTAGGATGTATAGGATGCCAGGTCATCTGTGGATCGTGAGCGCCGCCATCGTCTTTCGAGCTTCCTGAGGTGGAGTAATGAGGTTCGAATTTCAGCAGAGTACCATTGCGCAGCTTTCCTTTTTTTTTGGTGGCTTGTTTGAGGCAGGTAGAAGGGCGATGGAGCTTAGGCTGTTGTTCCATGTGGATATCATTTCATCGAGGCCAGTGGATGTCAGGCTGAGGCTTGGTAGGACTTTTTGCTGATCTCTTCTTTATCAAAGGGTCAGAATCGCTTTGTGGAAGCTAAGGGAACATCATCTTCCCGGCCAGGGGCATTATAATCTTGATGCATGGGCATCTGAAATTTGATTAGGCTGTGATCGGACCATGAAACTGGAGTGATGGATATATCGGGGTTGTAGCTCGAGCTTATGGTAGGTATTGGTGCGAAGACCAGGTCCAGTATGTTTCCTTTTCTGTGTGTGGGGGCATTGATTATTTGCTTGTATCCTAACTCATTGAGTGCTTCAAGGAAGGCTTCAGATTGGGTGCTCTGAAGAGCTAGCAGGTTAAAATTGCCCATTACCCAGTTTGGCATGCGTGGGTTCTTGGGGTTGCAGGTGAGGTCGATTATTGTTGATAAGTCATCGGGGGAGGAGGACAGGGATCTGTAGATTAGATTGATGGTGGAGTGCTTGTTGGCTATGGTGATTGACTCCATGTCGGTTGTGCTGTTTGAGGATAGCAGCTGGAAATGGAGCTCCATCTTTACTAGGACGAAGGCGCCTCTGCCTCTGCAGTTCGATCTGTGGCATGTGTGGATTGAGAAGCCGGGGGGGGGGGGGGGTGGTGATTGAGGAGGACTGTGTCTGAGTCGGAGAGCCATGATTCCGTGACTAGTAGCATGTATAGGCCGTGGTTGGTTATAAGGTCAGAAGTGGCTGGCCATTTCCTGCGGACCGAGCGTGCGTTTATGAGGGCACATCTTATGTCATGGGGCTTTCGGTGCTTCTCTGCCTGGGCCTTTGTGGTGTGTTGAAGGGATATGTATAGTAAGTGTGGATACAGGTTGTTCTTGGTTTCTAGGGGTGGTCAGCGGGGGCCCCCTGAGTGTCTTCTCCCTAGGCCATGAAGGACTGGGATGGGGTTTTGGGTGGTGGTGAGGGCAAGGGTGTTGTAGAATAGGTTGGTGAGGAGGTAGCAGCATGTGAATGCTAGTAGGGAGGGTGCCATTTGCAGTGTAGGTGGGTTTAGGTGAGCTAACTTTGCTCAGGCTTTCTGGCAATATCCAGTTTCTAGTGGGTTTATGCTGTGGGTAATCCAGCTGGTATAATCAGTGTTTAGGAGGGCTTTTTACTTGCTCTTGGCAATACAGTGGGTACGTTGTAGCCGGCTAGCCTCTTCATATCATACGAGCATTAATGACAATACAGTGGGTACATTATACAAGGCTAGCTACTGACTAACATGAGAGCAGTGTTGGCAGATATAGCTTTGAAACATTTACACTCTGCACCGGCAAATCATTACATTCGGTTCGCTAGATACGTTTATAGGATTACCCTTATGCACTATCAGAGCATTGCAGTAGCCAATTATTCTAGCTGTCAGTATTATCACATATTCCCTTCTTCCTATATGATCACTTGGCCTCTAGTACTAACAGGGTAGTATGTTATACAGCTTTACCAGGTTTAAATAGTTCACTTGGGCTGTTTCGTATGGGTCAGCTCCTACATGAAATGTCTTAGCAGCACTCGTTTACTTTGAGTCATTTGCTAATATTGTCATCTTCACGTTAAATGCTTACTTAGAAACATAGAAACATAGAAATATGACGACAGAAAAAAACCACATGGCCTATCTAGTCTGTCCTTCCATAACAACTACAACAGTCCCCTTTTTACCTTTAGAGATCCTCTGTGTTTGTCCCATGCTTTTTTGAATTCAGTTACTGTCCTCATCTCTACCACCTCCACCGGGAGACTATTCCACGGATCCACTATTCTTTCCGTAAAGAAATATTTCCGCATATCACTTCTGAATCTATCTCCCTTCACCCTCATCTCATGTCCCCTCGTAGCAGAACTTGCTTTCAATTGAAAGAGGCTCTCTCCCTGAACATTTATGCCACAGAGGTATTTAAACATCTCAATCATATCATCTCTATCCCACCTTTCCTCTAAGGTGTACATATTAAGATCCTTCAGTCTGTCCTCATATGCTTTATAATGAAGACCACTAATCATTTTAGTAGCCACCCTCTGCACTGACTCCATCCTGTTCACATCCTTTTGAAGGTCCGGTCTCCAGAATTGCACACTATACTCCAAATGAGGTCGCACCAAAGACTTATACAGAGGCATTATCACCTCCTTTTTCTAGCTTTTGCAGTTGCCTTTTCTATCTGTTTAGCTACTTTAAGATCATCAGACACAACCACGCCTAGGTCCCGCTCTTCTTTAGTGGACAAAAGTACTTCACCCCCTATACTATATTGCTCCCTTGGATTGCTGCAGCCCAAATGCATGACCTTACATTTTTAACATTAAATCCCAGCTGCCAAATTCTAGACCATTCTTCAAGCTTAGCTAGATCCCTCCTCATGTTATCTACCCCTTCCTGGGTGTCTACTCTATTGCAGATTTTGGTATCATCCGCAAAGACCGGTAGGTGTCACTCGGGTCATCCAGTTTTGATTCCTTGGGACTTGAACATTATGTGCAATCACTGCTGCGGGTAGTGGCGGCTTCTTTGCGGGACCCCAGGTGCGGGCCTGCCAGGCGCGGGTGTGCCCGATGGCGCCCTTTTTAAACTGGAGGTCTCGGCCCCGATTGGGCAGCTGGGAGTGGCAGATGAGGCGGGTCGTTCCGGCCCCAGCGGCTCTATCCCACCTGGGAGAGCTACGGCTGGGCCGGCGGCTGCGGGATAAGGTTCCTGCGCCCAATGGCACCCTTTTTAAACTGGAGGTCTCGGCCCTCTAGTTCGGCTCCCTTCTAGTTTCAGCCCCACCCAGTTTCCGCTCCCTTCTTCCATGCCCCCACATCAGCCCATTCCAGTCCAAGCCCCCCATCAGCCCATTTCCAATCCTGCCCCTGCATGAGCCCATTTCCAGTCCTAGCCCCCCATCAGCTATTTCCAGTCCTATCCCAGCTCCCCATCAACCCTCCAATGCTAGCCACTATTTCCAGTGTTAGTTCCCCATCAGCCCATTTCCAGTCCAAGCTCCCCCCATCAGCCCATTTTCAATCCTAGCTCCCCCCATCAGCCCATTTTCAATCCTAGTCTCCCACAACTGCCATTTCCATTCCTATCCTAGACCCTCCCCCCCCCCCCCGAAGAGCCCTGCGCCTGTCTAAGCGGCTTTAGAGGGAGCCTGGAAAGCCCGCGCGAGGCCCCGGCTCACCTCTGCATAGCCGCCAGCGTGAAGAGTGGCGTTTTCCCTCATGCTGACAGCTGTGTTCTAGTGAAGTGTGTTGAATGCCGGGAAAGATTAAAGAGCATTTCCCTGCACTTGCGCACTTCATAAGAACACAGCTGCCAGCATGAGGGAAAACGCCACTCTTCACGCTGGCGGCTGTGCAGAGGTGAGCTGGGGCCTCACGCAGACTTCCCCGGCTCACCTCTGAAGCCGGCATTTCAAGGAACACCGTGTGAGAAGGAAGTTCGCACAGGCCCCCTGAAGCATGAGGCCCTTTGCGAACAACATTCTCGCAGAATGGATGGGCCGGCCCTGCCTGGCAGGTTCCCAAAAGGCACGCAGGTTCCACTATGCTTATCCCGGGGCAAGCAGTGGATTTCCCAGGTCCTGGTTAATAATGGTTTAAGGATATTTTCTCCAGGGACTTGTCCAAACCTTTTTTAAACCCAGCTACACTAACAGCTTTCACTACATCCTGTGGTAATGAATTCCAGAATTTGATTACATGTCGGTCCCCCCAACTTATTAAATTTTGTAACATTGGGTTTTGTTTGTTTTGAGTTCTCCTTTTTTGCCTTTTGGTTATGTTTTATTGGATTTTGGTCTCTGGAAGGGGAGACAGGCATCTTCTTGTAAAAGGATAGATATATTGGGAAAAAAATACAAAACATCTTCTGCTTTTGGTTAAAGGACATGGGTTGAACTGCCATTTGGCTTGTGTGTTGCGCTTTTCTTCCTCCTCCCACCAAAAAATATGTAGGTTTCTGTGGTATGAAGAAAAAGAGAAATTTCAGCAGAAGTCTGATTTCTTTTCATGAGCCAAGTTTCCACACAAAACATATCCTGCAGTGCTTTTTGACCTCCCACCAGTAATTCCAAAGCAGTTGTGGGGTACTGAGAGAGGGGAAAGAACAGAAAGCTGCAAGTAGGGAGTCTATATTTGGTAGTGAGAGAGCAGGGGATAGCACTTAGCAAGGGCAGAGGAAAGGGAATTGGATTTAGCTCACGACTTTTCTCAGGAGTTTAAGGCGAGTTATATTCAGGTCCAGGAGGTATTTCCCTGTCCCTGGAGGGTTTACGATCTAAATTTTTACCTGAGGCAATGCAGGGTTAAGTGACTTGCCCAAGATTACAAGCAGAGGTGTATGTCAGAGATGCACAAGCTCAGGTCTCAAACAGATCAGATTTTCAAAATATCCCTAGTGGATATGCATGAGAAAGATTTGCATGAATACGACCTGCACTGTATGCAAATCTGTTTCATGCATATTCGCTAGAAATATACTAAAAACCTGGCCTGTTTGGGACTTGAGAATTGAGCTTGTGCATCCTTGATGTGTATAATGATGGATAGGGGGTGGGATTAGGAGATGCATAAAGGGGCTATTCGTGCCGGTTGCATGCTCCGACTAACTTCCCCTGCGGTTGTACGGGGAAATTAGTCAGGGGCGGGGAAGAGGCGGCCCAAGGGTGGAGAGTGGGCAGGCAGTGGACGGTCGCTGGCCCTGGATGTACAGGGCCGATTCTAATGTCGGCCTTGTACGTCCAGGGCTGGTGAAATGGCCGGGGAAGTTATTCCCTGAACATTTCTTTTTGGCAGACGAGGGCCGGGGAGGGAGGGGGGGGGGGCAAAGTTAATATCTCGCAGCCCGACCCTGGCCTTAGGAGGCCGGATCAGGGGTCAGGATGTGGGGAATTAACTTTTTTAGCAGCGGCCGGCATCGTGACTTTTAAATGGAGCTGCGATGCCTTGGCAACAGGACCCCATGGCGCTGTAGCTCCATTTAAAAACCCTGGCTGGGTTAGCCAGGCTATGGCTGTATGTGCAGGCTGGGACTGAATCACAATCCTGGCCTGCATGTACAGGCCTGTTCGCGATTCTGATCCTGCAGGGCTGGACGTGCCCCGTGCGATCAGAATCGTGATCTCCTTTGTATGTCCGGCTCAGCTCGGAAGTACAAAGGAGATGGACATTGGGATCAGAATCAGGCCCAAAGTGTTTTGGGGGTGTTTGTGCAGAAGTATATTTGGTAAACACTTGATCATACTTTTTCTTCACCTAGATCATGTTACTGTATCAGGTGAAACCTGGCTCTTAGAAAAAATACAGAGAAGGGTGACCAAAATGGTAAAGGGGATGGAAGAAAACCCCTATGAGGAAAGGCTTAAAATGTTAAAACTGTTCAACTTGGAATAGAGATAGCTGAAGGGAGATATGATAGAGGTCAATCAAAAAATGAATGGAGTGAAATGGGTAAACATAGATACTGTCATTTACTCCTTCAAAAGTAGAAAGACAAGGGAACATGCAATGAAGCTACAATGTAGTACATTTAAGACCAATCAGAAAATTTTTTTTTCACTCAACGTGTAATCAAACTTTGAAATTTGTTACCAGAAGATGTAGTAAACGCTTTTAGTGTAGCTGAGTTTAAAAGAGGTTGGACACGTTCCTGGAGGAAAAGTTCATAAACGTTTATTAAAGAGGACTGGGATAATCCACTGCTTCCCCCTGTGACAAGCAACATGGAATTTGTACACCTTTTGGGAACTTGATAGTACTCGTGACCTGGATTGGCCACTGTTGGAAACAAGATACTGGGCTTGAAGGACCCCTGATCTTACCCAGTATGAAAAAAAAAAGCTGTTAAATAATTCTTTATGATACATATTGAGTTATCTATCTATCTCTGTGTATGTATATGCATGTATACATACTGTATGTATATGTGTGTGTGACAAGGAGTCTATTTCTTGTATTTACTGCCAATTGCATCTACCATTGGCAAGAAGTCTAGTCATGAAGTCAGTTTAGCTTGTGGATGTTGGCTCCACTAGGGAGCAGTCAGTTGTATCCTGACTATCAACACAGTGTGGCCGCATCTTCTGTATTCATCTCAGGCTCTGTGTCTGGAATAAACTCATAGTTTCACATCTAATTTACCACTTCTCAGGCCAAGCAATGCAAAAACATTTATCACCCCCAATAATTTTTTTACAGTGTATGTTCTAGCAGTCAAACTCTCTTCGTAACGAGCAAATTCATTGGCTTCCAGCCCATCTTATATACCAAGAACTGCTTCTGTCTGTTCTGTAAACAGCTCCTCAAAAAACGAATGAGCTTTCATGAAAGAGATGAAAACTCAGGATGCAGAGATGTTACAATTTTGTAGGATTAGGCTCCTTCTGACTGCTCAGAAGCCAAACTATATCCATGTTGAAAAACCTATGGGATTAGCAGAAGGAGAATGCTTATATCAAAAACTGACTGCTAATTTTGTTTTCAAATCTATCCAGTCAATAAAAACAACTTGATTTATTTTCACTGGACCTATTCCACCGCATATGTACACAGGTTTTAAACAACCTATTCTTTTTATAAAAATGGAACAATGTACATACTATCAGATATGGTAAATTCATGTGTATGTAAACTAAATGTTTTTTTTTTGTTAAAAAACAACCAGTTTAAACAGCCAGTGCTAAGTGCAGAGTAGGTTTTATCCAGATATCTTTTTTTGTGTGGAAAATGTGAAAAACAAATTATTTATATAGGGGTCTTTTTGAGCCAGCCCCCCCCCCCCCTTTATATCCCCTTCCCAACCTACTTTGGTGCAGACATTGCAGCAACAGCCTTTAATTGGGGTACATGCACCAGGGCCACTTCTGAAACTTTGCAAACATGGGCTGTAAATATGGCCACTAGGTGTCACCATTGCACAATGTGTGGAACGTCATCCCTCTCCCTTTCCCCCTCTGCCTCCAGAAGCTATGAATGCAATCTTTGAAGTAGCATCCTCCGTCTTAGACAGAGTTTGGAATTGAACTCGGGTCCTTCTTCATAACAGTGAATCACCAGACCAGCCATGAACAATCTATTTTACAATATTTCTGGCAAGATTTTCATTGCTGCTCTCAATTTATATTTCTTTGATTTTAAGCCTCTCTACACATATTAATAGGCTCATCTACATATAAATATTTTTGTGGCCCTTCAAATATATGTTCTGCATTATCTTGGCATAAACATATCATGAACGCGCTTATAGCAATATCATCATTGGTCCATTTTTCAATTATATAAATAAATAACTTATTCTTCCCGACACAGAACTATGTTTCGAAAAGACTGTCACTTAGCTTTTCTTCTTCAGGGAGTTAATTCTTTTGCTCATAATAGAGGGTGACTGCAGCTCCATAAAGGTCCATTTCACTTCTTCAACATTTACAGCTGCTTTGAAAAAGATATCTATGTGGACATGTACTGAATGTATGCATCCATGTATATAATAAAATATACATCCCTGAAGCGTCTGCATGCAGATTGCATGAAAGTAGTCACACACTTTCCATGCACGCAGTTTTTATGTGTGCACGTGATCACATATTTTTATAAAAGCCCTTTTCTGTGAATAAAACTCACTGTATATGGGGAAAAAAGCTTCATAAAACTACCCCCATACAGTTAATTCCCAGATGCAACTCAGCACCAACTCCCTCCATACACATGTCTTTTCACTGTCCCCTCAATCCTTTTCCCATCTCTGCTTTCAATTATCTGTCCTATACATACCCAAAATCCACTGGTTTTTTTTGGGAGACCCTGCTACAGGCTCTAAGTCTGATACAGATGCACTGCTTAAGTTCAAAAGAGGCTCCATTATGGCGAGTCCATGTGTGTCTTTGCTCCCTTCCCCCTTTTTATTTTAAAATTTGGAAGAGACTGACTGGATTTCCAGTGAATTTCTAGTCCTTCCTTTGGCCATGTGACCCGTCTTTACGAACACACTGCTCCACAAAGGTCAGTTTGCTACACAACATTAAAAAGGTTGGGAAAGAGATGTAATCCCATAAGGGATAATTTTATAGACCATTTCTGTGCAGTTCCTGCAGTAAAGAAGTCCAGAAAGTTGTCCTTGTATCAGCAGGTTGGAAAGTATATCCCAGAACCTGTAGGACAAACTCATTTCTCCATAATCATTTCAGTAGAAAATCAGCCCATTATCTGCAACGAATGACTTCTTCCACCCCTGATTCATCTGCAGTAATATTCATCAGATAAATTTACGTGCAGTACCTCCAGTGTATGCAGATATCGCTCATGAATATTTGTTGTGAATAGCTTGAAACCCAGAAAGGCTAGGTGCTCCTGTGGAACCAGGTTGGAGACCACTATGGACGTGCAAACTGTGGAGAGAGAAGGGAAGGGGAATTCTTTCTCTTTGATGGTTTTGCTTGCCGCCATCTTTCCCAAGAAAGAAAGGTTGCTTACGTGGAATAAGCCACGCGATCAATAAAACTGCATTTTTTTGTAAATTGTAATTCAAATCTAGTGGACATTCCATAAAGTTACAAAACAGTGTATTTAAAACAAATAGGCTAGATTTCTTTTTCTCAACACATTATTAAGCTTTGGAACTCATAGCCGGAGGATGTGGTAAAAGCCAATAGTGTTGCTGTGTTTAAAAAAGGTTTGGACAAATTCCTTGAGAAAAAGTCCATAAACCATTATTAAGGTAAACCAAGAGAAAAGCACTGCTTATCCCTGGGAATAAGTAGCATGGAACTGGCTACTTTTGGGATATGCCCCAGGTACTTGTGACCTGGACTGGTCACTGTTGAAAGCAGGCCCCTGGGCTTGATGGATCTTTAGTCTGACCCAGTATAGCACTTCTTATGTTCTTAGCTTTTAAGACTTTGCAGGTCCCTTCTGCCCAGTACAACTAAGCCTAATGGTTAGAAGAGCCGGCTAGATGCCAGGAAAGCAAGGGCTCAATCCCACTGCTGCTTCCTGTGATCTTGGGCAAGTTAGTTAGCCCTTCGTTGCCTTAAAGATAAACTTAGATTGCAAGCCCCTTGACGACAGGGAAATACCTACTGTACCTGAACGCAACCCACCTTGAGCTACTACTGAAAAGGTGTCAGCTAAATCCAAATTCCTCTTCCTTTCCCATTTAGTGTCTTTCACCCAGTGCTATCATTCATTGGTAACTAGTGGCGGCTCTCTGACATCACTGACAGGCAGTAAAGGTGAAGGGGGGACGGGGGGAAAGGTACAGTAAGTGCATATAGAGAACATGAAAGGGTGTTCAGCTGTGGCATCACTCGCTATTGAGGCATCCTTCATTTCCTCCCCTAAAGCTCGCAGACACACACATGGAACCAAGCACAGGAGGGTGGATTTTGAGCCATCCAGCAGTGCATGAGCACCTCATGGGATTCAAGTACAGGGCAGCAGCAGTGTCCTATCTCCTGTAGCTAGGGCAGGAAACAAAATGATGGCGTGGTGCAGCAGCAGGAACTAGTGAATGTGGGCCTGAGGACACATATAGAGCTGTGTGAGTGACTGTGTTCAGGCTCCCTCTCTCACTGTTGCTTCTGATCAGAACACATTTAGGAGATAATTTTACCACAGCCTGCCTAGGTTGTGAGGGCAACTAGGCACCTATTTATAGTATACCTTAATAAAGATACATAGGCATCTATGTATCATTATAAAAATATGAGCCCAAATCCTGCAGAAATTACAGCTACGTACATTTATGCCCGCTTGGAAGATGGGTGGGTGTGTATTTTATAACCTGTGTGTATTCTTTGTATCTCTGTCGATGCTCCGCCCAAAATGTACCCCAGCACACACCTACATGTGGGTCTCGTACAAGTACCCCTTGGGATAATTTTATAAGAGGCCTTTGAGGTGTGTGAAAAGTTTGGAAAATTATCCCCTTAACGCTTAGCTGAAAATCTTCTGGTCACCTGTCCTCTCTGCAGTGACAGCAGGAGCAGAGAGCCCTCTACCTTCTCTGCATCGCTCGACCTTCTCTGTGCCACTGTAGTAATCTTTATCAGTTTCCTCTGTTTGTTGTCCAGCCACACCGGTGCACAAGTGATAATGCAGATGGAGGGACAGACAGATGGGCATCGCCAACAATAGGTGCTCTCACTGGAGCAAAACATACCTATAAAACAGAAAGAAAACCCCAAACTCCATATATATTTGCACAAATTGAACAAATAACCTAACACTCAACAATTAAAAAGACTGAATGAGAGAAGAGAGAAAGCTGAACAGGAAACCTCTACAGAATAATGGTTTTAATCAGAAATAGGTGGAGGAGGGGGGAATGTGGTTAAGGCGAAAGACCACACAGCTTATGAAAAGAAGTAAAAAATTGAACATCTGGAAAATGTAAAACATTATCAAGAGAAGCATCCCCCCATCTGTATCTTGTGAAGCATTTTGTCTTTGCTTGCTGTTTCAGATAGCTACCTCCTGTTTTCTTGTCCTCTTCTTATTGCAGGAAGTGGGGCAGCTTTCCTTTTCTTGCGTTTTCTGCTATTCTGACAATGTATATTACAGGGTGATCATCAATTACGTCTGTAAACAATGAAGTTAAAATAAGAACTTATAAAATTCCATACTGGGCTAGACCAGCGGTCCACTGAGCCCTGCATCCTGGCTCTGACCATGGCCAATCTGGGTTGCTTGGAAGAAATATTCCACAAATCCTAATGGGGAGATCCCATTGTTCATTCCCAGCAGTAAAATGTGGCAGATCCCAAGCCTACCTGGTTAATAGTTCTTCCGGGATGTGTCCTCCGAAACTTGTCCATATCTTTGTTAACAGTTAAAAAGTAGGTTTCGGAGCAAGAAAGCATCTCCAGATCTTCTGCATTCCATGGTTTGCTAAATGCCCTGTGCGTCTCTGTCCTGTTGAGAAATGGGCCAGAGGATGACTTCCTTCAGGGATACAGTCTACTTTGGAGATTTCCGGAGTTCAGAGAAGTTGTTAATTGAGCATGGTTAAGGTGGGTCCAGTGGTGAGACCAGTGTCAGACCTGAGTGCTGATGGAGTTTCTGTGAACCCTGATAATTGGGCTGCACTGCTGAGACCTGGAAGTGATTCCCGCAGCGGTGGAGATTTCTCCCAGGATGCCTTGGATGTGGCGACACTGAGCAGAGGTGCAGGAGTGGGCCCAGTTGTGGTTTTGTTCCCCAGTGGAGGAGAATGTGAAGCAGAGTGGGGTGTGGCAATTTAGCAGAACCAGCGCTTAGGACATGGGTCTCAAACTCAAATTTCTTTGAGGGCCAAATGAGGACTTGTAAAGTAACCCGTGGGCCGCATAAGACGCGGGGCCTCATTTGCATAAATATTTGCATAATGTTACCATACAAAGCGCAGACGTTAATGATGCACATTTCCCAGAGCTGACATATTCCAGTTAATAAATTAAAAATATATATTTTTCTGCCTTTTGTGCATTTTTTTCAGTTGCAATTATTCCAGCCACTTTCTTCTGGTTTCTTTGTGTCTTCTGCTAACTCTCCATCGTCTGCGGACCATTTGTCCTTTCTTCTAGTTTTTTTTACCATTCTCTCTCTACATCTGCTTTAACATACTAATCTTTCTCCTTTTGCTCCTTTCTCATTCCTATTTCATCCACTCAAATTTTACCCCTCCATCCTCAATCACCACTTACTCTCCCAATACCCGGCCAATTGTAGATTTTTCTTCCCTCCCACACAAAATATTTTTCCCCTCTCCATTTCACTCTCCCAGCCCCATCCCATTCTAATCCTCCCCCAACATCAGCTCCCTTCTAGTTCCAGCCCCACCCAGCATCCCCTCCCTTCTAGTCCCCGCATCAGCCCATTTCCAGTCCTAGCCCCACCATCAGCCCATTTCCTGTCCTAGCTCCCCCCCTACTAAGCCCATTTCCAGTCCTAGCAACCCCCCAGTCCATTACCATTTCTAGCCCCCCCATAGCCCATTACTAGTCCTAAGCCCCCCAACAGCCCACTTCCAGTTCTAACCCTCCCATCACCCCATTTTCATTCTTAGCCCCCCATAGCCCATTACCAGTCCTAACCCACCAATCAGCCCACCTCCAGTCCTAACCATCTGCCCATTTCCAGTCCTAGCCCCCATCATAGCCCATTACCAGTCCTACCCCCCTCCCGCTGCCATTAGCCCACTTCCAGTCCTAACCCCCCATTACCCCATTTCAATCTTAGCCCCTCCATAGCTCATTACCAGTCCTAACTCCCCCCATCAGCCCACCTCCAGTCCTTCCTAACCCCCATCAGCCCATTTCCAGTCCTAACCCCCCCTCCCCCCATCAGCCCAGGTAAATAAAAAAAAAACCAAACCCTGGCTTCTGCTGCTGCCGCTGCCACCGTGGCAGCGGCAGATTCAACTGTCAATTTAAAAAAAAACCTGGCTTCTGCTGCTGCAGCCGTGGCAGCGGCAGAATCAGCTGTCCCACGGCCCCTTCTCCTCTGCCCGGAAGAGCCCTGAGTCTGCTCCTTTAGCGGCGGACTTTTCAAGCCACGAAGAGAGTATTTCCCTCTCGCGCGGTCCGCATTCTTCATTCTGCATTCTTCAAAAAAAATTTTTGACCAAAAGAGCTTTACAACAATACAATCATCATATGCATTCTAATAATAATAGCTGAATGAAATATAATATTTAAAGCATCTACAGTACATTCCTAAAATATAAGTATATTAATAAATACAATATGGTCCTGATTTTTTAACAGGATGCCTATGTGAGAAATCCAAAAAGACACCTGTTTTACGCTTCTTTTCCTTATCATTCTGGTAGATCAGTCCGGACGAGTGGGTTATGCTGCCTTGTCAGCAGGTAGAAGCAGACTTGAGCAACTTTCAATGATATCATCACTTGACCAGGACTGACCCATCCTCAAGGTGAACTAGGAGGCCACCTAGGGCAGCCAACCCATGTGGGTGGCTTTGCGCTGCCGCTTTGCTGCCTGTGGCAGGCCATGTGCTTCGGCACACATCACCTGCTGCTTTTGATCCCCCTCTGACACAGCTTACTGTTGGAAGGGGGTCAGAAGCAGCAGCCATGTATGCTGAAGCACCTGGCCTGCTGCAAGCAACAAAATGGAGGCACAAAGCCACCGCTTTTACAATAATATTGCTGCTGCCACAGCTGCCTGCCTCCCCCCCAAGACATACGTCGGTGGCAGCGGGAGGCGGTGGCGTAGGGAGGGAGGTGGCAAGGCCAGGATTTCTGCTTGGGGTAGCAGAAACCCTTGGGCCGGCCCTGCATTTGGTATATCTGCTGGTGCAGCACTGAGAGAAACCAGAATTTTTCTGCTTCCAACAGGTGGCAAGGTGTTAGAACTGCTGTAGCAGTGCAAATAGGCCTGTCTCCTCTGGCCCGGACCATGGTCCTGTGCCTGTATAACTGAGACATTTATTTTATTTATTTCCAGTCTCTTCTATACCGTGCTATTCAACATCAGTGCGGTTTACAATTAACAAAGAACTACACATGTAGGCTCAACATTGCTCAAAGCTCAGGTATGCCTCTAGTCTTCTTGAGCCAGCAGCTGCCCTGTATCCAGCACTGTTACCCAAGAATTCCAGCACTAGTGGGCTGGAGAGCAGACATGGGGCCCAAGTTACTGCCCCCCCCCCCCCTGAGGCCCCCTTCATCCTTGCTGTCCTCTATCTGCTTGCTGAGCTGTTCTGAATTTTTTAAAATTCTTTTTCTTGCCCATTCGCTTCATTTCGGCTGTATTTGGCTCTCTATGCTGCTTTTCATAAAGCAATTTTAAATTTAAAAAAAAGTCAGGCCTGGTTTTCTCAAGTAGCGAGGTCAACTAGGCCTGCATACACAGTTAGGGAAGCCCTGGTTGAGTTTCCTTGACCAGCTGGTCAGGTGATGGGATTCCTGTTTCGGGTTTCGCTTTTCGTCACGGCTTGTGCTTTTTTTTTTTTGACAATTCCTTTTTTCCCTGCTGTGCCGTTATTTTCAGTGGTTTTCAAGCATGCCTGGTGCTCAGTATTGTGTCATATATGGTTGTCAGCTGGTTAGCTCCATGGCAGGCTCTTTTTGCCCCCTTTTTGATGGGGATGTCCAGAGCCCGATTTTTTTCAGCATTGTCGGGACCTCTCACAGGGGACCCATTGCCGATTTGAGTGCCTCCTCTGAGGTCTTTAGACCTTCCTGCCCATGGGGCAGGCAGCTCTCTTGCAGGCCCACAAGGTGTTTACTCAGAGGACCAGCAGTCCCCTCAGGACCCCAAGGCTCTCTCTCTGCTGGTTTTGAGCAATAGCTGCTGGACTGTTTTCAGTCCTTTCTTGCTGCTTGGCAACCCCCTTTGCAGGAGTCTGAGGTCCAGGTTGCATAAAATGATTTGGCAGAGTTTAGATAATAAGTTTTTAACCACCGTAAAGAAACCGACATTTCACTTTGCTCCTTCGCTTGGCTGGGATGATGAAGAGGACTCTTTTTCTCCAAAATCAGAATCGGAGGAAGAAGAGGAGCATAGCCTTATGGAGGGCAAGGATCCTTCTGAGATCCACCTTTTTTACAGAGAGGGCTTTTTAGTGCTGATGCAATACACTTTTGTGGCCTTACACATTGTGGAGCCTGCCCCTGTGTCAGTGGCACAGGTAGACCCTATCTTGGATGGTATCAGGCATCCTTCTGACTTCTTTCCTTTGCCTGAGCCCATGTAGGAGCTTCTGTGGGAGAATCCAGAGCTGAGCTTTAAAGGCTCTAAGATATTCTCTTGGTTGTAGCACATGCCCCGGAGTCAGCAGGATCACCTTTTGGAGCCCCTTATGTGGGTTCCCGAGTCATAGAGTGACCAAGCACACAACTCTCCCAGTGGAAGAGGGTGCTGTGCTTGAGGAGTCTCATGATCGGATAGTAGAGACCCCCCTTAAGAATGCTTTTGTGTCCTTGGCCTTGGGAACCTAGGTGGCCTTGTGTGCAGGCCTGGTAGCCAGAGTGCTCTTGTGCTGGGTTCAGTAGCTGCTGGGCAGTCCAGAAATGGCCAGCTTGGAGTCTGGAGCCATGTATATGATGGATGTCCTCTACATCTTCATTAGGATCTCTTCAAGTCCATAGCATCAGTTGTGGCTAGGCGGTGGCTCTGGCCTCACATTTGGTCAACTGATGCACCCTCCAAGTTGCATCCGAGCACACTGTCCTTCAAGGACAGGTTGCTCTTTGGGGAAGATCTTGAGAAGTTGATGAAGAACCATGGGGAGAGACACATCCTCTAAGGCTCCTGGAAGACAGCCCAAGGGTGCTAGGTCTGCCTCTCAAAGGGCTTCACATGGAGCTTGGAAACACGCATGGACAGCTAGGCAATCTCAGGTATCATAAGTGACTCCCACCAGAGTCAGGAAGCCCCCACAATGTGATCTGATGGATCCTTTCCAAGGTGCAGCTGGTAGGGGGGCAGCTCCAACTATTTCTCTTGGAGTAGATCCATATTGCATCACCAATGGGTCCTAGAGATTCTGAGTTAGGGATACTTGCTGGAGTTTGTAGAGCCTCCAATAGACCCCTTTGTAGAGTCTTCCTACAGCTTCCTGCTAAGAAAAGAAACTACAGTGCCGCCTGCATCTTCAAGCTATTCTGCCCATGCCTTCCTCAGAACAAGGCCATGGATGTTATTCCATTTACTTCATAGTGCCCAAGAAGGGAGATTTCTTCTGGCCAATTCTGGACCTGGAAGCAGTCAATGCCAAACTCTGAGTCCCCATTTCCACTTCTGTGTTCTGGGCCACCACTTTCAGTTCCAGGCTCTGCCCTTTAGCCTTGCCACAGCTCCTCATACCTTCTCAAAGGTAGTGGTGATGTTGGTGGTGTTCCTGCACAAGCAAGGCATCTGAGTTCACCTGTATCTGGATGACTGACTGATTCAGTCAGAGAGGACACAGTCTTGGTGATTTGGTGGCTAGAGTAGCTGGGATTGGTGAGCAGTTATCCGAGAGCAGCTAAATCCCTTCTGGGATTTGGAGTGTCTCAGAGCTTGATTCAACACTTTCTTGTGTTGGGTTTACCCATGCCAGAGAGGTCACTCAAACTGCAGAACTAACTCAAGGACTTTTGTGTGCAGTCTGCTTCTCAGGCCTGGAACTATGTTCAACCCCTAGGGTCCACGGTGTTGACTCTGGAGCTAGGCCAGGGTACATATGCACTTGCTGCGGAGACATTTGCTGTCTCTCTGGTCTCCCTGCTTTCAACTGTTCAACCAAAAGCTTCCTCTCCACTAAGAGATCAAGAATCCGTTAGCGTGATAGTTTCAGTTTCATCATCTAAGGAGCAGAATGCATTTGGAAGCACTGGATTGAGTGATAGCCACAATGGATGTCAGCCTGAAGGGCAGGGAGGGCTCTCTTCAGATTGGTCTTTATCTGCTGTCAGATTGTCCAAGGCCTTTGGTCTCTTCAGGAAGCCTCCTGGTCAATTGTTTGGAGGCCTGAACAATCTACCTGGTTCTGGTAAGGTTTCAGTTCTTATTAGCAGGCAAGCCCATCCCATTGTTCTTAGACAGTGCCATGGCAATGGCACACGTCAACAAGCAAGTGCTGGTGTGACTCTCAAGGTGGTGGGGAGCTCTCAAGGTGGTGGACCTGTGCTCTTGGGCAGAAGAGCATCTGATTGCTCTGTTGGCAGCCCACATAGTGGGTGTCAATATGTGCAGGCCGACTTCTTGAGTCAGAACTCTATGGATCCTGAAGAGTAGGAGCAGCCGTACCGAGACTGAAATGCGCCCTGTGCGACTTGCACATCGGGCTCATGCCCCCCTCCTGCACCTCCATTTAGACACTTTATGGGGGTGCGGGAGGGGGTGGGCATGCCCGATCTGCAAGTCGCCAGCAGGCTAAGCAGGTCTGGTCCCTCCCGGAGAGACCAGACCTGCTTAGTGTGCCAGCGGGAAGACTTAAGGGGTGCATTTCGTCTCTCTGCTGCTGCCTGCCGCCGAAAAAGTGGCAGCGGCAGGCAATGGCAGAGAGCTGAAATTCACCCTTTAAGTCTTTGCGCCCTGTGCAGCTGCACCGCTCGCACAGGGCTCGGTACGGTCCTGTATGGGAGTTGGGCGTCGGGGTTTCAGCAATTTTTGTGGTCGTAGTAAGATCAATACAGGGACTACGGCTGCTGCTATTCTACACAAGCTAAGTAGAACGGCAAACGCCATTTTATCAAAATTAGAGGGCACGATGTTAATCGACCTAAAAAAATGAAAAAATAAGATAATCAAGCAATATTAAGCTATAAGAATTATAAAAAGTTGGCTCAGGTCATTGATGCTAAACGTGCACTAGTTTGGGTGTAAGTCATTGACCCAATAAGAAGTGTAACAGCGAGTGGCTGGCAAATATGCTACAACTTGCCGTTTATCTGAGACCATACTGAAGCCACAATAGAATAGAAGACTGAACAATTTTGAGGTTAATAAATATATGGGCGAAGTTTGTTTTACATAGCTGTATGGGAGTTGAGCTGTCATACTTTCAACTTCATGGTGCAAAGGTGAGGCCTCCCAGTATTCAATCTGAGTACTCAGGAGAATACCAAAGCTTTCTGTTTGTGTGTGTTTTCTGGGGTCTTATATCCAGCCCTTCATCTGTAAATGCAAAACAGAACTATTTTTTAAGTAGTATTGTACTGGCTATTTTAATTCAATTTGCATCTTTGCTTTCTTGACTACTTTCGAAAGTGACTACTTTCCCAGAATACATTGCAACTATGCTCTGCTTCACTCCATTTATGTCTCTGGTAATGCCTTTATAGGGCACATATACAAGTATGCACCATTTACTGAGACAACAAAAAGAAAAAAACTCCTAACTTAAGCACAATTAAAAAAGATTTCCAAATACCCATCAAAAAGAGCGTCCAACAATAAACACTGTGCTATCTTTAAGAGGAAAAACCCTCAGCTGCCCTCTTGTTCAGCAAAAATAGGGTGAGCTAGTCAATAAGCACAATGATGTCTGACTAGATTCAAAACATCAACAGTCAAAAACCTCTGTAGTGGGGAGAAAACCCCCCAAAACAAAACCTTCCCTTAAGGAAGTCCAAACATTATCGTTAATTATTATATAACTCTCAGTGTCCATACAAAAACTTATCCAGACTTTTAACTTCCTCAAATGTTAAATATCTCCACAATTTACAATTATGCAATAATATGCACAATGCTTAGTGAAAACAGTAAGTGATTAATAAACACAGTGTTAGCCTGTCCACTTATGGTACGCGGACATTAATAAGTCGGGCTAACAATGCGTTTATTAATCACTTACTGTGTTCACTAAGCATTGTGCATATTATTGCATGATTGTTGTAGATTGTGGAGATATTTAACATTTGAGGAAGTTAAAAGTTTGGATAAGTTTTTGGATGGACAGAGAGTTTATTAATGTATTTATTTAACAGTTTTTTTTATACCGTCTTTCTACAAGTCAAGACGGTTTACATGAAACATAACAAGACAGTGTATTTCAACTGTTTACAGTGAACAATGAAACAATATAATATAATATAATATATAATATAACAGGTAACAATGTAAGAGGTAACAGGTACATGGGTAACAAAAGAACTGACTACTTGATCGAAGATCAAGGATAACTATTTACATTGGATAAATATGACTTCAGTTGATTGTGAACAGTTGGGGGAACTTGGGCAGAGAGGTAGATGAAGAGATTAGGAGCTAGGGTGGGAGGGAAAAATGCTCCAGGAAGAGGTGGGTTTTTAATTTCTTCCGGAATTCGAAGTGGCTCCCACAGTTGCGAAGTTCAAAAGGGAGGGTGTTCCATAGGGATGGGGCGTAGAGGGAGAAGGCCCTGTTGCTCGTGGATTGTTTACTATGCCTTTTAGCTGTTGGTATGGATAGCAGGTTTTTGGTAGAGGAACGGTGTGTTCTTGTGTTACTAGGAAAGGCAAGGAGTGAGGTGAGGCATGGTGCTGACTCATTTATAATTATTTTATGGATAATAGTAAGGACCTTGAATTTAGCTCGGTGTTGAATGGAGGACAGGTGTGATATATGCTCGTCTGGGTTTGTTAGTTATGAGTCTCGCTACCGTATTCTGGGCTAGTTGGAGTGGTTGGATGGTGTTTTTAGTGAGACCATGATAGATTAGGTTGCAGTAGTCAAGTGAAGGGGTTGTAAGGGTCTGACAGACAGTGCGAAAAGAGTCAGGGTTTAAGAGAGGTTTAAGGTTCCGGAGGGTGCGTAATTTTGCATAAATTGTATTGGTGGATCTTTTTATATGCTCAGTGAAGGAGAGGTTTTGGTCAATGATAATTCCGAGATATTTTACTTGGTTTTTATAGTAAGTGGGAGGTCACCAATAGTGAGAGTTGGGGGAGGGGAGTATGTAGGGTTGGAAAATACTTGAAGTACCTCTGTTTTGGATTGGTTGATTAGTAGATTGTGTTGAGAAAGCCAGGATTTGAGACAAGTTAGACATTCGCTCATTTTGGTAAAGTTAGGGTTGGAGAGGTTAAATGGAGTGAAACACATCATGTCGTCAGCATATATTTGGTACTGAATGCCATGTTCTTGAAAAGGTTTGCAAGCCGGTTGAAGGAAGATGTTGAACAGTAAAGCAGATAGGCTAGATCCTTGAGGGACCCCTTGTTTTAGTGTAAATGGGAGGGAGGTGTCATTTCCAAATCGGACCTGTTGAGTTCTGGAGTTTAGGTAGGATTGGAACCATTTGAGAGTTGTGCCTCTAAGACCTATTTCGTGAAGTCTGGTTAGGAGTTGATTATGAGGAAGGGAGTCAAATGCGGCAGATAGGTCAAGGAAAATGAGTAGACATCCTTGAGATGAATTTTGGGTGTGTAAGTACAAGGAGTCTAGTAGGGAGGTAAGGAGGGTTTCAACTCCATGATTTCTTTTAAAGCCATGTTGGTATAAGTCGAGGGGGGAGGTATCATCAATGTGACTCTGAAGTTGGGTTTGGACTATTTTCTCGGTGATTTTTGCAAGGAAGGGGATACTGGAGATAGGTCTATAAGAGGAAGGGGAGGTAGGGTCGAGTTTAGTCCCTTTTATGATTGGGCGGATGGAGGCAGATTTAAGAAGGGGTGGTACCGAGCCTGATTGGAGGGAGGTTTGTACTATATTCAGGATATAGGGGATATATAAGAGTTATATAATAATTAACGATGTTTGTACTTCCATAGGGGAAGAGGGGTTTTTTTCTTCCCACTACAGAGGTTTTTAACGGTTGATGTTTTGAGTCTTATTCAGACATCATTGTGCTGCTTATTGACTAGCTCACCCTCTTTTTGTTGAACAAGAGGGCAGCTGAGGGCTTTTCCTCTAAGTCTTTCTGAGGGATATTTGGAAATCTTTTTTACATTCTGCCAAAGTTAGGCGTTTTTTCTTTTTGTTGTCTTTGTAATTCTGGCTCCTAGAGAGGATTTTTTGTATTTGAATACCATTTTGATACTGTGCATACTTAACACGTGTGTATGATGCCATATAATTTTATAAAAGACTTTTTTTGCATGTAAAACAGGTTTTAAATTTGGAAAAACCTTTATGAATTTATCCTCATATTAGCAGACTAGAACTGTAACTCGAATCACCCCAATTTCATTTACCCAAAGTGAATAAATGTTAATTAGGCAGTGGTGGATCAATTTTGCTCTCTATCTGCTGTCATTTACCACATACTGTAACTATGGTGTTTCATATTGAAAGATGCTGGGAGCACAGCCCCGGATACCTGATCTGTTCTAATGGTTGTAAAACACTAGGTTAACTTAGATGAGGTGAACTGAGACTGAGGCCTAGCACATTCCCTTGGGAAGGAAGGAATTAGTTTGACAGTTTTTGTACCCAATTATAGCTCTGTTAATTTCACTCTTGTGATTGGATCCACAGAGCTATCTAAAGCCTGCAAGGAGGAGGTTATCCTAACCACACCAACAGGAAATTGTTCTTTTAACCTGACACAAGAACATTAAAAAGGTTGAAAGAAACAGCCTGGAGCTGGCCATCCACTAATGCATCTCCTTATTAACTTTCTTTGTCTGGCCTACAGCATCATGGCTCAGATTCAAGGGAATGGAACAATAAGTTTTCTTGGTGGGGGGAGGGGAGGGTGATGAGAGGAGGCTGGAACTGGGATATTCTGAAGTGGGAAAAGCATGCACGTCAGAAAAAGGTTTGAAGTAGAACAGCGACAAGCGCTTGGAGTTGAAGTGAGGTCATGAGGGATACATATAGAAGTAGTCTTGAGAATGCTGTAAAATAAATACATGAGAAAGGGATCTTACAAACTAAACACAAGAGGGCTTCTTTCTGCCAGCTGGCAGAGTTTAGGGTTATGAAAAATGGAAAATTGGCTTTCAGGGTGAACATGTGGCTTAGATTATTTTTTGTTGTGTAGCTTAAGGCTTCCATGTTATGTATTTTATTTTGTGGAGAAATGTGTTGATTGCAATGCTGGCTCAGGGATCTTAGAGATCACTTGCTTGTGGTGGTGGTAGTTGTTTAGGGGCTGAGAAGGAAACCTTTCATGTGTTGCAGAACATGCGTTGCTCCTCAGATGTGAGAAATAGCTCCCACTCTATGAGCCAGGTGCTCCATTCCATGAGGCTGGTTGCCATGAACTCACAAGCTTCCCTTGCTATCCTCACTAGGCATCCAGCACAGAACCAGTTGTAAGCTCCAGTCCAAGAGGAATGTATTTAGATGTTTTTTATATTAGTATCATATGCCCAAGTCTACTTGTAGCTTGCAGTTGAAGGCCCAAGTAATTGAAGGGTCGATATTCAGAACCCTTGGTCGGTCAGTGGGTTGGCCAGCTAAGAGTGTTGACCATGGCACTATCCAAACGCCACCGAATATCCCCACAGACTGCTCCGGCACTATCCGGTTAGTGCCAGGATGATTGGGGGTGGAGCGGAGCGAGGGCAGTGTCGGCGCTCTTCAGAGAAATGCCAATACTTTTCTGGTTGGAGGATTTTCAGTCAGCACCAATCCAGGCAACTTAGATTGCATGAAAAGCTGGCCTGAGTTGCAATCTGGATAAGTGCTGACTGAAAATCCGCTAACTGGGTTAAGGGTCAGCATTTATTCAGATAGCACGATTCAGCTCCGATATTCAGAGCTTCTATGTAGATACTACCACTGAATATCTCACCAATATTCAACTGCCATGCCTAACCACCATGGCATTTGAATATCAGCCTTTTTGAATATTGGCCTATAAGACTTTTTCCCATTCTCGTTCTATAAGTAGAGAGGAAAAGATGCTTCATTTTGTGATATCTGAGGACAGGACTGTAGCAATCTAGAAATACGCCCTGTGGGACTGTATCAAGAAAGTGCTTGTTTTCACCTTAAAGCATCCAGAGAAGATGGAGAATTTCGTGACTAGCATTAGATCACAAAGACCCACAGTGGGATTTAAACCCAGTGTGGGTCTTTTTAAGTTACTACTCTAACCCTTATGCTATTAGACGTCTTGGTTCTGAAATGCTATCCTGGGGATGTCTATATAGACATTTGATACGCTTGCAATTCGGGCACATCCATGTTTCTAAAATCATGCCTGAACTTGCAAGTGCCTGCTTTTTTTCAGACATTCTGACTTTGACGTCCCAGATTTCACTTGGACGTCCGACTGTGAAATGTGCCCCATAGTGTCACCTCAGGTGCACCTATATTAGTAAAAGGAGGAAGTGTTTCTGAGAGCAAAGTTAGGAACTACATGCATACTTCTGAATTTTCAAAGTATACATGTATTTTTATTCTGAAAAGGTATCTGCACAAATTCATAGGTGCAAAGAAGTGCAGATCATTTTCCTAGAATAATTTTCAGAGTGAAAGCACCCATATACTTTTAGTTTGGAACTCCTGCAGAGAACTGTGGAGTAAAATGTAGCATGGGTTTGACCCCGTACCTGTATAAAATAATTTTATAGCTGCCTGCATTAGTGCAAAGTACGAGCATACTCAATGGCACCAACACACAACCTTTGTCGTCCAGATTAGCACTTCAGCAGTCAGTTTAGACTCGTCAGGCCGGGATTTAGGCATAGCATAAACTGTGTCTCATTTACTCTCACAGCGTAAGTGCCGTGATAGAAAATACTCTCTCTCTCCTTGGAATTTGTCAGTGCCGTTGGGTGGGCCCTTGGGTCGAAGGGAGTAAGTGTACAGTGTACTCGGGTGATGTATGCTGAAATTAAACTCTGTGGGCTTATTGGTTTCTCTAGTTTTACTGGCTTCTCAGATATCTCTCTCTGGCTCCAGTAAGGCGGCTATGCTAGTCCTTAGGTAGTGGCAAAGCTGAATGTGGCCTTTGTTATTGCACTTGACTTTAGTTTGACAGCAATTACACAGCTGGCCGGCTCTCAGGTTTCTACCTGTAACACTGCCCCAAGCTGGCCCATTCCCCCTCCCCCCACCTCATTACCTCCGCAGAACATTCCTTCCCTGGGAGAATGGGCCTGCAGTGCTGCCCCGGGCTTCTCTCTCTCCTCCATCTGGGGAAAGACTTAGTGGAATAATTTGGGAGGGGGAGGAAGAAGAAGGCAATTTAAACTCAATGTGGAGTAGATTTGATGGAATCTAGAAAAAGTTGTAGATGGCCTTCTTAATTTTCCTTTTGCAACTTGGCCATGCTGGTAGTTGTCTTCTAATAAATATGACTTGACTCCTGGGAAATTGGATGTGTTTTCTGGCTTACTCTCCTCTGTTGGCTCTGTTGAGCTCTCTTGCTAGCCCACACTCCTGTTTGCTGCTGGTACTAGAGTTAGTTAACCCATGCTTTTTATCACCAGGTATGCTCCCACCTTCTAGGAAGATGATCAAGAGCCTTTTTTTAATCTTTGCCTGAATCTCTCTCTCTTTTTCATTCTCTGATCTTCAGGAGCAGGAAGACATTATTTGTCAAGTGGGTGCCCTGGAAAGCCTATGGGAACCTTCTCCTGCAGGCCGCAATGCACAGGATAACAATGATTCCTAGAAGGAAAGAGAGAGCTCTGTCTGCTGTCATCTGGTACCTGTTTGCAGCCATTGGATGTTTGGCTGGTTTGGGTAAGTTTCGTCTTTATATTTTCTAGTGTGCTAAAGAGCAGTGCTGATACCATTCTTCCCATGCCTCCTATCTAGGTTTCAGGAAATGGATCAAGGCCTGGTTGATTAGGCTGACATTTATACTGACCAAATGACTCTATTCTTCCTTTTAGAGAAAGTTCTTCATTTTTACCTGTTTTTGCTCCAGACAGGTTGTCAGTCGGTTTTGAGGAGAATGTATTTTATGTAATTGGTTGTGAGTCACCAGTGTTTTATACTGGTTGGATAAAAATGATTTAAATAAATAAACATCTTGTATATTTTTAATTTTATGTTTGTAATTGTGTGATGTTTGGATGGTTCTTTGATATTTCGAGCTAACAAGTCTGAAGGCCCAATTTAGCTAGGTCATGGAGAGGGGAATTAAGACGTCCAGGTGGGGATGTGGAAAATTCCAAGAGAATTTTACAAAGGCTCTGCCAACACAAAGCCTCTTGTAAAATGCACTCCTGCACATGCTTACATGTATGATCGTGTCTCACTATGTCCAGCAGGATCTTAAAAAGCTTCACAGTCAATTTGAGAGAATGAGATCATACTCCACATACCCTGGCTTAGAAGTGAGGTTCACGACTGCCATGGTATGAGCAAAACTAACCCATTAGGAGAAACTACCCCGAAGGAAGAAAGCCTCTAGATTTCCCTTAAATGTGCATGGGAGCATTTTTTCAAAACTGCTGCTCCGACAACATCCAACCCCTTCATCTTCCTAATCTTTTCTTGTGTCATCAGTGCATGTATCACTCACTCCCTGATCATCCCCCCCCCTGACATCACATAGCCATCCCCAATTCTCCCTAAAATCATATACCCATTCCCAACACTCCACTTTATTGCATATCCATTCCCAATTAACCCTCCCCAACACACCCACACAATCAGAGCTTTTCCCAGGATAAGCCTCCACCTATGGCTGTTAATGAGGGTCCTGGTATCTAATAGGGAGCAGGATCAATCTCCAGTGGCTCCTGCTCCTTCAGAGTCCAGGGTTCAAATTGGTACCTTTGACCCCTAGCAGTAGACTCATGGTACTGCCGTTAGGGGGTCAGGCTGCAAAATAAAGATGGCCAAATAAGGGCAGCAAGATTGCTGCTAGAGATCATGATTGCCACTTTGAACTTGGGACTCTGGCAAATGGGGATTATTCCTGCTCCCCCTAGACATCAGGGAGTGATATCGGGGAATGGGAAGGCTTGTCTTGGGAGATTCTGATTGATATTTCTTGCCTTGGGAAGGGTTTCCTAGTTGTAAGTGGGAGCCCAGAAAGAGTATGTGATTTGGGGGGGGGGGGAGGGTATTGGGAATGGATATATGATGTCGGGAGGACTTGGGAATGGGTAATGGATGTTGGGGAAGATACCTAGGGCATGGGAGATAGATGTGCTGATGATACCAGGAATGGATTTATGATTACAGAGCCCACAGGCAAAGGTGAGGAGCGGAATGTCCCAGAATTTGGAGAAAGGGAGGGTCCCAAACCCTAGTTTCTGGGCTCCTTCAGAATTTTGTGTTGCCTGTGCCTAAATCCAGTCTTGGCTGGCATGGGAAGGGTGAGGCAGGGGCGAGGGGGATGGATGCTGTGGGAAGCAGCTATTTTGAAAAGCTGTTCCCTCACATAATTTGGGGAAATGCTCCATTTTTTTGCTCACATGGAACTTTTTAAAATCGCTGTGCCTGCTGGACATGGTGAGACATCAAGAGGCTCTGTGTATGTCAGAGCCTTTGTAAAACCAATGGGAATTTTCCACATTCCGACCTTCCTGGACGACTTAATTCCTGACCTATTTAAAATGGGCCATATTATGTATTCAGCTTTGTACAATATTGTTGGCAAATGTTTTATTTGGACGATTGGGTTATAAATGATTAAATAATATTAGACTGCTGTGAAAAGATTGGTTATTGTCACAGGTGGACAGATCATATAGAGTTTTTAAGGCAGATACAGGAGGATGTTTGATGAGAATCCATACTAAGACAGAAATTATCATAAGGGACGATAGAGGAGAACATGGAAGGCAGCTGACTTACCATTGATAAGGACATTCTAAAAGCATGTTTGGCATCATGGAGGAATTAATGAATGGCTATGGTGGGATAATAAAGCACAAGTGAAGAACAGAATTCTCATTGTTGATAGAGTACTGTTGGGCACATTAGGCTGACATTACGGTGGACGATATTACATTGCAATGGCCTACTTATCTTCTATCCATTTTTTTTCTCTAGGTGAAATGCTGCAATTTACCATTCAGCCCTTCTCAACTTTCCAAAAGTATGGCGGCTCTGTGACCTTGGGGTGTGCAGTAGATCCCCCTGGAGCTAACATTTCTTGGAGGCTGAATGGAAAAGTATTAAGCCAGGAAGACGATGCGCTTGGGATTCTCTTTGTGGGTGGGACCCTTGTTATCACAGCGTTGAACAATGACACAGTAGGACGGTACCAGTGCATTGCCAGAACATCTTCAGGAGCCATCGCCAGCGTCCCGGCCATAGTGACACTAGCCAGTGAGTAGTTCCCTTGCTGCCAGCAGCATAGGTTTAAGGCACAGAATTGATGTAATGCTGGGGATGACAGCAGTCATTACTTGTACGTTGAACAACTGTTTGCAGGCAAGGATATGAAATGGTTATATGGCCCAGGATGGACCACTGGTATCCTTTAATAGTCTTCTTGAAAGAAGCAGACTACTTAAAGCATTGAATTCTTAGAAACTGTTTCCTGAATTGAATTTTATGCTCATTTTTGCTTTTGTTGAATTTTACAGTAGCAGTTAGCAAAACAAAGTCCAGAATCTATATTTGTGTGGGTTCCCACTATACACTTGAAGCAATAGATATAATCATATGTCCTTGTTACCCTCTGAGATGGGAAATACATTTAGATATGAAACATGCCATTGGCTAAACTAGAGCCGGGATTCTCCCAACAGAGTTTTGAAGGTCTCTTGAATGTGGCTGCTCTAAGAATGTCCCCTAAAATATTCCGTTGACATTAACCGACCGTTTCATCCTTGGTGGGCACATTTGAGAAAGAGTGACCTAGAAAATGCCCTCCATCTGCCACAGGTAGGTGTTTGCCATCACTTTTTTGTCAGGCTGGTCATGCTTCCAACTATTTGGTAGACGTCCTTAAGAATTCATATTCAGAGCCAGCAGAGGTTGGAAGTACTGGAAAGATGGCAAATATCATGCCCAGATGTAGTCACAGGCAATGTAGGTAACTGTGGAGGGTGCCAAATGTTGATGGACCAAACGACTGAAGTCAGAAAGGAGCTTGTTCCCACTTACTTTACAGCTGTCCACTTGTGCCCCTTCGAAGAGGCACTACCATGGTGCTCTGACCCAGCAATCCTATTGTTACTTTCCAGGCTGCTAGGGGCCCCTTTGGCTCTTCCAGTTCTAAGAGTGGATTCCTGCCCTTACCCTCCAGTCCTGCCTCTGAGTGCCAAAGTCTTAAATCTGGCCCTGGCCATCACCACTTCCAGAAAGGAATCTTGTCCATTGTACAACAGAAGCACCCAGTGACCAGGCTTAGGCCACATATTGAATTGCTAATGGATTAGTGGTCAGTGAATTTGTTGCTGCAGTGTAGATAGAGG
This sequence comes from Ichthyophis bannanicus, assembly GCA_033557465.1. Classification (NCBI taxonomy): domain Eukaryota; kingdom Metazoa; phylum Chordata; class Amphibia; order Gymnophiona; family Ichthyophiidae; genus Ichthyophis; species Ichthyophis bannanicus. The sequence goes on from CM066034.1 coordinate 382,527,037, forward strand.
GAGTGTAAAAATGCAGAAAATCTTTGGGTTAAATGAAGGAATAATCTGAAGTAATCAGCTACTTGTTGGAGTTAATAATCATTAATGTAACACTAATGGCTAGCTCACAAAGGATCTGCATTTGATAACGTCTGAGCAAGTAATCTTTAGCATAGTACTTCAGTAAGTCAGTAATCATATAGTAACACACTTACCTTTTTAGCAAGAACAATATGGGGGGTATTTTAGAAGATCTATTTGTGAGTTGGACATCTGAAAACGGGCACATAGACCAGCAAATTATTTAGACATCCCTGGAGCCATTTTAGAAAGCCAGGTATATAGACATCCTCGGTACAAGAAGTCTAGGTAGCATGGGGGTATGGTGGAGGAGTGCCGTGGGCGGAACAACGGAGATGCACATTAACAGCGTGATTTCGGAACGGCACAAGCACGTCTGGCACTGGTATTGAGGCATCCACATCTATACCTGCTGCTGACCACGAATAAGGTGCAAAAAAGTGCTCATTTCATGGCTGCAATGCTGCCAGAGGGAAGAGTATATATGCTTACATCGCCGTGATTAATATATGCCAACCAAAGAAACCTGCACATAAATGCATACTTCAAACATATTACTGGCCCACCGCCACGCATCTGAATGGAGAGTAGAAGGTGCTACCACTACTACTTCTGAGCATTTGTATAGTGCTACAAGATGTACACAGCGCTGCACAGACATGAAAGAGACAGTCCGTGCTCACCAGAGCTTACAATCTAGTCAAGACAGATAACACAGTAGGTGTAGACAGGAATACATCTAGGGGGAATGGTAAAGAAACACAAAGGAGATCAGGTGAGTCAAGATCCGAAAGCAGCAGCAAAGAGGTGAGTTTTCAGCCTGGATTTGAAAAGGGCCAGAGAAGGCGAACGATGTACAGACTCAAGTACAGGCATAAGGAGCAGCAAGGTGAAAGGAGTGAAGTCTGGAGTTAGCATAGAAGAGAAGGGCACCGATAGAAGCAGTTTTCAGAAGAGCAGAGTTTACAAGGGGATGTAGGGAGAGGAAAGGTAGTGAGGAGCTGCAGCATGAATGCTAGTCTCATAACATAAATGGCTCCCAGGCCAGGACATTCAAGTACCTGCTTCTGCAGGTGTGAAAATTGGGGACGTCCACATTTGTGAAATGACCTTCACCAGTACACATACCTGACCTTGCTGTCTGCATCGGACCTCTCACCAGAGCCAGTTACTGGGACATGCATTTTTAGGGGTGGAGATGGAGCAATTTTAGACGGCACTTAGATGTGCCTCTCTTTACTGCTGCCACTCCCCTGGATTTTTGGATGTTCTGCGCTGGACGACCCAGATTCTTCTTAGCCAACCCTTCTAAAATGCTGTTTATACTGTATATGTGCATTGGCAACTACTAACTTATTTCCTGCATGAATGAAAGGCAATTTGCAAGAGCTATGCAGATACTATGTAACTATGACCCCTGGCCTGCATTTCTGTTCCGTGAGTAGCTTAGGAGTGGGAGCATTGCACAGTTTCTGGGCAGGAGGTGATTCATCATGGCACAGCTGGGTGGTAGCACCCTACAGAAAAGTTGGCATCAGGGGTTTAAAAGTCAACAATTGCAGTCACGGTGACATCTCCCTCCCTGTGTCCCCATAAACAGCTGTCACAAGCATGGCGGTTTTGCAACTAGGCAGGGAAGAATTCACCGTGGAATGATAGATCTAACCACTGATGTAGGACACATCAAATTAGATACAGCACTAGTTATTATGACTCTACATTGTTCTTTGCTTTTTTAGGAAAAGCAATGGTACAGTGCCAGATGAATGCAATAAAATCAAATTTATAAATGAAAATAATTAAAAAGTTGGGTGGGCAAAGACCAGGAACAGGGAAAGAGACAAATTCCAGTATAGTGGGATACAGAGCTATGTTTTGAATGTGACGGTTTGGCAATGGAGGAATGTTGGGTTCCCGAGTTTATGGTGTAGAGACCCAGATAACGAAGCTGAAGGAATGTTGAAAAGCAAGAGAGAATATTATGAAGTAACACCCACTCTCAACTTGTATTCCAGTTGCACTTCTACAGCTTGCTTAGTTTAATTTACTGATCCTCTGAAGAAGATAAACACAAGTGTAAAGGGGTCAATCTGCTCGTGGGGCCGTCGATAACCCCAAGGGTCCTCAAATAGTAATTTACTTCCCTGTCCTCTCCACTCTCTCCTCTTTCGGCATCACTCAGCATCAAAGTTGTACCAAGCCATAATTGCGCCCTGTGCTATCTCCAGTTCTGGTGCGCCCCTCCCCCCTGCCAGTTGCCTGCCCCGACCTGCTCCCCCCCCCCCCCCACTTTGCTCTGCCACCATCGCCACATTTTTGTTTTCTCGGAGGCGGTGGCGGCAGCAGTGAGGCAGACCCACGTTTGTAGGTAGGCCGGGTCCCTCCTTCCCTTCTCTGATGTAAGGCGCATCAGAAGAGGGAGGGACCAGGCCAGCCATGCAAACACTGAGTTGCAAAGACCTATGTTTGAATGGCTGGCCTGGTCCCTCCCTCCTCTGACGCGACCTACATCAGAGACGAGAAGGAAGGACCTGACCTGCCTTGAAACGCGAGTCTGCCTCGCTGCTGCTGCCACCGCCACCTCTGAGAAAACAAAAAAGGGATGGTGGCAGGGCAATAAGGGGAGGCGGGTAGAGGCTGGCAACCAGACATGTGCCCCTAATCCTCTGGTATGATACTGCTCAGTATACCCACACTCCTATTCGGAATAGCAGGTTCTCCGGAGGGAGGTAGGCGCAAGGGGGGGAGGGGCATTTCTGTTCATGGCCCAGGCACAAATGTCCACAGATTACTCTCAACACTGACTTGGATGCTCCAACTCACTTTACAGTTTAAATACAACTTATATTAGAGCTCAATTTACAGTCCTTCTCTTTGAAGTCCATACAAAATTGAGCAACACAGGTTGTATCTCCTCTGGTATCTGTGTCTGTGATTCAGCTGAGTCACTAGTCCAGCCTGAGATGGGTTGGCATTCCCAGTGTAAGGGTACTCATTCCCTCTCTTGGCAAGGTATGACATTCTTTTCCTTCCTCAGTAGAATCCTTCAGTCCATAGGCACATCTCTTGCTACTAATACTACTACTGTTAAAACAAGGAGTCTCACCTGTAGTTACGCTGCAAACCAGGCTTCTCCTTCCACGCCAGTCTCATGAACTTAGTCTCGGCATCAAGAAGAAGGACGGCAAAGCCTCTGGCTTGCAAGCGCACTTTACACACACAGATAAATGTAACATCAAGGGAATCTTCACAATGGACACTAAACATAGGCTCTATCTTTATCTTTATCTTTATTTACATTTAATATACCGCCCTTGTCGAAACGTAAGGGCGGTTTACAATAAAATAATATAAATAAAAGCATTAAAACAGAAAGGAAATCCATTAAAATAGAGAAAAGATGGACCAAAGAGGTCACAAAAACACAACAAACAAAAGAACAGACCAAACAAACAAATGAGACATAATCAGACAAAGACAAAAAAAAAAACAAAAAACACAAAACTATTGGGAGGGAAGGTCATAAGCCTGTTGAAACAGGTAGGTTTTGAGCTGATTCTTGAATTGTTGGTAAGAAGATTCCAAATGGAGTGAAGAAGGTAGAGAATTCCAGAGTGAAGGACCCAAGAAGAAGAAGGCAGCATGCCGTGTCTGTTCGAGGTGAGCGCGAGACGGGGGGGGGAAGAAACAGGCGGTTAGCATGCAAAGAGCGGAGCTGATGATAAGGGGTGTGAAGGGAAACCAGATTTGCTAAATACTGAGGATTGGAAGTGTGGATGACTTTATGTAATATAATAAGGACCTTATATTTAAACCGGAAGCGTAATGGAAGCCAATGGAGACGAAACAAAAGAGGAGTGATATGGTCTGATTTACGAGCAAAAGTGATAATACGGGCGGCTGTGTTTTGTAGAAGCTGAAGACGTTTGAGCTGGTAGGCAGGAAGGTTGGCATAGATTATATTACAATAGTCCAGCCTGGACATGACCAGAGTTGGGACCCAGACCCCCCCCCCAACAACGCTCATTGAATATCATATTGTCATCTTCACACACTCTAGGATCCCAAGGGTTATATAGGGGCAGGCAGGACCAATGCAGCCATCCCACTAGGGGGAGGGGTGGTGGGTTACAACAGGATGGCACACCCCTACCAAATAAGCTAAGATGGTAGGATCCTCACAAAAGTATGCTGGACTGGTGAGAGTCCTGAAAGTATCCTCACATACAGGATTTTGCAATTTGGATTAGGTACCACATAGAATACTTTTCTGAAGCGCCCACACCACTGAGACTCCTACCTTCACCAGAAGGTAGAAGCTGAGTGTCCTCCTGTCTCCTCAAATTCTTACCAAGTTGAACACAGTATTAGTGACTCCTTACAACCAAGGCAAAAATTCCTCTGTGCCCTGGTTGTCTTTAGTGCTGGTTGGGCAAAACCGAACTTTGGCGTTTAGAACTGACTTTGTATTTTGCTGAAAAGCTGTCTCCTTAGTTTGCCTCCAGTGAGTCCTGTGAGAAATGATAACTGGGAGCAGAAGCTGTGCTGAAGAAATAAGAGAAGAGATGGCAAAAGTGTTTGGGGAGGGGGTGCATTTTTTTCAGGGCTATTGTTCTTGTTCTTGACCCATTAAGGAGGAGTAAAAGGTTCAGGTAGAGAGGGAAGGTGAGGCAACTTGATCATGCTGTAAGGAAGATGAGAAGAAGCAGTAAAGTGGAACCGAGTCTTTTGAGCTCAGAATCTGGGAGGGAGTGCCCCTCATTAGGCATCCCTGGGGGATTTGGCATGGAAGGAAGGTTAGATTAAGTTTCTGAGAAAACATTCCAGAGCAGAAAGGGGCCTGTGTTTTGCTTGTGGGTTGATAAGTGGGAGGGAGGAAGAGGTAGATATGATTACAGAGATATGGCTTTCATTTATAGGAAAATGGTGGGGGTGAGCGAAGGGGGGAAGGAAGGAACAAGCTTTGTGAAACCATGCCAGCAACATCCAGTCTCTTAAACAATGATACAACTTTATGGTGTTGAAAGTTTGGATTGGTGACCATGGGATTAGATAAATTTTCTTCTTTTTCCTTCGCCTCTCCAGATACATATGTAACCTGCCATCCCCAAAAGAGAAAACAAGAGTCTATTTGCAGTGATGTAGTGCATGATGGCTAGATCACCGACGGAGCTTCGGCAGCCATGTTTAGCGTTGGGTAGATGCTGATGTCACAATAGTTGGCATGGTGACATATGTGGGGGTGTGGGGATTAGGCTAGGAGTAGAGTAAGAATTGGGACAGGCTGGTTTGCAGACTTCATGATCCTTTTAACTTCATTTACAAAGACATATCTTTTGATTCAGAAAAAAACATGCATACTTAGGAGATACAGGATAAAACGTCACTGCTGCACCTGGGTTGCTGCTGATTCAGCCATTCTTCTATGTTATAATGTGCTGGGCATCCTTTTAAACCATTATTTAACGGCAGAATAACAAGAAATGGCTTAAGACCAATTAAGATTTGTATTCATTTTTTGTACAAAGCCAAGGGGCCCTATTACTAAAGGTTTTAATACACATTCATGAATGTTAAGGTGCGTTAAGTATCCATAACCCTTTTATTTCTATGACTGCAATGGTACTTAACAAACATTAACGTTCATTAACGCACCTTTAGTAAAAGGGCCCCCAAGTCAGACAAGATGAATTTAAGTGCAGCATCAAAGCAATACAAATCTGCCTTATTTGTTGACTCTTTTCTATATTTTCTCATCCAAACAGAGTCCAAATATACTTTATACTTTTAGTACTTCAGATAAAGGCACAAAGACAGCTTCTGAGCAGATAGCCTGTCAGACATTTCTTTTTGTTTACTATTGCTTAGTTGCCCCAGTATGGCATATCTTATGTTCTTATGTTCTAAGATATGCCATACTGGGGCAGACCAAGGTCCATCAAGCCCAGTATCCTGTTTTGAACAGTGGCCAATCTAGGTCACAAGTACCTAGCAGTTTCCCCAAAAGACACAGGTTCCACAATGCTTGCATTGGGTCAAACAGTGGATATTCTGAGTCCCCTTTAATAATGGTTTATGGACCTTTCCTCCAGAAACTTGTGCAAACCTTTTTTAAACCCGGCTACACTAACAGCTTTTATTACATCCTCGGGTAGAAAATTCCAGAGTTTGATTACACATTGAGGGAAAAAATATTTTCCATTGTTAGTATTAAATAGGTTACCCTGTAGCTTCATTGCATTCCCACTAGTCTTTCTATATTTTGATGGCGTAAACAATCGATCTACGTTTACCCATTCCATTTATTAATTTACAGGGGCGGCCCAAGGGGGGTGCGGGGCGATGTGCGGAGACTCAGTGCGGGGCCTCATTTGCATAAGGGACCTCATTTGCATAAATATTTGCATAATGTTACCATACACTAACTTTTAGTAAACATGCCTCTTAATGAGTGTATGGATAAAGAAAGACTAAAAGATTTCTACATTACTATAATCCAGTGCCAACCGCCAGGCACATTAGGAACTACTACAAACACTGCCCATTTAGAACCAATAGCAAACCCACCGTATCCTAACAGCACTACCAGTACTCATAAAGCACCAGACCCTACCTATCAAAAGGCAGCACTACAAATATTAAACCAATACATTTCAGAGAATAACAATACAACACCTACTGGGGAAAGAGAACAAGTGACACTGTCAAATAGGAATTACATAAACAGAATACCTCAGCGCAGTTACACATGCAGAACATAGACCATCACCAAACAAGGAATCACGATTTAGAAACAGGAAGACAATAATTAAACTGGGAACCCCAAAAGCCAAACTTGGAATGTACAACAACACTGTAGAAATAAAACTATAAATTAATTTCCTCTTGTACTAAACAAAGCACAGATGTTAATGATACACATTTCCTAGAGCTGACATATTTCAGTTAATAAATTCAAAATAGAGATATCTTTCTACCTTTTGTGCATTTATTTTTCAGTTGCAATTGCTCCAGCCACTTTCTTCTGGTTTCTTCAAGTCTTCTGCTAACTCTCCATCGTCTGCTGTCCATTTGTCCTTTCTTCTCTCTTCTAGGTTTTTTTTTCCAATTCTCTCTCTACATCTGCTTTAACATACTAATCTTTCTCCTTTTGCTCTTTCCTCATTCCTATTTTACCCCACCATCCTCAAACCCCACTTACTCTCCCAATATCCGGTGTCGCACCCCCAGGTGCCCTACCGGTGAGGCCTTGGTACTGCCTGAGGACTCCCCTGAGGGTGGTAGTTGTACCTGCTCTATGAACCACAAAAGACACTTGAGTTCAAAACTCAGGGTTTTATTCCCCGTCCGTGAGGTATTTTCTCCTTGGCAAAACAAAGCAAACAGCCCACTTCGGGCATATGACAGAAATCAAAAGGTTAAACAAAAATAGCTTACTTCAGCTTAAATGCAAAAAGAAAAGAATTAAACATTCTCAATGTTTTTCACAGGCTTTCCTTTTGCTGACACAGCACAGCTCATTCACATGGTTTTCTGTGAGACACGTTTTCCAGCCCACACCTTGTGACTCTTACTCAGGTTATCTTCAACCCTTTTCATCTTAAGGAAAACTCTGGGTCAATTACCGAGACTGAGCATTCCATGGGCTCAGGAACTGTTGCTAACTCTGCATTCTCATATTCCATAGATTCTGATTCATTAACACTCACGTTTTCAAGGTCAGCTGTTTCAAAAGGATAATGTAGGTTTTCCTCGTCAAGCAGGAAGTTGTTCTGTCCTTCTCTCTCAAAGCCTCCCTGGGAACTACCATATAGTTTTACATGAGGTTTATGAGAGCTCAGCCCCTGCTGGTAAGCATAAGGACATTCAGGAACTTCCCTGGCTCTGCTGTTAGAGTGATTACGGTAGACTTGAGCGTGCTCGGGTCTAGCCTTTTCCTCACAGCTGCCCTGGATTGCACTGCTCTATACGGAGGTTGCTCAAACTCTGGGAGTTTAAAGTGGATACTAGAATCTCTAGCTTTTCCAAGTAAGTGAGCTTCTTTTCTCCTGGGTTTTCTAGCACAAGGGAAGGGATTATTTCTAAAGCTTATTTCTGGGTGGCTTTTTCTATTGCTGCAGGGTTTTACCCACTCGGGTAGAAACAGCCACTATCAACACTTCTGGCTTTGTTACCTTGTACTGCAACTCTCCCACGTCTCCCGTGCTCTTCACACATGCATTCAATATCTGGCTTCTGCCTTCCAAATGTTTCACTCTGGGTTTGAGACTCACTCAGACCTTCGTGTGGGCTTGCATGCTGTCCCAGTAATTCAGACTCTCTTTCATTCCACTTCCATACTTTTCCCAGCTTCTGCTGCGCTGACCGTTGTCTCCCTTGCTGTGAGACTTGCTGGTTCACCTCCTCTCCCTCTCTAACTATTTGGGAGCGTATTATATCTCTGTGTTTCTGGGCTCCACCTCTACCCAGCTGATTCCTATCAGGCAAAGCAAACTCCCTTTGCTTGCTATCTGGGTGTGTCTTCTCAGCCCTTACCCACGTGTGCCTAGGTTGTCTATAGCAACCATCTGACAGTTTTTTGTTTTTATACTGTCATCTCTTCCCTGATTACTGCTGCTGATTTCCATTTTCTCAGGCTCCGATAGGTCCACCTTGTGACACCGGCCAATTGTAGATGTTTCATCTCTCCCACACAAAATATTTTTCCCCTCTCCATTTCACTCTCCCAGCCCCATCCCATTCTAATCCTCCCCCAACATCAGCTCCCTTCTAGTTCCAGCCCCACCCAGCATCCGCTCCCTTCTAGGCTCCGCATCAGCCTATTTCCAGCCCTAGCCCCCCCCCATCAGCCCATTTCCAGTCCTAGCTCCCCCATCCATTTCCAGTCCTATCCGAGTCCCTCCATCAGCTCATTTCCAATCCCAGCCCCCCTTCAGTCCATTTCTAGTCCTTTCCTAGCCCCACCATCAGCTCTTGTCAAATCCTAGCTCCCCTCCACTCAGCCCATTTCCATTCCAAGCCCCCGTCCCCATCAGCTATTTGCAGTTCAAGCCTCCCCTTCCACTCAGCCCTTTTCCAGTCCTAGCAACCCCCCCACCCATTACCAGTCCTAAGCCCCCCATCAGCCCACTTCCAGTCTTAACCCCCCTATCGCCCCATTTTCAGTCTTAGCTCCCCCATACCCATTACCAGTCCTAACCCCATCAGCCCACCTCAAGTCCTAACCCCCCATCAGCCCATTTCCAGTCCTAGCCCCCCCATAGCCCATTGCCAATCCTAACGCCCCCATAATCCCACTTCCAGTACTAACCCCCATCACCCCATTTTCAGTGTTAGCCCCCCATAGCCCATTACCAGTCCTAACCCCCCATTCACTCCATTTTCAGTTTTAGCCACCCCCCATAGCCCATTACCAGTCCTAATCCCCACATCACTCCATTTTCAGTTTTAGCCCCTCATAGCCAATTACCAGTCCTAACCCCCATCACTCCATTTTCAGTTTTAGCCCCCCATCCCCATAGCCCATTACCAGTCCTAACCCCCTTTCAGCCCATAGCCAGTCCTAATCCCCCCTCCCCCCCCATCAGCAAAATTAAACGAAAAAAAAAAGCTGGCTGCTGCCGCTGCCACCGTGGCAGCGGTAGGATCGAGTGTCCGTGGGGCCCCCCCTGTCCGGCAGAGCCCTCCCTCCCTGCATCACCTCCCTCTCACGCTGGCTTTCAGAGCCGCGAAGGGGAGAGTTTCTCCCTCGCGGTTCTGTTAAGCCCGCTGGGGCTGATGGGAAATAGGCATTTCCTGTTTCCCAACAGCCCCGGGCCCCGGCAGGCTTAATAGAGCCGCGAGGGAGAAACTCTCCCCTTTGCGGCTCTGAAAGCCAGCGCAAGAGGGAGATGATGCAGGGAGGGAGGGCTCTGCTAGGCAGGGGGGGCCCCACGGACACTCGATCCTGCTGCTGCCACGGCGGCGGCAGCGGCAGCAGCCAGCTTTTTTTTTTTTTTTAAATTTACCTATGCAGAATGTTCTTTGCACGGGGCCCCCTGAAACGCGGGTCCTGTGCAAAAAACATTCTCGCTCAATGGACAGGCCGGCCCTATCATATCTCCCCTTAGCCATCTCTTTTCCGGGTTGAAGAGCCCTAACCTTTTTAGCCTCTCTTCATAGGGGTATCCTTCCATCCCCTTTACCATTCTGGTGGCTCTTCTCTGTACATTTTCTAATAATACTATATCTCTTTTAAGATACAGCAACCAGAATTGCACACAATATTCAAGGTGTGGTCACTCCATAGAACGATAGAGGCATTATAATATCCTTTGTTTTATTTTCCATTCCCTTTCTTATGATACCTAGCATTCTATTTGCTCTCATGGCCGCTGCTGCACACTGGGCCGAGGGTTTTAACATGTTATCCACAATGACGCCTAAATCTTTTTCCTGGGTGGTAGTTCTTAATGTGGAACCTTGCATTGTGTAAACATAGTTTGGGTTTTTCTTTCCTAGGTGCATAACTTTGCACTTGTCCACATTAAATTTCATCTGCTATTTGGATGCCTAGTCTTCCAGTTTATCAAGATCCTCTTGCAATTTTCCACAATCCTCATGGGCTTTAGCAACTTTGAATAGTTTTGTGTCATCTGCAAATTTGATAACCTCACTCGTTATTCTAATTTCCAGGTTATTTATGAATATGTTAAAAAGCAGTGGACCCAGCACAGATCCCTGCGGTTCTCCACTATTCACCTTTTTCCATTGGGAAAATTGGCCATTTAGCCCTACCCTCTGCTTTCTATCTTTTAACCAGTTCCTGATCCACAATAGTAAGCTGCCTCCTATCCAATGTCTTTTTAATTTTTCCAAAAGTCTCTCATGAGGGACCTTGTCAAAGGCTTTCTGAAAGTCCAGATACACTATATCAACCGACTCGCCTTTGTCTACCTGTTTATTCACACCTTCAAAAAAACATAACAGATTAGTAAGACAAGACCTTCCTTGGCTAAAGCCATGTTGGCTGTCTCTCATTAAGCCATGACTATCTACATATTAATGTCATCTTGAGGAGATTCCTCTTTTTTAAATACCTTTTATAATCTGGCAGAATACTATTAAAAAAATGATATGCTGCCAATCTGAATTAAACTTGTTCTCTGTGGATCCCAAGGTAAAACCAAAATTAAAATACGTAGAACATCCAACATAGCTTAACAAACTTAAACCCAAAGAAAATACATCATGAAATGTTAGCCCAATCCTTGCTATGCTATTCTTTTTGCCAGTAAGCAGAGCCCTTCATGCACTTCAGAATCTGGTACACTAGCAATCTGCATTCGCTCAGTAAGTAGGGCGCTGTAGTTGTGCAGTGGCTGAGACTCTTGCCTTCCTTTTGGGAGGCAGGGCCTGTGATTACAGTCTCTACAAAGCTCATAACTTGTGATGGCCTAGGGCAGGGGTCTGCAACCTTTAAGACATAAAGAGCCACTTGGACCCGTTTCCGAAGGGAAAAAAAAAACTGGGAGCCGCAAAACCATTGCGACATTTAAAACAAATCTAACACTGCATATATTATTTCTTACCTTAATGCTATATACGACCCCCTACTTTTCCTGTTAAAATATAGGTGTTTGGCCTATACTCGCCGTATAAGACTACCCCTCTTCCTTCGCACACCAAAAAAAATACGCCAGAAAATATCACAAACAACAAGTAACAATATTTGATTTCAAAATTATGATGATTTTGTAGTCAAATCACTAATATGAAATAAAATTATTTTTTCTACCTTTGTTGTCTGACCAATTTATTCTTTGATCATGCTGGTCCCGATCTGAGGCTTCTGCTTTCCTGTCTTCTCTTAGCTCTCTTTCTGTGGTCTATGGTCCATCTGCCATTTCTTATCTCTTCTTTCGTTTTCTTCACTTCTTTCCATCAGCCTATTTCCAGTCCCAGTAACCCTCCCCAATATCAGCCCCTTTCCAGTCCTCACTCCCAGTACCTTCCAATGTCAACTTGCATTCCCATGATTGCCACTGGTGTCCATTTCCTTCCAATCCCCCTCCTTCCCCACTGACCAGTCCCTTCTAGTACAAATACCATGGCAGCCTTAGCCCCCAGTTATCTTCCAGGGCCAGCAGCTCTATCCTCCCCTCCCCACAATCAGCCCATGCCCATTCAAAGCCCCCCAATCAGCTCGCTTCCAGTGCTAATCCCCCCTCAACCCCATTACCAGTGCTAGCCTCCCCTAATCAGCCCAATACCAGTCCTACCCCCCATCAGCTCATTATCAGTCCTAGCCTCCCCTAATCAGCTCATTTCCAGTGCTAGTCCCCTCAACCCCATTACCAGTGCTCCATCCCTCCATGTCAGCCCCCTCCATGTCAGCCCCCCTCCCTCCATCCATATCAGCTCCCTCCCTCCATGTCAGCCCCCTACATCCCTCCATGTCAGCCCCCCTCCCTCCATCCATATCAGCTCCCTCCCTCCATGTCAGCCCCTCCTCCCTCCATCCATCCATGTCAGCCCCCCTCCCTCCATGTCAGCCCCCCTCCCTCCATCCATATCAGCTCCCTCCCTCCATGTCAGCCCCCTCCCTCCATCCATCCATATCAGCTCCCTCCCTCCATGTCAGCCCCCCTCCCTCCATGTCAGCCCCCTCCATCCCTGCCCCCCTCCCTCCATCCATATCTGCTCCCTCCCTCCATGTCAGCCCCCTCCTCCCTCCATCCATGTCAGCCCCCTCCCTCCATGTCAGCCCCCCTCCCTCCATCCATATCAGCTCCCTCCCTCCATGTCAGCCCCCCTCCCTCCATCCATCCATATCAGCTCCCTCCCTCCATGTCAGCCCCCCTCCCTCCATGTCAGCCCCCCCCCTCCCTCCATCCATATCAGCTCCCTCCTCCATGTCAGCCCCTCCCTCCATCCATCCATATCAGCTCCCTCCCTCCATGTCAGCCCCCCTCCCTCCATCTCATCCATCCATCAGCTCCCTCCCTCCATGTCAGCCCCCCTCCTCCCTCCATCCATATCAGCTCCCTCCCTCCATGTCAGCCCCACCTCCCTCCAACCATCCATGTCAGCCCCCCACCCTCCATGTCAGCCCCCCTCCCTCCATCCATATCAGCTCCCTCCCTCCATGTCAGCCCCCCTCCCTCCATCCATCCATATCAGCTCCCTCCCTCCATGTCAGCCCCCCTCCCTCCATGTCAGCCCCCTCCATCCCTCCATGTCAGCCCCCCTCCCTCCATCCATATCTGCTCCCTCCCTCCATGTCAGCCCCTCCTCCCTCCATCCATCCATGTCAGCCCCCTCCCTCCATGTCAGCCCCCCTCCCTCCATCCATATCAGCTCCCTCCCTCCATGTCAGCCCCCCTCCCTCCATCCATCCATATCAGCTCCCTCCCTCCATATCAGCCCCCTCCCTCCATCCATGTCAGCCCCCTCCATCCCTCCATGTCAGCTCCCCTCCCTTCTTCTGCAACCGCGGCTCCCTGCCTATTACGGAACCGCGGCTGTGCTTTTAAAATCATCTCGGAGCCCTTCCTGTCTTGACTGGCTCCGTGCAGCATTGTCCCGCCTCCAAACTTCCTTTAGAGGCGGGACAATGCTGCACGGAGCCCGTCAAGACAGGAAGGGCTCCGAGATGATTTTAAAAGCACAGCCGCGGTTCCCTAAGAGGCAGGGAGCCGCGGCTGCAGAAGAAGGGAGGGAGCTGACAACACTATTGCCTGTCACCGGGCGGGCAGTGTGCTCCGGAGCCGCGGCAAAGGTGAGAAAGAGCCGCATGCGGCTCCGGAGCCGCGGGTTGCCGACCCCTGGCCTAGGGAAAAAGGCTGGGTCCCTCTTGAAATGTAACTCAGGACTCCTGTCTGATGTCTTGTAACACTACTGCTGGGCTTAGTCCCTTGTCAGGCACATCTTAGCCACAATATACTATTGACCATCAGCCTTCAGTGTTGTAAAGAGCTGTCCAAAATAAATATATCAAATATTCAGCAGTATTAAAAACTGCTTGGGCACTCTAAAGGGGACAAAAATGAAGGCTTTATCTTGTTAAGAATTTCAAAGTTTTGGTTCCAAATAAGGAGCCTTCTTGGGGGTATACAGTAATAAGAACTTCCCGCTGACAACTGTAATATTTAAATACTGACTTGAATTTGGATATTTTGGAAAAAGGTGGGAGAGACATGATAGAGGCATTTAAATAACTTGTGGTATAAATGCACAAGAGGCCGGCCTCTTCCAATTGAAGGAAAGCTCTGAAATGAAGGGTCATAGGATGAGAGTGAAAGGGGGTTGAATCGGGAATAATTTTAGAAATATTACTTTAAAGAAAGAGTTGCAGAAGTGTAGAACAGTCTCCCAGTGGAGGTGGTGGAGACAAAAGCTTAATCTAAATTCAAGAAACTATGAAACAAGCACAGAGGATCTGTGATAGGAAGTGATTGTAGAGTTTAGTAGTTGGTATGGATGGGCAGACTGTTTAGCCTGTATAGGCTTAGTTATTGTTGTATGCTGTCGAGTTGGTGCTGACTCTTAGCGGCCCTGCGGAGAATTGTGGCTATCCCCTGGGTTTTCTTGGCAAGATGCAACTGGAAGTAGATTACCAGGCCCTTTTGCACAGTAAGCCTGCTTTATCTGCTATTATTTCCTCTGTTTTTGTGTATGAAGGTTCTTTTGGCCTCACAGTTGAGCCATTAGCTGTCTCAGAACTAGTCAAGACTAGCTGTTAATACCAGGCTAATCTAATCTGGCCCAGAAGGGTTGCATAGATAGACTGTTTATTGTTTGAGGGGGAAAGATTTTTCTTAAAAGCAGCATTACTAATGGTGACAAATGGTACCTCTCTTGCATATCGTTTATGTTCTATAAATCCCACTTAGGTGATACTGTCTGTTGAAATCGCAGGAGCACTGTCCTTGGACTGGGTGGCTGACAAGACTGGGCTGAGAGGTTATTACAGAAAAATGAATGGGGGGAGGAGAACAGGATGCTGTGGCCCTTCCTTGCTATCACAATTACGAATGACTCTGCATAAGAAAATGGAGAGAGAAGAGCACACTGAGACACAATTGAAATCCAAAGCAGATGGCTGACATAGTGACCTTGCTATCACTGGCGTGGAGGAGTAATCTAATGATCAGCAGTGGGCTGAGTGCCAGGAAGTCTGGTTTAAATCCCACTTCTACTCCTTGTGATCTTAGGCAAGTCATTTAACTCTCCATCGCCTCAGGTACACAGTTAGCAGCTCTTTTACTAAAGTGTGCTAAGCAGTTGTTGCGTGCATGTGTGTGCGGTAACTGTGCGCAAGGACCTGCGCAACTGGTACCGCACCTTAATTCCCACACTAACTGCAAAGTGCGCACTTGGGCGAGAAACAGGCAGATTAGGGTGGGAGATGGGCAGGATAGGGGTAGAGAATGGGTATGGACAGCATCTTGCAGTTAGGACAGATGCACCTAATGCCACATCAATGGGTAGCAACAGGGTACGCGTCCACACATTAACGGCAGGGAACGTGTTAGCCACGCTCCCAACAGTTACCGCAGATGCATTGCAGTTAATGCATGCTAGCTTTACGCATCTTAAGTGCAAAAACCTAAGGCGCTTTAATAAAAGGGCCCCTTAGACTATAAAGTCCTCCAGGGACAGGGAAATTCCTACCATACCTAAATGTAACCCATCTTGAGTTACTATGAGCTAAATACAACTCCCCTTCCCTTCGAACTGTTACATATCATCATAGCGCTACCAGACATACACAGCACATAAGAGACAGTCCCTTGCTCGATCAGTCTCCCTGGCCCCTTTGGTCACTTGCTCAACCCACTGTAGTACTTCCCCATTCTCCCTTGCACTCTCACTCTTCAAGTCCTTTTGCTCATGCAGTAAATCCCTCCTCTCCAACTCATTCTCCATCACACATTCTCTTCCCCTCAGTCATTTTCCCCCAGCTTTTCTTGCTCCCTGTGCCTCCATTCACTTTTTACTTCCCCACTGGCGCCCTCTGGTGGCATGAGAAAAGCAATGGCAGCATTGATCTGCGACTG
Organism: Ichthyophis bannanicus; assembly: GCA_033557465.1. NCBI lineage: Eukaryota > Metazoa > Chordata > Amphibia > Gymnophiona > Ichthyophiidae > Ichthyophis > Ichthyophis bannanicus. The sequence continues at coordinate 382,543,137 of CM066034.1, forward strand.
CTTCCTTCCTTCTCCTTTGGTTCACTGAGGTTGCACTCTGCACTGTCTCCATAGTCTTGTGGGACCTTCTAGGCCTGCACAGATCAAACTTCTTAGTTACTGGAGGAGGAAGCAGGCAGTCATAGAAAATGCTGCTGCCACTGTTCTCCTGCCACATAAGGGCCAGTGAAAGGTTCCAGGGCGGGGGGGGGGGGGGGTGGATGGATGCAGAATATAATGAGATCTCATTGCCATCATAGTTGGCCCACAAGTGGACAGTTGAACATTCTCCTGCACTGATGGCCCTCCATGAATAAACATGCATGCAGCAGGCCAACTGTTGGGTGCCCTTCAACCAGTGACAAAGGCTTGACACAGCTCTGACCATGGGTAGCCCTCGGCCTACAGCAGCCTACTAGGAAACCCCCCATCCTCCCATTGGCCTAGTGTGCCCCTGTTTCAGCTTAGGCTTCTTTTTCAAGAAATGTGCCATAGTCTAGGAAAAATATTTTGTTGTAGCCCAGAAAGCTCTACCAAACCACTTTGCTTGTTTGGTTTTCACCAGTGACTCCCATAGGATGGTGCAGAAGCCTCGGATAAAGACTAAAAAATAATAATTGACCCAGGCTTGGCCAAAAGCCAGGCAAGAACCTCTCAGCCTGAGTAGAAAAAGGGGTGGGGAGCAATAACACAGGTGGCTTCCCTAGGGGTTATCTGTCACGTAGGGGCAGGGGCAGTTTTTAAGACATGGCAGCCTAACTTTTGGAATGAAGGATTAGCCTGCTTTGGTCTCTATAGATATATTTCAATATAAGTTTGTGTGTGTGCTGGAAGCAATCCGATAAAGTCCCAGCTGCTATTCTTCTTTCATATTTCATACAAAGCTCAGAGCACTTGAAAGGAAGTTTTACACGAGAAAGTTTCCACCCTGGGGCGCTGAAGGACACAAATGCTAGATTAACACTCAAATATATTTCTGGGAGTGGGGAGGGATATTCAATGGAGTTGGCCAGAGCTGTTAAAGTGGCTGGCCATCGCCATTTTATATTAGGCTTGGATATGCAATGCCATATCCGGCCACTGGCCAGCTCAATTTAGGACTGCCTTTTTTCTGCCTAACTTTAGCTGGTTTAGCCAATTAGAGGATGAATATCGCCGCTGACTGGCTAACCCATGTCGCCACTCTCGCACCACCACCAGAACACACCGATGCTAGGTGGTTAGCATCAGAGGTTGTTGTTGTGTGTCATCAAGTCCATAGGAGGGGATAGTAAGCAGCACTAACCGCAATAGTGCTGCTGAATATCCCAGGAGCATGGTTTAGCCAGTCAGCAGGTCTGCTAACAGGTTAAATCGCTTTGAAAATGCCCCCCCCCCCTTGAAAACCAACTGTGCAGTTGTGTCCCGAGGACTGGGTTGACAACCCCAGGTCTAGTTAGAACCCAGCACTTTCACCCTACTGGAAACTAAATATTGCAGAAAAGAATTGCTGGGCCAAAATAGTGCTGTGCAATATAATTTTTTTTAACCCAAATTCTAATCCATGCATGAGCATTCACATCTTTTCTTTCCTGTTTACTTACACTTTGTGGTAGATTCTGACCCAGTTTAGCGGGGATATATGTCCCTATCGGACGTATATTCCCCGCTAAATACCCAGGTCATATTCCTGCCAAAGAGCTCCCTGCATGTGCAGAGATGTGTGAGGAGCTCTGTATGATTGCGGGAGGGTCATGCTGAGGAAGGAACAAGGGTGAGCTGGAGGTGTGACCCTGAACCTGGACGGGCCTGTACTGGGCTGAGCGACTTAGATAGGGGACTTATTCCACCTCAGAGGTGGAATAAGTCCTCCCGCCCCCCTGATGGCAGGGGACAGACATGCCAGGACTCCAGGATGCAGGTGAGCAGGGGAGAGGGTTCCCCGCAGCCCGATCCCAGCCTTAGAAGGGGAACAGAGTCCAACAATGAAAAAGCACAGTTCCACGTGCCACTAAGAAACCCAGTCCAAAAACGTGGAGAGCGGAGGAAGAATATCTTATATTGAATAACCTGAGCCACTGGCCCGACACAGGCCGTGTTTCATTCTGCCTTCATCAGGGGCTAAAGCTGGCTTAACTTCAACATATAAAAACAACTATAAAAGTAATAATAAATACATCAATATAAAGCTAAAAGATAATTAAGAATGAAAGAAACCATAAGATGAATTATTATACCATAACCATTAATATAAATAAATGAAAACATGCATTTGCAGACATAATACAGACTGGGGTTTCTAGTCCCACAGGTGCTCCTTGTGGTCTTGGGCAAGCCACTTAACCCTCCATAGCCCATGTTCCCTGTAAAATAGTTATCTCCAAGTTATAATGCCCTGTTCAATGTAATTTCAGTTTGTTCAATGTAAACCGCACTGATGCAGAATAGCGCGGTATATAAGAGAATGTAAATAAATAAAAAATAAATAAAATAATAAAAGCATAATATAAAATGTAAAAGATAATACAGCACAAAGACATTAGTCGGAAAAAATAAACAGAACGTATATATCTATAAGTCATCCATTAAAATATTATATATCAAATAACTTGTCATAAGGCTAAAATTATCAAATATGTGGTGTACAATAAATAACAACAAAAACCTACCTCTATATTCACTTGTGTATTCAATACATTCTATATCATTGAGAGAAGAGGAAGACATAAATATGTACAATCAGTATGTAAACCCTTATAAATAAACGTTTAAAAATGGAGAATAAAATTAAAACTAATAAGGGAGGAATATATGATTAAATTTATTAATAATGAAAGGGGAAGAAAATATCACAAAAGAAGGAATCAGTGGAACGACACCCATTATAAATACAAAAGCGGAATATGTTTTTCCAAAATTTATAGTTATGCTCCATGGAAGATCTATTAATTTTCTACATAGAATCTTAGATTAGTAGCAATTAATATATAAAGGAATAAGTTTTAATTTTAAAAAAATGGCAGGGATTGATACCCGCTCCTACACTCCCAATCCAATGGCATATAACGGTTTCAATTTGCTATGTTTAAGGTTTTTAAACGGTGCCCGTCGTGAATGATGGTGGTAGCTCTTTGTCCTAAAATTTATATAACAAGGGTGATTTAGAAAGAAAACAGTTGCATATGCAGTGTGTTGAAGTAGGCTATGCATATGCTCGTTTTTTGATCAGTGCTGTCCCTTTGGTAAAACTCCAATGTTTTTCTCTTATAGTGTAAAACCACGGCAGTTCATGCAGAAACATTTTTATCTTGGAAGAGCATCAAGAAATAGTAAATAACACATTATATATATGTTATATTTGCTTTCGGACTATGCAGGTAGAAAACTTTTAAATGTTTTAAATGTTTTAATTTGACATCTGCAGGTTTCTGCGGAGTTTATGGATAAGTTAGTGATCCATATAGCAATTACAGTAATACAACACTGCGCATCCGAATGTTGAGTAATTATTAGATAGTTTCCCGATTATTGAAATGCAAATTTATCCAGTATTCAATAATAAGGTTATAAATATGTAGAAAATTAATAGATCTTCCATGGAGCATAACTATAAATTTTGGAAAAACATATTCCGCTTTTGTATTTATTTATTTTTTTGAATAATCTGTTTATTGAAAAACCACAGTACAGCAAACCGATATTACCACACAAATATTTGAATTTTACAAGGAAACACCTCCCGGGTGAGGTTGTGTCTGATCCATCACCCAGGAAGAACACAACAAGAAACCACAAACAAGGCAACACAATAGGATACAATACAATACAGAACCCCCCATATCTCCCGCCCCCTATCCCCTCCTCCCAACCCCCCATACTTTCTCATATACTGCTAAACCCAGGAGCAACACTATCCAACCTTAAGCACCTCACTGCGGGCAGTAGGTCCCAAACTCTGAATGTAAGGCATCCAGATCAGTAAAAAAGTGGCCCATCACCGGGGTGACCCCTGTGCACTTCTCCGTTCCATAAGCATAAGCTGGTGAAGGCAATTGCGCCACTCACAAAATGTGGGGGCCATGGACTCTCTCCATCGACGAAGAATAGGACCCTTACCCACCAGACAAGCCTTTCTCACCAGGATACTCTCCCACCTCCCCTTAGGGTGGAGCGGTCCCATCCAGTCCAGTACCACCAGCAACCCTGTCCAACAAACCCGCTGCCACAACAGACCACCAAGGTACTCTCCAATACGCCGCCAATAGCGACAGATGGGGGGGCAACTCCACCACATATGACCCAAGTCTGCTAATGAACAAGAGCATTTGGGACATCCACCAGAAATTGCAAGACGACTCCGCAGCGCCCGTCTCGGAGAAAAATGTGCTCGAAGGATAGATTTATATTGCACCTCTCTCCAGCGGGCCCCCTCCACCAAGTGCACAATCCGACTCAGAGCAGCGCGAACAGAACCCGGGGCTATTTCTCGGCCCAGGTCCTGCGCCCATGACCTTTCCCATGCCAAGACGTCCGGGGGTTCTTCAAGCTTGTCCAACCTCTTCTTTAACTCAGCAATAGTCAGAGAAAACTCCACCCCCAAGGTCAAAAACTCAAGGATCCGCGTGGAATGTTCCACATGGAGTTCTTTTTGGGACAGGGAGCGCACATAGTGGGACACTTGTGCATGTGCAAATCCCGACACTCTCAAATTCAATCCATATTCCTCACAGAGCACAACCAAGGTCTTACACCTCCCGTCCGGAGCTACCACATTCCCAAGGCGCCGGATACCCAACCGCTCCCATTGCCGAAGGGAGGGCGAGTCAGAGCCAGGGGTAAAACAAACATTCCCCTGCAGAGGCAACCAACACGAAATCGCAGGGACGCTATCCCAATACTTATTGAGCTGTTGCCAAGTCCGCCGCGTCGCCTGTATCAAAACACTATTAGTCAAGCGAGCAGGCAACACAGCCCGCGGCAGATACAAAGCCGCTTCCAAGGTGTGCGGCGCTACAAAGGCCCACTCCAATTCATGGGGGGTGTAAACGTCAGTATCTCCCAGCCAATCACTAAGATGGCGTGCTTGGCAAGCCACCGCGTACTTCCAAAAGTCAGGGACCCCAACTCTGCCAGTCCGCCATCCCCCCGCAACCGAGAGTGGTATGCGTGCTCTAGCCCCCCTCCATAAGAACCGTCGGATCTCTCGCTCAATACGGAGCACATCCCGTCGTAATAACCACACCGGGAGGGTCTGCATCCAATAAAGGATCCGTGGGAAAGTCACCATCCCCAGAGCAGCCACTCTACCCAGCAAAGACAATGGGAGGGGCGCCCAAGCCCGCAACTGCGCCTGAAGCTTAGAAAAAACGCGGTCGAAATTGGTTTTATACAGCAACGTGGGCGCTCTAGTCAATAAAATGCCCAGGTAAACAAAAGCCTCATCCACCCAACGTAACGGGAAACTTCCCGGCCAGGTTCCTCGCAACGTACCCCCAACATCCAGGGCCTCAGATTTGTCAGTATTAATACGTAGCCCTGCAAATTTACCGTAAGCCGAAAAGGCTTCGAGCAGGCAAGGCAAGGATCGTTGGGGAGACGTAAGATGAACCAGCATGTCATCGGCAAAAGCTACCATTTTAAACCCGGATACCCCAATTTGCACACCACTAATTACCGAAGACTCCTCCACCTTGCGAATCAACAGGTCCAAAGTCAATACGAAAAGTAGTGGTGAAAGCGGGCACCCCTGTCGCGTGCCCCACTCCAGATGTAAGGGATCTGACAACACCCCGTTACATAGAATTCCCGCCGTAGGATCCGCATAGAGCAGCTCCACCATCCTACAAAACTGATCCCCCAGTCCATAATAGGGCAAAAGACACTTCAAGTAGTCCCAGTGTACCTGGTCAAAGGCCTTTTCAGCATCGAAACTGATCAATAAGGAAGGCAAGCCGCGTTCCCGGACCCATTCTAAAGACGCCAGAATCTTCCGTAAATTCCGCACCGCATAACGTCCTTTCACAAATCCAACCTGCGACTCATGCACCAAGCTCCCCAAAACAGAGGCCAACCGATCTGCCAAAACCTTTGCTAAAATCTTCAAATCAAAGTTCAACAGAGAAATAGGTCGATAGGAGGCTGCCAGAGTAAAGTCCTTCCCCGGTTTAGGTATTAAAGTAACATAGGCATGGTTAGTTCCCCAGGTAAACTTCCCCTGCTGCCCTCTACGGCGATATACATCCACTAGGACTGGGGGAACCAGCTCCCCTAACACTTTATAAAACTCTGCCCCAAACCCATCAGGCCCAGACGCTTTACAGCACCTCGCATGTTGAATAATGCCATAAATCTCTGCTTCAGTAACCGGGGCATCAAGGCAAGCCCGCTGTTCCGCCGTGACTTTCGGCAGTTGAAGATCCCGCAAATAGTCTTGCATCGCAGACAGAGACCTCTCCCTCCACGCATACAGTTGTTGGAAAAAAGAACGAAACAAACCTACGATTGCTCGGCTATCCTTATGCAAGGAGCCCTGCTCATCCCGGAGAGCCGCCACCAATCGAGCACCCCGGCTGCCGCGCAGGCAGCGAGCTAAAAGGCGTCCGGGTTTATCACCAAAACGGTACAAACGGTGCCGGTAGTACATATAGGACTTCTTCGCCCGTTGATGGAGAAGTTCATTAAGCGACGTTTGCAACTCCCAAAGCCTCTTCCTATTAATCCCAGAAGGATCCCCTGCACATCTGCGACGGGCCCTCACCACTTGCTTCTCCAACTGCACGATCTGCCGCGCCAAACGTTTACGCTTTCGAGCGACATATTCAATAATATCGCCCCATAACACAACCTTGGCGGTTTCCCAAAGCAACTCCGGGTCATCTTTATGCTGCTCGTTATGAACCCATAAAGTCTTGCCAGCGACGCCGCAAATGGGCTCTGAACTCCGCATCGCGATCAAGACCCAGGGGAAACCTCCAGATTCTAGTCGGCACTGTCGAAGCCCCCCCCCACAAAATCCACCCAAACCGGGGCATGATCCGACACCTCAGTGGGGCCAATCTGCGCCTCATCCACCTGCACAAAGAGCCGCTCCGAGACCAAAACATAATCCAAGCGTGCACTAGACCCGTGAGCTCGCGATTGATGGGTAAAGTCCTTCTCCAAAGGGTGTAATAAACACCAGGGATCCACAACACCCAGTTGCCGACACAGCTCCCGAAGCATCGCCGTAGTCAGAGCACGCCCTCGTTCGCCCCCAGCACCAGAGGTATCCATCTCTATATCTAATACTCCATTCAAATCGCCAGCCAGTATCAAAGGAACATCGGGTAGCTGCTCCACCCTTGAAGCCAGTCCAGCATAAAATGCCCGATCCAACACATTGGGACTATACAGGTTACCGAGCACTATCGGCCTGCCTTCTAGACAACCATACAACTGAATATATCTGCCATCAGGGTCAATGTACTCTCTTGTCAACTCAAAACGAATCCGCCTACTGATTAGTATGACCACTCCACCCTTTTTTCCTTTAGCTGGGGCTCCCCAGCCCTGTCCCACCCACGCTCTTTGCATTTTGAGGTGCTCCTCGGCCGTCTGGTGGGTTTCCTGTAGGCAAGGCTATATCGCAGTTCAGCCGCGCCAAGGCTTGTAACACTTTAGATCTCTTAATAGGGTTACCTACCCCGCAAACATTCCAGGAGATAATCTTCAGGTTGGATAGTACCTAAACAAAAGGTATATAGCAAGCCAGCAAAAAGAATAAGGACGAACCTTCCCAGCCTGAGGTCCCTCCCATAACATAATGATGCTCCCAGAAACCCCGATACCCCCTTCCCACCCTCCACCCCCCTCCCCCCTCCCATCCCCCATCCTCCACTCTCCCCCCAACCCCTAACCCACCCTCTATTCCCCCCCCTGTATAATCTCCAGCTCTCACCCATGGGAGACACTTAGGATGTGAGTAGGACCCCCCCTCCCTCCATATTCAATACATATCCCAATCCCGACCCCAGTCATGTAAACCAAAAAAACCCCCAAAATAATGCAGCAAGATACCCCCAGTGGAACCCCAACCAAACATAATCCTCCCCCTCCCGCACATACCCCCCCCCCCCGCCGCCAACTTGCTTCCAAAATAGGCATCCTGGGGGGAAGGAAGGAGAGAAAGGAGAGAAAAGGAAGAGGAGAAATCCGATTATACCCCCAACGATACATACATACTAAAGGTTCCCAATAACAGACACATACCGGGCAGGCAGCACTCCACGAAAGGCACTGGGCCAGAGTCAGCAGGGGGGGGAACCGAAAACGGCTCTCTACCCCCACGAGACGCCAGCACTTAGCATACGAGGCCGCTCTCAGGCAGGCCTCAGGCCTCACCACATGGGGGAGGGGGGACCCCGTCCCAACTCCTCAGAGGAACCAGTCTCAAGCACCATAAAATTTAACAGCATGGAGTGCGCCCTGCCCGCACATTTAAATGCCACCAAGGCTCTTATGGAGCACCACCCCAGTATATGGCTATTGTCACCGTATGCCCGCAAACCCCATAATGGGGTCATAGTTCTTACTCCCCACTTCGGCCAGGCCTCCATCAAACCCGACAAATTCTCCAAAAAGGTGGGAGCACTACCCAAGACCGTCCAACTTGAGTCCTCATCAAGATATCTGCACCCTTCCGCTCACTCGTCCTGCTCATTCAATCACACCGCCGCTGGCGCTTTGAGTTGCTCCACATAGGTAGTCGCCTCTCCCGCTGACTCAAAGATCCGGCGAGTTCCCTGATGCCATACCACAAGTCGGGCTGGGTATTGTACGCTGAATCGAATGTTCGCCTCAATCAATTTTTGGCATAGCGGGGAATAGCCTTTCCGGCGCTGACTCAAAGCAGCGGAGTAATCCTGTGTAACTCGGATGCGCATGTTATCCCGCTCAACGGCTCCTTTCTGCCGCGCAGCTTTAAGCACCTCTTCCTTCTGTGGATAACATAGAAACCGCGCCAAAACTACGCGGGGTCGTCGGTCGTTCGCTGATTGTTTGGGCCCTATCCGGTGGGCTCACTCTACCACGACTGGGCCACTTGCACCCTCCTCCTCGCGCAGGGAAACCACCAGTGCCTCCACAAATTTCCATAGATCTTTATCCAAGACGGTATCAGCAATACCCAGAAAGCGTAAATTATTACGCCGAGACCTGTTTTCCAGGTCGTCCAGTTTGAGCGCATGGTCTTGGGAAATCTTTTGCGCTGCACGGAGCTCTTTCCGTAGCGTCTCCAATTCATCCTCGGCCTGGGATATGCGCGCTTCAGCTTCTTGCACGCTGGACCCCAGCGCACCGAGCGAGCTCTGGATAGCATCCATTTTTGTGTGCAAAGCGTCAAACTGCACCGAGAGCGCACTTGTGACCGCTGCCGAGACTTCCGCAGGCATAGTTGGCGAAGAAGCTATCACACTCTGCTTCGGGGGGGATTCCGCCATTTTCGACGGCCCGGCCCCTCGTTCATTCTCCCTTCTCCCCGATTTTACAGCAGAGGCCATTGCAATGCGGGGACACAAAATTTATTTTATTTTATTTATTTATATTTTCTTATATACCGCGCTATTCTGCATCAGTGCGGTTTACAATGAACAAACTGAAATTACATTGAACAGGGCATTATAACTTGGAGATAACTATTTTACAGGGAACATGGGCTATGGAGGGTTAAGTGGCTTGCCCAAGACCACAAGGAGCACCTGTGGGACTAGAAACCCCAGTCCTTCCGGCTAAAGGTTGCTGTCCTCTAGTGGGATTCCTGTACCTTGCTGAGGCTGCCGACCAAAAATTGGCTTGGATTGGTACCACTGCACGGCTCTAAACCACGGTATAAGGAGAGGGGGCCCGGAGCTCAAGCTGCACACGTCCGCTCAAGCTCACCACATCACGTGGTCTCTCCGCTTTTGTATTTATAATGGGTGTCATTCCACTGATTCCTTCTTTTGTGGTATTTTCTTCCCCTTTCATTATTAATGCATTTAATCCTATATAACTCCCTTAGTAGTTTTAATTTTATTTTCCATTTTTAAACGTTTATTTATAAGGGTTTACATACTGATTGTACATATTTATGTCTTCCTCTTCTCTCAATGATATAGAATGTATTGAGTACACAAGTGAATTTATTGTACACCATATATTTGATAATTTTAGCCTTATGACAAGTTATTTGATATATAATATTTTAATGGATGACTTATAGATGTATACGTTCTGTTTATTTTTTCCGACTAATAATGTCTTTGTGCTGTATTATCTTTTACATTTTATATTATGCTTTTATTATGTCTGTACATGCATGTTTTCATTTATTTATATTAACGGTTATGGTATAATAATTCATCTTATGGTTTCTTTTGTTCTTAATTATCTTTTAGTTTTATATTGATGTATTTATTATTACTTTTTATACTTGTTTTTATATGTTGCAGTTAAGCCAGCTTTAGCCCCTGATGAAGGCAGAATGAAACACGGCCTGTGTTGGGCCAGTGGCTCAGGTTATTCAATAAAAGATATTCTTCCTCTGCTCTCCACGTTTTTGGACTGTGTTTTTCAGAAGGGGAAGAGGACATTTGTTGCGGTGCGGGAGATCAGGGCTCCTGCATGGAGCCCCAATGTCATGTGATGGGACGCTACGGCATCACGGCTCCATGCAGGCGCCCAGACTGGGCTAGCTGGGCAGGATCCAGGACATCCAGCTGGCCGGAATCGGGGCACATCTTGCCATCCAGGCCAGTTGCACCCGATTCTGATCCCGCAGGGATGTATAGCCCCTGCGAGATCAGAATCGGGGGCAGATCAGGCCCACCCAGATTTTGAACGTCTGGACGGGCCGAACGGGCCCCGATAGGAATTGGCCTCATTATGGTCCAGCTTCAAACAAGAAAACCAGCTAGAATGACTGGAAAGGAACAATGATGTAGACTACAAAAAGCAAGCAAATAAAATTAGTTCAGTCTCGCCTTAGAAATTCTGCTTATGCAGTACTTCAATTGAAAGAAAGCTCTGCAATGAGGGGGAAATATTTCTTTACGGAAAGAATAGTAGATGCATGGTATAGTCTTCTAGTGAAGGTGGTAGAGACAAGGACAGTATATGAATTCAAGAAAGCATGGGACAAACACAGAACACCTCTAAAGGGGAAAAAAAGGGACTATAGTTGTTGATATGGAAGGGCAGACTAGACAGGCCATTTGGTCTTTTTCTGCTGTCATATTTCTTTGATTCTGTAATCTCCAGGAACAAGCAGGAATGTAGTCTTCACATATGGGTATCGTCGGTACCGACGGAGCCTGCGCAGGAACGCTCCCCAGCGTCCAATTAGAAAGCTTTTGGGAGCATCCCACAGCACCTGTGTGCTGCCTTCCCGCCTTTCCCAACTGCCTCTCTCCAGTTCTTCGTTTTCCGCGGAGCCAGCAGGTCGTTTTTCCTGTCACCTCAGAAATTATCCCATCTTTTTCATTCTTTTTTGTGGTAGCGTCTGCCTTCCTCGACGCTATACCGGTAACGCCGGTTCTTTCTTTCTTTAAAAAAAAAAATAAATGTTGTAATCTTTTTTCTGGATTTTCCAGTCTTTTTTCTGTCGGGTGCCATGCGCCATTTTGGGCACTAGGCCCAACTTTTCCTTCAGAATGGAAAAAAGTGTTTGAAGTGTGGCAGTACCATCTCTGTCACCAACACTCATGAGTGGTGCCTTAAATGTTTAGGTCCTGACCACTCCATCTCGGAGTGTGTTGCCTGTGGGATGATGTCGAAGAGGGGTCGGCAAAACCAAGCTGCTAAGCTTAGCATCCTTTTTCCCTCCAATGCAGCATCCGTGGCATCGACGTCTTCCAGGGCTTCATCTTCCTCCCATGGATCTCAGGTAACCAAACATAAATCTGACCGGTTCTCAAAGGGTAGATCTCCTTCCAAGCATCGAGATGCCTCTGGCGTTGCCCTCGAGGGACTTGTACCGGCAAAATTGCCCCTGCGGGAGGCTTCGGCTTCCAAAGCACTATCGGGGCTCTAGGATGTTCTCGAGGCCTCAACCTCGGCAGAAGTACTGCTGCCATGCTCTGGGATACTGGCCGCTTCGTCCGGTACCGATACCTAGGCATCGGCAGCGTCAATGGACCAGAGGTTCTTGGCTATTGAATGCAGTCTGGCGGCTCTCCTTGCGGCTTCGGTGCCTTCGGGACCGCTTCAGACAGTTCAACCGGTATCGACACCGGTTCCGGCACTGATATCGGTACCGGTACCGACAGCATCGACATCGGCGACTGTGTTACCGACACCGAGTCATGCTGTCTCCTCTGGTATTGACAGGCCGGTACCGGACCCCTCCGGTACCGACTTTGATCGGTACCAGTATCGTGCTTTGCAAGAGCACCCGGACAGGAGATAATTTGAATCCTCCGAGGATTCTGACAGCTCTGTCGGTACTGGACTACTTCTCTATGAGGAGCCTTCCTCTCCTAAATGTAGGATGTCTCCTCCAGAGGATATATCCTTTCAGGATTTCATTCAGGAGGTGGCTAGAGGTCTTTCCATCACAGTGGCTCCTGAAACAGAGCCCAGAGCAAAGGAATTGGAGATTTTACAATATCCTACAGCTCCCAAGGAGGCAGCTACTTTGTCTATTCATGAGATCTTGCATGATCTCATGCTAAGAATGTGGGAAACACCTTACCACCTCTCCTCATTCGCGTAGGCTTGATACCATGTATCGAGTACCTCCTTGTCCTGGTTTTCAGAAAACCCAGTTACCACACCACTCTATGGTAGTGGAATCAGCTATGAGAAGGATCAAGAGTGCAAAAGACATGCATCTAATCCACCAGGACGTGAATGTAGGACTCTTGATGCCTTTGGGCGTCGAACCTTCCAGGCCTCTATGCTTTCTGCCAGGATTAGTTCCTACATTTTATATATGGGAATGTTCCTTAAGGAGGTTACAGGAGATCTAGAGCTTATGAGCCCTCTCCTTCCTGATGATAAGAGGCAAGATTATCTTACACTTGTCAAACATGACCAAGATGTTTCCAAGTTTGTTAATCGTGCAGCTTTTGACTGCTTTGAGTGCATAAGTAGAACCTCTGCTATTGCCATAGGTGCTCGTAGGATTGCCTGGCTCCAGGCATCTGACTTAGAACTCTGGGTACAGGACAAACTGGGTAATATCCCTTGCACAGGCGAAAATCTTTTTGGCAAAAATTGGCAAGAGAAAGCTAATGAGCTGGATGCTGATAATACCACTTTGGATAGACTTTCCAAGGCTACAGCTGATCCGGCAAGGAGAAAATCCTACAAGAAACCATTCTTCTCTAAAAAGAAGAGGTTTTACCCCTCCTATACCCAGCAGGGGCATGCTACAGGTCAGTCTGCCCAAAAGGGACAGCAGCCACCAAAACAAAGAAAAACAAAGTCTGCTAAACCTTAACCGGCCCAGCAGACTCAGCCTCCACAGGGGCTTTGACTCCCATCTAGAGAACTTGGCCTTCCTGGCCCTCAACGGACCAGAGCCCTCCACCATTCCAGGAAGGTTGTGTCATTTTGCCCCCAGATGGGAGCAGATAACAGCAGAAGAATGGACTCTCTCCATTGTAAAGAATGGGTACAAGCTTCATTTCCTCAACATGCCCCCTCTTACATTTGTAAGACAGTTCAATTCTCAGACTTCACTCGAGAATCAGTTGGGTCAAGAGGTCAATTTACTTCTTGCCCACGGGGCAATGGAAGACGTACCCATTTCCCAACAGGGTACAGGGTTTTACTCCCCCTATTTCCTTATTCCAAAGAAAACAGGGAGACACAGACCCGTTTTAGACCTCAGAGAATTGAACAAATTCCTGTTCAAGGAGAAGTTCAAAATTATTTCTCTAGGAACTCTTCTGCCATACCTTCAGAGTCAGGATTGGCTTTCTCTAGATCTCAAGGATGCGTACACCCATGTTCTCATCCATCCAACTCACCAAAGACTCCTTCGGTTTCTATTTCAGGGAAAGCACTACCAGTACAGGGTTCTTCCTTTTTGCCTGGCCTCAGCACCAAGGGTGTTTACGAAATGAATGTCTTATAGTGGCAGCATTTCTTCGCACTCTAAGAATATTCGTCTTCCCCTAGTTAGACGACTGGCTCATTCGAGCCCCATCAGAGTCAGAGGCCAGAATTTCCCTATCTTGCACTTCAGTATTTGGGCCTGGTCATAAACATCCCAAAATCCAACCTAACTCCCACTCAATCTCTAGAGTTTATAGAAGCTATGCTGGATACCAGGAAAGCAAGGGCCTATCTTCCACAGCCCTGCTGCTTTCACATTGTGCAGTTAGCTTCCCAAGCAGTGTTAAAGACTCATCTCACTGCTCGGGAAATCTTACAATTGCTAGGCCACATGGCATCTACCGTGCATGCTCGCCTCCATATGAGAGCAGCCCATTGGACTCTATCCACTCAGTGGACCCAAGCATCAGGCTGCCTATCAGACAAAATAGCAAACTCAAGTTGCCTTATTTTGTCCCTACAATGGTGGCAGTCAACCCAAAACCCCTTTCCAACAGCCCCCACCCCAGGTCTCTAACAACAGATGCCTCACAGGTGGGTTGGGGAGCTCACCTGCAAGATCTCTCTACCCAAGGCACCTGGACTCCACAGGAGAACCATCTACACATCAATCTCTTGGAGCTCAGAGCAATCTTCCTTGCTCTTCGAGTGTTCCACACCCAGCTGAGCTACAAGACAGTCCTAATTCAGACGGACAGTCAAGTAGCTATGTTCTATCTGAACAAGCAGGGAGGAACAGGCTCTCTGTCGCTTTGCAACGAAGCTTTGCGACTATGGGCCCTCGCCAGAGAGCATCAGATTCATCTCCTTGCGGTGTATCTGCCAGGCATTCAAAACTCCTGGGCAGACAGACTCAGTCGAGTTCTGCTTCCGCACGAGTGGTCTCTTCGTGCAGATCAGGTAGCAAACATTTTTCAAATTTGGGGAACTGCGGACATAGACCTTTTTGCAAGTCCGTTGAATGCCAAACTTCCCCGATTCTGTTCCAGAATTCCGGCTCAGAATTCTCAGGCCAGGGATGCTTTCCTCCTCCATTGGGGTCAGGACTTCCTATATGCCTTCCCACCCATTCCCCTAATTCCCAAGACCCTATTCAAGCTTCAGAGAGACAGAGGCCATATGATTCTCATAGCTCCACATTGGCCTCGGCAGGTGTGGTACCCTCTGCTCCTACATCTCTCTCAAGCTCCATCTCTGGAGTTAGGATCTGCTCCAGATATCC
Organism: Ichthyophis bannanicus; assembly: GCA_033557465.1. Lineage (NCBI taxonomy): Eukaryota > Metazoa > Chordata > Amphibia > Gymnophiona > Ichthyophiidae > Ichthyophis > Ichthyophis bannanicus. The sequence continues at coordinate 382,558,393 of CM066034.1, forward strand.
TGTCTCAGGAGGATGGGATGTTGTGGCATCCCAATCCCCATTCCCTGCATCTCAGGGCCTGGTTGCTGAGGGCCTAGACCTTCATGGTCTTAACCTGTCTCAACAAATGAAGGATATCCTTTATGCTTCTAGAAAGCCTTCCACAAGACGCTCTTATGCTTTCAAGTGGAAAAGGTTTTCCATATGGTGTTCGCAGAAGGGTATTGACCCCCTGGCGATACCTCTGGAATCATTATTGGAGTATCTCCTTCATTTATCAAATGCAGGTCTTAAGACTAACTCAATACAAGTCCATTTAAGTGCTATTTCAGCTTTTTTCAAGCCTTAAATGGACAACCTATTTTCTCTCATCCTCTCATAGCGAGATTTATGAGGGGCCTCCTTCTAACTAAGCCTCCCATTAGGCCACCACTGGTAGCATGGGACCTAAATCTGGTTCTTGGACAGCTCATGAAGCCGCCTTTTCAACCTCTAGCTACTACCTCCTTGAAGTTCCTTTCCTGGAAGGTTCTATTTCTCATTGCAATCACATCAGCACGTCGCATCAGTGAATTGCAAGCATTAGTGGCTGATCCTCCTTATACGAGGTTCCATCATGATAAGGTAGTCCTAAGGACTCATCCACACTTTATGCCAAAGGTGGTCTCACCTTTTCATTTAAACCAAGCAGTTTACCTACCTGTGTTTTTTCCAAGACCTCATGCTTCAAATGCAGAAAGGAATCGTCATACTTTGGACTGCAAAAGAGCACTTGCTTTTTACTTAAAAAGACACAGCAACATAGAAAGTCCTCTCAACTCTTTGTTGCTTTTGATCCTTCTCATTTGGGACTTCCAGTGTCCAAGAGAACATTGTCCAATTGGATTGCACAGTGCATTTCATTTACCTATCAGAGTAAAAACCTTTCTCTGGAAGGCCATGTCACAGCTCACAATGTGAGAGCCATGGCAGCCTCAATCGCTCATCTACACTCTGTGTCTATTGACGACATCTGTCGAGCAGCTACTTGGGCCCTCGGTTCATACCTTCACAGCCCATTACTGCTTAGACAAGGACTCCCGCCGGGATGCCTTGTTTGGTCAGGCTGTTCTATGACACCTGTTCCATACTTAATCAACTCCTACCCACCATTCCCGGTAGGATGCCAGAGATCAATGGGGGGAAGTGGAGCCCTTTCACAAGAGCACACAACTTCTGGGGTCTCTCCCTGGCATCTGTAGCTGGGGAGTCCCCATATGTGAAGACTACATTCCTGCTTGTTCCTGGAGATAGCATAGTTACTCACCTGTAACAGGTGATCTCCGGGAACAGCAGGCATTTAGTCTTCACAACCCACCCACCTCCCCTAGGAGTTGTATCTCTCTTTTCTTTTCTTTCCCTCTCTCTCTCTCTCTCTCTTTGTCTCAGCTTTAAAACTGAACTGGAGAGAGGCAGTTGGGAAATGCGGGAAGGCAGCACGCAGGCATGTGGGATTCTCCCAAAAGCTTTCTAATTGGATTCTGGGGAGCGTTCCCGCGCAGGCTCCGTCGGTACCGACGATACCCATATGCGAAGACTAAATTCCTGCTGTTCCCGGAGATCACCTGTTACAGGTAAGTAACTATGCTTTCTTGGCTACCCAAGATAGTGAGGTGCATGCAGAGTAGGAAGAAACCAAAAACTATTCTGGTATAGCAAATTATATTTTATAGATAATCACGGTCTATGGCTGGTAGCTGAGATATATCTTTTGCAGTGTGGCCTGGAATAACTGGGCAGACTGGGAGTGTGAGTTGGTCGTCTTCTACTTTCATCTCATACATCATTCTGCACCCTGGCTCATTTCTTCTCAGGCCGCTCCTCTCTGCTTGGACAGATCCCTGCTAGTTGTGTTGAGTAGTGTGCCTTGGCTCCATCAGCTAAGCTTGGCTGTGATGAAGTCAGACCACCAGGGCACAAATTAATTTTCTGGATACTATTTATATGTTGGCAATCAGAGAAATATGTGTGCATGTGGGAGGGCTAGTCATTTTTCTTACCCTGTCTGTGCTCTTAATTTTGCTCTGTTTTTATGGTAAATCTGTTCTTTTTCTATCTGCATATCCCATTCCTTTATCTCTTGCATTACGACCATTCTTTCTCTTCCAGGGTTTGACCTTCATTTCTATTACAGCCCCCTACCTCACCCCCATCACCGCAGCAGCATTCTGTTGGCTAGAGCCACAAACTGCATACCCTTTATAGCCCCATGCACTTGCACCCTGATGTCTTTCCTATAGGGGAGGATTAACTCTTTGGTGGGCCCTAGCATGGTTCTGACTGCAGAGGAAAATTGGCAAGCAAAGTGCACAGGGGTTAGGGAGAATAGACAGATCTCTGTGGGCAGTGGTATCTCTGGTTCCCCCTGCCCCCCACAGCCAATCTTCTTTCTGCTAACAGCTGACTTACCAGGGTAATAATCTGCCTGGGAGCCATTGAATTAATACGTCTGAGAAGGTCTCCACTAAACGTTTAGGCCTTGGTAAGATTACCAGATGTCCCTGATTTTAGGGGATTGTCCCCAATTTTGAGATAGTGTCCCAGACTGCATGGACTATAACCACCTTTGATCCCCGATTTCGTTGAGGTCAAAGGCAAAGGGCATTGCTTCTACCGCATACCACTGTAATGCAATCTTCTCCATCCTGGTAGGAGAAGATGTAAAATTAAATTATTTTCTGAAAAAAAAGAGGAGGAATTTTAGAAGTATATAGAACATTTATTGAGATGTATAAAATAAAGTTTCAGCATATATGTCTTCATGCACACTTATAACTTGAGAAGGGCTGCTGCTGCCTGTTTTAAACTTTTGAAATTACTGAATGCTACTTAGACTGGTCACTTCAAAATAAACGGGGAAAAGACACCCAAGGAGGGAGGACCCCTGCCCCTCCCAGCCCAGCTTGGTCTTGCCCTGATGTCCCAGATTTGCTCTCCAAAAATCTGGTAACTCTAGGCCTTAGGCATGTGTTAAGTTTGCTTATGTCTTAGTCCATCCCCCGCTAGTTCTGTGGTGACTGGGGCAAGAAATACAAGTCAAATCTACTTCAGAAACCTGCACACACAAAGGGTTAACCCTCCTTTGGCTTTCATGCCAGCGTGGAAAAAACAATTCCCTCCCGGCTTCTCCTCCACCTCCCTCCAACTTGTCTTAAAGGATTAATCAAATTTCTGAAGTTCACTTTTTTTCCGCAATTGAATGATGCCAAGAAATTCCTCAAGTATTAAGCACGTTCCTTACAAATCATTTTTATGACTTCTCAGACCTGCTTCTCCCCCAAATCCGAGTGCTTGAGAAACATTTTAAAAGCAGTCGCCTGGACAATCTCCGCTTTATTTTTGAGGAGGTTTTGACTGCATCACCAGAGCAGTGTTTAAAAAATCAGACTATGTGCATGTGGTTTCTTTGACTTTGCATGTCAGGTTCCATAACTGCAAGGGAGGGGGCTAGTTACTTGGAAGAGCTTCATTGCTTTGCCGGTAGAGTCTCCAAGAGCAAAGATATCCATCTTCAGTATTGAAGCAGACATCACTGTTGCATTTTGAAAGCTCCTTCTTAAACTGAGTATCTGGAACGGTACATGAGGGTTAGCATAGTCTTTGTGTTCCCCAGACAATTTTGTGTCCTGTTCGGCTGTTGGAATAATACCTCCTGTGCTGCAGTGGTAGCTGTGCTGTTTTCTTCTTGGTCATCATTTAGCTTTATAAGACCTTACTTTAGGTTGAGCACATCAACGGAAACTATTCAGTGGATTCTTCGCTACTTTAATTGCAAGAAACTAGATATAGAGTAATACTGTAATTTTGCTACACCTTCTCCTCCTCATCAGTTGTATGGCACTACTAGGCATATGCAGCACTGTACACATACATATAAGAGATAGTCCCTGCTCCACAGAGCTTACAAGCCATTAAACACAAATAGAACAAACAACCCAGTAAGAGACCATCTAGACACGGGGTTGAAAAGTCCGATCCCTCTGTAGGTAGAGGAAACAGATCCTGCACAGGAATAGGAATACGAGACGATGGTTCCAGAAGCAAAAACACCAAGGGAAAATATCTAATTTTGTCACTTCCATGTTCATAGCTCTACTTTTGTTATTTGTCTGGCTTCAGCTTTTAGAGGTGGCCCATCTTGAGCTACAGTACTAGCCTTCAACACATATTGGTAGTTTAAAAAAGGTTTGGACAAGTTCCTGGAGGAAAGGTCATAAGAACACAAAATATGCCATACTGGGTCCATCAAGCCCAGTGTCCTGTTTCCAACAGTGGCCAATCTAGGTCATAAGTACCTAGCAGTATCCCCAAAAGACACAGGTTCCACAATGCTTGTATTGGGTCAAGCATTGATATCCTGGGTCCCTTTTTAATAATGGTTTATGACCCTTCCTCCAGGAACTTGTCCAAACCTTTTTTAAACCCAGCTACACTAACAGCTCTTACTACATCCTCCGGTAACAAATTCCAGAGTTTGATTACACGTTGAGTGAAAAAATATTTTCTCTTATTTGTCTTAAATAGTTTACCCTGTAGCTTCATTACATGTCCCCTAGTCTTTCTATATTCTGATAGCGTAAACAATTGATCTACGTTTACCCGTTCCACTCCATTCATTAATTTATAGACCTCTATCATATCTCCCCTGAGCCATCTCTTTTCCAGGTTGAAGAGCCCTAACCTTTTTAGCCTTTCTTCATAGGAGTAGCCTTCCATCCCCTTTACCATTTTGGTGGCTCTTCTCTGAACCTTTTCTAATAACGCTTTATCCTTTTTAGACTTGTCCTAACTTGAGAACTCTCTTTTATCTGGAGACCCCCCCCCCCCACCTTTTTGAATTGCTGGTGGTAGGCCTCTGGGGTACAGCCAGCCCATACCAATATGGTGGCCTTGACAGCTGCATATGTAGCTCGCCCATCTGGGTTGACATCCTGGAATGCAGCCTGACTGCTGCCTGTCAGCAGATTCCCCAACTAGGTAGTTCATGTTGCCTCTGGCCACTCGGCCATATGGAAGTTCATTCAAAAGGTGGTCCGATTCATCTTCTGTTGCCATTTTAAGAAGCGCTTGCACTGGAGGGCCTGCTTCAACTGAGCTAGGGAACTCTTCTATAGCTCTCCCTGCACCCGAATAAGGTCCTGTATCTGCTGTTGCTGTTGTTGCTGCTGCTCTTCCAGAAGGACATGTTGAAATTGCTGCTGACATTGTTGCTGTTGATGTTGTTGCTATTGATACAGTTGCTATTGCTGCTGATCTTCTGCCAGAATCTGGAGGAACTGCTGCATCCTGGCTTGTCACTGTTCTCTTGCAACATTACCACAGCTTCCTCTCCTACAACTGAGCTAACCCTGCAGTATTCCAGCTCCAACAAACTTTTAGCGGCCTCTAGTGGCCAAAACAAAGCCTGCCTGTCCGGCACTCACTATACTTTCTTCAAGGTGAGGCTATCTCTCGTAGCCCATACCAACAAACAAACAAAAAAAATCCTGCTGTAGAAGCCCAGCCCTGGAGGGACAGGGATTTGTCCTCAGTCACATGGTTAGAGGAAATCCCCAAGCTGCCACCATGTATAGTAGCGTGGCGTGTAGTAGGAAGGGGTTTGCTGTATAACACAGGCCAGAAAGTAGTTCAGAGAAAACAAAAGCAACTTTACTTCTCCGCTTCTTAAACCTCCACAAAGCAAAACCTAGAACAGACAGCAGTTCAGGGAAAACAAAAGCAGCTTTACTTCTGTCCCAGCTTGTTAAACCTCCACAAGGTGGTTCTCCCAGTCCTTCCTCCAGCCCCAGTTAAAGTTCCACCTCAGAACTCCTCTGCAAGGCTTGCCCTTTAAGGACTTCTGGTTCCATGTGCCTTTCTCCCTTCTGCAGCCTGTTGAGTTCTTAACCTCTCCCTGTGAGCCAGTCCTGAACTCTAGGCTGCAGACTATCTTAAAGGGGACTATTGATAATCCTTTTGGCTGGATAACATTCTATAGACCCCATCACAACCTGCATATTTTATAAAAGTCATGCAACTCTACCTCTGCTCTGCCCAGACTATCCCCCAGTAAGCACCTATGTGCAGATCAGTAAAAGTAGCACACTCTTTCTGTGCACCTACTTTTTACATATGCATTCAGTCATGCAACTTTATAAAAATCCTTTACTGTGTGTAAAATAGGCTTTATTTCGTGGATAAAGCTTTTACTACCAACCTTTCTAGATACAAAGGCAGTGTCTTCTCTGAAGGATCGGTCTCTGGACGATTTTTAGAAGGCTGTGGATCCTTTGGTTGGCATGTTATGTTTTCTGTTAAATGAATGTTGGTCCTTAAAGTGCCAGTGACTGGAGCAAGGGAGGAGGTGAGTGTTTGGAGGAAAATTCCTGGCACTAAGGGGTTAATTATTTCTAAGTTGCCCTGTAATTCCAGTGACATGAAATATTACATCCGTGTGACGGCCAGCTGACATGTTCATGATTAATGGGAGCCCGGTGAATCCCCTCAGACAAAGAAATGATTTTACACTTGTGATATAAAGTCCAGACATTAAACTTGTTCCATCTGGAAAATGACCTCTTTCCTGCTTTAACTCCCTCGTGCAACTTAACAAAAATGGGGGTGGAGTAAAAAGGGTCCTGTCGATCTTTAGGTTTTTTTTTTCCTTCTTATTCACTGCATTTCACATGTTTTGCTAGCTGTACAGATTATTATAAAACTTGGAGTTTGGTAATGAGACATTTGGGGGGGGGGGGGTGGCGGAAGAGAATTGAGAATTGGACAAAGTATGAGAATTTGTATAGACATCTTCCCAGGGTGGTAGTGTGTCAACTTTATCTGCCATCACCTTCTGTGTTACTAGGCAATGCTATTGCAGTCTATTAGTGATGGAGAATGAGAACAGTTTTGGGAAAGAGCAGGAAGGTAAAAGGATGCCTAGCTCAGCATCTAACCTTAGACAGATGTACCAGATGGTCACAAGGCTTTGGCTAATCATGCCAAGCAAGCTGTCAGTGATCATTCCTCAGAGCTGAAGTGTGTGTCTTTGAGTTAATGCTAAAGTCTGGTGAGCTAGTAGTCCTGGGTTTTCTTAGCAGTGTGACCAGAAGTAGATTGGCAAGCCTTTCTTCTGAGGCAATAGAGGGTTAAGTGACTTATGCAAGGCCACAAGGAGAGCCAGTGGAAAGTGAACCTTGGACTCTTGATTACCAAGCCAGTGTGCTAACCACCAGGCTACTACCCCACTCCTCAAACATCTAAAGACCACTGGGGAGGTGGGGTGTACTACACACCTATCATGAACGTTTGTTCGAAAGTTTTTAAAACAGGGAGAAGATGGATATGCACATATATTTGGGCGTTTTAGTTGCATTCCATGTATATACACAGTAGGCATCCCAAGGTAGGTCAAAATATTTTCATCAAATCACTGATCCTGTGCAGCTCCTGGTTAAACAAAACAACAAAAAAAAGCTTTAATTAATCAGCAAAATCAGGAATATTACAGCTACACATGGGGAAAAGGCTTTGTGGCACTGAATGGCTATCTTGCAGTGTTCAGCCTTCCAAATACTTATTTCCAGGCCTTTGGGTGCTATTCAGCAGAGGGTAAACAAGCTCTTAAAATCAGGGATAAATTGTGAACTGGCCCTGTTTATTATCTTTGACTTTGATTTTTATTTTATATTATGGTTTCTGATTCTTTGCTGTTATTCACCTATATGCTAGGGCTAGTGGAGCAGATTGACATGGATCTTCCTATATAAGAGGCTGTAAGTTGCATGTCTTATATACTGTAAGACTTCATAGCACACTCTGCTCATGCCCTTTGTCTTTTTTAACACGCTTTCTTTTGGTTTCAAAATTTGTTTTCATGGCCTTGTAATTGCAATAGCACCATGGACATATTCTGGATATCATGACTGAGAGGAGGAGCGCTTGGATGAGGGTGGGGGAGGGGATGGAATAAAGCTAACACAAATCTGGAGTTCCTCCCTTCTGTTACCTCCACCCCAAGCCTATGAAGCAACTACTTTAGCAGATGCCGTAAAGGTTTTTTAAAGGTCTTGCTTGGCAGTGTGGCGCCAGCTGCTTTCACCAGCTACTGTATGAATCCAGTCAGAGCAATGAATAAAATGTTCTGAGTTTGAAATGCCAGCGCCTGGCCTTGATAGTGCATTGTATTTCAGCTGTTCAAAGCCTGTGTCTGTTACTAACCGGTGTTGTCTCCAACAAGCACGGACCAGTCCGTTACTGCATGCCACAGTGCATATGCCCCTATGCTTTTTGTTTCTGTATCCAGTTCTTGGTGCCTCTGATGCAAGCATTGAACAGCTGGAACCCAGCGTATCCATCAGACTGATGCAGGCATATTAAACCCAGACTGTTCTGCTTTTGTTCAGTGCATTAGCTTGATTAATGTGTGGCGCTTTGAATGTAAGTTAAAAGTGTTACCAGCAGATCTCTCATCAGTTGTTGAGTGAAATCTTCAAAGTATGTTTTCCAGCCAGTCCTTTCCTGCTGTTTCTATCCCCAAATCTTTCCTCTCATTGGATTATTGTCCAAGAAAAGAGGGAGAGTAGAAAGTGTTTTAAAGAAGAAACAAGAGTAGCACTGAAAAAGGCCCATCTGCTGAATCCCATTTTCACATAGATCCTTTTCTCAGCCTGTCTCTTACAGATAAAACTATAGGGTTGGAAGAGACCTCAAGCGGTTATTTAGTCCACTTCTTGGCTCCGCACAGGATCCGACTATACCTAAACCATCACAGGCTGATTTTTGTCCAGCCTGCTCTTAGAATCCTCGCAGGACAAAGATTCTACCATCTCTCCGGATAACATGTTCTAAGGCCTGACTATCATCACAGCAAGTTCTTCTAGTATTTTCATTCTTTCCAGTCCAATGGAAGTTGGAAAGAATTATATATAAGGGCTTGAGAATGTTTGTCTGATAGATCATCTGTCTGAGGGCAAAATAACTCTGTGAAAAATTAATGAAATTGGATGAAATTTAGCATGTGGACAAATTGGCAACAAGACACATTGAGTTTGAAAATGGGCCAAATCCAACTGAGTGTTCCAGAGAAATAAGCCCCTCCTTCCCAAAAAATGGCCCACTGCATTTCTATTGAAGAAAGAGTTACAGCTTATGTAGCACAGAAACTTACAAACAGTGAAACACAGCAGTTATAGAATTCCTCCTTTAAGAACATAAGAGATACTATCCTGGCTCAGACTAAAGGTTCATCAAGCTCAGTATCCTGTTTCCAGCAGTGGCCAATCTATCTCACAAGTATCTGTCAGGTTCCCAAAAATGTACATGGATTGCATACTGCTTATCCCAGGGGTAAGCAGTGGATTTCCCTGGCCCTTTTTAATAATGGTTCATGGACTTTTCCTCCAGGAATTTCTCCAAACCTTTTTTAAACCCAGCTGCACTAACAGTTTTACTTAATCCTATGATAATGAATTCCAGAGTTTAATTACGAGCTGAGTGGAAAAATATTTTCTCCTATTAGTCTTTTTTTTTTTTTTAGTGCCATCAAGTCAGTGCTGACTCCTGGTGATCCAGCTGCCTCTGGGTTTTCCTGGCAATTTATCACCAGAGGTAGATTGCCAGGCCTTTTCTTCTGAGGCAATAGAGGGCAAAGTGACTTGCCAAATGTCATAAGGAGTACCAGTGGGAATTGAACCCCTGCTCTAGGGTACTAGGTAGTTGCTCTAAGCACTAGGCTACTCCTCCACTACCTATTATTCTTAAATGGGTTATACTGTAGCTTCATTGCATGTCCCTAGTCTCTACCTTTTAAGGAAATGAACAACCGATCTACCTTTACTCATTCCACACCATTCATTATTTATTTATTTATTTTTCATTAATTTGTAGACCTCTATCATATTTCCCCTCATCTATCTTTTTGACAAGAGCCCTAACCTTTTAAGCCTTTCCTCATAGTGGTATCCCTCCATCCCAATTTGGTGGCTCTTAACTATACATTTTCTAGTTCCGCTATATCCTTTTTAAGATATGGTGAGCAGAATTACACACAATATTCAAGGCACGGTCTCACCATGGAACGATACAGAGGCATTAGAATATCCTTTGTTTTATTCTCCATTCCTTTCCTTATGATTCCTAGCATTCTATTTGCTTTCTTGGCTGCTGCTGCTGCACACTGGGCAGAGGGTTTCATTGAATTATCCACGATGACACCCAAATCCTTTTCATGGGTGGTGGTTTATTTATTTGGTTTTATATACTGCACTTTTTACAATTAGTGCAGTTTACATAAGAACAACTCACTACAAGGAACAGGTTAAATTACATTGATCAGGTATAATGAACAAGTAAACATGTAGAACCTTACATCGCATAACCGTAGTTTGAGTTCTTCCCTAACTGCATAACTTACACTTTATTTTTATTGTATTTATTTAAAAGTTTTCTATACTCCTTATCAGGCAATCAAAGCAGTTTACAAGGAACATAACTTAAACAATTACATCATAACAGGATTAACTTTGTACATCAGAACAGTAATTAAATATGTCCCTGGTGATGAAAATCGCTTCTGTTTTATTGAAGTTTACCTTCAGATTGTTCAATGAGAGCCACTGGGAGGCTTCATCAAAACATGTTACATTTGTTATATAAACAGTGTACATAACTTGTACTTGTCTACATCAAGTTCTTTCTGCCATTTGGATGCCAAGTCTTCCAATTCATCAAGGTCTTGCATTTTTTCACAATCCTCTTGTGTTTTAGCAACTTTGAATAATTTTGTGTCACCTGAAAATTTGATTACCTCACTGGGGTACTCCACTATTTACATTTCTCCATTGAGAAAATTGACCATTCCATATCATCCTGCTAGACCAGTCCAGACAAGTAGATTGTGTTCCCCTACCAGCAAATTGGTGGAGAGACAAAGGTCAATGGCATGCCTAGGTTTCAGTGACATTACTCCCATACCTCTTTCAGCCCTAGACACTAGGGGGCATCTCAGTATTCTTCTGTCTCCAACAGATGGTGGATGGATTTTCTCATCCTGAAGAAAATCTGAATAATTAAGAGGAAAAAGATTTATTTGTTCATGAGGGTGACTGTCTCAACTGAGTGCAACATGGGAGGCTCCACTAGACTAAGATCTTTTTGGTAGACAAAGGAGGACGGAAAATTGGTTCAGCTCCATGCTTTTATCGTGTTGAGCAGTCAGAAAATTGGAAGGATTTGGAAGAGTTTGGCAACCCTCCCTCCTCCGCTGTACCCCCTTGATCTCCATGAAGACACTTCAGAGGTATGTGGATGTTAGCCTGTTAGGAGATACTGGTATGTTAAGGGATGTAAGCCTTCCCTCAGGGGAGTGTGTCGCTTGGTCAAGCCATCCAAGGTGAAGATAGAAGTCATGTTGGTCACACAATGGGCCTCTACTCTTGTGGGAGTCAGCTTGGCCTTGAAGGACACTCTGGATAGACAGTTAGACCCTCTGCTGAAGAGCCAGTCTGCAGTTGTAGCTTTCTTCAGTTGGCTATGTGTACAGGCCTGATGCCACAAGGGCTGTTCCTGTGGATTCAGTCTCTCCCACTGAATGATGCTCTGATGCCATGTTCTAGCCTGTTGGCAGCTAGGGATATCCTGTTGGCAGGTATGCAGAATTGATCATAGCTTTGCTGTTGGGCAGTGGATATTTATTTTATTTATTTAACAGGTGTTTTTATACTTCCCTATCATAGGATTCAGAGCGGTTTACATATAACATGAACCAATAAGAATTTTTCATTGAACAAGGGTGCTAATCTTGGATGATTATATGGGGTTACAAATAATTTACATGTGTAATTGCAGTGGGAAACATTAATGCAGCAAATGGTATATACAGTGCGAGTATTTATTATGGGGAGTGGGTTGAAGGATACATAGTCTGGGGAAGGTCCATTTCAGAGGGACCATATAAGACGGGGAGGATCTGGGGAAGGGTATTATCTTGGGATGGTTAATCTGACTGAGTGGAGGGTTGTTAGGTTGGGCTTGGGAGGGAATGCCGGGCAGCAGATAGTTAGAAGAATTGGGTCTGTAGGCTGTGATATTTAGGTATGTATCTGGTGTTCATGGGGTATTCCCATAATATTCTGTGAAGGGAAAAGTCTTTATTGCTTTCTTGTAGTCCGATGAGTCCTTGATGGCTCTTATTGAGTTAGGTAAGTTATTCCATAATGGAGGAGTGTATAAGGAGAATGCTCTCTTACACATCATTTGCTTGACTTTAATCTTGCGTGTGGGGGATGTCCAGTGTTGTTATTTGAAGTTCTTCTTATTCTGTTCTCAGGTGTCTTTTTTTATCATCGGTTGAAGGACAGGGGGTGATAGATTGTAGATTATTTTGAAAATCATTAATAAGGTCTTGTATTTGGAACGTGTAATTACTGGAAGCCAATGTAATTGCTATAGTATGGGGGTTATGTGGCAGGACCTTGCTGTTCTGGTTATTATGCACACTGCAGTGCTTTTTACCAGTTGGAGTGGGAGTATTGTTTTCTTCGGGAGATCTTGGTAAATTATATTACAATATTCTAATATGGGAGTTCTAAGGTCTGACAGACTGATCTGAAGACGCTATCACTGAGAAGAGGCTTGAGTTTGTGTACGGTTCTTAGTTTTGGGTATGCTGTCTTGATTGGGTTTGAAAGTTGTGTTGTTGGTCGAACGTAACTCAGAGGTATTTGACTTCATGCTTGACTCTTAGGGCTTGATTCAGTGCTACGAGTAGCGGGAATGGACATCCCAACAGGATGTCCATCCCCGCTATTTGTGCCTTCCCCCGCCAGCGTCTAACCTCCCTGCAAGTTGTACGGGGAAGTTAGACGGGGGTGGGGAAGGGGCGACTCGGGGGCGAAGTCTGGGCAGCCGCTGGCCCTGGATGTACAGGGTCGATTCTAATGTTGGCCCTGGATGTCCAGAACTGGCGACATGTGCGGGGGAAGTTATTCCACCTGTGAGGTGGATTAACTTCCCTGGACATGTTTTTCCTTATGGCCCAGGGCACGGATGGGGCGGGGGAGCCAGGGGGCATTTCCTGCAACCCGACCCTGGCCTTAGGAAGCCAGATCGGGGATCAGGCTTTGGGGAATAAGCATGTGTTACCAGCGGCCAGCATCGCGGCTTTTAAATGGAGCCATGGTGCCATGGCAACTGGATGCCATGGTGCCACGGCTCCATTTAAAAGCCCTGACTGAGTTAGTTGGGCAGGTCATGTACGTGTAGGTCAGATTGAATCGCAGTCCCGGCCTGCATGTACATGACTGAACACAATTCTGATCCCATGGGGCTAAACGTGCCCCACAGGATCAGAATCATGATCTTCTCTGTACATCCGGCTCAGACCGGATGTACAGAGGGGATCTATGTCCGGGATGGAATGAGCCCTTTAGAGTATAGTCTAAGATATTTATGTACTCAGGTGGGGAGAATAGTACGTTCCTGGTGATGTTTAGCACCTCTGATTTTTTGAAGTTTGTAGTGAGGTTTTGTTCCTTAAGCCATCCAGTCATTGCTTCAAGGCATGAGGTGATCTGTGTGTAGTCAGGATATATCCTCCAGAGCACGGATAACTTGCTTTAAGGGAAGTCTGCTTTGTGGGGCTGATTGGAGAAGTTGGTGAAGGATTTGGCTGAGGCCAAATCTTCTCACATTCCAGAGGATAGAGGTCATGGGCTTGGAGGCTCGATCCCCGCCAGAGGGGGTTCCTCCCTTTCTTCACTATGTAGGTTTTGGGGCCCATCACTGCATGTCACTAAGGATAGAAGGGTGCTAGATGCCATTCAAAGTAGTTATGTCCTAGATTGCAAGCAACCGATCCAAAAGACATTGTCATCTCCATGTGGGTTGGAGAACATGAGAGCCACCACATGGGCCAAAATTGGCTACGTTGCTGGGTTTACAAGTGGTGGTGCCAGGGCCCCATGTCAACTCTGAGATTGGTGATTTTGGCACTGCTCTAAAGGGAGTTTATAGCTGCTGAGATGTGATGGCTGTTCTGCAAGTTGCATGCTTTCTAACCCAAAAATCACTAGTTCAAAACCATCCTCTGACTGTAAAAAGACAAAAGTATCTGGTTTTGGCTGAATCTTGTGTTTATATCCCAATCTAGGAGGGTCAGCGGAGATGCCTGCATTTTGCCATGTTTGGCTCACGCCTTCAGTTTGCCGCCCTACCTTCGGCCTCTCCCCTGCCTCGAGGATGCTCTCCAGGGTCATGGTGGTGGTGGTGGCTGCTGCGTTATGGCACTAAGGCTATGCGTGCACCCATTCCTGAATGACTGGCTCATCTGAGCCCATTGGCTGTCGGAGACCTCTTGGGTTTCAGCCCGAGTGGTGCCCTTCTGGAAGGCCTCAGTTGGGTAGTCATTCGGGGAAAGCATCCATTGGTGCCTCCCCAGTCCCTGGACTTCCTAGGAGCACGGTTCATTGCTCAAGCAGGCAGAGTCCTCCTGCTGGAGGCGAGAGAGCAGAGATGGTTGGAACAACATGCACTGTTCGGTTCTCGACAAGCTCCCAGGGTATGGACTTATCTCCAGCTTCTTGGCTTGATGGTGGTGGCAATCAGCTGGTGCAATGGCCATGCTTATATATGCTGCTTTGGCAGCTCTTCCTGACCGGAGCTCAAGCTCAGGCTCCCGCTCCAGTTGGGAGTGAGAGACAGCTTGAGATGGTGGCTACGCCCATGTTATCTGATGGGTGGACATGCCGCTGGATATCACTTGTGGATTTTTCAGGAATCGGGTGCCCATCTTTTGGGTGGGGATGCCCTTGTCCAGACTGAGCGGCCCAGGGCTGTTGGAGTCGCATGCAGGTGATGTGGTCCATCAGCCTTCTCAAAGCAAGGACTATCTGACTTGCTCTCTTGCATTTTCATGCCCTTGGTCAAGGGCAGGGTAGTGTGAGTTTTCAAGAGCAATGCTACGGCTGTGGCATCTGTCAGTAACCAAGGTAGCACAAGCTTTGCAGGAGTGGCCTGGGGGGTGACACTCTGGTTTGCCTAGGTGGAGATGAGCTTCTTAGCTCTGTCAGCTCGGCACATTGCTGGGGCAGTCAAGTTTACTTGGGATGCTGGATCACGGAGACTTTGCTTTGGGGTATCTGTTACGGAGCTGGCAGGTTCCGGAGTGTTGCACTACCATTCTTGGGTACCAGCATACTCAGGGACGGAGCATAGCTCGGTAGCTCCTTCAGACATTGTCGGGTGACACTGTGGGCGTCACTTTCCACTTTTTATCAAGCATTACAGCTTGGATGTCCACGCGGGCAAATATGACCTTGGCTCCAAAGTTTTGTGAGCTGCTGTGTCTTTGTCCCGCCCAGCGGAGGCATAGCTTTGGTACGTCTGGACTGGTCTAGCAAGATTATACGGAACATGGCATTTTACTTAACGATAATGTTCTTTCCTTGAGTCCTACTAGACCAGTCCAGTACCCACCCCTGGAATTGTGTTTGGTCTGTTATTCTGCGGCTGTACCTTGGTCTGCTAGGATTTTTCGGCTTAGCTCTACAGCTTCATTTCCTACTGACAGCCTTCTGGTCAATTTCTCATAAATGTAGTTTTCTACATGGTTTCTCGACTGTTTAATTCATCATTGTTGCCAACGTTGAAGTTGTGTGAGGTTTGCCATCTTTCCCTTATGCTTTGGGATGAATGCTGAGGTGCCCTCTAGTGGCTCAGGCTGACAGAGGCATGGGAGTGATGACATTGAAAGTGGACATTTCATTGGCTTCCGTCTCCACCAATCTGATGGTAGGAGAACACAACCCACTTGTCTGGACTGGTCTGGGAGGACTCAAAGAAAGGACATTATCTGGTAAGTAAAATCTCACCTTTAACCCTACTCTCGGTTTTTTCTTTTAACCAGTTCCTAATCCACAATAGTACACTTCCTTCTATGCCGTGACTTTTTAATTTCCCCAAGAATCTCTCATGAGGGACTTATCAAAGGCTTTCTGAAAATCCAGATACACTATATCAGCCAGCTCACCTTTATCTACATTTATTCATACCTTCAAAAAATATAAGAGATTAGTGGGACAAGACTTTCTTTGGCTAAATCCATGTTGGCTCTCTCCCATAAAACCATGACTATCAACATGTTCAGTAATTTTATTTTTTACAATGGTTTCTACCATTTTTTATGGTACAGACGTCAAGCTCACTGGTCTGTAGTTTCCCTGATCACCCCTAGTACCCTTTTTAAAATTGGTGTTACATTGGTCACTCTCCAATCCGCAGGTACTACGGATGATTTTATTGATAGTTCAGAGATTACTAAAAGTAGGTCTGCAGTCTCATATTTCAGTTCTTTCAGCACCCTTGGATGTATGCCATCCGATCCAGATGATTTGCTGCTCTTTAGTTTATCAAATAACTGTATTACATATTCCTGATTTATCAAGATTTTTTTCAATTCCTCTGATACATCACCTTTAAATATCATTTCTTGCATGTATACATTTTATACATCTTCTTTAGTAAAGACTGAAGCAAAGAATTCATTCAGTCTCTCCACTATGGCCTTGTCCTCTCTTAGTACCCCTTTTACCCCTCTATCATTTAATGGTCCAACTGACTCTCACGTACTTGAAAACGTTTTTATTATGCACGTTTGCTTCCACAGCAAGCTTCTTTTCAAATTCTCCCTTTGCCTGCCTTATCAATACCTTGTATTTTACTTGCCAGTATTTATGTTGATTCCTGTTTTTAAGCATTTGGCTCTTTTTCACATTTTTTGAAGGATTTTCTCTTAGCTGTAACAGCCTCTCTGACTTCACCTTTAAGCCATGCTGACTGTTGTTTGGCCTTCCTTCTGGTCTGGGCTTCCAAGATAGTATTTTTAAATAATGTCCAGGGCTGATGTAAACTCTTAATTTTTGCAGTTACTCCTTTTATTTTTTTTCTTAACCATTTTCCTTCTTTTATCATAGTCTCCTTTTTGAAAGTTAAATGCTAGTGCAGTGGATTTCCTTGTTATCCTCCTTCCATTTATTAAATCAAATGTGATCATGTTATCACTATTGCCAAGCGGTCCTAACACTGTTACCTCTCATACTAGATCCTGCGTTCTAAGGACTAGGTCTAAAATAGATTCTGCTCATGACTGTTCCTGAACCAGTTGCTCCATGAAGCAATCATTTATTTCATCTAGAAACGTTATCTCCCTAGCATGGTCTGATGTAACACTGACCCAGGCAATACTGGGATAATTGAAATCTCCCATTATTAATTTGTCGTAAACTTAGCAAGCTTCCCTAATTTCTGTTAGCATTTCATCATGACCAGGCAGACGACAGTACATCCCCACTGCAATTCCCTTCCCCTTTTTACATGGAATTTCTATCTATAGAGATTCTACAGTATATTTTGTTTCCTGCAAAACCTTTATCCTGTTGGACTCAATGCACTCTTTAACATATAGAGCCATCCCTCCACTTATGTGATCCACCATATCAATGCGATATAATTGGTAGCCTGGTATCACAATGTCCTATTGGTTATTCTCCTTCCACCAGGTCACTGAGATGACAATTATATCTAACCTTTCATTCAGTGATATATTCTAACTCTCCCATCTTATTTTTTAGATTTCCAGAATTTGCATATTGGCATTTCAAAGTTATTTTTTTGTTCATATTAACAGTCTGGCTATCGGTTGACAGGGGCAAATTGGAATCTTCTCCAAGAACAAGCAGGAAGTCAGTCCTCACTTATGGTTGACGTCGGCACCGACGGAGCCCGTGAGGAGCAATTCCCCAGCTTTCAAGGAAAGTCTTTGGGATTGCTGCCACGCATGTGTGGTCCTCTTCCCACCCAAAGGTGCCATCTTGCTCAGTCTCCCTTTTTCCACGGAGCCCTTTGGATGCACATCCTCGTCCCTCAGAAAACATTTTCGTGACTTCGGCCTTTTGGCCTTTTTTCTGGTAGCACTGTTATGTCCTCCCCTTCACCCCTGCTTCGGCTGTGGGCTAGGGGATCCCTTTTTTTACTCTCTTTAATGTTTTTTCTTTCGGGCCATTTTCGCGCCCTTTTTTCTCCAACCGCTGGCCTCGAGGTTTTTCAACCTCGCAGGGGCCATTTTTGCCCCCATGGTGACCGGCTTTAAGAAATGTGACAGATGCTCCAAAAATATGTTGCTCACAGACACCCACGACTGCTGTCTATGGTATCTGGGGGTTGACCACAACCCAGAGCTCCGTTCGCTTTGCAAGAAAATGTCTGCTCAGGCCTTGCTAAGCGGCAAGCAGAAGTCTGATGACATTTTCCACAAGGCAGCCCCTGGATCCCCGATGGCACCTTGACCTGCCGATCCACCGCTTCTTGGGGTCCCCCGCAGTGGCCCGCAGCCCAGGCATCACTCCGATCAGGGTTCGCCCGAGGTGGAATGGCAAAAGAAGAAGAAGACCTCGAAGTCGCTGTCGAGGGCTCTGGACAAGCACGAGCGGTCTCGTGCTCGTTCCCGTAGTCCTCCCCGGCATTCCTGGGAGTCGAACAAGGAGTGGCCTCGAAAGGTACCTTGTACGGACACGGAGGCCTTCAGCCATGGCAACCCAGTCTCCTGGGGGTCGTCCCTGCGGGGACCCCCCTCTTCTTCTCCCCACCAGACCCAGTAGCCCCGGTGTCGGCGTCGCAAGGACCCACTCCTGAGTGGGAGTCCCATATGCTGGCACTGGAGCACAGCGTTTCTGCCTTCCTCGCTGCCCAGCAGGTGCTTTTGACCAGCATGGCTGGCTTGTGCCCCGAGACCGAGGGTCACCCAACTGGGGTTCCGAAAACTGCCTTGGAAACCCCTGAGAGCCGCAGGCCTCGTGAGGGTCCTTGGCACCGGTCTCGCTCGCCATCCCATTCCTCGAGGGCAAGGTCTTTCAGAGCCAGTGCCTCTGGCTCCAAGCGAGCCTTGGCCATGGGGCGTGCAGATCAGCCCAACTCAGAGCCCTTCTTGGACTTCTCGGGCTGGGAATCAGATGGGGACAGTTCCCCGGAGACTTGCGCCCATAGGGATCTCCCCTCTGACCCATCTCTGCCCGCCTTGCAAAGGTGGTCACCTCCCAAGGACACTCCTTTCCTGGTGTTTGTGTGGGATATGGCTCGGGCCCTCAATCTGCCAAAGAGGAGCCGAGGGCAGAGGAACTTGACATCTTGCGGTACAAGTCTCCACCCAGGGAGTCTCTTACGGTTCTGGTACCGTCCATCTTATCCCGACTGCTTCTCCGCATGTAGGAAGCACCCGCCTTGGTCCCTATTGTCAGTAAAAGACTCTATGCCATGTATAGGGTCCAGCGCGGCCCATGGTTTTGGAAGACCCAACTTCCTCATACCTCCATGGTAGTCAATTCTGCAATGCTGAAACAGAAGAGCCAGAAGTCACACTCTTCGGTCCCACCTGGTAGGGAATCCCATGCCCTCGACGCCCTCGGGAGCAAGGCTTACCGGGGATCCATGCTGGCATGCCGAATCCAGGTGTACCCAATGTATATGGGTATGTTTCTTCGCGACCTCGCCAAAGAGCTCAGCGGGTTTCCCAAGGCCCTTGGTGGGGAGCACCTTCTCAGGCTCCAGACCCTCCTGAGGTCGGTCGCAGACTGCTTGAAATACCTTTCCCGTGCCGCATACGGGTTTGAGTCTTCCGCCCGGGTAGCAGAGACTGGCATCGGAGCCCAGCACCAGGCGTGGCTCCAGTCTTTGGATCTGGGTCCAGGAGAAGCTCCTGGATGTCCCCTGCCTTGGCAAACAGCTGTTCAGCAAGCCCATGGAGGACAAGACAGCCGAGATTGAGATGGAGTTCGTGACTCACACCCATCTCTCTCGCAAAACCTCCTCTCTTCCACGGAAGAAGCAGCAGAACAAAAAGCCTTTCTTCCAGAGTAAAGGGCTCCCCTACCAGGGTTACCTGCCATACCTGCCTACCTCTCTGCCAATGACCAGCGCTCAGGGCAAAGGGGGAGCTCAGAGTCACCAGAAACCCAAGGGGCCCAAGTCCCAACCACTGGTGCCACCCCAACCAGCATCAGGGTTTTGATGCCAAAAGCATAGTCTCTCGCTCCCTGGGGACGCTTCCACCCGTGGGAGGACACCTGTCTCTTTTTGTCCCCGAATGGGCGGCTATTACATCGGACACCTTGGTCTTGCAGGTGATCTGGGACGGGTATCGTCTTCGTCTAGACAGACTCCCTCCGCCCTTCTCCACAGCGGAGCCTACTCGGCTTCCCTCGCACCAGGCTTGCTTGCAGCAAGAGCTGGACAACCTCCTCGGTCTACAGGCGGTCGAGATAGTTCCGCCGCACCTCCAGGGTCAGGGATTTTATTCCTGGTACTTCCTCATTCTGAAGAGGACGGGGGGCCTGTGCCCCATCCTCGATCTCGGAATCAGATCAAGTTTCTGGTGCTGGAGAAGTTCAAAATGCTACCCCTTGGCGTCTTGCTGCCCTACCTCTGGCAGGGCGATTGGCTATGCTTCTTGGATCTCAGAGATGCTTACACCCACATTCCTGTCCACCCCAAGCACAGGAAGTACCTGCGTTTCAGGGTGCAGGGAAAACACTTCCAGTACAGAGTGCTCCCCTTCGGGCTCGCGTCTGCCTGCGAGTCTTCACCAAGTGCCTGTCAACGGCCGCTGCCCACCTCTGGCTGCAGGGCATATCCATCTACCCTTACCTAGGCGACTGGCTCGTCTCGGGCACCTCGGCGGAGGAGGCTCGCCTCTCGGTGTCACACACGGTCCTCTTCCTCGAGTGCCTCGGTTTCCTGATCAAGTACTCCAAATCCCACCTCATACCGGTGCAGACCCTGGAGTTCATTTGAGCTCTTCTTGACACAGAACTTGCGACTGCCTTTCTCCCTTGAGTACATGCGGATTGGCTCTGCGCTCTATCTGTTGAGGTCCAAGGCCGGCCCAGGGTCTCGGCATGGGCCATGCTGTGCCTCCTGGGGCACATGGCCTCGACTGTCCACATCATTCCCCATGCTCGCATGCACATGCGAACAGCCCAGTGGTGCCTCAGAGCTCAATGGGCCCAAGCCTCAGGCCACCTCCATGACTCCGTCTGGGTGTCTCGCAGCCTAGTCGAGTCCCTAGTTTGGTGGCAGGACCCACAGAGCCTCCTTCAGGGCATGCCCTTCCAGACTCGAGAGCACGAGCTCATCTTGACGACAGACACCTCGTTGTTGGGCTGGGGAGCCCACTGCGGCCACCTCTGCACCCAGGGGCGGTGGTCACCCGAGGAATCTCGACAGCAGATCAACCTGCTCAAGCTTCGAGCAGTCTGGTTGGCCTTGATGGTCTTCGAGTGCCACCTGAAGGGCAAGTCGGTGCTCGTGCAGACCGACAACAGAGTCGCGATGTTCTACATAAACAAGGAGGGGAGCATGGGCTCCCGCCTCCTCTGTCAGGAGGCAGTCCTCCTCTGCTCCTTCACAGTGCGCCGGGGCATGACCCTAAGAGCTGTCTACCTCCCAGGCCAAGACAATGTCCTTGCGGACAGGCTCGGCAGGCTTTTCCTCCCGCACGAGTGGTGCCTGAGTCCAGAGGTGGTTCTCCACCTGTTTCACCGCTGGGGGACTCCATCCATAGACCTGTTCGCCAGCCTGGCGATCGTGCAGCTTCCCCCTTTCTGCGGGCTGATGCCACACCCGAGCAGGATGGCCCTGGATGCGTTCCTCCTGGACTGGATCTCCGGGCTTCTGTATACATTCCCTCCCACTCCTCTCCTTGCAAGGACCCTCCACAAGATCCAGTGTGACCAAGCCTCAGTGAGTCTCGTGGCTCCTTCGTGGCCTCGACGACCTTGGTTCCCGCTTCTACTCCGGATTTCGTCGGAGCCTCTGGTCCCCCTGGATAGTGCCCCAGGTCTGCTGATGCAGGAGGAGGGACGGGTGCTTCACCCAAACTTGGTCTCACTATCCCTGACATCCTGGTGGCAGAATGGGTCTCTTTAGTCTCGCTGCACCTCCCAGTGGAGATTGAGGACGTCCTCCTCGCATCGAGGAAGGACTCGACAAGGTGGGCCTATGCCTTTAAGTGGCGGTGGTTTTTGATCTGGTGCTCCGAGCTCCAGATTGACCCGTTCTCCTTCTCTACCATTGGGTTCTCCAGAAGCTTCTCCATCTCTCACAGATGGGACTGATGTCCAACTTGTTGTACTGCCTCTGTTGTACATTATTGTAAATAATACCAAGCTGTTTAAATGTACATAGTTACCCCAGTTCAACTCCTTGTTACTTCCCTTGTTATATGTAAACTCAGGTCAGATATGTTCCTGTCGTAGAGTCAAATTCTTAACTGTAAACCGCACTGATAATAAAGAGCGCGGTATAGAAGAGCTGTTAAATAAATAAATAAATAAATAAACTTGGTCAGGGTTCACCTGAGCACCATCTCAGCCAACCACTTGCCCGTCAAGAGTAAACCCCTCTTGGGCCAGCCTCTGATCTCCCACTTCATGTGGGGCCTCTTGCTTTCCAAACCCCCCATCCGGCCTCCTCCAGCGGAATGAGACCTGAACAACGTGCTCATGTAGCTGATGCGGCTGACCTTCGAACCGATGGCGACGTGCTCACTTCGGTATCTCTCCTGGAAGGTGGTTTTCTTGGTGGCACTGACCTCTGTGCGGCAAGTCAGCGAACTTCAAACCCTCATGGCTGAGGCCCCCTACACCAGGTTTTACGGGAACAGGGTGGTCCTTTGCACCCACCCCAAGTTCCTACCGAAGGTTGTCTCGGATTTCCACCCCAATCAGGAGGTGGTCTTGCCGACTTTCTTCCCGAGACCTCACGCTGACCGAGCATCGGAGATCCTGCATACACTTGACTGCAAGAGGGCTCTTCCCTTCTATCTGCAGCACACCCAAGGTCATCGCAAGTCCGACCGGCTCTTCATTGCCTACAATCCCAACCGCCTGGGGCTGGCAGTCACCAAGCACACCCTCTCCATCTGGGTGGCGGACTGCATCGCCTTTGCCAAGGCAAAGGTGGGCGCCCCGCTGGATCGTCGGGTCACCGCATATGGCGTCCACACCAAGGCGGTGTCTGAGGCTTCGCTATGCTCGGTGCCTCTGACGGACATCTGCTGGGCTGTGACCTGGTCTTCAGCGAATACCTTCGCTTCGCACTACTGCCTGGAGAGGGAGGCCCACCAGGACAGCGCCTTCAGCCAGGCTGTACTCCATAGTCTATTCGGGGTATAAGCAACTCCTGCCCTTCAACCCTTCTGCAGCTACCGAGAGCTTGCCCCGAAGGCCCGAGGACTCGGGCTTCCTTTGGACATCGGCTTCTGCTCACTACCTCGCGAGGCATTTTTTAGCTTACAGGTTCGGTAGCTGGGGAGCCCATAAGTGAGGACTGACTTCCTGCTTGTTCCTGGAGAAAGCATAATTACTCACCTGTAACAGGTGTTCTCCAGGGACAGCAGGAATCAGCCCTCACTACCCTCTTACCTCCCCTTAAGAGTTGCCATTTCTGTTTTTCTTCCCTTTCCATCTGCTGAGTAGGGCTCTAGCTATGGGACCTGACTGAGCAAGATGGCACCTTTGGGCGGGAAGAGGACAATGCATGCGTGGTATCAATCCCAAAGGCTTTCTGTGAAAGCTGGGGAATTGCTCCGCGCGGGCTCCGTCGGTGCCGACATCACCCATAAGTGAGGACTGATTCCTGCTGTCCCTGGAGAACACCTGTTACAGGTGAGTAACTACGCTTTTCAACTCTGTCTGGTTTTTACTTATAGGCACCTGGGTTACTTTTCCCTTTATTGGAACCTCTCTTTCGGGATGCCCAAACTTCCCTATTTTGCTAGTATCCTTCACAGATACATCATTCCGAACCATGTGCTCTTGGGTGACTATCGGCTTTCCCAAATTATCTGGTCTAAAAGCTGCTCTATCTCCTTTTTAAAGGTTAATGCCTGCAGCCTGGTTCCACCCTGATTAAGGTGGAGCCTGTCCTTTCAGAAAAGCCCCTTCTTCCCCAGAAAACTCCCTCTCCCTATTCTCAATTCTTCCAACACCCCAAAGTTCCCCAACAACCCCATAGTGCCTCAAAACAACTGTCTCACCACCCCACATAGTGTCCCACCCCAAAAAATACTCCTTTGCTATTTCCCTATCAATGCCCCCATCCTACAAAAATATATCCTGACCCAACTGCCTCACCAACCTGCAAACTGCTTCACCCTCAAAAACTACCCTTCCAGAGCTGCCCAACCATACTGACAACCACTCCACCACAAAAAACAACCTCCTGCAACTGCCTCAGCAGCCTGCAAGCTGCCCTACCACCAAAAACTGCTCCCTGCAACTGCCCCACCCCCATAAACTACCGTCTGCAGCTTTCCCACTCTTCAGAACTCCCCACACAAACCCCAGTCCCAAAAACTACCCACTTCTACAGTCATAAACTGCACCATGGTTCTCACTTTTTCTTTTTGAACAAATATCTAGCATACAAAGTAACCCCTCTCCCATTAATGGGTGCAAAATAGAACTAGAACATTTCCCCAAGGAACTCAATATACCAAAAATAATTTCTGATTCAGATGTCATCTCAGTTACAACAATATTTATTTATTTCCTTATTTAAGCCTTTTATATCACACCAATATAAACACTCACCAGTACTAGGCATATTGTGACATAATCCAAATCCTACAAAAATCATTCAGGACATATAAAGAAAATCTACCATATCATAACAGGTTTAACTTCCAAACTTCACACATAGGGGCATGTTTACTAAAACCCCGGTAATGTGCGGGCCGCGGTAGTGTGCGGGTGCCATATAAGGAGTGGGCGTTCCCTGCTGAAGAAGAAAATCCTGAATTTACATATGCGCTAAGGTGCGCGGCGCCCTTGTGCGCCCCGCACCTTAGCGCCTCAGATAGCTGCGCGGGAGGCATATGCAGCACGCTGATAGTCAAGCAGAAGAGCAGTCTACAGCACAATGGTTAAGGCACTTACCAATGGTGCAGAGATCAGGGGTTCAATCCCCCACAGAGCCCAATAAAGACAGCTGGCTGAGGCGTTAATTTAGGAGGCAGTGAAATAATGGGCGGCGCAAAGGTTTTTGGAGGCATATTATACTGGGCGGCATAAGGCGGCACGCTAATGTTTTTGGAGGCATATTATACTGGGCGGCATAAGGCGGCACGCCAATGTTTTGGAGGCATTCTAATACTGAGCGGCATAAGGCAGCGCGCTGATGAGCAAGCAGAAAAGCAGAGCCACAGCACAATGGTTAAGGCACCTACCAATTGGTGCAGGGATCAGGGGTTCAATCTCCCACAGTGCTCAATGAACAAGGCTGGCTGAGGAAATGTGTATTATGGGAAAGATTGCTTTAGGAGGCATTTTATGTCTATTTTAATTATCATTAATAGCAAACGCACTCTCAAAGCGTGTTAACATAAGGCGTCCGATAAGGCACATTTTAATGTGCACTGTCTGCCACGGCACCCTAAAATGTCCCCTATAGGGCACCCTATAAGTTGCGTCACAGGTTAATGTATACTGCACCTGATATGGACGGGAACCATAAGGTGCCCTATAGGGCGCCCTATAAAGCACCCTCAGAGGCACCTTATGGGTACAGTACGCTGAGGGTGTGTCTGCTGGCATCAGAAATGTACATTAAAAAAAAGATAATGCTTTGGGCAACCCTATCAAATAACCCCACTGTGGGCTTGAACCCATGACCTCTAGCTTCACAGGCAGTGACACAACCATTGGGCTACAGCTCTATAGCTACTAGCAAGCCCCTGGCTGGCTGCAGTGAGACTGAAGTCACCACACAGACAGTCTACTGCAGTCACCAGGATAGGGTTAGCCCACCCGTACCCATGATGCACTGCACATGCAAATCAGCTGTCCACAGATGAACACAAGATGGGGAATGCACCCCCAAGGCACCTCGGCCTGGTAGGGGTAAGTAACCGGGTGCACCCCCACAGCACCTCGGCCTGGTAGGGGGTACTGACCGTGTGTTTTACTGGCACAGAGTAGCTACACACCGTCACATTGTGCGGGTACTGTGCTCACCCTGAGGGTGCGATGAGGCACCCAGGACCAGGTCCACAACACCTTCCATGGCTGAAAGAAGCCATGCCGGAGGTTCAAAGCAGTGTTAATGTGTGAGATAGGTAGTTTCTGCACAAACACCTTGGATATCTCTGTCTGTTTCAGTCAGGTGCAGCCCCCATGGACCCCTAGGTGGGCCATGCACCCCTCACCCCCAGGGGCTGAGGGTGACAAACAGGGCCTCCCATCAATAGATCCACATTCTACCTCCCTGCAAAGGTGGCAGTAGAGGGGAACATCAACCCCAGTCCTGCTGAGGAACAGACACTCCACAGGGCAGTCAATGCAGCTCTATACACATCCATCACACAATAGCAGACAGACATTAGGCCTGGATATGGTAAGCTGCACCCCACCACTATCTGATATTCTCCTGCAGCAAGCCATCAGCCACTGCACACCACACCATCAAGACACAAACAGGCTGCTAGTTAGTCCATAGTGCATGTGCCCAGTGGAGATGCATGCACCCAGAACTGGGATATCAGCATACACAACAAGCAGATAAATCAGTGACTGAGCCTCAAAAGGAAACCCATATCTATCACATGAGAGAAATACTATATAGCACTATGGGGGTGCCTAGCCATGCTGTGGTCACTGCACAGTCAGGGTGAGAGTGATCTCTCAGCAGGACATACTGAGGTCATCCTGTCTGTGTAGGTGGTGGCCGGGCACTAAAATGTCCCAGTCAGTGCCCTATGCCCTGTGCAGATGCACCCTGGCCAGGCCACCCTGTCCGGCCTATACCCATGGTACCTTGCTCCTCATTATGCACATTGGCAGCCCAATACTGGCAACATTGCTGGCAGTGTGGGCTGTGGAAGGTGTTTGCAGCCACCACACACTGGATAGACAGACAGCCACCCCCACACCTATGCCAGCATTGTGCTACTATAGAGGTGTTCAGCAGCCGTACCCACCACACCAGTCCTGGGCACAGTACAGGCATGGATATGGTACACAATACTGTTGGGGGTCACTCCCCAGGGTGGTAAACACTATCAGAGACCAGACCTGCAGCACACACCGCAGACATCAGAATGATTGTTATAGTGGAGCTCAGTGAGCAAAATGTGCTTAACGTAGGAATTGATATCTGCCAGTTATCAAAGGAAACGTTTGATAGCTGTGTACCATATACCCAGGTGTAGGGTGGCATTGCTAAGGTATGCAACTGCTAGTATTGGGAGATACAGGCAGGGCCCAATGTCCTGCCTCTCCAGGAGGCATTGGCCAATAGGGCCTGTGGCTGTGTGTGTGGGTGTGTCTGGCCCTGTTGGCTGCAGCTTTACGGCAGAGTTTCCCAACTCCAGTCCTGGTGTTCCAAACACTGTTCGGGTTTTCATGCTGTCCCTCATAAATATGCATGAGCTACATCTGCATACCATGGGGGTGGTGCATATATATGCAGCACAGGCATCTCTATTAGAGGCAGCATGGTACCTGAATGGTGTGGGGCCCGCCAGGACTGCATTTGAGGGACTCTTCTCTAGGTAATGCATCTGTTTATGGTGTCTGTGTTTGGTGTGGTAAAATATAGGCGTATTAACCATGCGTATGTTCTCAGCAATAAAGGTTTGTCCTTACTATCACGGTTTAGTTGTGGGAAAAATATGTGGACAGGATTGGCAGTAGCCCCAGCTGGCCTTTGAACCTGTGACCTTCTGTTCTTGCACACACTGTGTGCACTGCACCACTGTGTTGCCACAGATATGCTGCATTCCCTGGGGACACTGTTCCCTCTAAGCTGTGCGCGTGTGCGCGCGCACACACCTCGCCGAGTGAGCGCACATACTTTACAACAGAGCGCACAAAAATTACGGTTCTGATTCTGATAGAAAACAACACAGACGTCTTAAAATTTAAAAGTTGTTGTGTATTTACGGTTTTCACAAGTTCTACAATATTTTCTAGTGCAAGCAATGTGGTGTACATACTGTATTCTGACGTGTAGTCAAATTTTAAAGTATATAACTCCGAGTGTCGTTATGTGGCACACAAAAATTTAACCTTCCTTCAAAAGTTGCACAGCTGATATTTTATGCGCACACAACCTACAGAAAATTAGAGGGAACATTGCCTGGGGAGTCCATGACTGTACATCCAACAGAGCCTGTCTGTTGCGGTGGACGGTGCCAACCTGCACAGGCCTAGGCCACTGTCTGCTGTGGCTTGCAGCCACTGCCCCCTCCACCACCTGTACCCTTCCGCCAACATGCAGACATGTCCTTATCTGGGAAAAAGCATATGACCTGATTGAGTTGTGGCACTCCAGGACTGAATTTGGGGGACTCGGCTGTAGGCAATGCCCATTGTTATGGTTTGTGTGCGGTGTAGGGTAAAATATAGGTGTTGGAACCATGCTTCTGTTCTCTGCAGTAAAGGAGTGTCTGTACTATCACTGTTTAGTGGTGGGTAAAACTATGGGAACTGGGTTGGCAGGAGCCATAGCTGGGATTTGAACCTGTGACCCTCTGGTCCTACAGGCACTGGCTGTGTCTGCTGCACCATACTGTGGCCACAGAGACAGTGCAGTCCCTGGAGATAGGAAACCTGGCCGCACGAGTCAGACACCCTGCTCTGCACAAGTTTACTGTGGGCTCGTTTACCTTGTATGGGGACAAAGGTGCAGATAAACCTCACAAATGACCTCCAAAAAAGGGGAAAAACACCAAAACCAAGCTGGGCAACAGTGATATCAATGGGCAACCTGAAAAACACTCCCAGGAAAGCTCCATGAAAATGCAGTGCTTTTGAAAGAGTCTACGGAGCGTAGACCCTTCCAAAAATCATTTCGGTTTTTTTGGAGCTTTCCTGGGAGTGTTTTTTATGGTTGCCCATTAATATCACTGTTGCCCAGCTGGATTATAATTTATCTGGAGTTTGTTGTGGTCATTTTCAATTTATATTTGCTATTTTGTTCTGTGCACATGTATCACACTGCTCACGTTTTGCAGGTTTCCCCGGTTTTGATGTACATTGCTGACGGAAATGGTTTCTCTTCCCTTTAAATCGGCTCTAACGCGAGGTTTTCACTCGCGGTATTTTTTGGCAGACATTCAGCCACGCTCCTGTGCGGGGAGCCTCTCCCCTCCCACTCTCCACCCATTGACCCCGTCCCTCCGCCCCTCGGGGGCCTTCCTCCGCCCTCCGTACGCCTTTCCCCGCCTCTATCGCACATCAGCGCACCGCACACTTGCGCGGGCCCGTTAGTGTGACACGCACGCGTGCGGGGCACTTAAGAGCACTTAAGTGCATCATTAGCGTACGCTACTGTGCGCCGCGCACGTGTGCGCGGTTTAGTAAACATACCCCATAGAGCTTACCCATAATAGAGCAGCACAGTAAATACTGCATTGGACCCTAGAATATCCATACACCTATTTGGAAAACTGAATAAACCAGATCATTACGGATTTCTGCATGAAAACGTCATGCAAACAGAAGACCTGGCTTCCGTTATACACTCAGAACATAGACAGATCCTCACCAAGTAGGGAATAAATTACCACATACTAAAAATAGAGACAAAAATTAAACTGAAACCCCAGGAAGCCAGATTCTGCATGCAGTACAACACCAAGGAAACAGAGATACAGACTCTTGTACTGTACAAAATATAAAGATAGAACATGCAAATTGCAAAGACTGACATATTCCAATCACTAAATTGAAAAAAATATTTTTCCTACCTTTGTTGTCTGGCTAGTCTATTCTCTGATTGTGTTGATCTCAGTCACTGGTTTCTGCTTTCCTCTCTTTTCTCTTAACTCACTTTCTAGTCTCCAGTTCACCTGGCACTTCACTCCCTCCCTCCCCACCCGCGGGTTCTTCACTTCCTTCCATCTCTGACATTGCTCTTTTCTTTGCAGCTTTCTTCTATTTATTTTTCTATCTCTATAATCAACTCAGATTTTACTCCTCACTACCAGAGCTCAGTTTACCTCTTTTTACTACATTTGCCTACCATTTTTCAACCCATAACAGAACCCTCCCACCCCCCACCCCACCCCTGCTCCCTGCCCAGCCTCGTGTTTCCTAGTCTTTAACTCTCTCCCTTTTCTCTACCCTTCCCCATGTCCAGCAAAACTCCCCTTCTCTCAACCCTTTGTCCAGTGCCTCCTCTTTTTTTTCTCATCTCATCCACCTTTATGCAGTATCTCCCTTCTACCTGTCCCCCAGCCCATGTCTAGCATCTCCCCCTCTCTCTCTCTCTCTCTCCCTATCCCCCCTAAATCCAGCACCTCTCTCCCTTTCTCTCTCCCTGTCCAAAGTCCAACATCTCTCCTGTGCCCTTCCTTACTCCCCATGTCCAGCCTAGCTCCTCTTTCTCCAGGACCAAGCAGGAAGTCAGTCCTCACTTATGGGTGACGTCGGCGCCGACGGAGCCCTCGTGGAGCAATTTTCCCCAGCTTTCAAAGAAAGCCTTTGGGAATTGCAGCGCGCATGCGCGGTCGTCTTCCCGCCCGAGGGTGCCATCTTAGCCAGTCTTCTTTTTTCCGCGGAGCCCTACAGACGTCCCCGTCTTGTCCCCGCGAAAAAGTCGATTTTCTTCATTATTTTATTCTTTTTCCTTTCGGTTCGATGCCGATCGCTTTCCCGCCCGGACTCGCGACGCCGGTCTCGAGTCCGCTTACTTTTTTCGGTTTTTCTGACTTAGTCAGCTTTCGTTTTCGGTTTCCCTGGCAGCCCGGTCCTTTGACCTCGCAGGGGCCCTTTTTCCCCCGATGGCTGCCAGTGGGTTTAAGCGGTGTGGTCGGTGTGACCGAAATATGTCACTAACCGACACACACGACTTTTGCCTCCGCTGCCTGGGCCCGGATCATGAGGAACTGATCTGTGGGCCCTGCAGCAAACTGTCCTCAAAGGCGTTGAGGAGTCGGCGGCATCAGCGTGAGAGAATCTTCGCTGACCCCAGCCGTACCCGGACCTCGTCGGAGGCCTCCGCGTCGAAAGGCTCCAGCTCGGACCGTTGCCGGAGCTCCTCCGACCGGGGTTCTCCCTCCGGGGACCATCGTCGGAAGGAAAAACCCGCGCGAGGGCGGCGTCGGTGGACGCTCCTGGTTCCGCGAGGGCCAGGTCGCATAGCCCCGACAGCCGCCCCGGGTCCTTGGAGAAGGAACACATCCCGAAGCGACCTCGCCTGGAGTCGGAGATGCCTGCCCGGGTAAGTCCTGTGGTCCTTCTGGACTCGCCTCCGCGACAGCCGACGTCGGGCCTGACGCCGTCGGGGCCCGAGTCGGGGGCTGCTGGGTCACCTGAGCTCGGACTCAGGTTGACGGCCTTGGAGAGCAGACTGTCTGCCTTCATGGACCAGCAGCGGGCACTGCTCGCTGGCCTCGCTGGCGCCGCTGCCCCGACCGCCGGGACGTCGACGTCCAAGTCGACCCCGGAGACCGAGCCGATCCTCGAGTCAATGAGAACTCGAGTCGATCCTCGGTCGAGGTCACCCTCGGCCTCCCGTTCGGGACCGAGGTCGCCGACGCCGACTCCCTCGACGTCGGGACGGCTGGCGCCGCACCCTGCCCAGGCTGACCCCACCGAGTCCTCGTCGGAGTCGGTCTGGGAGTCTGAGGAGGAAGAGTCACCTGATTCTTTCCGGACTCGGTGTGTCCCATCGGACTCACCGGGGTCCGAGCCTCGGAAGCAGTCCCCCCCGGAGGATGCCCGGTTCTCGGACTTCGTTAGGGATATGGCCAAGGCTTTGGCCTTCCCTGCGGATCCCGAGGAGGAGCCTCGAGCTGAAGAGCTCGACGCCCTCCAGTATGACTCTCCCGCGAGGGAGCACTTTACTGTGCCGGTTCCTCCTATGCTGGAACGACTACTCTTCCGCATGTGGGAGAGTCCGGCCTCCTCGCCGGTCCTGAGCAAGCGGGTCGATTCTATCTATCGGGTCCGCAAGAGCCCTGGCTTTCAGAAGGCACAGCTGCCACACCATTCCATGGTAGTGGAATCGGCCATGCATCGTCTTAAGAGCCAGAAGATGCACTCCTCGGTGCCTCCTGGAAGGGAGGCCCGTAGCCTGGATGGCCTTGGCAAGAAGTGCTTCCAGGGCTCTATGCTCGCATGTCGTGTCCAGACTTACCAGCTCTACATGGGCATGTATCTCCGGGATCTGGCTAAAGAGCTAGCCGGATTCTCCGCTGGTCTCTCCGAGGAGCCCTTGCGGAGGTTCCTAGCCTTGTCCACGGGCATTCGGGAATGCTCAAAGTTCATGTCCCGAGCAGCCTATGATGGCTTTGAGGCCTCGGCTAGAGTGGCCGCAGCCGGCATCGGTGCCCGCCGACAGGCTTGGCTTCAGTCGTCGGACCTTGAGCCCTGGGTACAGGACAAGTTGGTCGATGTCCCCTGCCGAGGCGAAAACCTCTTTGGCAAGCCCACGGCGGAAAAGGCTGCACAAATTGAGACTGAGACTCTCACCAGGACCAGGCTTTCTAGGAAGACCTCCGCCCCTTCCCAGAAAAAGAAGGGCTCGGGAAAAAAGTCCTTTTACCCGAGGAAGGCGGCTGCCTACAAACAGTACCCCCATTATCAGGCCCCTGCAGCTCCCCAACAGGGCCAGCAGGCCAAGGGACGGGGTAACGGGTCCCGTAGGCAGCAAGCCCCCAAGCCTGCACCACCAGCCCCTGCTCAGCAGGGTGGGGGTTTTTGACTCGCTCAGCATAGCCTCTCCCCCCCCGCTGGTTCCTCCCAGCACCGGAGGCCGGCTGGTTCACTTCGCCCACAGGTGGTCCAGCATCACCGCAGATGCCTGGGTACTTCAGGTCGTGCGAGAAGGCTACCTTCTCCACTTCCATCAGGTCCCTCCCTCCTATTTTCCGGGAGAACCTTCGCGCCCCCCTCTGCACAGGGAGTTGCTCCTTCAGGAGTTAGCAGGTCTTCTGCAGGAACAGGCGGTGGAACCGGTGCCCCACCACCTGAGAGGTCAAGGCTTTTATTCAAGGTATTTTCTGATACCAAAGAGAACAGGGGGCCTCAGACCCATCCTGGCCTTGCGCAACCTCAACAAGTTCCTTGTGCGGGAGAAGTTCAAAATGCTTACCCTTGGAATCCTTCTGCCCTACCTCCAGCAGGGAGATTGGCTATGCTCCTTGGATCTAAAGGATGCCTACACGCACATCCTCATCCACCCAAGCCACCGCCAATACCTAAGGTTTGTGGTGGCAGGAAATCATTACCAGTACAGAGTACTGCCCTTTGGCCTATCCTCCGCACCGCGAGTCTTCACAAAATGTCTCGCGGTCGTGGCGGCCCATCTCCGGCTTCACGGCCTCTATGTCTTTCCGTACCTCGACGACTGGCTCATCAGAGCAGCGTCCGCTCAAGAGGTCACCAACGCCACGTGCCGCACGGTGACTCTGCTGCAGCACTTGGGCTTTGTCATAAACTTCGCAAAGTCCACTTTGCTCCCCTCACAGGATCTCGAGTTCATCGGCGCAAGGCTGCACACTCCTCGGGCACGAGCGTACCTACCGCTCGACAGGGCTCAACGGCTCATGGACCTAGCCGACCGCTTTCGCAGCCAGCCCCTGGTCTCCGCCAGGCGCTTCCTGAGACTGCTCGGCCATATGGCTTCCACCGTCCATGTGACCCCCAATGCCCACCTGAACATGCGGTCTGCTCAATGGTGTCTCCGCCAGCAGTGGCGACAAGCCACAGGCGGCCTGGCAGACCTAGTGCGCGTCTCCGAGCCGCTGCTCTCGTCTCTCTCCGGTGGTGGCTCCGGCAGCCGAACCTGATATTCGGAATGCCTTTCCAGTCACCTCAGCCGACCCGGGTGCTGACCACCGATGCATCCCTCCTGGGCTGGGGAGCACATTGCCAAGAGGCACGTACTCAGGGCCTCTGGACCACGTGGGAGTCTGCTCAGCAGATCAACTTCCTGGAGCTCAGGGCGATCCGCCTAGCTCTCAAGGTCTTCTCCCACCTGACTTCCCAACAGTCCGTCCTTGTCCAGACGGACAATCAAGTTGCCATGTTCTACGTGAACAAGCAGGGGGTCACGGGCTCCTTCCTCCTCTGCCGGGAGGCACAGAAGCTCTGCTCTTGGGCCGTCAGTCACGGCATTCTCCTCAAGGCAGTTTATCTCCCGGGCCAAGAAAATTGCCTTGCAGACAAACTCAGCAGGGTCCTCCAGCCGCACGAGTGGCGTCTGGATCCCTTGGTAGTTCAGAAGCTCTTCCTCAAGTGGGGTCTCCCCACGGTGGATCTCTTTGCCAGTCCTCACAACCGGCAGCTTCCTCGCTTCTGCTCTCGTCAGCCACACCCCCTTCGGGTTGCGGCGGACGCCTTTCTGATCTCGTGGTCGGGGAGCCTTCTGTACGCTTTCCCTCCCATCCCGCTGGTCTCTCGGGCTCTTTTCAAGGTTCTCCGAGACAAAGCCTTCATGATCCTGGTGGCCCCTCGCTGGCCCAGGCAGCCGTGGTTTCCGCTCCTGCTGCAACTGGCGGTGGAGGATCCAATCCCTCTGGGGGTACAACCGGATCTCCTCACTCAGGATCAGGGGTCCCTTCTGCACCCCAACCTCAGGTCTCTCAACCTCATGGCCTGGCTGCTGAGAGGGTAGTCCTTGCTCCCCTTCTCCTGCCGACGGAGGTGGAGGAGGTCGTCTTAGCTTCGCGACGGCCTTCTACCCGCAAATGCTACGCCCTTAAATGGCGTCGCTTTGCAGTCTGGTGTACCCAACAGTCTCAGGATCCCTTCTCCTGCCCGGTGTCGGTGATCTTGCAGTACTTGCTGCACCTCTCTAATCTGGGACTTAAGTCCAACTCCGTCAAAGTTCACCTCAGTGCTCTTTCAGCACATCATGTGCCAGTGGACGGCAGACCTCTCTCCAATGACCCTCTCGTAGCGAGGTTTTCTCCGAGGTCTCCTTCTACTTAAACCACCTCTGCGCCCGCCAGCGCCTGACTGGGACCTGAATGTGGTTTTGCAGCGGATCACCTGTCCGCCTTTTGAACCTATGGCTACCTGTTCTCTCCGTTTTCTGTCTTGGAAAACACTGTTCTTGATAGCCCTCACTTCCGCTAGGCGCGTAAGTGAATTGCAGGCCCTCGTGTCTGATCCCCCTTACACTAGGTTCTACAAGAATAGGGTAGTCCTACGGACTCACCCAAAATTTCTGCCTAAAGTGGTCTCCCCTTTTCACATCAATCAGGAGGTGGTACTTCCAACCTTCTTTCCCAGACCACACTCCAGCCGAGCTGAAACGGTCCTCCATACCCTGGACTGTAGAAGGGCATTGAACTTCTACCTTGACCGTACGCGGGAGCACCGTAAAGCTGCTCAGCTTTTTGTGTCTTTTGACCCCAATAAATTGGGGCTCCCGGTCTCCAAGCGTACTCTGTCCATCTGGGTTGCGGACTGTATCTCTTGGGCTTATGGGGCAGCCGGACTCTCCTTAGAAAGTCGAGTCACGGCTCATTGCGTTCGGGCAAAGGCCACGTCAGTGGCTTACCTCCGCTCTGTTCCGCTGGCAGACATCTGCCGGGCCGCTACTTGGTCTTCGAGCCAGACTTTTGCGGTCCATTACTGTCTCGAGAGGGAGTCCCGTAGGGACAGTGCTTTCGGACAGGCAGTCCTCCGTAATCTCTTTGAGGTCTGAGCAACTCCTACCCTCCATCCCGGATGTGGGCTACCGGTGGGTGATAATTCAGCGAAGATTCTATCCTTCTGTGCTGCTGAGCTAGAGGGAGCTCATTTTTGTGCTTAGGGTCTCCGGTAGCCTTGAGCTTGGGAGTCCCATAAGTGAGGACTGACTTCCTGCTTGGTCCTGGAGAAAGCGTAGTTACTCACCTGTAACAGGTGTTCTCCAGGAGCAGCAGGAATCAGTCCTCACTACCCTCCCTCCTCCCCTTGGAGTTGCAATCGTCTGCTTATGTTCTTCTTTGCAAATTTTTATGCTGTCTTTTTTAGCTATGTCATCTGACTGGCTAAGATGGCACCCTCGGGCGGGAAGACGACCGCGCATGCGCGCTGCAATTCCCAAAGGCTTTCTTTGAAAGCTGGGGAAAATTGCTCCGCGAGGGCTCCGTCGGCGCCGACGTCACCCATAAGTGAGGACTGATTCCTGCTGCTCCTGGAGAACACCTGTTACAGGTGAGTAACTACGCTGTCTCCCTATGCCTACACACCCATTTCCAGCATCTCCACTCTATCTATCTAGGCCTCCCCCACCCCCCATGTTCAGCATCTTCCTTCAATCTCCCTATCTCCCAAGTCCGAAAGCCCCCTCTCTCCTTATCCCAAGTCTAGCATCTCCCTTCCCTCTCTTCCTCTTCCCCTCTTCATTCCAGCTTCTCAACTCCTCTCTTCCCATCCCAAATCTAACATCTCCCCACCTTCTCTCTACCCCCCAAAGTCTAGTATCTGCCAACACTCTCTGTATTTCCCCCAGTTCAGCATCTCCCTTTCTTCTTCCTATGACCCTTCATGTCTAGCTTGTCTCCCTCCATCTTCTTTTCTCTCCCCCTCATATCCAGCATCTCCCCTCCGTTCGGTGGTCACCCTGCGTTCAGCGTCCTTTTCTCTGTGCCCAGCATCCCATCATCTCTTCCACCCCCGTGCCCAGCATCCCAGTATTTATCCCCCTCCCCCCATGCCTAGAATTTCTTATCTCCCCCCCCCCCCCCACAGCATGCCAGAATCTTCTTGGCTTTCCCCGAGTATCTCTCATCTCCCTCTACACTCAGCACCTCTCATCTACCACCACCACGCCACTCCTGCAGCTCTGGCAGCAGTAAGATCAGCAATAAACATGGGGCCTTTCAGACATCTGCACACTTCAAAGCCTCTGCTGTCTCGCCCTTCTGATGCAAAAAATATGCAGCAGAAGGGCGGAACAACAGGGGCTTTGAAGCCTGCAGACATCTGAAAGAGCCCACATTTCTTGCTGATCATATTGCTGATGCAGACGCTGACCTTGGGGGAAGCAACAACGGTGGTGGCTTGGGGAAGAGGGATGGCAGTCGGCTTGGAGTTAAATACTAAAAACAAATACAGACAGAAATGAGTTGGCCACTGCACGGGAGCTTTGTAACATAGTATATGATGGCAAATAAAGACCATCATGGTACATCTAGGCTGCCCAGCAAGGTGGCAAGAGTAGGTGCACTTGCCACTCCATGCAGGTCACCCCTCCCCATGCCTTTGTATAGGGGTGTATCCACCACTCCGTGCAGGTAACCCCTGTTTGCTGAGGTAGAAGAAACAGTTAAGGTTATTTTGATTTTATCCTGGAAACACTTTGTTTCTAATGTAGCTAATAATAGCGATTATGGATAGGATCCAGCCAATGGGACGACTGTGGGTGTGGAGCCCTGAAATGCTGCTCTAGTCACAGGAAGGGAGGAGGTAAACTGGGGGAGGGGGGAAGTGAGTTCCTGTGCTGTACAAGTTCATTTTCTCTGTGTGGTGGGAGATGTTAAAGAAATGAAGCCCCCCCTCCCCCCGATATGCCTCAATGGCTGCAGCATACAAATTCAGCAACACACAGTAACACAATGATTACTGAATTGCACCTGTCGAAAAAGCTTTCCCTCTCCTCTCTCAATCACAGGCACACAGAGAAAGAATACAGATATAAATACACAAATACAGACAAATTATTGG
This sequence comes from Ichthyophis bannanicus, assembly GCA_033557465.1. Lineage (NCBI taxonomy): Eukaryota > Metazoa > Chordata > Amphibia > Gymnophiona > Ichthyophiidae > Ichthyophis > Ichthyophis bannanicus. Next base: position 382,596,102 of record CM066034.1, read on the forward strand.
AATTCAGATGCAACATGTCCCTTCCCAAAAGAGCTTACAATAATATTTGCACCTGTCTGCATCTTGTATGGTTTCCGCATGTAACTGTTACATGTCAGCAGACTTTATACATAGGGTGATTATCTAGCTCCAGATCAAGACATATAAACTGAGCTGATCCTGGTTCTACCAGTCTTGCGGTGACTGGAAATGCTGTCTTGTGCTTATAAAATTCAATAGGGAAATAAGAACATAAGAACATAAGATATGCCATACTGGGTCAGACCAAGGTCCATCAAGCCCAGTATTCTGTTTCCAACAGTGGCCAATCTAGGTCATATGTACCTAGCAGTTTCCCCAAGAGACACAAGTTCCACAATGCTTGTACTGGGTCAAGCATTGATATCTTCGGTCATTTCTTAATAATGGTTTATGGACCTTTCCTCCAGGAACTTGTCCAAACCTTTTTTAAAACCCAGCTACACTAACAGCCTTTACTACATCCTCCGGTAACAAATTCCAGAGTTTGATTACACGTTGAGTGAAAAAATATTTTCTTTTATTAGTCTTAAATAGTTTACCCTGTAGCTTCATTGCATGTCCCCTAGTCTTTCTATATTCTGATAAGGTAAACAATCGATCTACGTTTACCCGTTCCACTCCGTTCATTAATTTATAGACTTCTATCATATCTCCCCTCAGCCGTCTCTTTTCCAGGTTAAAGAGCCCTAACCTTTTTAGCCTTTCTTCATAGGAGTATCCTTCCATCCCCTTTACCATTTTGGTGGCTCTTCTCTGTACCTTTTCTAAAATAGCTATATCCTTTTTAAGATACGGCGACCAGAATTGCACACAATATTCAAGGTGCGGTCTCACCATGGAACGATATAGAGGCATTATAATATCTTTTGTTTTATTTTCCATTCCTTTCCTTATCATACCTAGCATTCTATTTGCTCTCTTGGCTGCCGCTGCACACTGAGCCGAGGGTTTTAACATGGTATCCACAATGACGCCTAAATCTTTTTCCTGGGTGGTGGTTCCTAATGTGGAACCTTGCATCGTGTAACCATAGTTTGGGTTGTTCTTCCCTAGGTGCATAACCTTACATTTGTCCACATTAAATTTCATCTGCCATTTTGATGCCCAGTCTTCCAATTTATCAAGATCCTCTTGCAATTTTTCACAATCCTCTTGGGTTTTAACAACTTTAAATAGTTTTGTGTCATCTGCAAATTTGATAACCTCACTCGTTATTCCACTTTCCAGGTCATTTATGAATATGTCAAAAAGCAGCGGACCCAGCACAGATCCCTGGGGTACACCACTATTCACCTTTCTCCATTGGGAAAATTGGCCATTTAGCCCTACCCTCTGCTTTCTATCTTTTAACCAGTTCCTGATCCACAATAGTACACTGCCTCCTATCCCATGACTCTTTAGTTTTGCCAAAAGTCTCTGATGAGGGACCTTGTCAAAGGCTTTCTGAAAGTCCAGATACACAATATCAACCGACTCACCTTTGTCCACCTGTTTATTCACTCCTTCAAAAAAACATAACAGATTAGTAAGACAAGATCTTCCTTGTCTAAAGCCATGTTGGCTGTCTCCCATTAGGTTGTGACTATCTACATGCTGAGTAATTTTATTCTTTATGATGGTTTCTACCATTTTTCCCGGTACTGATGTCAGGCTCACCGGTCTGTAGTTTCCCGGATCACCCCTGGAACCCTTTTTAAAAATTGGTGTTACATTGGCGATCCTCCAATCTTCAGGTATTAGAGATGATTTTAATGATAGTTCACAGATTACTGATAGCAGTTCTGCAATCTCATATTTCAGTTCTTTCAACACCCCTGGATGTATACCATCCGGCCCAGGTGATTTGCTACTCTTCAGTTTATCTAATAGTTGTAAGACATTTTCGCGATGTATCGATATTTCCTTCAATTCTTCCACACCTTTAAATACCACTTCAGTCATGGGTAACATCCCTACATCTTCCTCAGTAAAGACCGAAGCAAAGAATTCATTCAGTCTCTCCGCTATCGCCTTGTCGCCTCTTAGTGCTCCTTTAATCCCTTTATCATCTAATGGACCAACTGACTCTCTCACAGGTTTTTTGCTACGAATGTACTTGAAAAGGTCTTTATTTCGCATTTTTGCTTCCGCATCAAGCTTCTTCTCAAATTCTCTCTTTGCCTGCCTTATCAATGCCTTGCATTTGACTTGCCAGTGTTTGTGCGGTTTCCAGGTTTCGTCGTTTGGCTCTTTTTTCCATTTCCTAAAAGATGCTTTTTTGGCAACAACAGCCTCTCTGACCTCACCTTTAAACCATGCTGGCAGTTTTTTGGACTTCCTTCCACTTCTCTTAAAGCGTGGGATACAGCTGGTCTGGGCTTCCAAGATAGTATTTTTCAACAACACCCAAGCTTGATGTACGTCTTTAACCTTCGCAACTGCTCCTTTTAGTTTTTTCTTAACTGTTTTCCTCATTTTATCATAGTCTCCCTTTCAAAAGTTAAAAGGTAGTACTGTGGATTTCCTTACTATCCCTCCTCCACTAATTAAATCAAAGGCAATCATGCTATGATCACTATTGCCAAGTGGCCCCAACACCCTTATCTCTTGCACTAGATCTGGTGTTCCAGTAAGGACTAGGTCTAATATGGCTTCCCCTCTGGTCGGTTCATGAACCAGCTGCTCCAAGAAGCAGTCATTTATTTCATCTAGGAACTTTATCTCCCTAGCATGTCCTGACGTGACACTGACCCAGTGGATACCGGGGTAATTGAAATCACCCATTATTATTACTGTGCTGTAAATTTTGTTAGCTTCCTTGATTTCCTTGAGCATTTCATCATCCATTTGGTCATTCTGGCCAGGCGCTCGATAGTACACCCCCACTGCCATTGACTTCCCCCTTTTATATGGAATTTCAATCCATATAGATTCTACAGCAGATTTTGTTTCCTGCAAAACTTTAATCCTTTCTGAGTCAATGCCCTCTCTAACATAAAGCGCAACCCCTCCACCAATTTGATCAGCTCTATCATTACGATATAGTTTGTACCCAGGTATCACAGTGTCCCACTGGTTGTCCTCCTTCCACCATGTCTCTGATATTCCAATCATATCTAACCTTTCATTTAGTGCTATATATTCTAACTCTCCCATCTTATTCTTTAGACTTCTAGCATTTGCATACAAGCATTTTAGAGAATGTATTTTATTCATGTTAATTTGGCTATTGTTAGACATGGGTAAATTGGGATCTTTAAGCTCTGTCTTCTCCATACTTGAGGGCATTTGGGCTACTTTACTCTTTTGTGGAACCTCTCTGCTTTTGGTAGTATCCTTCAAGGATACATTCTTCCGAACCATCCGCTCTTGGGCGACTGTCGGCTTTCCCCTAATGTCTAGTTTAAAAGCTGCTCTATCTCCTTTTTAAAGGTTAATGCCAGCAGCCCAACTGATATTCCATGGCATTTACATCGTTTACAGACTTGTAAACTGTGCAAATGCCCCTAAATGGGATATTCAACGGCACTAACGCGGTTAGTGTTGCTGAATATCCCCAAGTAATGCTGCTATACATCCCGATGCTAACCACTTAGCATCAGAGCATGTTGGGGGCGTTCCAGGGTGGAGCGGAGGCGGAGCCAACTGCAAACTGGTAAGCGGCGATATTGAGCCACTGCCCGGTTTGCAATCTGCAGTGAAAGCCAGGCACAGGAAACCCTGGCCTAACTTTCATCGCATATCGTTAATCAAGCTGTGGCTCAATATTGCCTTTGTTCAGTTAGCGATCCGGCTATGCGGCGACCCCAGATATTCAATGCCTGGGCCAGATTTGACCCTGGCTTTTCAACTGGCTTCAGATGTGCCTGACAGGCTTGATCCAGTCCTAGGTTTACCCCATTGTAGCAGAGACATGTAGTCTTGCTTTTCGTATGGAGTGCAATGGAGAAATCAAAAGTACATGCCTCTGCATGCAATGGGGTAAACCCAGGACTGGATCAAGCCTGTTGGGTGAATCTGGAGCCAGTTGGCAACCCTAGCCAGTGCTGAATATTGGACCCTACATCTTCCTGCACACATTGGGTAAGACTAGGAGAGTTGGCCTATCTTGCACTTCCTTTGCCCTCCCACTCCCCCCCACCAACATAAAGCTATATGGTCACCCTTTTTAAATAGGTGGGTTTTTTTCTTGGAAAAATACAATTTGAATATAAGAGTGAAGACCAACCCTTTAGAGGCAGCTACTACTACTACTACTACTACTACTACTAAACATTTGTATAGCGCTACAAGGAGTACGCAGCGCTGCACAGACATGTGTAAAAGACAGTCCCTGCTCATTGGAGCTTACAATCTAGTCGAGACAGACAATACAGTAGCTGTAGACATGGGATACAGCTAGGTTGAATGGTAAAGAAACACAAAGGACATAAGGTGAGTCAAAATCCGAAAACGGCAGCGAAGAGGTGAGTTTTCAGCCTGGATTTGAAAGAGTCAGAGAAGGCGCCTGACATACAGACTCAGGTAGTTTGTTTCAGGTGAAAGGAGTGAAGTCTGGAGATAGCAATAGAAGAGAAGGGCACAGATTGAAGCAATTTGCCAGAAGAGCGGAGTTTCCGAGGAGGGGTGTAGGGAGAGATAAGAGAGGAAAGGTAGTGAGGAGCTGCAGAATGAATGCACTTATAGGTCAGCAGGAGAAGTTTGAACTGGATGCAGAAATTTATATATTTATTTTATTTATTTATTGTTCTTATATACCGCACTCTTAAAAATCAGCGCGGTTTACATAAAACGAATATTGTGCCGGTCGACACTTACAATGAAAGAGGGGAATGAAACTTGGACTTGAACAAGGGAGCTATATACAATATTCAGAAATGGATAGGAAGTCAATGAAGAGACTTGAGAAGAGGGGAACATGACGAGGCTGATGGAAGATTAGCCGCACAGCAGAGTGTTGAACAGATTAAGAAGAGAGAGATGACTCAGAGGGAGACCAGCAAGGAACAGGTTACAATAGTCTAGATGGGAGGTGACTAAGAAGTGGATAAGTGTCTTAGTAGTGTGTTCAGAAAGGAATAGGCAAATTGTATTGATGTTGTAGAGAAAAAAATGGCAGTTTTAGCTATCAGTTGGATGTGTGTGGAGAAGGAGAAAGAAGAGTCAAAAACAGCCCCAAGGTTGTGAGCTGAGGAGACAGGGAGGAGTAGAGAAGTAGAGAGTTATCCACAGAGAATGAGAAAGGAGGAAGGGGAAAGGAATATTTAGGGGGAAAAATAAGATGCTCAGTTTTGGACATGTTCAATTTCAAGCGGCGGTGAGACATCCAAGCAGCAGTGTCATAGAGGCAGCAGAGATCCTGGCCTGGATTGCTGGAGAGCTTACAGGTGTAGAGAGATAGATTTGGGAATTATCAGCATAGATATGGTACTGAAAGCCATGGGAAGAGATGAGTGCACCAAGAGACTGGATATATAGAGAGAAAAGGAGTAGACACAAGACCAATCCTTGGGGTACTGAGAGTGGGATAGCAGTAGAGGAGGATCCACCAGAACAAACACTGAAAGAGTGATGGGAGAGATAAGAAGATAACCAGGCTAGCACAGAGCCCTTAAAACCAAGCAGGGCCAAGGTATCAAGGAAAAGGTTGTGGTCAACAGTGTCAAAAGCAGCAGAAAGGTCAAGAAAGATAAGGATCAAATAAAGGTCCTTGGATTTTTCCAGAAATGAGTCACTGGAGACTTTGACAAGAGCAATTTCATTGAATGTAAAGGATGAAAGCCAGATTGTAGATGATCCAGAAGAGCTTGAGAGGAGTGAAAGTCGAGGCAATGGTGGTGAAACACACTTTCAAGTAGTTTAGAAACTAAGGGGAGGAGGGAGATGGGTCGATAGTAAGAAGGACAGGTAGGGTCTAGTGAGGGTTTCTTGAGGAGAGGAGCATGTTTGAAGGCTGCAGTGTAAGTTGCAATGGAAAGCGATAGGTTGAGAATATGAGAGATGGAAGGGACTACAGTGGAGGAGATGATGCTAAGGAGATGGGTGGGAATAGATTCAGAGGAGCAGGTAGTGAGTTTAGATGAGGAAAGAAGGTGAGTGGTTTCCTCCTCAGAGATCATAGAAAAGGAAGAAAGAGTATCAGAGGTGGGGGGGGGGGGGATGTTGGGAGTGAAGAGGGAGGAGTAGGGGGAGTAGCTGACATTGTGGAGAATTGGAGTGGGATTTTGTGGATTTTGTCATAGAAGTAGTCAGCCAGGGTTTGGGCCAAAATGGAGGGAGGGGTCGGAGACGGGCATCTCGAGGAGAGAGTTGAGAGTTGTAAAGAGGCGGCGAGGGTCAGAGGCAAGAGAGTTAGTCAGATGGACATAATAGTCTTGTTTGGCGAGTGCTATAGCTGACTGGAAAGAGACAAGCATGAATTTGAAGTGTAGAAAGTCCGCAAGGGTGTGGTATTTGAGCCAGCTGAGCGGTCACAGGAATATAGATAGTGGGTAGTGGAAGACAGCCAGTGTTGAGGTACATAACGCCTCACAGGATGTGACATGGGCAGAGCAAGAGCATCCAGAGCAGAGGAGAGTGCAGCATTATAGGAAGCTACTGCCTCATCACTAGATTCAGATGATATACTGGAGGAAAGAGGTGATGAGACAGTTGGAGAGAGAACCAATGCGTCAATAGCATGAAGATTTCTAAAGAGGTTGGAGGAGACAGGGCGAGGTTGAGGCGGCGAATGATGAAAAGTGAAGCTTAGCAGGTGATGGTCTGATGAGAAGAAATGAGGTACAGACGTTTGAGGGTAGACTAAGAAGAATACAAGATCAAGGCAATGGCCTTGCTGGTGAGAAGGGGCATTAGAACAAAGCTGGAGATTGAATGATGAGGTAAGGAAGCTTTAAAGCAGAAGGGTTAGAGGGGTTATCAACATGAATGCTAAAATTCCCGAGAATAAGGGAGGGAGAAGATGAATCCAGAAAGAAGGAAAGCCATGAGTCAGAGTCAGAGAGAAAGGTAGAGGTGGACTTGTCAGCTAGTCGGAGAGGTAGTGGGGTAAAAAGCTGGATGGAATGGACTTCAAAGGAGGGAAAGGAGTGAGACTGAGGCAGAAGGAGGGTTTGAAACTGACAGGAAGGAGAGAGTAGAAGCCCAAAACCTCCACCATGGCCAATAGGATGAGGTGTATGGGAGAATTGATAGCTACTATGACAGAGTGCAGTGACTGAAGCCGAGTCCTTAGGGAGGAGCCAGTTCTCAATTAGAGCAAGGAGATGGAGAGCTTTAGAGATAAAGAGATCATGCGTAAAGACAAGTTTATTTGAGCTGGAATGTGCGTTCCACAAGGCACATGAGAAAGGGAGAGAGGAGGGGGAGAGGAGAGGGATGTGAATAAGATTTAAGCTGTTGCTTGAGGAACTGCTCTAGGAGTGTGAAGACGTCTAGGTGGGCCAGAGTTAGGGTTAATATCTCCAGAAGAGAGAAGGAGAAGGAGTAGATGATTGCTGGACATAGAGGAGACAGCACGGCAGTAACGAGGGTGAGATTGTTTCAGAGAGAGAGGAGATGGCTGAATGAGATGGAGAAAGTGGTGAAGCTCAAGAGCTGATGATAGGGTAGCTGACAAGATGGTAGGGGAAGCGAGGATGGTAAAGGGGAGATAAGGGGGTGGAGCTTGAAGGTGTTGGTAGGAGGGGAGACAATTAGGGAGTATGAGCAATAGGACGAGAAAGTGATGAGGAGCCATAAAGAGAGAGATGGAGAGGTGCAGAGAAGTCAGAGGATGTAAAAGGATAGGTGGGAGAGATTGCAGGAGATAAAGTGCACCTGTGAGTGATCATGGTAATGAGCATAGGGCAACTATAAGAGATATAAGCTACGGGGTGGGTGAAGTATGGGGAGGGAAGGAGAGAGAGAGAGACACAGCCGAAAACAGAGAGGCAGAGCTGAAGAGGGGCGGGGCAAGTGCTGATTGCAAGCAAGTGAAAGCAGCCAGAGTCCACAGAAGGTAACATAGTAACATAGTAAATGATGGCAGATAAAGACCAGCATGGTCCATCCAGTCTGCCCAGCAATACGGCAAGAGTAGATACACCTGACGCTCTGTGCAGGTCACTCCTCCCCATGTCTTTGTTTAGGGGTGGACCCACCACTCCATGTAGGACACCCCTGTGCCCTGGTAAAAACTCAAAATCGTGAGATTGACTGGCTGAGTCTGTTCTGATGTCATTCTACCTTATTAGGTTTTATACTCTGTCGGTGACCAATTGAAAAAAGGATTCCCCGGTCAGTGGGGAGGGCTCCTTTTATCATTGGTTGGTTCTCCTTTGAAAAGCAGATGAGTCTAGTCCATTTTGATTAATGAAAAACCTCAAGCTGCGAGACGGCGTTTTTGGTTCACAGTTCCAGTGGTTTACTATGCTAAGAAGAATACACTTGACACAGGGATTATTCCCGAAACATGCATGTCGTGTGAAGATTAGTATATTTGGCAACGGTGGAAGTTCTATTTGGTGGATTTGATATATGGACAGATAAGTTATATACTTTTAAGCTCTATTTAAAGGTGGGGAACCTTGAAAAAGAAAAAAAGCAGTTTGCCGACTGGTGGGGGTTGGACTTTCAATTTTGGCCCTCCCACGGCATGCTTCGACAAAAATTATATAAGATTGATTGGGGAATTAGGTGGTGAATCTCTTTATTATAATACTATTTATTCACTGCATAGGGTCTGGGTTGTTCTTCCTGGTAAAAACTCAGGCAAACAACTGAGGACTTAAAATACCAACTAGGGAGGCCTTGTAAAGGAATAGGGAAAAGGAGAGAAAAAAGCACACCAAAATGTGCAGTTAGACAGAACTAGTCAGAAAACAGAGGCAATAAAGTGGTGAGAAGAAAGCCACAGCACTGCAGAGGGCAGCAGTTGGGTAGGACACACTCTGACAAAACAGAAATAAATTCAAAACAATAAATAAATAAACAAACAGTAAGCTAGATACTGAACAGACACAGGAAAATACTTGAACAGAGCATACAAAGTTAGTTGAAGCTTGCAATGAGGGTGTTCACAGAACCAGGAACCACCAGCAAATGGATCAGCAGCCACCCCATCACTGTAAGTCCATCCCATCCTGAAAGATGTGCTCCTGCAGAGCCCCGGCATTCTGTGACAGACAGTCCATGCCACATCAAGGGGGCACCCCACAGGACCCACCGCAGTATGTGTTCTGAGAGGACCTTCCCAGTCAGAGGTGAACAGATGGTTGTTTCAAAGCCTAGGGGCAACCAGAGGGTTAAATCTGCCACTGTTCTTGCCATTGTGACTACAGAAGGTATGAACTTTATTTTAACCCATCCTGCTGTAGGTAAAAGGAGAGACTACAATTGTTAAAGCAGGTTGCGGTCTTTGTTGAGCCATATGGAGTTGGTCTGGGATGGGGGCTTGAATTGAGATAAATGAAATTGGGTTTTCATTAGGTGTGCTGCAGAGATGTAAACCCACTTTCTTCTTTAATAAATGTGGCTTATCTTGTACGTTTTGGGGAAAGTGTTTAGTCCAAGCAATATGATTAGTAAATAAGTGTACGGCCATGGATCTCCATTGAGACAAATGATCTTGGGGAGGAAAATGTTAAAATTTGGGGGGGGGGAGGATATTTCTCACATTTTCGCTGCCCTGTCTAGTTGAAGTGGAGGAGAGAAACAGCTGTCAGTTTGCTAAGGGAGGTTAGGGGTGAGGGTAAGAGAAATGGAAAGAGGATCATGAAATGTGAGGCCTTTGAGGGGGCACTAATGAGAGGAAGACAGCGGCCTTGAATTGCTGGGAGAATGGAGCTCTCTAAAGGTTTTAGGCTCAGGCAGGGAGATCTCAGGTTTTGATTCATTGTACAGTGCTTTGATTGATGTGCGCTGTTTGATAGGTATAACTTAAGGAATGTAGATGGGAGGGTGCTGTGAAAACAACCCCTAATGGATTTCTCAAATGTGCCAGCATGCAGGCCAAGGCAGGTGTCACGCTGAATGTTTTCCCCTGTGAAACCTGATCCATCATTCTTAACAGCAGTCTGGTATTTCCATTCCTGTTCTGAGGGCCTCTCTGCTGGCTGGCTCTTAGCTCCCAGGAATGCAGATGGAACAGAGGTTAGTACAGGCAAATGGATTTGCAGATTTAGTGAGGATAATTTTCAGAAGACTTATGGCATTAATCGCGTAAATCTTTAATTTTAAAAAATTGATCTGTCTTTTAAATTTTACCTGAACAAATGAAGAAGGAGTTGAAGCATTTAGTAACAATAATTGAAAATAACCAAGTAACAACAATTTTCAGTGCTATCCAGTTAAGTTCAATTAGTTAAGTCTGACTGGAAAAATTATTGGCCTAAATTTATCTAGATGATGGTTTTATTTATTTATTATCAAATTTATATACTGCCATTCCTTTTGTTACAAACCAATATACAGGCAATAAAACAAAGCGCAGCAATAACAATACAGAAACAATAAAAACAGCATAAACGGGGAGGAAGTGACATCACTGGGAATAGACAGGTGATTCTATCACTCTGTTCGACAAGGGTTTAAAGTGTGCTTAAACAGTAGTCCCCTCCTCCCCCCCCCCCCCGACAGAACGCGGCTTCGGGGGCAAGGCTTGGGTGCCATAGGTGATGGTGGCGACCAGAAGAAAGATGGCGTATTTGCTCTACTTTGCATACCAAGGCAATTGGCAAGAGGGGAAGGAAGATGGCAATATGGTGCCTCTGCCACCATGTGAGGACTTGGCAAAGGTTTCCTGCCTGGTGGATCTATTGGCGGGGAAGGGTGCTGTTGTTCAAATCTCTAAAGAGGAATTGCATGAGTGCTTCGCTGACCTCAAAACAGAAATTAGAGCTGTATGCTCCGAGCTAGCCAGAAGTATTGGTGAGGTCCACCAAGACATTAGCAATTTGAGAAGGAGAGTGGAGAACTTGGAGGGTACGTAGGAGGAGTTGGAGGAGGTGGTTAAACATCTCCAGATGGTGGAGAAGGTGTATCTGGAGTTGGAGTTAAAGACTGAGGATTTGAAAATAGAACAAGAAGGAACAACCTGCGGATTAAGAGGATCCTGGAGTTTTGCCAGAATTCCACTATTGCAAAGCTGTGGCGGTGGCTAAGAGTTTGCTTGCTGGAAGCAAGGCTGGAGACCTGGAGGAGCCCATTAAATTGGACAGAACACACACAGCACCGGGACCGATGTGGGGATTTGCACCCAGGGACATAGAGAAAAAGAAAATTGCGGTGAAAAAGAAAATTGCCGCCCAGATGAGAGCGGTAGGTAGTTTCCTTTGGCAGGGCTTCCAGGTATTTGTGGGTTTGTCGGCAATGACCCTGCAATAGTGATGGGAATTTCATGTGGTGATTGAGAGATTTAGGAAAGACAAAATTAAGTATCGGTGACTGTTTCCATTTGGCATCGCATTTACAGTTAATGGTGCAACTAAACACGTCGTTGGAAGAGACTGTTCTAGCCATGGAGGACATCAGCATGAAGGGAGTGCGAGGACTACTGACAGGAGTGTCTGAGAGTTCCAAGAATGGGAACAGGTGGAAAGGTGGTCGAGAAGGGCGATAAGTGGAAGAAGAATCAGGGGAAAGCAGACTTGGCCACTTGACACAAACAAAAATTAAGACTTTATTTTGCCTTTTGTGCAGTGATTGGTTGGGGTCTGTTTTAGCTGGTCTTGGTAAGAGTGTTTTTTTGAATGTGAAGATGGAGAGAAGACTGAGTTGGGAGGTTGGTGGAGGGCAGTTTGTTGGAGGGAGAGTAGCTGTTGGGGGTCAGAGTGGTGCATAGGGGATGGGGAGTGAAGATGTGGAAGAGGAGGGTTGAAAGCTTGAGTGGGGATGGGGTAGGTGGGTTTGGTGAATTTGGGGGGAGGGGCAATTGAATGTGAAAGGTATATCCCTTGACCTGGAAGTGACGTCATGCCTCCTTGGAGAAGCTGGCTGGTGGGGAAGCCATGGTGGGAGATTCGGGGGGGGGGGGGATTAGGGAGAAGGAAGGTAAGGGCGGAGGGGGGAAAGGTAGGGCAAGGAGGAGGGGTGGTGGGGGCATGTCGTATGAGTATGGGGAGGTAGGTATTGGGTAAAATGAATGTTAAAGGCTTGAATTCATGATGGAAAAGACAGGAAAAAGAGGGGAAATGTTTAAGGACAGATGTATTGGTGCAAGAAACTCACTTGAAAAGGGCATTTGAAGGGTATTTGTGATGAAGGCTGTATCCTATGGTTCTCCAGGCAGGGAGTAGATATTTGGAGGGATGTGGCATGGAGCTGTTGGGTGAGGGAAGAGGTGTTAGGTGCCATTAAGGAATTGAAGGTGGGAAAGACGGCAGGGTTTTATGAAAATTTTCAGGGGGATATAGTTGACCTCCTGGTTGAGGTATTTAATGTAGTTCATAGGGGGGAGGGGTTACCTAATTCTATGGAGACAGTAGGGATCACGGTGCTTCCTAAACCTGGAAAGGATGCAATGGTGTATAGGTCCTATAGGTCAATTTCCTTAATCAACTTAGATGCTACAATTTTGGCCAAGATCTTCGCCATGCGGTTGCAGGAGCACCTACCATATCTGATCCATCAGAACCAAACAGGTTTTATTCCTGTCCAGCAGCAGGAGCAGTTCAAGGGTGATGCGGGGCATGTGTGGAGACTCACTGTGGGGCCTTATTTTCATAAATATTTGCTTATACACTGAGACTCATTTGCAGAAATTTAATTTATTTTATATCAAAATTTATATCCTGCCCATCTAAAATTTTACTAAACTTTAATGTTCATTAAGTGCTACTGCACCTGTAGAAATTAATGGGTGCTGCTTCACTTAGCGCACGTTAACATTTGTGAATATGCATTAATTTTTAGGAAGCATGCCTCTAAATACCATTTGAATGTACAGTGAGGATAAAGAAAGGCTACCATTATTCTACATTACCATCCTCTAGTACCACCTGCCAGGTACATTAGGAAGTACTACAAAACCCTGCTGGTTTAGAACTCATAGCCAACCTGAGAAATCTTAACAGCACTACCAGGACTCACACAGCACCAAACCCTACTTATCAGAAGGTAACACTGTAAATATTAAATCAGTACATCTCCTACTATCATCGAACTGGCTATTTGGCGATTTCAACCTCCCCACTCTACACGAAACCCAAATCACAGCTTTTCTAGAAGCACTTGATGACCTTGGATACAGTCAGATAGTCAGAGAACCCACGCATGTGAAGGGAAACCCGCTAGATCAAATTTTCGCTCCAAAAGCGACCATAGAAGCTGACCACAACTTCGCACTATCTATAACCCCAGTACCCTGGTCTGATCATAACTTGATCTTACTCCAACTACCCACTCTCCACAACAATTACTACACTAATGTCATACATCCTAAACCACCAGCAAGAAGGTTTCGTTCCTTTGACAAAGAAGACTTAATCAATAATGCCCTTCCTCTACTAAACACCTCAAAACCTGATCTAGACGACTTGATTAACACATGGGATAATACCCTGAGATTCAGCTCACAACTTCTGGACACGTTTAAAAGGACCAGCCACCGAGCTCATGTAACATGGTACTCAAACGAGTTAAGGGCATCACTTCTCCATCTTCGCAGGCTCGAGAGGCGCTGGCGCTGATCCCGTTCTACTGAAGCTTATACGGCATACTGCTCACACCTAAAAAAACATCGCCAAGAAATAGCAGAGAGAAGGAAACAATTCCATACAAGCCTCCTGAAGCGATCGGTAAATAAACACCATGACTTGTTCAACATAGTAAAATCATTGGCATGTGAACCAACCCCACAACAAACACAAACTATACACCCTCAGGACTACGCTAACTATCTAAAATCAAAGATGACGCAAACAGCTAAAATCCATTGTCCCACTGACCCCCCTATCATACCCAAGCTGTCGCAACCAGATACATTGACCAAATTTAGCACGATACCACCCAAGGAGATCGAAAACATCATTGCATCTATCAACGCCACTACTGCTCCAAACGATCCCTGCCCAGCCTCCTGGATAAGAGAACTTCGCTGTGAACTAAGCCACTTCCTAAATAAAATCTTAGATCAATCATTTGCAATGGGAACCTTTCCTCAAAGTCTAAAACACACTTCTATTAGACCACTATTGAAGAACAACAAATTGGATCCACTAAGAGTAGAATCGTACAGACCAATATCCAGCATCCCATTGTTAGCCAAAATAATTGAAAAGGTAGTTCAACACCAAATTCAGCAACACATAGACACTGAAGCACCGCTTGACCCATCCCAACATGGTTTCAGAGAAGCACATGGCATGGAGACCCTCCTTATTACCCTCTTCAATACTCTAATCACAGGAATAGACGACATCCGGCAAAGCTTCATCCTTATTTTCATGGACATCTCGGCTGCGTTCGACTCTGTAAATCACCAAATACTGATCAGTCGTCTCAAGGAAAAAGGAATCCATGGCTCGGCGCTGAACTGGTGTAAGTCATACCTGTCTAACCGATGGCAACAAGTGAGGATCGGTGCCACAACATCAGACCTCGTATTTCTACAAGAACAGGGTGTACCTCAAGGATCCTCGCTTTCAGCATTAATGTTCAACATATACATTCAACCGATTTGTGACCTAATCCACTCTTTTAATGTTGCCTGCTTAGCTTATGCAGACGACATTCTCCTGTATATGCCATTTGCTATCAACCAACCTGATCTTTCCCCTCTGGTGAGATGCTTCGAGGCAGTTGAAGAGTGGCTCATCACACAGAACTTACGAATCAACCACAACAAGACCGACGTAATGTTCATCACGAAGAACCAGAACTTCATACCCCCAGCCACATTAAAGATAAAGGACACAGAACTGACAGTTAAACCCACTATTCGATACCTAGGCATCACCCTTGACCATCACTTAGACATGAAAACACACATAAAGAATACAACAAAATTGATATACCACAAAATACGAACACTCCGTCATTTACGACCATTACTTGAACCCACGGACTTCAGAACCATCTACCAAGCCCTGGTGATGCCACACCTCGATTTCTCAAATGCAATTCTACATAGACTCCCACAAGCAACCTTAAACCCTCTCCAACTGGCAATGAATACAGCCGCCAGAGTACTCAAAGGAATATCGAAGACAGACCACATCACACCAATCCTCAAAAGACTACACTGGTTACCGATCAATGCCAGAATACAATATAAGATCATAATCACAACTTTCAAAGTATTGAACAACCAGTCACCCACATCCATCACTGAACTAATATGCACTCCACCCCCCAATAGAATCAGGAGATCTGCAGCAATAAACACTCTAATGGTCCTGAAAGAGATAGCGAGATGTACAAAAGCAACATCGAAAAGAGCCTTCAGCATATATGCCCCAAAAACATGGAACACCCTCCCTCCAGACCTTAGAGCAGGGGTCTCAAACTCAAATTGCTTTGAGGGCCAAATGAGGACTTGTAGAGTAACCCGGGGGCCGCACAAGACGCAGGCCTCATTTGCATAAGGGCATCATTTGCATAAATATTTGCATAATGTTACCATACACTAACTTTTAGTAAACATGCCTCTTAATGAGTGTATGGATAAAGAAAGACTAAAAGATTTCTACATTACTATAAACCAGTGCCAACCGCCAGGCACATTAGGAACTACTAGAAACACTGCTCATTTAGAACCCATAGCAAACCTGCCGTGTCCTAACAGCACTACCAGGACTCACAAAGCACCATACCCTAACTATCAAAAGGCAACACTGCAAATATTAAATCAACACATTTCAGAGAATAACAATACATGACCTACTCGGGAAAGAGAACAAGTGGCAATGTCAAATAGGAATTACATAAACAGAATACCTCAGCTCAGTTACACATGCAGAACATACACCATCACCAAACAAGGAATCACAATTTAGAAACAGGAAGACAATTAAACTGGGAACCCCAAAAGCCAAACTTAGAATGTACAACACTGTAGAAATAAAACTATACATTGATTTCCTCTTGTATTAAATAAAGTGCAGACGTTAAAGATGCACATTTCCAAGAGCTGACATATTTCAGTTAATAAATTCAAAATAAAGAGATATTTTTCTACCTTTTGTGCATTTTTTTTCAGTTGCAATTGTTCCATTCACTTTCTTCTGGTTTCTTTGTGTCTTCTGCTAACTCTCCATCGTCTGCTGTCCATTTGTCCTTTCTTCTTTCCTAGTTTTTTTCCATTCTCTCTACATCTGCTTTAACATACTAATCATTCTCCTTTTGCTCTTTCCTCATTCCTATTTCATCCACTCAAATTTTACCCCTCCATCCTCAATCCCCACTTACTCTCCCAATACCCGGCCAATTGTAGATTTTTCTTCCCTCCCACACAAAATATATTTCCCCTCTCCATTTCACTCTCCCAGCCCCATCCCATTCTAATCGTCCCCCAACATCAACTCCCTTCTAGCTCCTGCCCCACCCAGCATCCGCTCCCTTCTAGTCCCCGCATCATCAGCCCATTTCCAGTCCTAGCTCCCTCCCCTCACAGCCCATTTCCTTTCCAAGCCCCCCTCCCCATCAGCCCATTTCCATTCCAAGCCCCCTTCCACTCAGCCCATTACCATTCCAAGACCCTGTCCCCATCAGCTATTTGCAGTTCAAGCTCCCCCTTCTACTCGGCCCATTTCCAGTCATAGCACCCCCCCCCAGTCCATTACCAGTTCTAGCCCCCCCCTAGCCCATTATCGGTCCTAAGCCCCCCAACAGCCCACTTCCAGGCCTAACCCTTCCATCGCCCTATCTTCATTCTTAGCCCCCCCATAACCCCATTTCAGTCTTAGCCCCCCAATCAGACCACCTCCAGTCCTAACCCCCATCTGTCCATTACCAGTCCTAACCCCCATCACCCCATTTTCAGTACTACCCCCCCCAGCCACACATCAAATCCTGCTCCCCCCCCCCCCATCGTCCTGCTCCCCCCCCCACATCGTCCTGCCCCCCCCATCAAGTCCTGCCCCCCCCCATCAAGTCCTGCCCCCTCCCCCCCCCCCCCGGGAAAATTAAACTTAAAAAAAAAACCAGCTTCTGCTGCTGCTGCCGCCGCTGCCGTGGCTGGCAATAGCAGCAATATCGCAAGTCCCGCGGGCTCCGTCCCCCCCCCCTTCCTTCCTTCCTTCCTGCTTGCCTGCCAGCCAGTTCTCCGCTTCGGCTTTGGCTTTCAGAGCCGCGAAGGGAGAGCTTCTCCCTCGTGACTCTGTTCAGCCCGCTGGGGCAGATGGGAAATTTCCCATCTGCCCCAGCAGGCTGAACAGAGTCGCGAGGGAGAAGCTCTCCCTTCGCGGCTCTGAAAGGCGAAGCCGAAGCGGAGAACTGGCAGGCAAGCAGGAAGGGGGGAGGGGGGGGAGCGGAGCCCGCGGGACTTGCGATATTGCTGCTATTGCCGGCCACGGCAGCGGCGGCAGCAGCAGCAGAAGCCGGGGTGTTTTTTCCCCCTTGCATCGCGGGCCGCACAAAGGTCTCTCGCGGGCCGCATGCGGCCCGCGGACCGCGTGTTTGAGACCCCTGCCTTAGAGCTATAACTAGCTTAACCCAATTCAGAAAAAAACTCAAGCACTACCTATTTTCAAGTTACTTTCCAGTTTAGATTTTTTTTCACAAGCAAAAACACCCACCATCTACATAATCCAGAGAGTTTCGACTATGTTAATAATTGTAAATAGTTTACCCCTGTTGTTCTTCCAAGTTTTCAACTCCTGTTAAATGTAAAATACACTACAGTTTCCTGTATGTATATGTTATGTTCGATGTAAACCGCGCTGATGGTAAGAGTGCGGTATAGAAGAATGTTAAATAAAATAAATACTAGGAAAAGAGAACAAGTGGGACTGCTACATAGAAACGACACAAACAGAATAACGCAGCTCGGTCACACATGCAAAACATAGGCAGACCATCATCAAATACAGAAAATGGGATCACATTTAAGCAATATGAAGACAATAATTAAACTGGGAACCCCAAACACTGGAGAAATAAAACTATAAATTAATTTCCTCTTGTACTGAACAAAACACAAAGACATCAGCAATGCACATTTTCCAGAGCTGACATATTCCAGTTAATAAATTCATAATAAAATAATTTTTTCTACCTTTTGTTGTTTGGGTATTTTAAATGTTTCAGTCAAAGTTGCCCCAATCATTTTCTTCTGCTGTCTTTATGTCTTCTGCTTCTGCTGTCCATTTGTTCTTTCTTCTCTCTTCTAGTTTTTTCAATTCGGTCTCTAAATCTGCCTCTAACATATTGATCTTTCCCCCTTCTGCTCTTTCCTCCTTTTTCATCCACTGAAATTTCACTCCTCCACCTTCTATCCCCTTTTGACTTTTGACTTATCAACTTTCCATTTACTCCTTTAACTTCCAGCCCAGCCCGTCTCTCCAGTTATCTCATTTCCTCTTTGCTAGACTCTTTTTCCCTTCTGTCTTTCACTCACTCACCATTACTACATATCCATGCTCGGTAATCACCATCCACCTCTCACTCATCTCCTTTCCAACTTCCCATGGCCTCTTTCACATAATTACACCATGCCGATCATCTCCCTTTTCTCTCTCACTACCCCAATTCATAGCCCCCAATCACCTCACCCTTTCCCTTTACCCCAAAGTCCAACATCTCCCTCATTATCTCCACCTCCCCAGCCCTTTTTTCCCTTCCCCCGACCCATACACCAAGAGCTTTCTATCCCCTTCCCCTTCTTCATCCACTCCCCCGCCAGTAGTCTAACATCTCTCTTATCTCCTCTCCCAGCCCAGCATCTTCTCTCTCCCTGTCCTCCCCTCCGGTCCAATATATCCCTCCTCTTTCATAACCCAAAATCTCCTTCTCTTTCTCCCTATCTGCCCTCCAAATCCAGCATGTCCTCTCTCTCTATTTCTCTGTCCCTCCTTCCCCCCATGGCAAAAATACTGCGCGGCACCATTTCTAGTGTTTTCTTTTTTCCTCCAAATCAGCGACAGAAAGATCTCACGGCACCATCCCTATGTTCATCTTCTTTCTCTGAGTCAGCATGAAGCAGCCAGTGCTGCCTGAGGCATTCACTTCCGGTGCACAGTTCAATGGTTCTGCTCACTGGAAGTGAATGCTAGGGGCAGCACTGGCTGCTGTTACTGACTCAGAGAAAGAAAGATGAAGCTGGGGATGGTGCTGCACGATGCCACAAACTTTCTGCTGCTGGAGCTGCATGCACAACGCATTGTGCCAGCCCTGGACCTGCCCCCTGAGTCGCAACTTATTCTTCCAATCCCCATCTAAGTCCCAGTCCCTGCTCTCCTCCATCTCCATATCCCCAGTACCTACTCTCCTGCCTCCTACATCCTTCCCCACACTCACCCAGCTACTTCCTTCTCTGATTTTCATTGATCCTGCCATTCCTCCCTTTTACCCCAGCATCTATTCTTAGGCCCCTCCCTCTCACCTTTCCTTTCCTCTCTATAGAAACATGATGACAGAAAAAGACCACATGGCCTATCTAGTCTGTCCTTCCATATCAACAACTACAGCAGTCCCCTTTTTTCCTTTAGAGATCCTCTGTGTTTGTCCCATGCTTTTTTGAATTCAGTTACTGTCCTCATCTCTACCACCTCCACTGGGAGACTAATCCATGGATCCACTACACTTTCCCTAATGAAATATTTCCGCATATCACTCCTGAATGTATCTCCCTTCACCCTCATCCTATGTCCCCTCGTAGCAGAACTTGCTTTCAATTGAAAGAGGCTCTTTCCCTGAACATTTATGCCACGGAGGTATTTAAACATCTCAATCATATCACCTCTATCCCGCCTTTCCTCTAAGGTGTACATATTAAGATCCTTAAGTCTGTCCTCATATGCTTTATAATGAAGCCCACTAATCATTTTAGTAGCCACCCTCTGCACCGACTCCATCCTGTTCACATCCTTTTGAAGGTGCGGTCTCCAGAATTGCACACTATATTCCAAATGAGGTCGCACCAAAGACTTATACAGAGGCATTATCACCTCCTTTTTTCTGCTAGCCATTCCTCTCCGTATGCACCCAAGCATCCTTCTAGCTTTTGCCGTCGCCTTTTCTACCTGTTTAGCTACTTTAAGATCATCAGACACAACCACGCCTAGGTCCCGCTCTTCTTTAGTGGACAAAAGTACTTCACCTCCTATACTGTATTGCTCCCTTGGATTGCTGCAGCCCAAATGCATGACCTTACATTTTTTAACATTAAATCCCAGCTGCCAAATTCTAGACCATTCTTCAAGCTTAGCTAGATCCCTCCTCATGTTATCTACACCTTCCTGGGTGTCTACTCTATTGCAGATTTTGGTATCATCTATGATCTTGTTTCTTCCCTCTCACACAAAATATCTGTCCCTCTCCCCAAGATTCTGCTTCTTTTTCTCCACACTAACTCAGCATGTGCCCCCTTTCAGCCCCAGCATCACTCCTTTCCTGTCCTCCCCAGCATCAGCTCCCTTCTAGTCCCAGCCCCCCCCCAGCATCAGCTCCCTTCCAGTCTCAGCCCCCCCCCCAGCATCATCTCCATTCCAGTCCCAGTCCCTCCCAGCATCAGCTCCTTTCTAATTCCAGCCCCTCCCAGCTTTATCTCCCTTCCCCTCCCGGTCCCAGAACATCCCAGTATGAGCTCCCTTCTAGTCTCAGCCCTTCCCAGCATCAGCTCCTTTAAAGCCCCTGTTCCTCCCAGCATCATCTCCCTTCTAGTCCCAGCCCTCCTCCAACATCAGTTCTCCTCCAGTCCCAGATCCTTCCAGCATCATCTCCCTTCCAGTCCCAATCTCCCCGTCCCCCAACATTAGCCCATTACCAGTCCTAATTCCCCATCCTCTTCAAGTGCAAGCCAGCCCCCTCCCCAAAAGCAGTCTTCTCATGCCAGCCGGCACCCCCTAGGATCAAACCCGCCCAGTCACTGTCTCTCCCCCTCCTCCCTATGGCCCTGCCACAGCCTGCACTCATTGCACAGCTGTGGGACCACAGAGTCTCTAAACGTGAAACAGGGCACTGCCTGACTTTTGCACAAGATAAGAAGTGCCCCCATTTCACTTTTAGAAAGTCCACAGTACATGTGGCTGCAACTCAGCACAGATGTGGGAACTAGGAAAATTGCTCCCACGGCTGTGAAGAAGTGAGCCGATGACACAGGCTTCAGTTATCACTGGCTCACCTCTTAAGCCAGCAAGGCCATGGGGCCCGTCGGGGAGTGGGGCCATGTGCGGGCGACATTCCCACACATGTGTAGGGCCAGCCCTAGCCGGCAGGCTTCAGATGAATTAGGAAGGTGCTTAATGTGATATGGGGAGCCCAACAGCATCAAGAGCCCTGTGTGTTAATGATGGTAGATGTGGAAAAAACATTTGATAGGGTGAAATGGGGGTTCATGTTTCAGATGCTTTGGAAAGTGGGGCTCCCTGTGTCATGGTTGGGGAAGGTAGCAACTGTAAAAATGAATATCCTGCCTTGGGATTTGCTTTTCTTTATGGTATTACTGGTAGAGGTTCCTGTGGGGTGTATGAGAAATTTCAAAGGAGAATCATTTGGAAAAAAGGCCGCCGAGGGTAGCTCAGCAAGGTAGGAAGGCGGTTTGGGTACCCCAGTTCTAGGGGGGTATTATGAAGTAGCACAAAGTAGGGTTGTGTTTCCTTGGGGAACAGGAAAGTGGAAAGCAATGGGGTCTAATTTTTTGAGGGATTTACCATGGTTGAATAGGAGTGGGGATGCTAGGGGTGTTGCAGGGGGAGGGAACCTGTTTATATTATTGACCTTAAAGTGCTGGTGGCAATTGTAGAGGGTTGTGCTGAGGAGGGTGGGGGATGGTTCCATTGTATAATAATCTAGAGTTTCCCCCTGGGGTGGGCTATGGTATCTTGTGGGGATGGAGGGATTGAGGGGTATGGTGGGTTATGTATTTACTTGATGACAAACGGTGGTTGTTTTCGTTTGAGAAAGTGCAGGAGTATTTTGGTTTGCCTGAGAGGGATAGGTACTTATACCTACAATGCAGTCACTTTGTACATAGAGTGTGGGATGATATTCAAAGGGGAAAATCGGGGTTGGAGAAGCTGAGTAGATTGGGGGGGTCAAGTTAAGGGTTTGCTGTCTGTTATATAAACTTTGGAGAAGGGGTAGGGGTACAGTTGGCCTTCGTAAGGGCTTGGCAGGAGAATTTAGGGGAGGTATTGGGAGATGGGGACTGGAGGAAGGTGTTTGAATTAACATCCCGGGGGTCTATGTCTGCCATGATTCAAGAAGCTAGGTATAAAACGTTATATTGAATGTATTTAACTCCTGTAAAGCTTAGTAAGGTGATTTCAAGGAATAACCTTAGTTGCTAGAGGAGCTGTGGGAGCAAGGCGATATGCTGCATATGTGGTTGAAGTGTGTAGCTGTCCAGAAGCTGTGGGAGTGAGTGGGTGTGTTTGTGGGGAAGTTAATGGGGAGGGAATTAATGTTAGACCCAAAATATATGTTATTGGGTCTGTATCTGGAGGATATGGAAGCAAATATAGCTCAGTTGGGAGCTATGTTTAGTGTGGTGACGCGTATGGTGATTGCGCGCCATTGGAAGAGTAGAAGGATGCCGAATGAGGCAGAGGTTCTGGACCGGGTGGATTATATTTATAGAATGTCTGGGTTGACTGCCCATAAAAACCGTACATCTATGCAGTTTCAGAGGATCTGGGCACCGTATCTTCATTGGCGAGATAAAGCTGGTTGTGCATCGATGCCAGATTGAAGTATGGGGGTTGTTAGGGGTATACTAGGATGGGGGAGGGGGTTGGGAGGGAGAGGGTGAGGGGACTGGATTGTGGAGGAATGTTGGATTTTGGATTTATGTAGGTATAGGGTGAGGGGATATTGCTTTAGTGCGGTATTACTTTATTGGTCTATGGTTTTATTGTTTAATTGCTTAGTTGTCGGGCTGGATGCCAGCCATTTATGAAACACTATTGACATTCTTGATAAAGAGAGGTCTGCGAGTTGTATTATGAGTTTGGCATAATATGTATATAATTGTTTTATCGTAGCTAGTGTGGCTCTTGATATCTCTTTGTATATTTCTATAATTTCTCTTAGAGTACTAGTGGGGGAGAGATTATGTTTTTTGTGTTCTTTCGGGGTCTGGCACTTATGTATTATGTTGATATAATTATATTAGAATGTTCTGGCTGGCGGGGGGGTTAAGGTGGCCATGGATCTGGCAGTGTGTATTTTGATGTCTGTTTAATTATTAAAATAAAAAGTTACCCAAAAAAACGAGCCTAAACAATGGGGGTGGATATTGAAAAGTATTTACTCAGTTTGTGGACCTGCAAATCATATAAATGCACTCTCTGAGATATTTAGCGACACTAACCTGGTTAGTGCCGCTGACTATCCCTGATTCGGGTCACTAAACACCCGAACACTAACGGGGTCATTCCGAGCCACGAATAGCGGGGATGGACATCCCATTGCGACGTCCATCCCTGCTATTCGGCCTTCTCTGTGTCCATGGCTAACCTCCCCATACGAACAAGGTGTTTGTAAAGGGAGGCTAGACAGGGGCTGGAAAGGGGTGGTGCAGAGGCGGAGTTAGGCAGGCAGTGGCGGTCCTTGGCCCCAGACGTACAGGGCCGATTCTGACTTTGGCCTTATATGTCCAGGGCTGGCAGACCAAACGGGGAACTTATTCCACTCTGAGGTGGAATAAGTTCCCATAGACAGCGGGGGACGGCAGGCCCGGGCGGCAGAAGGGGTCGGAGGAGGTGCAGGTGATTCCCCACAGCCTGACCCTGGCCTTGGAAGGCTAGATCGGGGGTCAGGCTGCAAAGAATTGAAGAACAGGTCAACAGCTGGGGATCACAGCTCCTGGATGGAGCTGCTGTGCCATGGCAACCGGATGCCATGGTTCCACTGCTCCATTCAGGAACCTTGACTGAGTTAGCCGGGTAGAGGCCTAAACGTGCAGGCCTAGTTGCGATTCTTTATGCCCTGCAGGATCAGAATCACATCTGCCCCTGTGTGTCCAATTCTGATCGGGCGCACAGGAGCATGGCCGTTTTGATCGGAATGAGGCCCTAAGCGCTTAGCATTGGGGCATTCCATGAGCAGAGCAGGCTTAGCACCGCAGGTTAAATGGGCAGCGGTGATATTCAGCTGCTGCCCGGTACCCTAACCAGCTAAGGTTTAGGACAGCTAAATGGCTGTCCTAACTTTAGCCAGTTTTGCAATCCAGGCAACCTGAATTTTCAACGCTG
Organism: Ichthyophis bannanicus; assembly: GCA_033557465.1. Taxonomy (NCBI): domain Eukaryota; kingdom Metazoa; phylum Chordata; class Amphibia; order Gymnophiona; family Ichthyophiidae; genus Ichthyophis; species Ichthyophis bannanicus. The sequence goes on from CM066034.1 coordinate 382,620,434, forward strand.
AGGCTCAGATATGACCCCGGCATTGAATATCCAGGGCAAAGTTGAAGTGGCAATGGGCAACCATTTTAACCGTGCTGGCCAACTCTGCTGAAATGCCCCCCGTCCCCCCAATAAATTTAGGCAAAGGCTTTCTTAAAAAGCCAAGCCTTTTGTAGTTTCTGGAAAGAAAGCAAGTCGTTCAGAATTTTTTAAAATAATTCTCTTTATCGAAATGCTCAAAACACAGGAAAAACATTATCCATATCAAAACCGAAGCTGATCAACATCCAGATACCATCCTGTCACTGTATCCAGTAACATCCATCAATGATTATTTATTTATTTATTTATTTGCAATAATTTTATATACCGCCAATTCCTAAGATCATTGGCGGTTTACATCAAACAATATCAAAATCAGAATACAGAGAACAATGTGTAACTATAAACCAATACATGTAACATTAAGCAACTTTATACAAGTAGTATATCAGGATTAGAACTATTTACATAATTTACATATATACAAAATTTTAGAAATCAGCTTGGTTACAAATATGGGTAATAGAAATTGTATAGGATAACAGATTCAGGTTGTGTTATGGAGGATGGGAGGCCATGTCCAGGTCACAATCCATATTGAAGTAGTGTGTGAATAGATGTGTTTTTAGTTCTCTTCGGAACTTTTGTAAGTCTTTTATCTCTCTAAGCTGGTCATGGAGATTATTCCACAAGGTTGGTGCAATATATGAGAAGGCGCTGTTGCTTGTTGTTTGTTTAGTCTTTCTTATTAAGTCAGACACTAGGATGGTGTTAAGATTCCTTCTTCTTCTTCTTCTGTTTTCAGGTGGGTTGTGAATCAGTGTGGATAGGTATGATGGGGCAATCTTATTGATTAATTTGAATGTGGTCAGTATGATTTTGTATTGAATCCTGCTTGAAATAGGCAGCCAATGTAGTGAGTATAGGATTGGAGTAATGTGGTCAGTAAGTTTGGCTTTGGATATTATAACGTTTTGAGCCATTTGAAGGATTTTTTAATTTTTCTTTGTTACGCCTTGTAGTATACCATTACAGTAGTCTAAGTGGGGGGTTATTAAGGCTTGCATAATAGTTCTGAAATCATCATTTTCTAATAGTGGCCTCAGTTGTTGAATAGATCTAAACTTGTAATAGATTGTTTTGGTTATTTTCTTAATGTGCGAGGTGAAGCTAAGGGTCCTGTCAAGGGTGATTCCTAGATATTTAATTTCTTCTTTAACTGGAAGGGTAAAATTCAGGAGTTTGATGTCTGATGGTGGTGTAAAATTCGTGTTTCTTGATGTAAATAATACTTCAGTTTTTTTGAAATTTATGTTCATATTGTTTGATCGAAGCCAAAGTTCAACTTCAGTGAGGCAGGATGCTAAATTGTCATAGTTGGGATCAAGTATGTTGATTGAGGAGAGCAACGTAATGTCATCCGCATATATGTGATAATTTACCTTATATTTTTGGAAAATGGTGCATATTGGTTGCAGGTATAGATTAAATAGGAGGGCAGATAGCGCAGAGCCTTGAGGTATTCCTTGTTCTTGAGGAAATGAAGGTGATGACATTTGGTCAACTTGAACATATTGTGAACGATCAGAAATATATGATTTAAACCATTCAAGAGTTATTTTCTGTAAACCTAGGTGGCTGAGCCTTGAAATGAGTATATTATGGTTTACTCTGTCAAATGCAGCGGATATATCAAGGAATACTAGGATGAATGCCTGTTTAGTGTTCTCTAAGCCCTTAATGAGAGTGTCTAGAAGAGCAAGTAGTAGGGTTTCCACACCATGGAAGGGGCGAAACCCATATTGATGATCATCAAGGGGGACGGATGTATCTATATAATCTTGAAGTTGTAGTTGGACAACTTTTTCAATAATTTTAGTAAGAAAGGGAATACTGGCAATCGGTCGATATGATGATGGGTCATTGTCATTTAGTGTTTTGTTTTTCAAAATCGGGCGGATTGCAGATATTTTAAGTTTCCTAGGTAATACACCTTGCTGAAGGGATTTTTTTACTATATCTAAGATAAAGGGGGCAAGTACTAGTTTAGATGTCTTGCTGTAGGCTCTCCGGTGCTGTGGCTGCAATAAATTTGAATATTTATTTTTTTACCCTACCTTTATACCCACCCTTCCCCTTCCATTCCCCCTTCTTCTTGCACCTTATGATACATCTCTTCCCGTGGCCAGAGTATTCTGTGACCTTAGCCCTCAGGATCTTCCAGGAACAGTAAAAGAGCTTCTAACCTCAACACCCTCCTCCCTAACCCGATCTCTCCCTTCTCCCTGGTAGCTGTCTGTCTCCTGTCTGCCCTCCTTATCATCTGTAGGAGAGATCACTGCTTCAAATATTCAGAAGGAAACTTTAAGCCCTTTGTGGTAAATGCTGCCAGCGAAGCTCCTAGATGGATTGAAAGAATAACCACCAACTCCCTTTAGTGTCTTACACACAGTTTCTCCATCTCCAGCAATTCAAATATGTTTCTGCACTAGGTCACTGTAGGTGGCCCTGCATGCCTCCATTTAAGCAAAATGCACTTCTTTGCCAACAACAAAGCCTTACTTAGAAATCTCTTCTCTCCCTTCCTCATTATCTTCGAAGCCCTAAAGTCATCAAATAGAAGGGTTAGCACCATCATGCCCACAAGCGCACTTAGCACATTCTCTAAATCAGTGATTTTCGGCCTTTTTCATCTCGTGGCACACTGACAAGGTGCTAAAATTGTCAAGGCTCACCATCAGTTTTAAGGATATATTTTATCATTTAAAAAGCGAGTATTAAGATTGTGTTTAAAGTTTAGTAAATAAAATTTTAATCATTTTGTTATTTAAAAAAATAAATCTGTGAGAAATCTGTGCTTGGTGATGTTTCATGATATCCCTTGACCGACGGCGGATGGTTGATAAGCATACCCTCAGGTCCTTCTTCAGTGTTTGAAGCCACGACCTGTTCTTGCTTTTCATTGTGTTCATAGCACAGAAACCAGCCTTACACAGCTAAGATATTGAGAAAGGAAGAAATGTTTTAATCGCCATCTTTGTGATGATGGGGTATTCCTCTCGGAGAGCAACCAAAATGAGGCCATATCTGCTGATGAGTGTTTTCATTTTCAGTCGTCTATTATTTCTGATTTCCATCAGCTCATCTTTTCTGCAATAGTTAATTCTGCAAACAGATCTCTCACCCAGTCCAAGGAAGATACATAAAGGGAAGGGAAATACATGGAATAATACACCCGATTCAAACAATAGCTGACTGAACAATGACGCTGGTTCTGCCATCCCTCATACTCCTCCAGTGGGCCTACTAATAAATGACCCTCCCCCAAACTCCCACGGCACACCTACAGACCATTTGCAGCATACCAAAATGCCGTGCCCAGCAGTTGAAAATCGCTGGTCTAGATAGTGTGTCATGTCTTCCTAGTATGTGAAGGCACATTTTACAAAGGACGTCCAATTGCAATCAGAATGCCTGATAAAAAAGCAGGCATGTCTAAATTCAGGCATGACTTCACAAACGTGGATGTGCCCAATATGGACATCTACAAGGACGTCTACATAGGAATCCCCAGATTGGTAGCTGCAAACCAGAATGTCTAATGGCCTAATGTTTAGAGTAGTGTGCTAAAACCAGTGAAGCCAGAGTTCAAATCCCACTGCTGCTCCTTGTGATCTTGGGTAAGTCACTTAACCCTCCATTTCCTCTACTTTCTGGATGTATTAAGGCCAAAACAAGCATTTTCCAGTTGCCTATTCGTGCCTGAAGCAGATCTAAACTTGGACATCTCTGCAGACGTCCCCAACGCTCTGAGATCAAACATGGATGTCTAAGTCTATTGCACTGCCCCAGACACACCTCGGCCACGCTCCCTGCCTGCTTGGGCGTGCTTGCATTGGAGATGTTTTTGAAAGCCATTTGAACATCCAAGTGCACGTTTTCAGGCATCCAAATCATGACTAAAGCTTATAAAATGACTCTGTATCACTCGGCAGCCCCAAACATATTCAGTAGTGAGGCATTCATGTTGTCACATTTAAGGCACTTACCGTCACCTGGTAGGCCCATTCTAAAGGCCTTCTTGGGGAAGATATAGGCTTTCATTAAGAATTTGTATTATTGTTCTTATAACCCTATATTAGTTATCAAATTGGAAATGTTTTTCAGCCTCTTTAGACTTGCTTCCCTATCAATTGCACCCCTAGGTCCCTGGCCCACCTCACTGCCCCTTTTGCAAAATCTGACATAAATCATGCTGCCATATCTTATAAAAATGGGTCACCTCATGAATTCTTTCACTATCCATTAGCAATTCTTCGTTAACCTCTTCCTGCATACGAGCTGTGCCATGTGACTGAAGTTAATGCTGAGTTTGCAGAAAAGCAAAGATATAGAAACATAGAAACATGATAACAGAAAAAGACCACATGGCCCATCTAGTCTGTCCTTCCATATCAACAACTACAACAGTCCACTTTTGTTTCTGTTGTTTGCAAGTGATAGTGTTCAGCCATCTCTTGAAACTTTACGATTTTCCCTTCACTATCTACTAACTGGGCCACTCTCTCAAGCCCTTTCCTCCCCCAGTCTGCAATAACCTGATGCGTCATTCATGTTGGGAAATCCACATTGCCTTGTAAAGACACCAACAGTGTTGCTCCTGCTTTTCAACCTTGCTTTTTATACACCCAATGCCACCCTTGTCTAAGGGACCTCACTAACATACTCCCCTTGGATTGCTGGAGGGAGACAAATGATGTAGCATAAAGTACAGATGCCACTGCCAAGAGCCTAACCCATTCCTGTTCACAAGCCAATGGTGTATAGGTTGAGATGTGCCTCAACCAGTCTTTCAACTGGTGCATAATGCATGCTTTGTCATGAAATTCTTAGTCTGGCACTGTCAAACCTCCCTTTTCCCTGGGCTGAGTAAGGAGTTGCCATCGTATGCTCGGTTTCTGGCCCTTCCACAAAAACTGCTAAGTGGAGATTGTAAGGCCCATCTATCCTTCTTTATGAGCAATAAGGGCATGCTCTAAATATATACAACCACTTAGAGACAATAATCATTTTATATAAAATTATCCTCCCTTTCAAAGATATGGAGAAGGTCATCCAAGTCTGTAGTGATCACTTGGTTTCTGTCAGCAGGGGCTTAACATTGTAACTGTACAGATTTCCCATATCATTAGGAAGTATAATCCTCAGGTCCATATTTTACCAATTGCCCACTTAAGTGGAAAGGTCTTCCCCCATGCTGGATCTAGCTAGCAGGATGGCTTCATACGTAGCATAATTCAACTTTAGGCCAGCCATATTATCATAGCACTGAAATTCCTGTCAGATGGCTTCTAAAGACGACATAGGTTGCATCAGCACTAAAACCACATCATCAGCAAAAGGCTTGATCACCCACCTGCACTCCCTCCATCCTCTCATATAAACACTGCAAGAAAGGCTCCAAGTACACTATAGCAAAAACAAGAAGCGCAAGAGGGAACCGTTCTGTCAAGCTGCTCATTCTAATTCAAAGTCACGCAAAGTGACCCAATTTATTATCACTTCTGCCCTTGGGTCCTGATACAAAGCCTGAAGAGCCTCTTGAAAATGCCCCTCAAGCCCACCTCTACTCAAAACCTGAAACAAAAGCTGCTAGCTAACACAATCAAAGGCCCTTTTGGCATTACAACTAATTGACACTGAAAGCATACCATGCGCCACACAATGTTCCACTGCAAGCAGGATTCTCCTTATATTGTGACCAACATACTGCCCCCTCACAAATCCTACCTGATGTTCCTTTATTAGTTTTGGAATCACCATAGCCAGTTGTTCTGCAAAGATCTTGGCTAATATCTTAACATCCGTGTTAAAGAGGAAGATAGTATGGTAGGCCTCAAGGTAGTATGGTAGGCCTCAACCTGCTTGCCATTCTTCCCAGGTTTTGGTATAACCAATGTCAATGCACGATTATCCCCACTGGGAAATATCCCCAACTCAATTGCTTGGGGAATAACACAGCTTTAAATCTCCCAAGAAACCATCCGTTCCTGGCACTTTGTGAAGAGACAGTTCATAGACTGTACATCTAATTTGTTTCATTTGCACTGGGGCATTCAACTTTTCTAGCTCTTCCGGAGACACCATCAGAAGCTGAACCTGATCCAAAAAGTTGATAATAGCAGTATTTATTTATTTTATTTATTTAACATTGTTTATATACCGCACTATTTAACATCAGCACGGTTTACAAGTAACATAAATGTCCAGAGTGGGGTTTACATTGGACTTACAGTAAAACAAGGAATTTAAACTTGGAGAATAGGTAAAAACTATGTACATAACTCTTCAATATATCTATGCATGCTATTTAAAGGTCGCTGTGGGAGTAGAGTAAGGGTTGGTCGGGAGGGTATGGGTGGGCTGTGGCTACGTGATGTCCTCAGAGTTGGGAAAGCATTGAAGGAAAAGGTAGTGTTTCAAAGCCTTTCTGAATTGGTGAAGGTTGTTTATGGCTCGGATGTTGGTCGGTAGGTTGTTCCAGCATGACGGCGCAGTTAAGGCAAAGGCGCGGTTTCTAGAGGATTTGTTGCATTTGGTGATGGTTTTCGGGAGCATTAAGGAGTTGGTAGCGACAGATCTTCTGAGTCTATTGGGGGGGGTGAGTTGGATAAGTTCAGAGAGGGCGCTGGCCGTGCATTTATGAATGGCTTTGAATGTTATTGTTAGAATTTTGAAGGTGATTCTGTAGCGTATTGGGAGCCAATGTACTGTTTTCAGGATAGGGGTGATGTGCTGCCTCCTAGATGCTTGGTGGAGGGTTCGGGCTGCGGTATTCATTGCTAGCTGCAAAGGTTGTAGAGTGCACTTCGGCAGGCCGTGGAGGATAGAGTTCGCATAGTCGAAGTGGGGCATCACCAGGGACTGAAAGACTGTTCGAAAGTCCTCTGGCTCAAGTAACGGTCTGATGTGACGTAGTATCCTCGACAGTCTGAGTAGCATACAACTGAACAAAATAGATTGCAAATTGCTGGACTATTTCTCGACCTCATTAGGTACCCACCCACTTTTATCCCATATTGTCTCAATAAATTTCAGCCCTAACCATGGTTTAGTCATCCATACTAGCAGCCATCCCAATTTATTACCACAGCAAAACATTTTGGGCCCGATTTTCAAAGGCATTTACATGCTTTAAAAACCTGTAAATCAAGTAAATACCGCTGTAGAGGATATTCATCAACACTAACAGTGTTAATGCCAATGGATATCCACTGGTTCCGCCGCTACATGGCCTGATGCTATCCATGTAGAATCAGAGCGTATTGTGGGTGTTCTGGTGCGGAGAAGAGGTAGAACCCTTTGCTAAATGAGCAGCGGCGATATTGAACTGCTGACCGGTTAGTGACCTGTGGGTAAAGACAGGCATGGGAAAACCTCAATTATCTTTATCTGTGGGAGCTAACTGGGCATTGGCTCAATATTGCTGCTGCCCGGTTGGCTTTTGCACTGTATGTCTCATTGTGGCGCATTGCGGCAGACCCGGATATTCAATTCCGGTGGCCGGATATGGCCCCGGATTAAATATTCAGGGTTAAAGTTCACTGGTGACAACTATGCGCCTCAGAGGCGCATAGCCGTTGCAACTCACTATTGGGCCCTTTATACTTATAGGATGTCATCTCTTTCTTTGTTCTCTTATAGGGCAGAGTATTCAAGGCTGCCTGTACCACTGGCAGTTTCTCTTTATTCTCTCTGGAAGGAAACTGCACAAACGCATTTGTACAGCTGCATTTGTTTTTCTAATTTCAAAATCTTTTGTGCAGTATTTCTCTTTTTCTGGATCCCCTCACAGAGGACTGGAGAGAATCACATGTGGTCCCTTTACACAAAAGCGGACGTAGTTAGTAAATTATTGGAAAGGCTACTAAAAGAGAGAATAGTGAGGTTTCTGAGTCCAATGAATTGCAGGATATGAGGCAACATGGATTCATCAGAGGCAGGTCTTATCAGACAAATCTGATAAATTTCTTTGACCGATTGACCAGGGAGTTGGACCGAGGGAGAACCCTAGATGTGGTGTATTTAGATTTCAGTAAAGCCTTTGACACGGTTCCGCACAGGTGACTTATAAACAAACTGAGCACCATAGGGATGAACCCAAAGGTAACTAATTGGGTTAGAAATCAGTTGAGTGGAAGGTGATAAAGGGTACAGGTAAATGGAGCTCATTGAGGAGAAGGAGGTTACCAGTGGTGTGCCACAGGAATCTGTCCTTGGTCCATTTCTGTTTAACATCTTTGTTAGTGATATTGCAGAAGGACTGTCGGGTACGGTTTGCTTGTTTGCGGATGAAACCAAAATCTGTAATAGAGTAGACACACAGGAAGGAGTTGACAACATGAGGAGGGATCTAGCTGAACTTGAAGAATTGTCTAGAATATGGCAGCTGAAATTTAATGCTAAAAAATGCAGGGTCATGCATTTGGGCTGCAAAAATCCAAAGGAGTTGTACAGTGTAGGAGGTGAGGTATTTCTGTCCAGAAAAGAAAAGCGGGACATGGGCATAAGTGTGTCTGATTAGTAGCTAAACAGGTAGAAAAGGCAACTGAGATAGCCAGAAGGATGCTTGGGTGTATAGGGAGAGGAATTGCCAGCAGAAAAAAGGAGGTGATAATGCCTCTGTATAAGTCTCTGGTGCAACCTCATTTATTTTTATTTATTTATTTATTTATTTCAAGGGTATTTATATCCCGCCTTATCCTTCAATCAAGGCGGTGTACACAGCAAACAATCAATTTGTATTGGCATTTGTGTTCTCATGTATTCTTAGAAACAAAAACAGGAAGCGGCAGATTCAGCACCCAATACCTTTATTAGTACCAATTAAGTGGCCTAAGCCCAACACAGGACCGTGTTTCGTATGTCACTTCATCAGGGGCTATCAGGACACACTAAAAATTAAATTTATAAAATTACATTAATATAATAAAATCAAAACAATAATAGTGCAAAAAAAAGGGGGGTTAAAACAAGAAATATAACATGAAAATACATTATACATGAAAAAACAGGCTAAATTGGACTATCACAAATGACTTGGGTCTCAAAAAAGACAAAAAGGGGGGGAGGGGGGGACGGGGACCCATGATATAATTAGAATAAAACTCAGTACATTGAATAAACAACTGCTCTTTAAATCAAATTATATATTTGAACTTATATACATACACATATATAAATAAATATATAAATACATAAATAATTAGATAATTAAAAAATTAAAAATATGAAGATGCAATTTGGAATAGTCCAATTTAGCCTGTTTTTTCATGTATAATGTATTTTCATGTTATATTTCAATATTTCAGATTTTGTCCAATTGATAGTGAAACCCAACAACCTCCCATATTCTTCTTATTCCCAGATTAATATGGGTATAGAAAAGCATGGCCTAGTCACCCTCAGAATTATATCATCTTCATACAATGATATTCTGTATTCTTTCTTCCCTACTGTTATGCCCTTCAAGTCTGCCCTTTCCCTTACCCTCGCCGCGAACAGCTCCATGGATAGAGCGAATAGAAGGGGCGACAGGGGGCATCCCTGCCTTGTCCCTCTCCCCTGCTCAAAAAACGCAGAGTACCCTCCATTCACCCAAACACACGCTTTTGGATTTCGATATAACGCTTGTACCCAACCCAAAAACTCTTCCCCTAATCCCATCCGTTCCATTACCTGAAAGAGAAAAGGCCAAGACACCTAGTCGAAAGCCTTTTCCACATCCAGAGATAATAACAGTGCCTCGTCCTTACTTTATTCAATCAACCAAATAATATTTAATATCTTCCGAATGTTATCTGCTACCTGCCTATCTGGGATAAATCCCGCTTGATCTTGATGAATCAATTTCCCTATTACCCTATTTAACCGCGTAGCTAGTATTTTAGCCAATAATTTAGTGTCCAGATTGAGCAGAGAGATTGGCCTATACGACGAGCATTCTTGTGGATCTTTTCCCTCTTTATGCATTATTGTTAATCCTGCCCACCCCATGGTTTCTGCTAATGTACCTCCTTCCCTTGGTATATTAAACAACCGCACTAATGGTGCGAGTAATATCCCTCCGAACCTTTTATAAAACCTCGCTGAGAGCCCATCTAGCCCCAGTGCCTTATCCACCTTCATCTGTGTGATAGCTTTCTGGACTTCCTCTTGCGTTATGGCCTATTTATCTCTTTTTGCTCCTCCTCTTCTAATTTCGGAAGCTTTATAGAGTCAAGATAGCTCTGAACTCTCTCCAACTTTGGAGGGGTTCTAGCTTCATACAACGATTGATAAAATCCCTTAAATGCCTCCCGAATCTCCCCATCTTTATGGACTAACTTCCGTCCCGGTTCTCTAACTTTTAATATATGTGATCGTAATTTCCGTTGTTTCAATTTCTGTGCCATATATCTCCCAGCTTTATTTCCCCCCTCAAAAAATTCTTGCCTCAATAGCTGCATATGATACCGTATACTTTCTGCCTGCATTGCATTTATCTGTGCTCGTACTGCCAACACTTGGCCTCTATATGTTCCTTTTTTATCTTGCACATCTAGTTCTTCCAATTTCAATAAGTTTTCTCTCAACTCCCTATCTCTTCCCTCTCTTTCCTTCCTTTTTCGTGCCCCCCATTTAATTAAGACTCCCCTCACTACTGCCTTATATCCATCCCAAACTCCTCCCCAAGCCACCTCCCCGTTATCATTCCATCCAAAATATTCCCTTGTTTCCTGGTATCATCTTGTACCCTCTTATCCTCTAATAGGGATTCGTTTAATCTCCAAAACTGTATACCTCTCCCCTCCCCCTCTATTGTCAGTCGAACCTCCACTAGTGCATGGCCTGACCATGTTATTGGATCATCTCTGCCCCTATGATCCTTCCCCCCACCTCCTTCATTACCCATATAGCGTCTATTCTGGAGTATGATCCATGTACTGGTGAAAAATATGAGAATTGTCTGTTCCTAGGGTGATGAAATCTCCATGCATCTATCAGTGTTGTTGAACAAAATTGCGATACTTACTTCTATTTGCTCTCTTGCCCTCTCTCTTCCCCGTAGCATCTCTCGCAGGATTCTATGTTAAATGAAAATCACCCCCACATATGAGAATACCTTCCCCTAGTTTCCCCACCTCTTCATTTAGCTCCTTCCAAAATTCTCTTTGCACCCCTGTAGATGCGTACACAATCATTATACAATATCACTCCTTCCCTATTTTTAAACGCAATAGTATATATCTCCCCGCTTTATCCCTGACTACTGTCAGTAACTCCATCTTTAACTTTGAATCTATTAGGATTGCTACCCCTCCTTTTTTCTTTTCCACTGTATTGGATGCATGTATGCAAATCCCATATCCCTTAGGTTTAACCAGGTGTTCTGTTGCCCGAGTCAGATGTGTTTCTTGTATGAACACCAACGATGCCTTTTGGCTTGTTATTTCTTTGTATCGTTTCTGTCTTTTAAATGGAGAATTAAGCCCTTTTACATTTAAAGTTACTATTTTTAACTCACCTTTGAGATTTCTTCCCCTCACCCTCTCTCACTCCCACCTCCCCCCTCTCGTCTCCCCCTCCCCTCCCCTCCCTTCCCTTCCCCCTCCCCGTCTTCCTCCCTTCCCCTGTCTCCTCATGGGAGACTCGTCTTCCGTTTGTAATGACTGACTATTGGACCTCAGCCTGCCCCTGCCCCTCCATTCCACCTCCCCCCAGACCCCCACCACCCCTGATCTCCATCCCATCTCCCTCCTCCTCCCTTTCCTCCCCCAACAGCTTATATACCATCTTACCTCCCCCTTGCCCCATACCACCCTCTACTCTACCCCCTACTTCCCTTCCCAACCCAATCTTAACTGTGTTTGTCAGATTTTCTCAGAACCAGAGCCCTCCTCCTCCTCCCTTCCCATCCCCTCCACCTCCCTCCTTACCCTTCCTCCCTCTGCCCCCTCCTCCCTCCCCCTACACCTCATTCCCTCCCTCCCCCACCTCCCTGCTTTCTAGACAGCCCTTTCTTACAAAACATTTATCAACATCCTACAACACATTTCTTGTGAGATATCTTCGTCAACAAAGCTGTATAATGTCCTCATCTTCAGCCAGTTTCCTTCTCCGCCGCTTTCCATCCGTGACTGCCTTTAGTGAGTCTCGCCAACCTCCTGCTGACGCTCTTTGCCACCTCTGGCTGTCCGCCCTTGATGTAGCTGTCCTGTTGGTGTTTGTTCTGGCTTGTCCTCCTGCATCTTCTGGAAGAATAGTTAGTCCCAGGTCCCTGAGAGCTCTCCATGCTTCCTCGCTTATCTTCACTCTCCTTGACATCCCTTTCACTGTTATCAGTAAGCCAAAAGGATACAGCCACTTATATCGTATGTCCTCCCTCCTCAAATAGGCTGTCACCTCCTTCATCTCTCTCCTGCGTTGTAGCGTGCCCAGGGATAAATCCTAAAACAATTCCAACTCATGCTCGTCCCATTTGAAATGTCTTTGTGTCCTTGCTGCTCTCAAAAGGCGTTCTTTAGTTTTGAAAGAGTTCATACACACCACAATGTCTCTCGGTTGATTATCCCTTATGGGCCCCAATCCTCTGTGAGCCCGCTCAATTTGCAGAGACTCCCCATCTCCTCCCTCCTCTATAGAGCTCCAGTTTGTAATAGAGCTCTAAATACTTTAGTGATCACTTCGTCACAGTTCTTATATTTAGGGTCCTCTGGGATACCTCGCACTCTGATATTGCATCGCCTGGACCGGTCCTCCAAGTCCTCCGCTTTCACCTTCAGCTCCTCTTGGACCTGCTTTAATTCCTCCCATCCTTTTTGTAGGTCTTCCATTACTTCCCCGTGTTGTTCCAACTGATTCTCTGTTTCTTCCACCCGAGCTCCCAGATCTACTATATCTTGTCTTAAGGATTGTAACGTCTCTTTTAACTCATTTTTCACTCCACTTATTTCCACCTTGAGTTCCTCTTTCAATTCTGTGAGCCACAGTTTGGTCATATCTGGTACTCCTGGGCTCCAAGCACTCTCCATCTCCTCCTCCTGCTCAGCCACACGCTCAGCCACCATTTTACCTTCCTTCTCCCCCTCTTTCCCTCCTCTTGATGGCACATATGATGATCTGAATTCCGCCAGTTTTTTCTTTGCTGACAGCCCTCCTTTTGACTTATCCATTTGTACTCTTTTGATCCTCTGGGAGTGCTGCAGTTTCTTTTGTAATACTCTGCTTCTTTCCCCCCTGCAGTTTAGAGCTCTTTTTGCACTGTCTTTCTATGCCCTCTTTTGATTAAGCTTCTTTCCGCTATGCTTGAACTGTGTATATTTTTTATAGCATTTGGATGCCTTTTAATATATCCCACCTTATTTGGTTATTCTTTGTTTTCTGTGCTGTACTGGTCTTCGCTGTGCTTTGCTTTACATTGCTTTTCTTTCTGATCTGTATTCACCTCCTCTCTCTCGCAACACCGGGATCACCTCCGTTTCTCTGCCTCCTCTTTGTCTCTACCGGTTTCTTTTACGGCCCCGTCTTCACTCATCGTCTTTCCTGCCTCGGGCACTCTTTTTGCAGCTCCCTGATTCTCTGCTCCACACAGCCACGTGCTTTCCCGATCGGGCCCCACTCCTCGCCAGATCTTGCTACTCAGATTCAAGCCACCGTTCGATCCGCCTCCTCCGCTTCTCCTACTTGACAGGCTCTCGTCTGCTGTGGCGTCTGCACTCACCGGCCCTCCTGCCTCGTTTGTCTCTCCTTGTCCATCGCTTCAGTCACACATGTGCTTCCCGATCGGGCCCCCCTCTCTGTTTTCACTTCCTTTCAGGTGATCACCGCAGCCCGCTCAGGTTTCTGTTAGCTCTCGGGGGTTGCCTCCGCTAATTCCCCTTCATTTCGCCTCCATTTTTTTGCTTTTAGGGGTATTTCCCCCCGCTCTGGAAAGCCTTGATAGTGGAGCTTGTTCGCTACTCTGCCATTCGGTCTGATGATGACACCGGAAGCCATTGTTAACGTCTTTGCGTTTTGTTTAATACAAGAGGAAATTAATTTATAGTTTTATTTCTCCCGTGTTGTTGTAATTCAAAGTTTGGCTTTCGGGGTTCCCAGTTTAATTATTGTCTTCTTATTTCTAAACTGTGATCCCTTGGTCTTTGTTTGGTGACAGTCTATGCTCTGCATGTGTAACCGAGCTGAAATTCTGTTTATGTAGTTTCTGTTTGACAGTCGAACTTGTTCTCTTTCCCCAGTAGGAGATGTATTGGTATTCTTTGAGATGTATTGGTTTAATATTTTCAGTGTTGCCTTTTAATAGGCAGGGTTTGGTGCTTTGTGAATCTTGGTAGTGCTGTTATGATACATCAAGTTTGCTATGGGTTCTTTCTCCAGGACCAAGCAGGAAGTCAGTCCTCACTTATGGGTGACGTCGGCGCCGACGGAGCCCTCGCGGAGCAATTTTCCCCAGCTTTCGCAGAAAGCCTTTGGGAATTGCAGCGCGCATGCGCGGTCCCCTTCCCGCCCAGGGATGCCATCTTGCTCAGTCTCCTTTTTTACACGGAGCCCTACAGACGTAGTTTGTTGTCGCCGCTGAAAAAGTTGATTTATTTAGTTTATTCTGTTATTTTCGCGGTTCGTGTGTCCTCTTCCCGCCGGGCCTCGCCTAAGGGGCCCGTTCACAGTTTTATTTTCTTTTTTTTCTCTCCAACTGGCGTTCCCGCCTGTTTCTCCTTCTTCCCTGGCAGCGCGGTGTTTCGACCTTGCAGGGGCCCTTTTTCCCCCGATGGCTGCCAGCGGGTTTAAAAAGTGTGATCGTTGTGTCAAACTAATGTTTCTCACTGACACGCATGACTGCTGCCTCCGCTGCCTCGGGCCCGAACATAACCCTATGAGTTGCGGTCCGTGCAGCAAGATGTCCTCGAAGGCGCTAAGGAGTCGGCAGTCGCAAAGGGATAGAATCTTCTCTGACTCCGCGTCCGGTCGGGCCCGGACCTCGTCAGAGGCCTCGACGTCTCGTGGCTCCGGCTCCAAGCATCGTCGGAGTTCTTCTGAGCGAGGGTCCCCCGGCCGGGAGCACCGTCGGGAGAAGAAGCCCGCGAGGGTGGTGTCGGAGGACGCGCCTGGTCCCTCGAGGGCCAGGTCGCTCAGCCCCGTCGGACGCCCCGGGTCCTCGGAGAGGCCGATGAAGCTTCCTCGTCTTGAGATGGAGTCGTCTGGACACGTGAGTGTTATAGTCCTCCTGGACTCTCCCCCGGGAGAACCGACGTTGGACCCGATGCCGTCGGGGCCCGAGTCGGCGGCTGCTGGGTCTTCTAAGCTTGGTCTCAGACTGACGACCTTGGAGCGCAGTATCGCTGCCTTCATGGACCAGCAGCGGGCATTGATCACCGGCCTCGCCAGTGCATCTGCCCCAACCACCGGGATGTCGACGCCCAAGTCGACCCCGGAGGCCGAGTCGATCCTCGAGTCCATACGAGCTCGAGTCGATCCTCGACCTAGGTCTCCCTCGGCTTCCCGTTCGGGACCGAGGTCCTCGACGCCGGCCTCGGCGTCGGGGCGGAGGTCTCCGGCCCCCGCCCGCACGGAGCTCGATTCCTCCTCGGTGGAATTGGGCTGGGACACGGAGGAGGACGAGTCACCCGGTTCGTTTCAGACTCGGTGCGTCCCCTCCGACTCGCCCGAGTCGGAGCCTCGGAGGCGGTCCCCCCCGGAGGATACCCGGTTCTCAGATTTCGTGAGGGATATGGCCAGGGCTTTGGCCTTCCCCGCGGATCCGGAGGAGGAACCTCGAGCCGAAGAGCTCGAGGCCCTTCAATATGACTCCCCCCCGAAGGAGGCCTTTACTGTACCGGTTCCCCCGATGCTGGAGCGACTTCTTTTCCGCATGTGGGAGAGCCCGGCCTCGACGCCGGTGTTGAGCAAGCGGGTCGATTCCATGTATCGAGTCCGCAAGAGCCCCGGGTTCCAGAAGGCGCAACTACCACACCATTCTATGGTGGTGGAATCGGCCATGCATCGGCTTAAGAGTCAAAAGATGCACTCCTCGGTGCCTCCGGGTAAGGAGGCCCGGAACCTGGATGCCCTCGGTAGAAAGTCCTTCCAGGGCTCTATGCTTGCTTGTCGAGTCCAGACATATCAGCTGTATATGGGCATGTATCTTCGAGACCTGGCGAAAGAAATTGCGGAGTTCTCGGCCGGTCTCTCCGAGGAACCTTTGCAGCGGTTCCAGGCCTTGTCCACAGGGATTCGAGAGTGTTCTAAGTTCATTTCTCGAGCGGCCTACGATGGCTTCGAAGCATCGGCTCGGGTGGCCGGAGCCGGCATCGGGTCTCGCCGCCAGGTGTGGCTTCAGTCATCCAACCTCGAGCAGGACAAGTTGGTCGATGTTCCTTGCAGAGGTGAAAACCTCTTCGGCAAACCCATGGCCGAAAAGGCGGCGGAGCTCGAGTCGGAGACCCTCACCAGGACTCGCCTTTCCAGAAAGACCTCTGCCCCTTCACAGAAGAAGAAGGGCTCGGGGAAAAAGCCTTTTTACCCGAGGAAGGTGTTTGCTTATAAGCAACACCACCCACAATATCAGGCCTCAGCAACCCCCCGTCAGGGGCAGCAGCCTAAGGGGCAGGGTAACGGATCCCGGAGGCAGAAAGCCCCCAAGCCCGCTACGCAGGCCCCGGCCCAGCAGGGTGGGGGTTTTTGACTATGCCCGCATAGCCTCTCCCCCTCAAGGGCCTTCGCCCAGCACGGGGGGCCGGCTGACCCACTTTGCCCACAGGTGGTCAGCCATAACATCCGATTCCTGGGTGCTGCAGGTGGTTCGAAGGGGCTGTCTCCTACATTTTCACCAGGTGCCTTCCCCCTACTTTCCAGGGGAGCCTCCCAGACCCCCTCTGCACAGGGACTTACTCCTTCAGGAGCTGCAAGGTCTGCTTCAAGAACGGGCTGTGGAGCCAGTGCCCCAACACCTGTGGGGTCACGGGTTTTACTCGAGATACTTCCTGATTCCAAAGAGAACAGGAGGCCTCAGACCCATTCTGGACCTACGCAACCTCAACAAGTTCTGCAGCGGGAAAAGTTCAAGATGCTTACCCTTGGAATCCTACTGCCCTACCTCCAGCAGGGAGATTGGCTATGCTCCTTGGATCTAAAGGATGCTTTTTTTTTAAATACTTTATTTAATCCACCAAGATTTACAAGCAAACAAAAAAAAAAGTACAGTGAACAGACCATCCACAAGGGGTGTACTCTTATCCCCTCTGGAAGGCAACAGAAAAAGAATATACCAGGTGGCTTTTTATCATATTATCCTCTCCCCCCTCCCTTCCCAACCACCCACCCTCCCATCCACCCTCCCCCCCCCCCGCCCCACACTCCCTCAGCAGCCAAATAAATCCTAGAACAAGAAATGGAAGCACCAACTATTCACCCCACCTCCCCCATAACCATTCAGCACCCCATTTGGAGGATTTCATTACGGCTACCAGCCCCTAATTGCTGAATATAGGGTTCCCATATTGACATGAACCCTGTCCATCGCTTGACACTGCCCCTTGCATGCCAACGTTCCAACAGCATCATATGATGAAAACTATTCCGCCACTCGCTGAAGGTTGGCGGCTGGCGTTCTCTCCACAATCGGAGAATCGGCCCCTTACCCACCAGACAGGCCTTCCTCAGGAGCAGTCGTTCCCCTGCTTTCGCAGGCCAGGGAGGGGCTAGTAGGTCCAAAACCACAAAGGAGCTAGTCCATCTAACCCTCTGTCGCAACAACTGGCTGAGAGATTCCCTTATTTTCGCCCAATAAGGCCGCACTTTGCGACAACCCCACCACATATGCAGCAAAGTCGCCAAGGGTTCCGAACAGCGAGGGCAACTACCATCCGCCCCCAACCGACTACGAAGAGCCCTCCGCGGTGAGAAATAAGCTCTAGTCACACACTTAAATTGGAGCTCTCTCCAACAAGCCCCCTGTGCGACACAGACAGATCTAAAGGATGCTTAAACACGCATCCTTATTCATCCGGACCACCGGCAATATCTAAGATTTGTGGTGGCAGGGAATCATTATCAGTACCGCGTACTGCCCTTTGGACTGTCCTCCGCTCCCAGGGTGTTCACGAAGTGCCTGGCAATGGTGGCAGCCTTCCTGAGGCTTCAAGGCCTCTTCGTCTTTCCATACCTGGACGACTGGCTCATCCGGGCATCGTCTGCTCCAGAGGTTACTTGGGCCACTCAACGCACAGTGGCTCTGCTTCAGCACTTGGGCTTCGTCATAAACTTCGAAAAGTCCGCTTTGCTCCCCGCTCAGGATCTCGAGTTCATAGGGGCACGGCTGGACACCTTGCAGGCTCGTGCCTTCTTGCCTCTGGAACGGGCCAACAGGCTCATAGCCCTAGCTGGCAGGTTCAACAGCATGTCGCCGGTCCCTGCCAGACAGTTCCTGCAGCTGCTCGGGCACATGGCCTCCACGGTCCATGTCACCCCGAATGCCCGTCTACATATGAGACCTGCTCAGTGGAGCCTTCGCACTCAATGGCATCAGGCCACAGGGAGGCTGTCGGACCTGATACAGATTTCCGACCGTCTGGTCTCCTCCCTGCAATGGTGGCTTCACCTGCCCAACCTGGTGCTCGGTATGACCTTTCAGTCTCCCCCACCGTCCCGGGTGCTCACAACAGATGCCTCTCTCCTGGGATGGGGGGCGCATTGTCAAGGGACATGCACTCAAGGCCTCTGGACACCTTGGGAAGCCGCCCAGCAGATAAACTTCCTGGAGCTCCGGGCGATCCGCCTAGCTCTGCGGGCCTTCTCTCACCTCACGGGTTGTCAGTCCGTACTGGTGCAGACGGACAATCAGGTTGCAATGTTCTACGTGAACAAACAGGGAGGCACGGGCTCCCTCCTTCTATGCCAGGAGGCTCGGAGACTGTGCTCCTGGGCAGTCGGTCACGACATCCTCCTCAAGGCGGTTTACCTGCCAGGGCAGGACAATTGCCTGGCGGACAAACTGAGCCGGATTCTGCAGCCGCACGAATGGAGGTTGAACCCCGCAGTGGTCCAACAGCTCTTCCGCCGGTGGGGCTCTCCCACCGTGGATCTCTTTGCCAGTCCCCTGAACCGGCAGCTTCCCAGGTTCTGCTCCCGGCACCCGCATCCGCTCAGAGTAGCGCCGGATGCTTTCCTCATCTCGTGGTCCAGGGGTCTGCTGTATGCCTTCCCTCCCACACCACTTGTGTCCCGGACATTGTTCAAAGTTGTCCAGGACAGGGCCTCCGTGATCCTGGTAGCGCCCCGGTGGCCGAGACAACCATGGTTCCCTCTGCTTCTACAGCTAGCAGTGGACAACCCTCTTCCTCTGGGGTTTCGGCCCGATCTCCTGACCCAGGATCAGGGTACTCTTCTGCACCCCAACCTCCGGGCCCTGCACTTGATGGCCTGCCTGCTGAAAGGGTAGTCCTAGCTCCGCTTCTGCTACCCCCGGAGGTGGAAGCCGTCGTCCTAGCGTCTCGGCGTCCTTCCACCCGGAAGTCTTACGCCCTCAAATGGCGTCGCTTCTCGGTCTGGTGTGCTCAGCGATCTGAGGACCCCTTTGCCTGTTTAGTATCGGTGGTACTGCAGTATTTGCTTCACCTCTCCGATCTAGGCCTCAAATCCAACTCTGTCAGAGTCCACCTCAGTGCTCTCTCCGCGCACCATTCACCGGTGGAAGGCCAGCCTCTCTCCTCGCACCCCTTGGTGGCGCGTTTTCTTAGAGGTCTCCTTCTGCTCAAACCTCCGCTGCGCCCTCCAGCCCCTGACTGGGACCTCAATGTGGTTCTGCAAGGCTTACCTGTCCGCCTTTTGAACCCATGGCTACCTGCCCTCTTCGTTTCCTCTCCTGGAAAACTCTCTTCTTGGTAGCCCTTACTTCCGCGAGGCGCGTAAGTGAGCTACAAGCCCTTGTGTCGGAGCCCCCGTACACTAGGTTCTACAGGAATAGGGTAGTCCTGAGGACCCACCCTAAGTTTCTTCCAAAGGTGGTCTCCCACTTTCACATCAACCAGGAGGTGGTTCTTCCGACCTTCTTTCCCAGGCCGCATACCAGCCGAGCTGAGTCTGTTCTGCATACCCTGGACTGTCGAAGAGCCTTGTCCTTCTACCTTGATCGTACACGAGAGCATAGAAAAGCTGTCCAGCTTTTCGTATCCTTTGACCCCAATTAGTTGGGGGTACCTGTCTCTAAACATCCTTGGAGAGTCGCGTCACGGCTCATCGTGTCCGGGCGAAGGCTGCGTCCGTGGCTCATCTTCGCTCTGTTCCATTGGCAGACATCTGCCGGGACGCTACTTGGTCTACAAGCCAGACCTTTGCGGCTCATTACTGCCTGGAGAGGGAGTCCCGCAGGGACAGTGCTTTCGGTCAGGCAGTCCTCCACAATCTCTTTGAGGTTTAGGCAACTCCTACCCTCCGGCCCTGGTGTTGGGCTACCGGCCGGATTCGTATTCAGAGAAGATTCCTCCCTCTGTACTGTTGAGCTTGGGGGAGCTCTTTAGGCTTGAGGTCTCCGGTAGCCTTAAGCTTGGGAGTCCCATAAGTGAGGACTGACTTCCTGCTTGGTCCTGGAGAAAGAGTAGTTACTCACCTGTAACAGGTGTTCTCCAGGAGCAGCAGGAATCAGTCCTCACTACCCTCCCTCCTCCCCTTGGAGTTGCAGTCATTTTTATTGCATAGCTTTGCTAACTTTTTTGCTGTCTTTCCACTATGTCATCAGACTGAGCAAGATGGCATCCCTGGGCGGGAAGGGGACCGCGCATGCGCGCTGCAATTCCCAAAGGCTTTCTGCGAAAGCTGGGGAAAATTGCTCCGCGAGGGCTCCGTCGGCGCCGACGTCACCCATAAGTGAGGACTGATTCCTGCTGCTCCTGGAGAACACCTGTTACAGGTGAGTAACTACTCTAAATAGGCAGTGTTTGTAGTACTTCC
The DNA here is from genome assembly GCA_033557465.1 of Ichthyophis bannanicus. Taxonomy (NCBI): domain Eukaryota; kingdom Metazoa; phylum Chordata; class Amphibia; order Gymnophiona; family Ichthyophiidae; genus Ichthyophis; species Ichthyophis bannanicus. Next base: position 382,641,440 of record CM066034.1, read on the forward strand.
TAATGTGCCTGATGGTTGGCATTGGAGTATAGTAATGTAGAAATCTGGTAGTCTTTCTTTATCCATACACTCATTAAGAGGCATGTTTACTAAAAGTTAGTTTGCATGAAGATCATGCAAATATTTATGCAAATGAGGCCCCGCAATGAGTCTCCACACATTACCCCACACCTCCCTTGGGCCACCCCTGCCCCCAATGCAGTAAATTGATGGCATGCAAATTAACATAGGTTTAAAATATGCACAGTCAGAAAAAACTGTGTACACTGTTGTGGTAATTTGTAGTCATTTGCTATATTGCAAGTAAATGTCTCCCTTCTTGTTAGTGTATGAGTGGAGATTGGGTTACAAACTGACAGGAATGGAAATGAAAAAAAGCAGGCCAGACTCCCATCCATTACCCCTACCCCACAAAACGTCTGTGGTGGCCCCGTGGGCTCTAGACCCCCTGTTCCCCCCTCCAACACTCACAATGACCCAGCCCCCTGACATTCCTGACTACTTGATCTCCTCCGACACTCCCAATCCTTTTGGACTACTAGATTTTCCACCGCGCTTTGGCATTCCCAATTTCCCAACCCCCCACCAACACTTTTTATCTTTTCTGATTACCCAGTCTCTTTCCTTGCACACCCATTCCCCCGATTCCCTCTTGACTCTCTCAATCCCTCTTGACTATCCAGTCCTCCCCTTCCTGACATTCCTGATCACCTTGATCCTCCCGATCCTAACTCCCCAGATATCTCTGTTAAGGAGGACCTTCACCAGAGAGCCTGTAGCATGATCTGGAGCCCCTTTCCCCTCCCCTTCCACATGCAAAGTTTGGGAGGCAGAAGTGATGTCATCTTGCAAAATGGCAGTTCCTAGCAGTGTGTCAGGATGTACTGCGAAGGGTCAGCCTACCAAATAAGGCAATGCAAGGGTAACACAAGTTACTGCATCAGCCATTGAGATACAGTTGTTGTTTTTTCTTTTTCACCATCTGTCCTCTTGCCCCTTCATTGTGTTGCAGTGTCTTGTGTTTTCTACCTATTGTTGGTGCTTTGCTGTTTTTATGAGTCTGCTCATAGTCTTGCTGTTGGCTCAAAAGGAAGTTAATCAAATTAATTAAACATTAAACAATATCCAATTGAAGATAACCAGATAAATTATCAGGTTATTTTTTTCTGGCTATCCGGCATCGGAATATTGACCTCTTAGTGACTGGGTCTACAAAGCAGATATAAGTTATAGTGCAGAGGTCTCTGCTGTTCAGCAGCATGGGGAAAGTGCAATATTGCATTACCTCCGTTCCAGTAGAAAGTATCACACTTACAGAGAAACCAACTGCAGCTAAAACTTTCCTGTAGTGTTTCTGAAATCTAGTAAAATGTTCTTGAGATCCGGTTCCTTTCCAGTGTTTCACTAAAGCAGAAATCTTATAGAGAGCAAAATTAATTCTAAACTATTCTGAAGTAGGTACTCCATAATACAGACAGGGCCGGCCTGTCCATTGTGCGAGAATGTTGTTCGCACAGGGCCCCGCGCCAACTTCATTCCGCACATGGTGTTCGGTTTGCAGAGCCGGCTTCAGAGGGAGCCGGAGAGGCACGAGGCCCTGACTCACCTCTGCATAGCTGCCAGAGTGAAAAGCAGCATGTTCCTTCCCTCCGGCAGCTGTGTTCTTGTGAAGCCCACTAGCGTGCTGTGTGCCAGGAAACAGGAAATGCCCTTTAACCTCCGGCACGCACCAGCGGGTTTCACGAGGACACAGCTGCCGGAGTGAAGGAACAAGACGCTCCACTCTGGTGGCTGTTCAGACATGAGCCAGGGCTTCGAGCCTCCCCAACTCCCTCTGAAGCCCGTCAGAGAGGCGCAAGGCTCTTCAGGAGTGGGGGGGGGGGGGTTTGACTGGAAATAGGCTGAAGGGGGGCTAGGATAGGACTGGAAATGGGCTGATGGGGGAGCTTGAACTGGAAATGTGATGGGGGTGAGTATAGGACTGGAATGACTGATGCAGGGCTAGGATTGGAAATGGGCTGATGGGGGGGGGGCTTGGACTGGAAATGGGCTGATGGGGGGCTAGGATAGGAAATGGTTGATGGGGGCTAGGGTAGGACTGTAAATTACTAATGGGGGGGGGCTAAGATTGGAAATGGGCTGATTGGGCATGGACTTGAAATGGGCTGAAGGGGGCTAGAATAGCACTGGAAATGGCTGATGGGAGGGCTAGGATTGGAAATGGGCTGATAGGGGGGCTAGGACTGGAAATGGACTGATATGGGGGAATGGAGAATGAAACTAGAAGGAAACGGATGCTGGGTGGGGCTGGAATTAGAAGGGAGCTGATGTTGCGGGAGGACTAGAAGGGGATGGGGCTGGAGGAGTGAGGATGGAGAGGGGAAAAGATATTTTGTGTGAGAGGGAAGAAAAATCTATGATTGGCCGGGTATTGGGAGAGTAAGTGGGGAATGATGATGGAAGGGTGAAATTTGAGTGGATGAAGAAGGAATAAAGAAAGAAATGGAGGAAATAGCAAAAGGGGAAAGATCAGTATGTTGAAGCAGATAGAAAGAGAGAATGGAAAAAACTAGGAGAGAATAAAGGACAAATGGATAGCAGACAATGGAGAATTAACAGAAGGCACAAAGAAAACAGAAGAAAGTGATTGGGGCAGTTGCAATGAAAAAATAAAATGCCCAGACAACAAAAAGATAGAAAAATACTATTTTATTTTGAATTTATTAACTTGAATATGTCAACTCTGGGAAATGTGCATCACTAATGTCTATATTTTATGTATTTATTTAGTACAAGAGGAAATTAATTTGTAGTTTTATTTCTCCAGTGTTGTTGTACATTCCAAGTTTGGCTTTTGGGGTTCCCAGTTTAATTATTGTCTTCATATTTCTAAATTGTGATCCCTTGTTCTATGTTTGGTGATGGACTATGTTCTGCATGTGTAAGAGAGCTGCAGTATTCTGTTCATATAGTTTCTATGTGACAGTGCCACTTGTTCTCTTTCTCCAGTAGGAGATGTATTGGTATTCTCTGAGATGTATTGGTTTAATATTTGCAGTGTTGCCTTTTGATAGGTAGGTTTTGGTGCTTTGTGAGTCCTGGTTTGCTATGGATTCTATATGAGCAGAGTTTATTGTACTTCCTGGCAGATGTCACTGGAGTATATTAATGTAGAAATCTGGTAATCTTTCTTTATTCTTACTGCCCATGCAAATGGTATTCAGACACTCATTAAGAGGCATGTTTAAAAGTTAATGCTAATTCACAAATGTTAATGTGCTCTAAGTGCAGGAACACCCATTTATTTCTATGGGCGCAGTGGCACTTAATGCACATTAATATTTAGTAAACATGTCTCAAAGTCATTGCCAGGACAAAAAAGAGGCTTGTGAAGGGCTCCTTTGAAAGCCTCCTAAAATTTTAGTTGGCAACATATACATTTTAAAATAAAATAAATTAAATTTATGCAAATGATCCAAGATGGCGATGGAGTAGGACGCCGAGATTGACGGTCCGAAGCCAGCTCCTGTACTTGCATTCTAATGGGGAGAAAGAGGAAACAACACTCACAGAAACCCTCCCGGACTTCTTCTCCGGCAGATCAGCTGGTGCAGTTATCGATTGCCGGCTTCTGTACCTTCTCGGGCAGCATGGCTTCGAGAGATCCGCCGTTATCGCAGGTGGACCTGAGCATAGAAGGGACCCAGGATATCAGTGCTTGACCCAGTACAAGCATTGTGGAACCTGTGTCTTTTGGGGAAATTGCTAGGTACATATGACCTAGATTGGCCACTGTTGGAAACAGGATACTGGGCTTGATGGACCTTGGTCTGACCCAGTATGTCATATCTTATGTTCTTATGTTCTTTGAGCCCCATACAAGCGTCCCCAGCTCAACCCGGATGCCTCTTCGGGGTGGGGCAGCTTAGTGGTGTACCTCCGGGGCAGGAGGCAACAGCAGCTGCGGAGGGTTCCCCCGCGAAGGTTCAGTCAGCAAGTGGTGCAGTCGGAGGTTGAAGAGCCCTAACCTTTTTAGCCTTTCTTCATAGGAGTATCCTTCCATCCCCTTTACCATTTTGGTGGCTCTTCTCTGTACCTTTTCTAAAATCGCTATATCCTTTTTAAGATACGGCGACCAGAATTGCACACAATATTCAAGGTGCGGTCTCACCATGGAACAATATAGAGGCATTATAATATCTTTTGTTTTATTTTCCATTCCTTTCCTTATCATACCTAGCATTCTATTTGCTCTCTTGGCCGCCGCTGCACACTGGGCCGAGGGTTTTAACATGGTATCCACAATGACGCCTAAATCTTTTTCCTAGGTGGTGGTTCCTAATGTGGAACCTTGCATCGTGTAACCATAGTTTGGGTTGTTCTTCCCAAGGTGCATAACCTTGCACTTGTCCACATTAAATTTAATCTGCCATTTTGATGCCCAGTCTTCCAAGTTATCAAGATCCTCTTGCAATTTTTCACAATCCTCTTGGGTTTTAACAACTTTAAATAGTTTTGTGTCATCTGCAAATTTGATAACCTCACTCGTTATTCCACTTTCCAGGTCATTTATGAATATGTCAAAAAGCAGCGGACCCAGCACAGATCCCTGGGGTACACCACTATTCACCTTTCTCCATTGGGAAAATTGGCCATTTGGCCCTACCCTCTGCTTTCTATCTTGTAACCAGTTCCTGATCCACAATAGTACACTGCCTCCTATCCCATGACTCTTTAGTTTTGCCAAAAGTCTCTGATGAGGGACCTTGTCAAAGGCTTTCTGAAAGTCCAGATACACAATATCAACCGACTCACCTTTGTCCACCTGTTTATTCACTCCTTCAAAAAAACATAACAGATTAGTAAGACAAGATCTTCCTTGTCTAAAGCCATGTTGGCTGTCTCCCATTAGGTTGTGACTATCTACATGCTGAGTAATTTTATTCTTTATGATGGTTTCTACCATTTTTCCCGGTACTGACGTCAGGCTCACCGGTCTGTAGTTTCCCGGATCACCCCTGGAACCCTTTTTAAAAATTGGTGTTACATTGGCGATCCTCCAATCTTCAGGTATTAGAGATGATTTTAATGATAGTTCACAGATTACTGACAGCAGTTCTGCAATCTCATATTTCAGTTCTTTCAACACCCTTGGATGTATACCATCCGGCCCAGGTGATTTGCTACTTTTCAGTTTATCTAATAGTTGTAAGACATCTTCCCAATGTATCGATATTTCCTTCAATTCTTCCGCACCTTTAAATACCACTTCAGTCATGGGTAACATCCCTACATCTTCCTCAGTAAAGACCAAAGCAAATAATTCATTCAGTCTCTCCGCTATCGCCTTGTCGCCTCTTAGTGCTCCTTTAACCCCTTTATCATCTAATGGACCAACTGACTCTCTCAGAGGTTTTTTGCTACGAATGTACTTGAAAAGGTCTTTATTTCGCGTTTTTGCTTCCGCAGCAAGCTTCTTCTCAAATTCTCTCTTTGCCTGCCTTATCAATGCCTTGCATTTGACTTGCCAGTGCTTGTGCTCTTTCCAGGTTTCGTCATTTGGCTCTTTTTTCCATTTCCTGAAAGATGCTTTTTTGGCAACAACAGCCTCTCTGACCTCACCTTTAAACCATGCTGGCAGTTTTTTGGACTTCCTTCCACTTTTCTTAAAGCGTGGAATACAGCTGGTCTGGGCTTCCAAGATAGTATTTTTCAACAACACCCAAGCTTGATGTACGTCTTTAACCTTCGCAACTGCTCCTTTTAGTTTTTTCTTAACTGTTTTCCTCATTTTATCATAGTCTCCCTTTCGAAAGTTAAAAGGTAGTACTGTGGATTTCCTTACTATCCCTCCTCCACTAATTAAATCAAAGGCGATCATGTGTTCCACTAAGGAGTAGGTCTAATATGGCTTCCCCTCTGGTCGGTTCATGAACCAGCTGCTCCAAGAAGCAGTCATTTATTTCATCTAGGAACTTTATCTAAGACTTTATCTAAGACTTTATTTAAGACTAATAAAAGAAAATATTTTTTCACTCAACGTGTAATCAAACTCTGGAATTTGTTACCAGAGGATGTAGTAAAGGCTGTTAGTGTAGCTGGGTTTAAAAAAGGTTTGGACAGGTTCCTCGAGGAAAGGTCCATAAACCATTATTAAGAAGGGACCCAGGATATCAATGCTTGAACCAATACAAGCATTGTGGAACCTGTGTCCCTTGGGGAAACTGCTAGGTACATATGACCTAGATTGGCCACTGTTGGAAACAGAATACTGGGCTTGATGGACCTTGGTCTGACCCAGTATGGCATATCTTATGTTCTTATGTTATCTCAATTAAGGAGGGATAATTTGAGATTCCTGAATTTTCCTCGGTCTCCTTTGATGGCACCTTTGGACGTGGTCCGTAAGTACTTTGTTGATGTCTTGCAGATGCCCGCTGACTCTTTGCCGCCGGTGGTAAGGGCTCAATATGTGACTATTTCTTCGTTGGAAGCTGTTGAACAGCAGGGTTCTGCTGTGGAAACTGTTCCTCCTCAAATGGATCTTTCTGAATTTCTTGAGAGCTCCTTAGAGGTGGTGACAAGTCAGGCTACTTTGGTGGTTAGTTTTGCATTTGAATCAGACAGGAACACTGTACTTAAATTATATTTCTCAGTAAAATTTCTGTTTCTCAATTTATGGGTTCAAAAATACAAATTTTTCCTCACCTCGCTAGAGATATCCAGAAAAGGAGAAGATCTTTTTTGGCTTTACACCAGAGAACACTCTCCTTGGGAGCACAATTTAAATTAAGATATCCGTGTAAATGTGTGGTTAATTATCAGGCTAAACAGTATATGTTTTTTGAGTCCCAACAATTATTACAATTTATACGAAGTAGGGAAGATGGGGGAGCGGGGCTGCCATGTAATATTATCTTTGCTCCTGTGATTAATTTGTTATTGTATGGTAGTTTTACCTGGGTATGATTTCTTTTTTCTTGGATCTTATTGTGGGGTATTATTGTGGTCTTTTCCAGATTGGATGGTTTTTCTTTATTATTTTTCTGTCGAGATGATAATTGTATATCTCTTCTTTATTCTAATTCTTATTCAGAATTGTTTTCTGGAGTTTTTTGTAAAAATTTAATAAAATATAAATTTAAAAAAAAATGCAAATGAGGCCCCACAATGAGTCTCTGCACATGGCCCCGCACCACCCATAGACCACCTCTGAATATAATGTTCTACTAAGTACAGACTCATGTATCAGATCACCAAGATGATGGTGTATCTGAACTTTTGACATTTAGATGTGACAGCATTGATCACTTTCTGTTACATCCTGTAAGAGGGTTGTATGTGTCCTCAGAAGCTCATGTATGTTATCAGTCATATGGTCCGATACAGAAAACTAGCACAGCCTTTAAGCACAGATAACACCACTTTTGGCACAATTTCTGTCATAGTCAAATGCTGAAAAGAGACAGATGCGTGCACAATTAACACTAAGAGTATTTCAATTATAGGCAAATGAGCTGGCCATATTAAAATAGCATGCTAATATTGTTTGCGCCCAATGCAGAGAAATGCATAGAGGATTTTGTAGCCAGCCTTAGCACCAATATCTCTACACCTGGTCTCGAGATGGCTTAAATGTTTAGCACATGCCCTCAACAGTATTCCGATGGCATCGGGGGCTTTCCCTAAAGTGTCAAACTTCATCTCAGATGATCCAGGCATCAGGGAAAGTCCCCGATGCCATCAAAATACTACTGGGGTGCTTATGCAAATTAGCTATGTGGTGCCCCTATTTCTCTGGGAGAGCATGCCAGACTTGCGCCAACTTCTGAGCACATATGTTTTGTTTGCTCTCCCAGTTTAATGCTGCTATTTGCCCCAAGTTTAACATATGGCTAATTTGCATCTAAGCCCCTTTCTGCATGCCCGCACTGAAGTCGCGTGCTATAGGTGCGCTGCAAAGAGGTGTGTCGAGCTGATGTAGCACAACTTCAGCGCCGGCTTTCTGCATCAGCCTGATAATTTGGACATGTGTTCAAGAACATGTGTCAGAACTTGCAGTTACCCTGTTTTCTTCATGGCCAGCATAGCTGCTGGAGATCTATACTGCATGCATGCATTTGAAGGGTTGACGAGGCCTTTGCCGGGGCATGTACTTAGGGTCCCTGTTCTTCCCTGGCAGCTGTCTGTTCCTTGGTCTTCTCTGTCTGAGTCACCTTCCGAACTTTCCACACATAGCAAGGAAAAACCTGAAGCCTGGCCCACAAACCTTTTAAGGTCTGATTTTATAATAGGATGCATATCTGAAGTCCAAAAATGTGCCGATTTATAGCCTGTTCTTTAACACCAGCATAGGTTACATGCCTTTCTAAATAAGCACTCAGAACCAGCGTCTGTAGCATACAAATGCAATGCAGAAATTTACATCTTCTCCGAAACTGAGGTAAATGTGTGCATGTACTCTATGCGTGCACTCACATATTTTATAAACGATGTAGATATATCATAACTTTCGCCCTATTCTTTCCAAATTACTTCCATGGGAACACCTACATGTGACATGCATGTAAATACATGCAGTCTTGTTGCCAAGCCTACTTATATGCATGTCTAGTGCTGTGCAATTTTATAAAAGCCGTTTTCAGGGTGCAAAACAGGCTTTACACCTAGAAAAACCTTTATAAAATTACCGCTTAGTGTATATCTCTCTGAAGAGGCTTGCTTTTATCAGCTATAGAAAAACCTGTCCCATCATAAGGGGACAGTAGTGTTTGGGAATCTTGATGATAGCCTTATCCTTTATCAAGGTAATGACAAAGGAACCCCATAGCCTAGAGTACCCAAAGGAGCCCGCCCTAGGCTCTTGTGGGGAAGTTTATCCTGTGAGTTCATCCTTGTCCCTGGGATCAAAGGATGTAGTAAGTTCAAACTGGAGAGACCCTGCTTGAATTGAGGAGCAATCCACGAGACCCACTGAAAAGCCCTTCCTTTATCCAGAGCAACAGTGAAAAGCTACAGTTGAGCACCCAAGGCTGTAACAGTGCTTTTCTGTTATATGTTTGATGGGGGTGTGGGTGGGGGGGAGGGTAAATTTTGGAACCCCAAAGCAGCCTCCATTGGAATCTTTGCTGGCTCACTCTTCCTCCGCTTGTAACTAGACAAGGAGGCAAACAACAAGTGCTATAATGCAACGTTTGCTCCCTGCATATTAGTGCCCAGCATGCCTGACTTCCATGACATTTAATAGAACAGGAATCTATGGGAAGGAATATTCCTCTTCTTTGACTGATTTTGAACAAGAAGTTGATAAGCCAGTACTGCTCAGTGTGCAGATTTCTAGAGAGAGAATACGGCCTTATAGTCAGAAGCTTTGACTCTTCCTTTTCCACAGATCTCCAGGACTTCACATTTGACACGCAGCATGTGATTGAAGTGGATGAGGGCAACACGGCTGTGATCGCCTGTAATCTGCCTGAAAGTCACCCGAAGGCCCAGGTGCGCTACAGTGTCAAACAGGAGTGGCTGGAGACCTCAAGAGGTGAGCAGGCACTATCAGCGTCCACAGCGCTGTGCAGGGCAGTTCATGTGGTTTCAGTGTTGCTTCCCCAGAGTACCACGCCTGGACATAGCGAGGTTAAGTGACATCTTCAAGATCACACAGTGAGTGGTGGACAGAGGGTAAGGGAACCATATTTTGTTTAAAAAAAACCCCAAAGTAACTTGAAACACCCCTCCCCTTTTCTTTAAAGTTTTTACATTCTTCCTTGGTGATAGTACACTTATAATTATTGTGTGTTCTGAACTTTCCATTGTAAGTGAAAAGGTCTGTAATCATGTTAATGTGACATCACAGTGCCGCACTGAATTAGGTGACATCTTTCTAAGAGAAAGAAATTTTAAAGGCTGGCCAAAGCTGATTGGCTTAGTGTTTGCTGTTATCTGAAAGTCTAAAATGTGATTGTCTGGATTTCCAAAAGCATTAGAACTCATTACTTCCAAATTCAGATAGGTAGAATCTCTTGATTCCTACAGCTTGAAACATAACTGGGAGAGTTGTCCATGTTTTTGGGCCATGTAAGCTTTGCCAGCAAGTTCCAATTTTAACTGGCATTAAAATTGCATGCTGAGAAATTTAGGTCTGATTCCTCTAAGAAAAGCAGGATCACAGCATTGGACATGGTGGGATGAATCCAGGAACAGCTCAGCCAGTTGGTAAAATAATGCAGCCAGTCACCATCCTCGGTGCTGGTATTTTCATTCTGTTCATAGGGGATATTTGGTTTTATAGTACATATTCTTTTCTTTTACACGCAGGTAATTATCTCATCATGCCGTCTGGGAACCTTCAAATAGTAAATGCCACGCGGGAGGATGAGGGGACCTACACATGTGCAGCCTATAACCCTGTGACCCAGGAAGTGAAAACCTCCGTTTCCAGTGACAGGCTGCGTGTACGACGTAAGATTCTATTTCACCCTTATCCTATTCCTTCATCTTATCTTCTTGTCTTTCTAATATGTAATGTCCTTCCCCACCAAAGTAATAAAAGAATTTGGGCCACACCCATAATTCAGCAGCAGTGATGACACATGAGAAACCAGGATTTCATTCCTGGACCCAGCCCCTGCTGCTTGGGTAGGCTGGGGCTAGCTACAGAAGTATTGCCCAGAGTGGTTGGAAGAGAGGGAGTCCTAGCCATTACACAACATTGACTCCTACTGGCCATGCTCAGGATGCTCATGTACCAGGCCCTGAAAGGAGTCTGTTAGTGAGAGAGAGATGGGTTTAAGGTTGCCAACTGGCTCCAGATGCGCCCGACAGGCTTGATCCAGTCCTGGGTTTACCCTATTGCATGCAGGGACATGTAGTCTTGCTTTTCTTATGGAGTGCAATAGGGAATTCAGAACTACATCTCCATGCATGCAATGGGGTAAACCCAGGACTGGATCAAGCCTGTCGGGCGCATCTGGAGCCAGTTGGCAACCCTAGATGGGTTTAAAATGGGATAAAAGCTATAGAATGAGAAGATTAGTAAAAAATATAATTCAAGAGAAAACAGAGTGGGGAAACCTTTTATTAATCTCAACATTACTGAAGAGCTACAGAGAAGAGACTTAAAAGTGAGGAAATTTGAATTTTAGGTATGGTCAGTTTAATGTAAGGACTACTTGTGCCTAGCTATATGATAGCAGAACGTGTATTATAAATTTTACTTTGGCCCAAACTTCTTTACAGATTATATAATTTGGCTGGAAAGTAAACAGATAGTTTTGATATCCTGTGGAGCGTATTCTATTGGGAAAGCCAATGGATATGGGCAGCTAAAGAGAGGGCAGGTTGTGTAGATTTGCCACTTATCATTTATGTCAGGGGCTGGCAGTTTCTCCAGCAGATCTAGTTTTCAGTGTAACAAATATATCAGATGAATGTTCTGTGTGCATATCTTGAAAATCCAGTCCTGGCTGCAGTCCTTTCCTGGAAAGGATACCTGGAAAGATAAGATCTAAAATGTGCTGGTCTTGTTTCATGAGTTACTGTATTCATCTCTTCTGCTACCTCTCAGGCTCCACAGCAGAAGCAGCCAGGATCATTTACCCTCCCAAAGCCCAGACAATCATAGTTACCAGAGGTCAGAGCCTCATCCTAGAATGTGTGGCCAGTGGGATGCCTCCTCCACGCATCACATGGGCCAAAGATGGGGCTGATATTGCTGGTCACAATAAAACGCGCTTTCTGCTCAGCAACCTCCTGATCGACGCCACCAGTGAAGAAGATTCCGGCACGTACAGCTGCATGGCCAGCAATGGGATGGAGGAAGCTGGAGCCGCCTTTATCTTCTACAATGTCCAGGTGTTTGGTAAGTGCTGAAGTACTGTCCCTATATCACTTCCTTCCAAGATCTGCCTTGCACGGTCCTGACAACTATATTAGTCCTGGAGAAAACGGGCTACTTAATAGGTTGTGACACCCTGGCATAAATTAACCTGAAAGTGTATTGTTGATGCCTGGTGATGTAGTCTTAACAGCCTGTGTGTATCATCACAGCTTTGTTGATCCACTAAAAGGTATTATAACCTGCCAAGCATTTCCTTTTTCTGGCTTGAAACTCTCATTTTATTTTTCTTCTTAATTATCTTCCACATTTAAGAAATGTTTCAGGGAAAGATAACAAATTGCTTTGTGCTTTGTAAGAACAAGGCAAAAAGCTAGTGCTATTGTGCTTTTATGCATTTAGAGTTATTTGTGTTTTATGGCTTGTGCTTTTTTAGGATGTTCTATGTAGGGGTCTGTCAAAAATAACAGGCCAAAAAGGCAAGTATGTATATAGACTCATTGAACTATCTCTGAGGCTCACAGTGAACAGTCACATACTGTTACGTTGAATATGTACTTTTTACTTCCAGAGAGGCTGTTCCAAAGTACAGTTTCAATATCGTCCTGCTAGACCAGTCCAGACAAGTGGGTTGTGTTCCCCTACTAGCAGATTGGTGGAAACAAAGAACCAATGAAAAGCCCAGGTTTCAATAACATCACTCCTACTCCTCTCTTTGCCTCAGCCACCAGGGGGCTCTTCAATATTTCTTTGTCTCCAGCAGATGGTGGATGGATTTTCTCCTCTCTAAAGAAAATCTGAAGAATTGAGAAGAAAAGATTGATAAAAACACTTGTGACAGACCACTTTGAGGGTGACTATCTCACTTGAGCACGAAGTGGGAGGATCCACTAGATTGTGGTCTTTTTGGTAGCCATAGGACAAGGGAAAATTGCTTCAGCTCCATTCTTTTACCCTGGATAAGAGCCTGTTGAGCAGCCAGAAAACTGGAAGGACCTGAAAGGATTGAAGAATGCAGCAGCCTCACATAACCATAGCCTCACACCCCCTCCCTCCTTCTCTGTCCCCTCTGCTCTCTCCCAAAGATTGCAAAAGGCTCTCAGAGGCATCTGCCTGCCAGCCACCTTAAAAATGCAGTGCTGCCTAGTCAGAAAAACAATTTCTGGGGAGTAGAGATGAGCCTGGCACGCAGGACCGTACCAAGCTAGAAATGCGCCCTGTGTGGCTTGGTGCCCCTCTCCACCCAGCCATGTTCAGTAACTCACTCTTTTTGAGCTTTCCGGAAGTCCAGTGATGATATCTGTGTCCCCTTCTGTGTTTGCACCCCGTGCGGCCGCACCGCTCACACAGCCCTTGGTATGGCCCTCTGCCTGGGGCTCTCAGGGGGTGATTACCAAAGCTTGACCTCATCATTGTCCTTTTTGGGGGCTCCTGATTCCATCTCTATGTGAAATAATTCAGGGTGGACTGCTGGCAACAGTTGGCGCTATGTGGGGGTTTCCCGCCATTTTCTGCGTGCGCTGGTAGCATTTTTACTATTGTGTGCCTGGCAGTTGTGTGGTCCTTGTGCACTTTCCTACCCTAGCGCCTGTAACACACGTTGCAATAAAAATGCAGTTAATGCGCGCCTTTCGGGCCACCGCAGCCTTATCGCCCGCTATTGTGATACTTGCCTTAACTCTCTATGTCTTCTTCCAGGAAACATTGTTTGGCTTGTGGCAAGCGAGGCACCTCATCTCCAGCTTCTGGACACTGCCCTTCTTGTATGGCTGCTTTTGAGTCATCACTGGAGGACCTATTCCCCTCTTTCAGCCAGGGGATGCTGTTGGTCGGACCTTGTCTATCTCAGAGTAAGAATATTCAACCGGCCGGAGGTTCCAGGGACCATGCTCTGGGCCTTTCCCTGTCCTCCGGGGGATTGATGGCAACTATGCCCCCTAGTGTAGGGGGGGTCATTTCTGTGAGGAAAGCTTCTGGAGTCTGGATTGTCCACCCCATGATTCTTTTCCTTTTACAGCAGGCCTGGTCATTCTTACATGGCATTTCAAAACCTGCAGCCACTGGTTTCCCCCAAGTGCAGTCTTGTGAGGGACATGCTATGGGTGGAAGCCCTGTTCAATTGATGGCTAAGCGTCCCCAGAAAAGAGTGCCCCCTTGGAGATGGGAATCAGCTGGGATCTGTCTGATATTTGGACTGTGGCTTGGATTGAGATGTTTGATGTGGATGAAGAAGTACTCTTGCCTTCAGAGGATTGTGAGGCCGATGTTGTCTGCCTGTTCCAGGAGATAGGAACTGGAGGAGATGATCCCAGCGGCTTATTCCTCTTGAGCTTGGCGGATGCTCCAGACATGGAGCAGGAAACGAAGAGGCATCTACTCCTGCAAAGTGTGTGGAAATTTCACTACTGTATTCCCATTCTCAGAGGTGCTTAAGAGCCTGTTCCGGTCAGAGTGGGATTCCCCCAACTCCTCGCCTAAGGGGCTAAGGGTGTATAAGAAAATAAACGCTCTCCCAGAGAAGGAGTGCATTGTGTGGTTTGATATTTCCAAATGGATGAGCAGGTCACAGTGGTTCCCAGTCAGACCACCATTCCTGTGGAAAGTGTGTGGAAATTTCACTACTGTCTTCCCGTTCTGAGAGGTGCTTAAGAGCCTGTTCCGGTCAGAGTGGGATTCCCCCAACTCCTCATATAATGCAAACAACTAAAAAGATATTTTACAAGTTCAAACTGCTAAAACAACTCTGTCTACTTCTTCACCACCACGACCTTAGATCAGTAATCCACGCAATGATTACCCCACACTTCAACTTCACCAATACCATTCTACAAGGCATCACAAAACAAAATTTAAGACGACTTCAACTAGCTCAAAATGTGGCTGCAAGAATAACTATGAGCATCAACTCAATGGAAAACATCACCCCAACATTGTATGCTCTCTACTGGCTACCCAGACAAAGCCGTATAAATTACAAAATACTTGTAACAACTTTCAAATTAGTCAATAGCATTGCCCCTTCGTACCTATCCACACTCATTTTCAAGAAAAACAACAGCTGTACCCAACGCAACCGGAACAAAAAAAAAAACTTACTCTGGAAACGGATTTTCTCAGCCATCACTCTATGAGTCCAGGAAAGTGGGAGTTGAGTCAGGAAGTGTTTCAGTTGTCTCTGCACCACTGGGGTTGCCCCAAGAGGGATCTGCAAGTGACCTGCTCCAATGCCAAGTGTGCAATTTCTTCAGTTGCCACACCGACAGGACCCAAGAGCGTCGTTGCCCTGACTCAGCCTTGGCCAGGTTAGCACCTGCTGTACATATTTCCTCTGTGGCCCCTAGTGGGACATGTGATTTGGCATATAAAATGCCACCCTGGCAGAATTGTTCAGGTGGCTCTGGATTGGTCGCGGAGAGTGTAGTTCAGAGATCTGATGCGGCTCCCGCAGACACTTCCTCTTTGGTTTTCTCAGTCTTGGGATCTATTGCAGCAGGGATCAGTCAGCCTAGAGGACCCGGTTCCTTTCTCCCTTATGGTTTGGCTCTTGAAAGGAGATATCTAGTGCATAAGGGCTACTCTCCAGTGGTGGTCTCCACTCTGCTTAGAGCTCGGAGGAGGTCTACCAAACTAGCATACGTGCAGATCTGGTGCCTCTTTGAGCGATGGTGTGGCGCTCGGCATTTGATTCCTGAGGCAGCCAAGGTGCCATCTCTATTGACCTTTCTACAGGATGGCCTGGAGAAGGGACATTCCCTTAGCTCCCTGAAAGTTCAAGTGTCAGCTTTGGCCTGTTTCCGAGGTACGGTGGCTGGTAAGTCTCTAGCCTTGCACCCTGATGTCTCACACTTTCTCCAGGCAGTTCAGCATCTGTGTCCTCTCCTCCAGTCTGTGATCCCTTCCTGGGATCTGTGTCTGGTGCACAGGGCCCTGATGGCGGTGCCCTTTGAGCTGTTGAAGCATGCTACTTTGAGGATTTCTTCAGCAAGACGGATTTCCAAGCTGCAGGCTCTGTTTTGCTAAGATCCTTATCTGTCTTTTTCAAAGGAGGCCAGTTCCATTCAGTCTGTGCCTTCCTTCTTGCCTAAGGTGCTTTCTCTCTTTCACTTGAGCCAGTTGGTATATCTGCCCTCTATCTCTAAGGAGTAGTGTCAGGTGAAGGATGAGGATCTTTGAGTAAAGTAGCCCAAATGCCCTCAAGTATGGAGCAGACAGAGCTTAAAGATCCCAATTTACCTATGTCTAACAATAGCCAAATTAACATGAATAAAATACATTCTCTAAAATGCTTGTATGCAAATGCTAGAAGTCTAAAGAATAAGATGGGAGAGTTAGAATATATAGCACTAAATGAAAGGTTAGATATGATTGGAATATCAGAGACATGGTGGAAGGAGGACAACCAGTGGGACACTGTGATACCTGGGTACAAACTATATCGTAATGATAGAGCTGATCAAATTGGTGGAGGGGTTGCGCTCTATGTTAGAGAGGGCATTGACTCAGAAAGGATTAAAGTTTTGCAGGAAACAAAATCTGCTGTAGAATCTATATGGATTGAAATTTCATATAAAAGGGGGAAGGCAATGGCAGTGGGGGTGTACTATCGAGCACCTGGCCAGAATAGTTTACATTACAATCAAAGTTTATTTACCTGAGTTTTAAAATTACCCTGTTATCCAAGTTATTAACCCTGTTTAATGTAACTCAGACATTTTTTTGTGCACTGAAATGTTTTGTTCGATGTAAACCGCGCTGATGTCAAATAGTGCGGTATATAAGAAATGTAAATAAATAAATAAATGACCAAATGGATGATGAAATGCTCAAAGAAATCAAGGAAGCTAACAAAAGTTACAGCTCAGTAATAATAATGGGTGATTT
Source organism: Ichthyophis bannanicus (assembly GCA_033557465.1). Classification (NCBI taxonomy): domain Eukaryota; kingdom Metazoa; phylum Chordata; class Amphibia; order Gymnophiona; family Ichthyophiidae; genus Ichthyophis; species Ichthyophis bannanicus. Next base: position 382,658,154 of record CM066034.1, read on the forward strand.
CAATTACCCCGGTATCGACTGGGTCAGTGTCACGTCAGAACATGCTAGGGAGATAAAGTTCCTAGTTGAAATAAATGACTGCTTCTTGGAGCAGCTGGTTCATGAACCGACCAGAGGGGAAGCCATATTAGACCTAGTCCTTAGTGGAACACCAGATCTAGTGCAAGAGATAAGGGTGTTGGGGCCACTTGGCAATAGTGATCATAGCATGATCGCCTTTGATTTAATTAGTGGAGGAGGGATAGTAAGGAAATCCACAGTACTACCTTTTAACTTTCGAAAGGGAGACTATGATAAAATGAGGAAAACAGTTAAGAAAAAACTAAAAGGAGCAGTTGCGAAGGTTAAAGACGTACATCAAGCTTGGGTGTTGTTGAAAAATACTATCTTGGAAGCCCAGACCAGCTGTATTCCACGCTTTAAGAAAAGTGGAAGGAAGTCCAAAAAACTGCCAGCATGGTTTAAAGGTGAGGTCAGAGAGGCTGTTGTTGCCAAAAAAGCATCTTTCAGGAAATGGAAAAAAGAGCCAAACGACGAAACCTGGAAACAGCACAAGCACTGGCAAGTCAAATGCAAGGCATTCATAAGGTAGGCAAAGAGAGAATTTGAGAAGAAGCTTGCTGCGGAAGCAAAAACGCGGAATAAAGACCTTTTCAAGTACATTCGTAGCAAAAAACCTGTGAGAGAGTCAGTTGGTCCATTAGATGATAAAGGGGTTAAAGGAGCACTAAGAGGTGACAAGGCGATAGCGGAGAGACTGAATGAATTCTTTGCTTCGGTCTTTACTGAGGAAGATGTAGGGATGTTACCCATGACTGAAGTGGTATTTAAAGGTGCGGAAGAATTGAAGGAAATATCGATACATCGGGAAGATGTCTTACAACTATTAGATAAACTGAAGAGTAGCAAATCACCTGGGCCGGATGGTATACATCCAAGGGTGTTGAAAGAACTGAAATATGAGATTGCAGAACTGCTATCAGTAATCTGTGAACTATCATTAAAATCATCTCTAATACCTGAAGATTGGAGGATCGCCAATGTAACCCCAATTTTTAAAAAAGGTTCCAGGGGTGATCCTGGAAACTACAGACCGGTGAGCCTGACGTCAGTACCGGGAAAAATGGTAGAAACCATCATAAAGAATAAAATTACTCAGCATGTAGATAGTCACAACCTAATGGAAGACAGCCAACATGGCTTTAGACAAGGAAGATCTTGTCTTACTAATCTGTTATGTTTTTTTGAAGGAGTGAATAAACAGGTGGACAAAGGTGAGTCGGTTGATATTGTGTATCTGGATTTTCAGAAAGCCTTTGACAAGGTCCCTCATGAGAGACTTTTGGCAAAACTAAAGAGTCATGGGATAGGAGGCAGTGTACTATTGTGGATCAGGAACTGGTTAAAAGATAGAAAGCAGAGGGTAGGGCTAAATGGCCAATTTTCCCAATGGAGAAAGGTGAATAGTGGTGTACCCCAGGGATCTGTGCTGGGTCCGCTGCTTTTTGACATATTCATAAATGACCTGGAAAGTGGAATAACGAGTGAGGTTATCAAATTTGCAGATGACACAAAACTATTTAAAGTTGTTAAAACCCAAGAGGATTGTGAAAAATTGCAAGAGGATCTTGATAAGTTGGAAGACTGGGCATCAAAATGGCAGATGAAATTTAATGTGGACAAGTGCAAGGTTATGCACCTAGGGAAGAACAACCCAAACTATGGTTACACGATGCAAGGTTCCACATTAGGAACCACCACCCAGGAAAAAGATTTAGGCGTCATTGTGGATACCATGTTAAAACCCTCGGCCCAGTGTGCAGCAGCGGCCAAGAGAGCAAATAGAATGCTAGGTATGATAAGGAAAGGAATGGAAAACAAAACAAAAGAGATTATAATGCCTCTATATCGTTCCATGGTGAGACCGCACCTTGAATATTGTGTGCAATTCTGGTCGCCGTATCTTAAAAAGGATACAGCGATTTTAGAAAAGGTACAGAGAAGAGCCACCAAAATGGTAAAGGGGATGGAAGGATACTCCTATGAAGAAAGGCTAAAAAGGTTAGGGCTCTTTAACCTGGAAAAGAGACGGCTGAGGGGAGATATGATAGAAGTCTATAAATTAATGAACGGAGTGGAACGGGTAAACGTAGATCGATTGTTTACCTTATCAGAATATAGAAAGACTAGGGGACATGCAATGAAGCTACAGGGTAAACTATTTAAGACTAATAAAAGAAAATATTTTTTCACTCAACGTGTAATCAAACTCTGGAATTTGTTACCGGAGGATGTAGTAAAGGCTGTTAGTGTAGCTGGGTTTAAAAAAGGTTTGGACAAGTTCCTGGAGGAAAGGTCCATAAACCATTATTAAGAAGTGACTGAAGATATCAATGCTTGACCCAGTACAAGCATTGTGGAACTTGTGTCTCTTGGGGAAACTGCTAGGTACATATGACCTAGATTGGCCACTGTTGGAAACAGAATACTGGGCTTGATGGACCTTGGTCTGACCCAGTATGGCACATCTTATGTTCTTATGTTCTTGCCATGTGGTTGACCGGAGAGTGCTTCTCTAGTACTTGGAGGTTATGAATTCTTTTCATGAGTCTGACCATTTTTTGGTGCTGTTTGCTGGCCTGCACAAAGTGATGTGGCAGCTAAGCCTACTTATGGGAGCTGGATTAAGGAGGCCATTGCCTCGATGTATCTGTTTCTGAACCAGCCTGTTCCAGAGGGTTTGCACACCCATTCTACCCAAATGCAGGGATCCTCGAGGGCGGAGCGGAGCTCAATAGCCCCTGCAAACATTTTTCGGGCAGCATTGGGCATTACTTTCCACTTTTGTCAAGCATTACTGCTTTACTGTCCAACCGAGGGTGGACACGGCCTTTGACTCAAGGGTTTTGCGAGCTGCTGTGTCTTCTTCCTGCCCAGTTGAGTTGTAGCTTTGGCACATCCCACTTGTCTGGATTGGTCTAGCAGGACAATATGGAAGGTGACATATTACTTACCAGTTAATGTCCTTTCCTTGAGTCCTGCTAAACCAGTCCAGGGCCTGCCCCTGGAACTGTATTACTCTGTTCTTCTGCTGCGGTGCCCTAGCGTCAGCTATGATTTTTCTGCTTGGCTCTGCGTGTTCATCTTCTACTGACAGCTTCCTGTATATGCTTTCCTGTACATAGTTCGCTACTGTTGATTACTCATTGTTGTCCATGATTGAGGTTGTATGAGGTTTACCATGTTTCTCTCATATGCTTTGAGACAAATACTGATGAGACCTCTGATGGCTGAGCCAAATAGAGGCATGGGAGTGATGTCATTGAAACCTGAGCTTTTCATTGTTTTTTTTGTCTCCACCAATCTGCTGGTAGGGGAACCCACTTGTCTGGACTGGTCTAGCAGGACTCATGGAAAGGACATTAACTGGTAAGTAAAATGTCACCCTATGCATGTACCCAGATTTACACTCATGGGAAACATGTAAAAAATGAAAGTATTCCTCCGTTACTGCCTGATTTAGTAAGATTTTTAGCCCATGCTTTGACTGAGAAATAAAGCTTAGTAAATAAGGCCATTAGTTACAGTTCTGGTATGACAGTTTTGGGTGGAGCAGCAAGTCGAAGCCAAAGCAACCGGAATCAGTCATCAGATCATCAAAGACGACACTAACGTGTTTGAGTATGAACACAGATGATACTAATTATAATGAGCGAGACGATAGCTGCAATCTGTATACATTACACATAGCTATCTCATGGATCCATTGTCCATTGTTACTGCTACTGCTTCTACTAATCATTTGTATAGTGCTATAAGGCATAAGCAGCACTGTATATATAGATGTAAAACACTGTTCCTGGTCATCAGAGCTTACGATCTAATCAAGATGAAAAAACATCGCAAAACTGGAGACTAGAGCATGGCAAGATACACATAAGTAGTGGACAAGAGAATGAGGAGCATCAGGATCCAAAAGCAGCCTCAAAGTGGTGGGTCTTCAGCCTGAACTTGCATAGGGCCAGAGAAGGAGCCCGACGCACTGACTCAGGTAGTTTGTTCCAGGCATATGAAGCAGCAACTTGAATGGACAAAGTCTGGAGTTGGCAGTGGCAGGGAAGAGCGTCAGTTTTGCAAGTCACAAAGGGTGCATTTCCAGCTTTGTACAGCCCTGCTTTGGGGGGAGTAATTTTACAACAGGACACCAGTGTTGAAAGTCCAAGAAGGTGCCATTTTTATCTCTATTTAATAAAGTCAATATAGGGCCCTGTGTACCTTCATTAAATAGGCATTCACGAGCAGCCCAAGAAGCATGTAAAATTGACACCTGCTCTGAAGATGGGGTAAATGTGGGCATGTACTCTACACATCTGCCAGCATATTTTATAAAATACGTGCATAAATGTATATATTTATTTATTTAATGCTTTTTCTATACCGTTTTTCTACAAGTCAAAACGGTTTACAATGAACTAAGTACAACTGAACATCACAAGGTATCCGTGAACTGTCTTACAGGTAACGATAATGTGACCAATAGGTAACAGTTTAGAATCAGACTGGATTGGCTATGATAACTTAACTCGTATGTACAGAGGCGCATTGCAACTCTGCCTGTTCTCCACTTAAACTGCATTCTCTGAAATGCCTGTGTGCGGTCAGCGTACAAGTGTGTGTTCTTTTTATGTATATATATGGATGTACAATTTCAAAAGCCTATTCCCCATGTAAAACAGGCTTAACACATGGAAAACCTTTATAAAATTTCTCCCCCTAGAGGACAGTTTTCAAACTGTGCTCAAAACCATGAATATTTTTTACCCACAAACTTTGCTTGAGTTTTCAGAGCAAAAATGCAGTCTATGTGTGTTATTTTCTTCCCCCAACCCAGGGTGTTCCTGGAAGTGCTGCCTCTTAATGAGGCTAAAAGTACATAGGGTTGTTCTATAACCTTGACTGCATGGCCAGTAGTACCGAGGGAGGGCAAGACAGCCAATTTACATAAGTAAATGGCTTTAAAAATTGTCCTTATAATAATATAAGAAAGACCAGACTTGACTAGCCAGAGTAGGTTGATCATAAGTAATACGTAATATAGATTAATAATGTCTACTCGGCACGAGGCTGGGCTTCAGACTAGCACCCCCATTCCATGCAAAATATGCCACTATTGAAATGACCACAGTTCCCTTCTGGACGCTTTCTTTGCCATTTGTAGTGTGAACAGAATTTGGTAGTATTAGTATTTAGCTGACACCTTTCCAGGAGATCAAGGCGAATTACATTCAGGTAATCCAAAGAGCTCACAATCTAAGTTTGCAGCTGAGATAATGGAGGGTTAAGTGGCTTGCCCAAGGCTACAGGGAGTAGAGAGCAACATTTTTTGTCCCTGCAGTTTCCTCTTGCAGTTTTGGGTTTCTATTTCTAAGACCACAATCCACTGCCGTGAAGCTTCATTCACACCTGCCTAAGGGTTTTTGTAACTGTTGTTATATCCCCTCCAAACTTACTCATCCCAGTTTTTACAGCGACAGTCAGCCTGGGCCCTGTCTGGAATCCTACAATTATGGGTCCTAAATCCGGCCAATTGGTGCCATGCTTAAGTGATAACTGACTTGTTCCCTCTGCCTCTCGGGACCATGAGCACTGCCTGCAGAGTATCCTAAGCCCTCACTGACCCATGGAACCACTGGGCCAGTGTGATATCATATTTTCACATATTAATAAAGTTGATAAATCTTGCAGTGTCTCATCGACCCTTACATCCAAAGCATGTTGCCAATAAAAGAAAGATATATACAGTGTGGGCCTCTGAACCTTTTAATATAGAAAGGTGGACCAAACGAAATACATTTTTAAGCATATTTTTGATACATGGAAGTGGTTAATTTTACCACTGTATCTGTTTCCTGTGCTCTAGTCAAACATTGATTTTTTTGCCAGAATAGTGCCCTACTTTCATTCCTTAGCAAATGGACCTTCAGTTGCTTGTATCAATCATTGTACAAGTTTTAATTTATTGTTTCTTTAACCAGAGTTCCTGCCTCCTCTGTGGTCTGTAGCCATGGTGCAGGAAACCAGTGGCTTTGTATAGGGCCACCGAAGCTTATTTCTGTACTGAATTCTTTCTCTTCTTGCTCACAGAACCTCCTGAAGTCACCATGGAATTATCCCAGCAGCTTATCTCCTGGGGTCAGAGTGCAAAGTTCATTTGTCGGGTACGAGGGAATCCCCAGCCCTCGGTGGCATGGCTGAAGAATTCCGTGCCTCTGGTCTCGGGTCTGCGCCATCGGCTGTCCAGGAAAGCATTGCGGGTGATAAGTGTGGGACCTGAAGATGATGGAATCTACCAGTGCATGGCAGAAAACGAAGTTGGAAGTGCCCAAGCCACGTTGTTGCTAAGAACTACTCGACCTGGTGAGGCTTCACGATAGTAGGGCAGTGCACCAGTTGCTAAATGTTAACCTGCTTCAAATAGGTTTATCTCTGTTGTTTTTTTTATTTTATATTTATAGAAGTTTATAAAAACAATGATAAGCAATTACACCATGTGTAAGAAAATAGCAGATCTATAGGAAAAATGAATGCTAAGCCCATCTAGGCCACAATAAAAAAAAGAACTGTTATGCAGTCCATATCTAATGGGGAGAAAGCTTACGCAATTCCAAGGAAAATCCTTAGGAAATAAAAGTGATGAGTCTGCTAGCAATACCAACTATATGCAATCAGGGCCGGCCCCAGGGCCAGTGCAAGGTATTAGGTGCCCTAGACAAACCTTCAGACTTGCTCCCCTCCTCCCGCTGAGATTTTGATAATTAAATTCAACTATCGCGCTCATTGAAACATCACTCCTCCTGCAACAATCCTGTAAAAATGCATAGTTGGACATCATGGGCTCGATATTCAGCGGCAGTGGCTAGCACAATTACAGGCCACCGACATTGAATATCTGGGTCAGCCAGATAGCTAGGAAGCCAACCGGACAGCAGCAATATTCAGTCGCTGTCCGGTTAGCTTCGAGGGTGAAAGTTAGGCCAGCCTTTATTGCCCTTGACTTTTGCCACAGAGGGCAAATCGAGCAGTGGCTGAATGTCACTACGGCCTAGTTATCCTTGGGTGCCGCTCCCGCTCTGCTCCTGGAACACCCCGATACCAGCCAGCTAACATCGAGACATGCAGCGGTGACCCTTGTGGATATTCAGTGGCACTAACCGCGTTAGTGCTGCTGAATATCCGGGTCAACATGATTAACACGGTTAGCAGGTGTGCTAACCATGCTAATCACTTTCAGTATCGGGCCCCATACTTTTAGATATTAAACTTTGCTTTGCATGCATGTGTGCATCCGCTCTCCCTGCAGATAAAAGAATGTCTAGGGCTCTTTGAGTCTGTGCAGCGGGCAGGATCTTTGCTCCTCCCTAGAAGCTTCTGCCCTAGGTGACCACCTAGTCTTGTCTAATGGCTGGGCCGGCCCCATTTGCAGTTATATTAACCCTCCTCCTGAACACCTAAAGAGGATAAATTGGAAGAAGTTACCACTTAAGATGGCTCATGGGAAACTAAGAAAGCAGTACCCATGTGGTGACACGCTTGCAGATATGCAGCGAATTGCCTACAGTATCTGGCACATTGTGCAGAGCTTGAAATCGATTAAAGAATATATGCAGCATTCCCCCTGTTCTTTCACTGAAGCTAGTCTTTTATCCACCCACTCCTGCAACTCGTTATGCTCCAAGTTCAGCTGAAACTCTGTATTGCGTGCACTGGTAAACACAATGATGCACTGGGATTTATCCTCCATGCTTTTCATAGTTGCCAGGCTTTCCATGCCTATCTATCAGCAAGTAATGCCCACACTACTCCTCCTTGATTTAGTAGATAAAGTAGGGAACAGGGCTGTATTAACCCCAGCTCCACTCCAGGAGCACATAGTTTCTCCCACTACCTAATCCCAGATAAAATAGAATTGAGTTGCCCAATTGTATAAGCAAAAATCTGGAAAACCCAAACTTCTCCACTCCTTGCTTGGTGTTAGCATAGCCTAGCTTATTCTAGCACCCTTCCCTTCCCAGATAAAGGGTAGTATTGCTCTGCTTAACGCATTCATGTCCCACTGATGCAACAGGAGTAACGCATCTGAAGCTTGCATAGCAACCTGAGGAGAATCCTTCCCATTAGGAAACAGAAGAGGATCTTTTCAAATTCCCAACTGCCTCACTACCTGCTCTATACTGTCCCGAGCGTTCAAATTGTACAACTGCTCCTCCAGCCTAGAGACCCAGATCTCCAAATACTTGTTTCCCCAGTTCCCACTTAAAAGGGAATGCACCTTTCCAACACTCCATGATCTTCATTCAGTGGCGTAGCTACTGACTTCAGAAAATTTATTTTCAATACCGCAAAAGATTCACAGTCCAAAAAAGCCTGAACATGTCATCCGCTAAAAGACAAGAGTTGGATCTGTTTCCCTAAATTATGCCCTGAAAAACTACCAGTTGCAGGAGTCTAATAGCCAATGGCTCCAGGGTAAGCACAAAAAGAAATGGCAACAATTGGCACCCCTGTCTGGTACCTTCATGCAGTGCGAATTTGTCAGTTCTCCAGGACCAAGCAGGAAGTCAGTCCTCACTTATGGGTGACGTCGGCGCCGACGGAGCCCTCGCGGAGCAATTTTCCCCAGCTTTCAAAGAAAGCCTTTGGGAATTGCAGCGTGCATGCGCGGTCCTCTTCCCGCCCAAGGGTGCCATCTTAGCCAGTCTTCTTTTTTCCGCGGAGCCCTACAGACGTACCCGTCGTGTCCCCGCGAAAAAGTTGATATTTCTTCATAATTTACTCTTTTTTCCTTCGGTTCGACGCCGGTCTTTTTCCCGCCCGGACTCGCGACGCCGGTCACGAGTCCTCTTCTTCTTTTTCGGTTTTTCTGACTTAGTCAGTTTCGTTTTCGGTTTTTCCCTGGCAGCCCGGTCCTTTGACCTCGCTGGGGCCCTTTTTCCCCCGATGGCTGCCAGTGGTTTCAAGCGGTGTGGTCAGTGTGACCGAAATATGTCACTAACTAACACACACGACCATTGCCTCCGCTGCCTGGGCCCGGATCATGAAGAAATGATCTGTGGGCCCTGCGGCAAACTGTCCTCCAAAGCGTTGAGAAGTCGGCGGCATCAGCGGGATAGGATCTTCGCTGACCCCAGCCGTACCCGGACCTCGTCGGAGGCCTCCGCGTCCAGGGGTTCCAGCTCGGACCGTCGCCGGAGTTCCTCCGACAGGGGTTCTCCCTCCGGGGACCATCGACGTAAGGTGAAACCCGCGAGGGCGGCGTCGGTGGACGCTCCTGGCTCCGCGAGGGCCAGGTCACATAGCCCCGATAGCCGTCCCGGGTCCTTGGAGAAGGAGCACCTCACGAAGCGACCTCGCCTGGAGTCGGAGCTGCCTGCTCGGGTAAGTCCTGTGGTCCTCCTGGACTCGCCTCCGCGACTGCCGACGTCGGGCCCGACGCCGTCGGGGCCCGAGTCGGGGGCTGCTGGGTCACCTGAGCTCGGACTCAGGTTGACGGCCTTGGAGAGCAGACTGTCTGCCTTCATGGACCAGCAGCGGGCACTGCTCGCTGGCTTCGCTGGCGCCGCTGCCCCGACCGCCGGGACGTCGACGTCTAAGTCGACCCCGGAGACCGAGCCGATCCTCGAGTCAATGCGAACTCGAGTCGATCCTCGGTCGAGGTCACCCTCGGCCTCCCGTTCTGGACCGAGGTCGCCAACGCCGACTCCCTCGGCGTCGGGGCGGCAGGCGCCGCGCCCTGCCCGGGCCGACCCCACCGAGTCCTCGTCGGAGTCGGTCTGGGAGTCTGAAGAGGAAGAGTCGCCTGATTCTTTTCGGACTCGGTGTGTCCCCTCGGACTCACCTGAGTCCGAACCTCGGAAGCAGTCCCCCCCGGAGGATGCCCGGTTCTCGGACTTCGTCAGGGATATGGCCAAGGCTTTGGCCTTCCCTGCGGACCCCGAGGAGGAGCCTCGAGCCGAAGAGCTCGACGCCCTCCAGTATGACTCTCCCGCCAGGGAACACTTTACTGTACCGGTTCCTCCCATGCTGGAACGACTACTCTTCCGCATGTGGGAGAGTCCGGCCACCTCGCCGGTCCTGAGCAAGCGGGTCGATTCTATCTATCGAGTCCGCAAGAGCCCTGGCTTCCAAAAAGCACAGCTACCACACCATTCCATGGTAGTGGAATCGGCCATGCATCGTCTTAAGAGCCAGAAGATGCACTCCTCGGTGCCTCCTGGCAGGGAGGCCCGTAACCTGGATGGCCTTGGTAAGAAGTGTTTCCAGGGCTCTATGCTTGCGTGTCGTGTCCAGACCTACCAGCTATACATGGGCATGTATCTCCGAGACCTGGCTAAAGAGCTAGCCGGATTCTCCGCTGGCTTGTCCGAGGAACCCTTGCGGAGGTTCCTGGCCTTGTCCAACCGGCAACTTCCTCGCTTCTGCTCTCGTCAGCCACACCCCCTTCGGGTTGCGGCGGACGCTTTTCTACTCTCATGGTCGGGGAGCCTTCTGTACGCTTTCCCTCCCATCCCGCTAGTCTCTCGGACTCTTTTCAAGGTTCTCCGAGACAAAGCCTTCATGATCCTGGTGGCCCCTCGCTGGCCCAGACAGCCGTGGTTTCCACTCCTGCTGCAATTAGCGGTAGAGGATCCATTCCCTCTGGGGTTACAACCGGATCTCCTCACTCAGGATCAGGGGTCTCTGCTACACCCCAACCTCAGGTCTGTCAACCTAATGGCCTGGCTGCTGAGAGGGTAGTCCTTGCTCCCCTTCTCCTGCCGGCAGAGGTGGAGGAGGTCGTCTTAGCTTCGCGACGACCTTCTACCCGCAAATGCTACGCCCTTAAATGGCGTTGTTTTTCCGTTTGGTGTACCCAACAGTCTCAGGATCCCTTCTCCTGCCCGGTGTCGGTGATCTTGCAGTACTTGCTATACCTCTCTAATCTGGGACTTAAGTCCAACTCCGTCAAAGTTCACCTCAGTGCTCTTTCAGCACATCATGTGCCGGTGGACGGCAGACCTCTCTCCAACGACCCTCTCGTAGCGAGGTTTCTCCGAGGTCTCCTTCTACTTAAACCACCTCTGCGCCCGCCAGCGCCTGACTGGGACCTGAATGTGGTTTTACAGCGGATCACCTGTCCGCCTTTTGAACCTATGGCTACCTGTTCTCTCCGTTTTCTTTCTTGGAAAACATTGTTCTTGATAGCCCTCACTTCCGCTAGACGCGTAAGTGAATTGCAGGCCCTCGTGTCTGATCCCCCTTACACTCGGTTCTCCAAAAATAGGGTAGTCCTACGGACTCACCCAAAATTTCTTCCAAAAGTGGTCTCCCCTTTTCACATCAATCAGGAGGTGGTACTTCCAACCTTCTTTCCCAGACCACACTCCAGCCGAGCTGAAACGGTCCTCCATACCCTGGACTGTAGAAGGGCATTGAACTTCTACCTTGACCGTACGCGGGAGCACCGTAAAGCTGCTCAGCTTTTTGTGTCTTTTGACCCCAATAAATTGGGGCTCCCGGTCTCCAAGCGTACTCTGTCCATCTGGGTTGCGGACTGTATCTCTTGGGCTTATGGGGCAGCCGGACTCTCCTTGGAAGGTCGAGTCACGGCTCATTGCGTTCGGGCAAAGGCTACGTCAGTGGCTTACCTCCGCTCTGTTCCGCTGGCAGACATCTGCCGGGCCGCTACTTGGTCTTCGAGCCAGACTTTTGCGGTCCATTACTGTCTCGAGAGGGAGTCCCGCAGGGACAGTGCTTTCGGACAGGCAGTCCTCCGTAATCTCTTTGAGGTCTGAGCAACTCCTACCCTCCATCCCGGATGTGGGCTACCGGTGGGTAATAATTCAGCGAAGATTCTTTCCTTCTGTGCTGCTGAGCTAGAGGGAGCTCATTTTTGTGCTTAGGGTCTCCGGTAGCCTTAAGCTTGGGAGTCCCATAAGTGAGGACTGACTTCCTGCTTGGTCCTGGAGAAAGCGTAGTTACTCACCTGTAACAGGTGTTCTCCAGGAGCAGCAGGAATCAGTCCTCACAACCCTCCCTCCTCCCCTTGGAGTTGCAATCATCTGCTTTAGTTTTTTTGCTAATTTTTATGCTGTCTTTTTTAGCTATGTCATCTGACTGGCTAAGATGGCACCCTTGGGCGGGAAGAGGACCGCGCATGCGCGCTGCAATTCCCAAAGGCTTTCTTTGAAAGCTGGGGAAAATTGCTCCGCGAGGGCTCCGTCGGCGCCGACGTCACCCATAAGTGAGGACTGATTCCTGCTGCTCCTGGAGAACACCTGTTACAGGTGAGTAACTACGCTATATCTCACCGTTGATGAAGATTCACATACTGGGGACATCATAGAGCACCCCAAAATTCATTGTGTAGAGGAGGAGCCTAGTGGTTAAGGCAACAGCCTGGGAACCAGAAAGCCCAGAGTTTGAATCCCACCAAGTCTCATTATGGTCTTGGGCAAGTCACTTAACCCTCCATTGCCTCAGGTACAAACTTAGATTGGAAGCCCTCTGGAGACAAGGAAATGCCTACTGCACCTTGTATGTAACTCACCTTGAACTTCTCCTAGAAAAGCACGAACTAAAAACTACTACTGAAAAGGTGTCACCTAAATAGTGATAACAGAGTTTCCAACCATGTGAAATGCTTTTACAGCATCCAGGCTCAACATTACCCTTCACCCATAACTTGCACACATTGATGATGCCACACTGACTGTGAATAAACCATGTCTGATACGCTTCCACCGATCTAAGGACCACTTTACCTATCTTCTGTGCTAGAACCACAGCCAGGATCTTTATTTCAATATTGATCTATAAAATGTGATGATATACCCATCATCCTGGGTAACCCTGCCTGGCTTGTGCGAAACCACTATCAAAGCCTGCTTCATGTCCTTAGACAGAGCTGCCCCTTGGACAGCACTGTTGTACATTTCTCTCAGATGGCACAAAAGCTGCAATCTTGGTATTTTTTAGTACTAAACCATCTGAACCTGGTGCCTTAGCCAGCAGTAGTCTGAATACAGGCACATATATCTCTATTTCTTTTATGGGCTCATTAGGGTTACTGGCTCCTCTCCACTGGTCATAGGCCATTGTATATCTGTGCAGAAGCTCTCCTTCTTTGCGCTCGTTATCGTACTATGTCCATAAAGCAGCCATGGAAAAACAAATTGTGTAGCTCGGCACTTATATCTCCTAAGTTCATGGTACCCTTTGTCAGCCATGACAACATCTTACCAGTTTTGTTTCCATGCATGTACATTGACTTCCACGCTCGCTTATAAAGGAGAAGACTGTGCCTCCCTTGCTCCTTCTAAGCCCTGAAGTTGTTCCTGGGTCATATTCCCCATGAGTTGGGCCTGCTTTTCTGGCACTATCCTTGTTAATCTTAGGAAGTCCCATCTTGAATCTTCCTTTTCTTAGCTAAATATAGTATAATTTCCCCTTGCTTGACTACTTTATCTGCTTCCCACAACAGCATTGGGGAAGTGCCCTCTACCTTTTGGAATTTCAGATACTCTTCCCATTTGCCCTTGGGGACATTAGCAAATTATGCATCATGATGTAGCCCTCAATTCATGCTGCAGACCCTGAAATCACACAAGATTTCTCCCCGTTCTCCACAAGAACTAGAGCAGCGTCTGACAAGGTACAAACACCAATACTAGCTGCTCACATTACCCTGAATGGATTCTCCAAAAGTCCTTGAATAACTGTTGTATGGGTACAAGTACTTTGTGAATTGTAGTGCCCCTGGATTTAAGACCCTTTATATATCCATTAACTCTAGCTGTTGTATTATCAAATTTGCCCCTTCATTGTTTCCACTGGATCCTTCTAGTTTTGCAGCCTTTGCCCCTTTATGTAGCGATCCCTTCTTACCATATAGCTCTACCACAATTATTCTCTTTATTTATTATGCTCACAAAAAAATTCCTACAAGTAAACATTTGGGGCATTCACATTACACAACAAAATAATTTGCCTACACATTTTCCCCATCAGAATAAAATAGCACCCTTCTACATTCCCTCCTTTCCACTGCAAAAGGAAGAATTTTATGAATCAAGATTATTACTCCCTCTGCCTGCTGGTGTAAGAAGAAACATCCCACTGTCCAACACCATGTCTTCTGAGCTTGTGTGCGCTACATCCATAAGTGGGTCTGCTGCATAAACCCATCCACCCAATATTCAGAATGGGCATAAACACTATGGCAGTCACTGTCTGGATAAATACCAGACAGACTTACCTGGGTAGCGATGATTTTCAGCCGGATAGCAATTTAGGCCTGCTTTTCGACCAGCCTACGTTATCCAGATAGCCATTCTGGACAGCAGCTGAAAATTGCCGCGATTCGGATATGGTTGGCATCTATCAGGATAGTGACCAGCTCCACCTTTGCTCCACCTCTAGATTGCCCAACATAATCTGGATAGTGCCAAGGTGGTCTGTGGAGATATTCAGCAGCACTGTTCGGATAGTGCTGCTGAATACGTCACCCAGCGCCCTTCTCCGAATAACCTCCAAAGTTATTCAGTTAAGGGTTTTTAAGTACTGGGCCCTATATGTGCATGCATCTGTCTGAACATAGTCAACAATTTTGTATGTTTAATGGGTGAGTGTATCCCATGTATATTTTATGTGACCACTTCAAGTTTACCCATAGCCAAAAATAAGTCTTCACCCATGACAGCTCATTCTTCCCAAAGTCTTCCCAGGGCTTAAGCACCCCTCCGCCATTGCCTAGGCACCCACTCCCATGTCTCTACAGTTGAATAGTCTCTTCTCACATACCTCCTTTTCATAATCATAAATGACTTAGCAAACTCCTTTTCTTCCCCCTCCCCCCAGTTCCTTATATCCCCAGCAGTCATCCCATTCCTCCTGCATTCCACCATTCCTACTCTTCGGACTCTTCCTAGTCATACCCTTTTTCTCTGCAGGCAAAGGAGCCCACGCCCACCCCACACACCATTGATCTTCCCAATCCAACAATCTCCCCTCCTCCTTCATCCCATCCACCTCTCTATTATACGCTATCCCCCAACCTACTAATAAAAATGGAGAAGCAGAAAAGAGTACAGAGAGAGGGCAGAAAGATCTGTAGAAGAGCCGGCACTCCTGCAACAAACTTATAGTCCACTCATCACTCTCTTCTTGCATTCCTTGCTCCTTTCATTCCACTTCCTCCTCATCTTCGAGAATACGAACCACTCTCTTTTTATTCACCATCCTTTGGAGCACATGTCTACTGATCCATATTCATCTTATCCCTTTCATGCTCACAGGCGGGATTTAATAAGGGAGAAGAAGCAAAGGCCACTCTGTCGCCTCAGAGTCCTCACGAAGTGCTGCAATGCTGAGGATCTCAGACCCTTTTAGTTCTGGGCTATCTCGCCCATGACCCAGCCAGATTGCTCCCCTTATTTTTCAATCCAGAAAAGAAAAAAATCACAGTACAGTAGTTCACTATACTCTTCAGTGCAGAATATCCTCTACTTTCAGCCCTTGCCCCCTCCCTTTCCATTTGGGCAAGTCCTTGTCTACATTTCACTTCTCTCTCCACTCACAAGGGGTCATCTACCCAGTATAACTTAATTCTATCCCATTATGTCCATGGGAGAGATGTCAAGACACAACAAAGGAGGGGTATAGAAAAGATAAATTGCACTCTAGTCACATTTGCTTCATATAAGGTTTCTCCAGCTATAATCCTTTCCTGGTCCAGCTCCTGCTCATCCACTTTATCTTAGAGTCTTCATGACCATGGAGTTGATCTACATAGCTCCTTGCATTCTCCTTTGTAGACAGGTATTGTGTTTTGTCATTGCACTCGATGTTTAGTTTCATGGGAAATGGAGATGCTAAACAAGCCCTTTTCTGATGCATTGTCATGCAGTATGGAGCCATTTCTGTGTGCCAGGACCAGGGCCGAACCATGCGTGAATCGTGCCCTGTGTGACTTGTACATCAGGCGCATGCCCGCCCCCCCCCCTCCCGTATCTCAATCTTGCCACTTTCTGGACGGCGGCGGGAGAGAAGAGGCGTGCCCGATGTAGTGCAAGTCGCTGGCACGCTAAGCAGATCTGTCCCTCCCTCCTCTGATGCCATGTCAGAGGAAGGAGGGACCAGACCTGCTTAGCATGCCGTGAAAAGGCTTAAGGGACACATTTCAGCTATCTGCCATTGCCTGCCACCACTGAGAGAAGAAAAAGTGGCGGTGGCAGATAGCTGAAATGCGCCCCTTAAGCCTTTGTGCCCTGTGCAGCCGCATCACTCGCACAGGGCAAGGTACAGTCCTGGCCGGGACCATACTACGATGGAAATGGGCCCTGTGAGACTTGAGAATCTGGTGTCTCCGGTTCACCCAGATGCGCACAGGAATTCACTTTTGTCAGGCTTCCTGGAAGCCCAGTGATGACATCAGCATACCTTCTATACGTATACCCTGTGTGACTACACTGCTCTCACAGCCCTTGGAACGGCCCTGCTTTGTGCATTGCTGCCACTTTAACAAATAGCCGTTAAACATTAACAGTTTGTATCTATTTTAGCTTACTTCCTTTTCCTATGAAAAGCTCTCATAAGAGACACTTTATCTGCCCAAATGAGGATTTGGGCAGTGATTGGCCTTGTTCTGCTCTCTTGTTCTTTTTGGGGTGCATTTCTGTGCATGCCGTCGTAGTTCATGCGTTCTCTCTCCACATGCATTCCCAGTTTCTCCAGTAGCCATTTTTCAAATATTGTGCACAACTCCTGCTCTTTCACCATTTCCAGTAAGCCAGTCAGCCTGGGGTTGGTCCCTATTTCTATTTTCCTGATCCTCTATCTTTCTGTGAGAGCAGCATTATCTTTCTGCAAAGCAGCAATCTGCTAATTGGCATGACCCAGCCTTTGATTGCCACTTTCTGCTCCACTACAGACATACGTGGATTGATTTCTTTGACTGGGTGACCAGGGAGTTGGACCGAGGGAGAGCTCTAGATGTGGTGTATTTAGATTTCAGTAAAGCCTTTGACACTGTTCCTCACAGGCGACTTATAAACAAACTGAGCACCCTAGGGATGGACCCTAAAGTTACTGCTTGGGTTAGAAATTGGTTGGGTGGGAGGCGACAAAGAGTACAAGCAAATGGAGCTCACTCTGAGGAGAAGGATGTTACCAGTGGTGTGCCCCAGGGATCTGTCCTTGGTCCGATTCTTTTTAACATCTTTGTTAGTGATATAGCGTAAGGGCTGTCGGGTAAGGTTTGCCTCTTTGCAGATGATACCAAAATCTGCAATAGAGTAGACACCCAGGAAGGTGTAGATAACATGAGGAGGGATCTAGCTAAGCTTGAAGAATGGTCTAGAATTTGGCAGCTGGAATTTAATGTTAAAAAATGTAAGGTCATGCATTTGGGCTGCAGCAATCCAAGGGAGCAATACAGTATAGGAGGTGAAGTACTTTTGTCCACTAAAGAAGAGCGGGACCTAGGCGTGGTTGTGTCTGATGATCTTAAAGTAGCTAAACAGGTAGAAAAGGTGACGGCAAAAGCTAGAAGGATGCTTGGGTGCATACGGAGAGGAATGGCTAGCAGAAAAAAGGAGGTGATAATGCCTCTGTATAAGTCTTTGGTGCGACCTCATTTGGAGTATAGTGTGCAGTTCTGGAGACCGCACCTTCAAAAGGATGTGAACAGGATGGAGTAGGTGCAGAGGGTGGCTACTAAAATGATTAGTGGGCTTCATTATAAAGCATATGAGGACAGACTCAAGGATCTTAATATGTACACCTTAGAAGAAAGGCGGGATAGAGGTGATATGATTGAGATGTTTAAATACCTCCATGGCATAAATGTTCAGGGAGAGAGCCTCTTTCAATTGAAAGCAAGTTCTGCTACGAGGGGACATGGGATGAGGGTGAAGGGAGATAGATTCAGGAGTGATATGCGGAAATATTTCTTTACGGAAAGAGTAGTGGATCCGTGGAATAGTCTCCCAGTGGAGGTGGTAGAGATGAGGACAGTAACTGAATTCAAAAAAGCATGGGACCAACACAGAGGATCTATAAAGGTAAAAAGTGGACTGTTGTAGTTGTTGATATGGAAGGACAGACTAGATAGGCCATGTGGTCTTTTTCTGTCATCATGTTTCTATGTTTCTATGTCGTACATGCAACACAGACAGTTCATAGATTTGGACAGTATCTAAATTTAAAAAAGCATGGGACCAACACAGAGGATCTCTAAAGGAAAAGAGGGGACTATTGTTATAGTTGATATGGAAGGACAGACTAGATAGGCCATGTGGTCTCTTTCTGCCGTCATGTTTCTGTGTTTCAATGCTTCAGAGACACTACTCAATAACTCATGAATCATGCATTCTGGGAGCACTGCAACCATCTTCTTTCCTCCAGATGCCATCTTTGTCTTGGCAATTTCCTCTTCTCTCTGCTGCTCCACTGGAGTTTTGCCAGTATGGGGAAAGAGGCGTAACCCTTCTTTCTTCTCTTGCCAATTATTATACCACCGTTATCTCCTAGGAGCTTTCTTTTAGTGCCCATGATAGAGATCATATTGCCAATTTTTAGCAAGATTTTTTGTGGGGTTATGCTGGAGCTTCTCTCTCCTGCATCTCCTTGGCTTCTATATATCACTTAAAGATTATTTCATATGTTTATTATATGCCACTTATGACTATAGGCATTAAGTGGTTAATAAGTACATTGTTGTTTTAGATGTATTTCTAATTTGCATGTGTGAAAATGACCATTCACATGTGAAATTGCATCCATCTCCAAAGTGCCATTTTAGAAAGGTTGGAATTTACAGATGTGTACCCCGATCAAGTACAAGTCACACAGGAGCATGTTGGGGGCATGGTTCGAAAGGAGAAGAAAGATACAGATGTATCTCTGACTTCATATAGGGCCTGCATGTAGCCAATGGAAATCCTCCACGTCTGTATTTACACCTGCCCCCAGGCACATTTAGGTTTCTAAAAAGTGCTCATTCCAGCCAACCCTTTATAGAATGGATTATCCTCCTCAGTACCACAATGTGTATTTCCCCTTCTCCAGGAACAAGCAGGAAGTCAGTCCTCACATATGGGTGACATCGGCGCTGATGTACCCCTCGTGTAGAGCAATTCCCCAGCTTTCAAAGAAAGCCTTTGGGATTGCCTTGCGCATGCGCAGTCCCCTTCCCGCCCAAGGGTGCCATCTTGCTCAGTCTCCCTTTTTTTCACGGAGCCCTTCGGATGTGGTCCTGCTTTCCTCGGGAAAAGTGTGTTAAAACTGCAAAGTTTTTGTTTCGTTCGGTCCAGTTCGACGCCGGTTCCCCTCCCCGCTTCGGCTCGGTACACCGGTATCATGCCGGGTTAAAGTTTTTCGGTTTTGGCCCTTTGAGACTAGCGTTCGCGCTCTTTTTATTTTTCACTGGCAGCCCGGTCGTTTGACCTTGCAGGGGCCCTTTTTCCCCCCCCGATGGCTGCCTGCGGGTTCAAAAAGTGTGATTGGTGTAAAAAACTAATGTCCCTCACTGACACACACGACTGCTGCCTCCGATGCCTCGGACCCGACCATGACCCGGTGGTCTGTGGGCCGTGTGGCAAAATGTCTTCCAAGGCACTTAGGAGTCGGCAGCACCAACGTGAAAGACTTTTCTCAGAGTCCGCATCGTCCGAGCCCGAACCTCGTCAGAAGCCTCGACGTCTCGGGAGTCTGACCCCGTGCATCATCGTGGGTCTTCTGAGCAGGGTCCCCCTCCCGGGAACACCGGAGGAAGAAGAAGCTCGTGAGGGCATTGTCGTTGGAGGCCTCTGATCGGCCTGGGCCCTCGGGTTCCAGATCGCGGAGCCCTGACTGCCACCCCGGGCCCCCAGAGTTGGAGAGGCTAGCCAAGCTACCTCGCACGGAACCGGAGGCGCCGAGTAAGGTAATGTCTGTTGTCCTCATGGACTCTCCTCTGGGAGAACCAGCGTCGGGCCCGACGGCGTCGAGAGCCGAGCCAGAGGCTGCAGAGCCTTCTGAGCTTGGTCTCAGGTTGGCAGCCCTGGAGAGCAGCATGGCTGTCTTAATGGAGCAGCAGCGGGCACTGATAGCCGATCTCACTGGTACATCCACCACAACCACCGGGACCTCGACGTCTAAGTCAACCCCGGAGGCTGAGCCGAACCTCGAGTCTATAAGGTCTCGAGTCGATCCTCGGCCAAGGTCTCCCTCGACCTCCCATTCGGGACTGAGGTCTTCGACACCGGTGCCCTCAGTGTCGGGGTGGTCGGGTTCGAAGCCCTCACGGCCGGAGCCACTCGATTCCTCCTCAGAAGATTCGTCATGGGAGACGGAGGATGAAGAGTCTCCAGACACCCACCGAACCCAGTACATCCCATCAGACTCACCAGGCTCGGAGCCTCGGATAATGTCCCCTCCAGAGGATACAAGGTTCTTGGACTTTGTCAGGGAGATGGCCAAGGCTTTGGCATTCCCAGCTGTCCGAGGAGGAGCCTCAAGCCGAGGATCTCGAGGCCCTCCAGTATGATGTTCCCCCGAGGGAAGCCCTTACTGTTCTGGTTCTTCCGGTTCTTCCGATGTTGGAACAGCTGATGCTCCGCATGTGGGAGCCACCGGCCTCGATGCTGGTTCTCAGCAAACGGGTTGATTCCATTTATCGAGTCTGTAAGAGCCCTGGGTTCCAAAAGGCGCAGCTGCCGCACAACTCCATGGTTGTGGAATCGGCCATGCATCGGCTCAAGAGCCAGAAAACGCACTCCTCGGTGCCTCCCGGCCGGGAGGCCCGGAACCTGGATGCCCTCGGCAGAAAGTGCTTTCAGGGCTCGATGCTTTCATGCCGTGTCCAAACCTACCAGCTGTACTTGCGAGACCTGGCAAAGGAGATTGTCGGGTTCTCAGCTGGCCTCTCCGAGGAACCCTTGCAGTGCTTCAAGGCCTTGTCAACAGGGATTCAGGAGTGCTCGAAGTTTATGTCTTGAACAGCCTACGACGACTTTGAGGCTTCGGCCCGAGTAGCCGCGGCCAGCATCGGTGCACGCCGGCAGGCCTGGCTAATGTCATCGGATCTGGAGTCATGGGTTCAGGACAAGTTAGTCGATGTCCCGTGCTGAGGTGATAACCTATTCAGCAAACCCATGACTGAAAAGGCTGCAGAGATCGAGTCAGAGTTTTTGACCCAGACAAGGCTCTCGAAGAAGACCGCTGCCCCTTCTCACAAGAAGAATTGCTCGGGCATAAAGGCCTTTTTCCCAAGGAAGGGTACTGCTTACCGCAACTACCCCACCTATCAGGCCACCCCGGCTCCCCAACAGGGGCATCAGGCCAGGGGACAGGGCATGGCCTGTGTAAGCAGAAGGCCCCCAAGCCTCCATCTCTGGCTCCTATCCACCCAGGAGGGGTTTTTGACTCTCACTGCATAGCTCCTCTCCCACCAGTGATTTGGCCATGCACGGGAGGAAGGCTGACCCTGTATGTCCACAGATGGACAGCCATCACAACGGATACCTGGGTCTTGCAAATAGTTCAGAAAGGCTATTTGCTCAATTTCAGCTAGGTACCCCCCTCCTTCTTTCCAGGAGAGCCTCTCAGGCCCTCTCTGCACAGGAACCTCCTCTTGCAGGAGTTAGCAAGTCTTATAAAGGATCAGGCGGTGGAACCAGTGCCCCACCACCTGCAAGGGCAAGGCTTCTACTCCAGGTATTTCCTCATACCAAAGAGAACTGGAGGCCTTCGGCCCATCCTTGACTTGCAAAATCTGAACAAGTTCCTGGTGAGGGAAAAGTTCAAGATGCTTTCCCTTGGAATACTGCTGTCTTACCTCCACCAGGGAGACTGGCTGTGCTCCTTAGATCTGAAGGATGCTTATACGCACATCCTCATACATCCAGACCACAGACAATATCTCAGATTTGTAGTGGGAGGAAACCATTTTCAGTAGAGTACTTCCATTCGGCCTAGCCTCTGTCCCCAGAGTGTTTACCAAATGTCTGGCGGTAGTGGCGGCCTTCCTCAAGAACCAGGGAATGTTTGTCTTCCCGTACCTGGATGACTGGCTCATCAGGGCCCAGTCGCCTCAAGAAGCTCAACAGGCCACAGCTCGCACTATCAACATACTGCAGCATCTAGGCTTTGTCATAAATCAAGCAAAGTCCACTTTTCTCCCCACTCAAATCTTAGAGTTCATAGGGGCAAGGCTAGACACCCTTCAAGCGAAGGCTTACCTGCCAGAGAGCAGAGCATAGAGGCTTCTGGAGTTAGTACACCAAATCAGATACAAGTCTTAGATTTCAGCAAGGCACTTTCTACGCCTCCTAGGGCACATGGGCCTCCACGGTTCATGTGACTCCAAACGCCCGTCTCCACATGAGGACAGCTCAGTGGTGCCTCAGGGATCAGTGGACACAAGCCACAGGAAGACTCCAAGACAGGATCAGAGTGTCCAAACGACTACTGAAGTCGTTGACCTGGTGGCTTCAGCCATCCAACCTGCTCGAAGGAGTGTCTTTCCAGCCTCCCTCGTACACAAGAGTGCTGATGACAGATGCATCTCTGCTGGGCTGGGGAGCCCTTTGCCAGGACTTATGCACTCAAGGGTTGTGGTCTCCTCAAGAGAAGAAGCAACAAATCAACCTCTTAGAGCTCTGGGTGATACGCCTAGCTCTTCAAACCTTCTTGCATGTTCTCTTCCATCAGTCTGTCTTAGTACAAACAGACAACCAGGTGGCTATGTTCTACGTGAAGAAGCAGGGAGGGACGGGGTCCCGCATTCCTGTTCCTTTGCAATCCGACAGAGGATGTCTCTCAAAGCAGTTTACCTGCCAGGTCAGGAGAACTGTCTAGCAGACAAGCTAAGCAGAATTCTCCAACCTCACGAGTGGCAACTGAATCAGGAAGTAGCCCAGCAGATCTTCCATTGCTGAGGGCATCCGACCATAGATTTCTTTGCCAGTCCGCAGAATCATCAGTTGCCCAACTTTTGCTCCAGATAGCCACACCCACAAAGGATGGCTGCAGATGCTTTTCTAATCTGCTGGTCAGTGGACCTCCTGTATGCGTTTCCTCCCACGCCTCTGGTGGCCCGAACCTTATTCAAAATCCTTCGAGACAAGGCCTCGGTCATCTTGATAGCCACCAGATGGCCAAGACAACCTTGGTTTCCGCTTCTCCTTCAGCTGGCAGTGGAAACCCCACTTCCTCTGGGGACACAGCCCGATCTCCTGTCCCAGGAGCAGGGCTCTGTCTTACATCCCAACCTCAGGTCCCTCAACCTGATGGCATGGCTGCTGAAAGGGTACTGCTGGCTCCTCTACTCCTACCTAAGGATGTGGAAGAAGTGTTGCTGGCCTCCAGGAGGCAATCCACTAGGAAGTCCTACACCTTCAAGTGGTGCAGGTTTGAGGTGTGGCGTAAACAGCGCAGTGACAATCCTTTCTCTTGCCTAGTACCAGTGGTGTTGCAGTACTTGCTTCACCTCTCAGAATTAGGCCTCAAGTCTAACTCTGTCAGGGTTCACCTGAGTGCTTTATCAGCGAACCACTCTCAGGTGGAAGGTCAACCTCTTTCTGCTCACCCCTTGGTATCCAGATTCCTCAGAGGTCTACTCCTACTGAAGTCCCCTGTTTGCCCTCCGGTGACTGAGTGGGACTTGAATGTGGTCTTGCAGCAGCTTACTCACCCACCTTTTGAGCCAATGTCCACTTGCCATCTCCGCTTCCTTTCCTGGAATGTCCTCTTCCTGATGGCACTCACATCTGCCAGACCCGTGAGTGAGCTGCAAGTTCTGGTATCTGATAGCCCGTACACACGGTTTTACAGAAATAGGGTGGTCCTTCGCATTCACCCCAAGTTCCTTCCAAAAGTGGTCTCTTCTTTCCACCTCAATTAAGAGGTGGTTCTTTCAACTTTCTTTCCCAGGCCGCATGCCAGTCGGGCAGAGGCAGTCCTGCATACCCTGGATTGTACCCTGCTTTCTACCTGGAACGTACGCGGGGACATCAAAGAGCTTCCCAGCTCTTCCTGTCTTATGACCCCAGTAGGCTGGGTCTACCTGTCACCAAGCGTACGTTATCCACCTGGGTGGCAGACTGCATCACCTGGGCATACAGGGCAGCTGACCTCCAGCTGCAGGGTTGAGTCACAGCCCACCGTGTCAGGGCTAAGGCCACTTCAATGGCTAACCACCACCCTGTACCGTTAGCAGACATCTGCCGGGCCGCAACTTGGTCTTCAAGCCAGACTTTTGCAGCCCATTACTGCCTGGAGAGAGTCCCGGCGAGACAGTGTTTTCGGCCAGGCGGTACTCCGTAACCTATTGGAGGTTTAGGCAACTTCTACCCTTCAGCCCTTTGGTGTCAGGCTACCGTGGGGGTTGCGTTCTAGGAGAAAGTTCTTTCACAGCTGCTGCAGCCCTTCTAGAGGGAGCCATTTTTCAGCTATGGGTTCTTGGTAGCCTATAGCTAGGGAGTCCCATATGTGAGGACTGACTTCCTGCTTGTTCCTGGAGAAAGCGTAGTTACTCACCTGTAACAGGTGTTCTCCTGGGACAGCAGGAATCAGTCCTCACGACCCTCCCTCCACCCCTGGAGTTGCAGTCACTTATTTTATTTTCTCATTTTGCCGTCTTTTTAGCTATGTCATCTGACTGAGCAAGATGGCACCCTTGGGCAGGAAGGGGACTGCACATGGCAATCCCAAAGGCTTTCTTTGAAAGCTGGGGAATTTCTCCACACGAGGGCTTCGTTGGCGCCGACGTCACCCATATGTGAGGACTGATTCCTGCTGTCCCTGGAGAATACCTGTTACAGGTAAGTAACTACACTTTCCATATAGTTCTCCAGCAGACCTCAGTCCATCCAGAATAAATGCTAGGTGGCAAACATCTGTGGTTCCAAAATGGGCAGAATAGAATTGCGCAGACTGCTATTGGCACGTGTACATTCTGAAATACCGGCCCTTGCAGGTGTCAGTTGCCCAGGGTTCCATCCTGCATATTTCCCATGTGTACATTTGTAAAATAGCATGGTTTACTGCACATTGATGCCCAGCTCTATTTCCTAGTTTGCTATAGCACACATGTCCATGTGAAAGCCAAAGATATTCAGATTTTAAATCAGACTTATGCTCGTATATGCCTACCTTCACTTTTAAAATTGACATAGAATTGCAGACATTTTCACTTCATGTCACTGCAGCCACATAAACAGCCTTTTTAAAAGGTGCCTTCACATAAATATAAAGTATTACCGTCATATTCACCCCAAACCAGATAATCGACAAAGGTGGCATCTCATCACCCTCGGTCACCCCAGTGCCCTGGTCAGACCACCACAAAATCAAAATAGTAATCACAACTCAAAGGGACAGACACGACAAGACACAAAACACACCACATGAACAAAGAAGATTCAAAGCCTTCAACAAGAACCAATTCATACAAGACATACTATCCCACCTCAACCCTGAAACACACGATCTGAACAAACAAATAAGCGAATGGAACAGTATCATCAATGCAGCAGCCAAAGCCAACAAACCCAAAGCAGTGACTACAATCAACAACAAAAGACAGCACACCCCATGGTACTCCAAAGATATATGCAATGCTAAAAGAAACTTGAGGAAGATTGAACGCCGCTGGAGACGCTCTAAATCCCCCTCCACCCAGGCTTTATACCTAACGAAACAAAAGAACTACAATGAACTCATTAACCAAACAAAAAGAGAACACCACACAAACACCATTCAGAAGGCATACAACAAACCCAGAGAGCTATTTGAGATAGTAAAGAAACTAACCAATGAACCAAACACTGAAAAAGACATACAGATTGACCCTCAAACATTTGCTGATCACCTACAAAATAAACTGGGCCAATCACCACAACAAACAACGGAAGGAACCACCAACCCAACCATACCCACCATAACATGGGACAATTTCAGCACTCCATCCACAAGGCAAATCTCAGATATCATCTCCGCTCTCAACACAAGTACTGCACCAACAGACCCATGCCCGGTTCCCTGGATCAAGGCAACAAAGGAAAGCTTCCTCAGCCTCATGCACAACATGGTAAACAACTCTCTGGTGCAAGGAACCATGCCAGACCAGCTGAAGCTAGCCACAATAAGACCGATCCCAAAGAAATCCACACTAGACAAAAGCAATCCAGCAGCCTACAGACCAATCTTCAGCATACCATTACTGGCTAAAATCCTAGAAAAGACCATACAACAACAGCTCCAGGACCATATCGACGCACATGCCCCACTGGACATACATCAACACGGCTTCCGCCCTAACCACGGGGTCGAAACACTACTGCTATACCTATTCAACGACATAATCCAAACCATGGACAACCACAAACAAGGAACATTAATGATCTTCTTAGACATCTCAGCTGCATTCGACACAGTGGACCACAGAATCCTCCTAACAAGACTTCTGAACATTGGAATAACCGGCACCACCTTAAAATGGTTCAAATCATACCTAACAGACAGACAGTTCCAGGTCAAGATCGGATCCAACATCTCACGACCCGCAAAGATCAAGCAAGGGGTGTCACAAGGATCCGCACTATCCTCACTGCTATTCAACCTATATATCCAACCAATCTGCAGCATCATAAAAGCACACAAAATAAACTACACAATCTACGCAGACGACATCATGATATACATCCCAATCAACCTCGACAACCCTGACTACACCAAAATAACAGACTGTCTCGATGGCATGGCCAAATGGCTCCTACACAATAACCTAGCCATAAACTACAGCAAGACAGAAGCAGTCATCATCACACGAAACACCAGCTTCAGCCCCTCCACCCTTCATCAACACCAACAACACAGCAATACCACTGAAAAATGAAGTGAAATACCTCGGAATAACCCTCGACAGAGAACTCAACCTACAATCACACATCAGAAGAACCACTAAGAACGCATACTACAAGATGAGAATAATCAGACGCCTCAAGCCCTACTCACACAAGACCACTTCCGCACAGTCTGCCAAGCTCTAATAACTCCCATCCTTGACTTCTGCAACCCGATCTATAACGGCATGCTAAAACAATCACTCAGACCGCTACAGATGGCTCAAAACACAGCGGCCAGAATAATCACCGGTTCATCAAAACAAAACCACATCATGCCCATCCTAAAAGGCCTCCACTGGCTCCCAATTAGCTACCGCATCAGATACAAAATGATACTGAACATCTTCTGAATCAAACACATGAGCTCCGCACTCAGCCTCCAACCCCTCATACTACCCAACACCAGCACTAGACCTAGAAGAAAGACCACAGCAGACACATTCAACACACCAAGAAACTACACAAAAGCATGCAAATCCACCACACAAAGAGCCCTTTCAATGGCAGCTCCAACAATATGGAACACACTCCCAGATGAGCTACGGTCTACCGAAGACCCAAAGGACTTCCAAAAACACCTAAAGACATTGCTCTTCACCGAGTTCTATGGACCAAGCATTTAACCAGACTCTACAGACTCGGACTAAACACAGAACAGGACCTCAAACTCGATCTACAGATCAACTGCAGCAAACTGCAGAGACTGCAAAACCCCATGTATATAGCTGTAAAAAGCACATGTTGTAAATAGCTCACACCAATCCTCACACCCACACTCACACACCCTCACTGTACATAGACACACCTAACACAATCACCAATGCTTTGATTGTTTGCTGTGTTCACCGCCTTGATTAAAGGATAAGGCGGGATAGAAATACCCTTTAAATAAATAAATAAATGGTTCACTGCACATTGATGCCCACCTCTATTTCCTGGTTTGCTATAACACACATGTCCATGTGAAAGCCAAAGATATTCAGATTTTAAATCAGACTTATATATGCCTACCTTCACTTTTAAAATTGACATAGAATTGCAGACATTTTCACTTCATGTCACTGCAGCCACATAAACAGCCTTTTTAAAATGTGCCTTCACATAAATATAAAGTATTACCGTCTCATCACTGTCTATCTTCCTTTCCCAGCTCCTTTTATTGAGCTTTAATGACATGTGCAGACAGCCGAAGACCTGCATTACCTTGTACTATTTAAACCCAGTATAGCTTTGTCATTTCTTCACTGACCTGATGAAGCTTGAATAACTCCCAAAAACATGTCCCAAATATATTTAAATTCAGATAAATAAAATTAAAATTCCTTCACATATTCAGTCAGATAAACTTAAATAGAGGAGCTGTAGCCTAAGATGTAATTTGAGTTATGTGATCCTTTTGTATTCGGGTTACGTTGCCATCTTGATCTTCCTAAACTGAAAATACTGATCTGCTTTAGCTTCCTTTACCACTCTCTTCCTGATTAACATGCCAAGAATCCAAGACCAGTCTGATTTATGGAGCTTTTAATATGCCAACCATACAGGCTGCTTCCCTCCCCCCTCTCCCCCAAGCCATAGTGCCCTGGAAGAGTCCAAGCATCATTAGATCTAGGAAGCTAAGCAGGGTCAGGCTTGACTAGTATCCCATCAGAAGACCAGCTGATAACACAAAACCTCTGCAATGTATCATGGTTGCCTGAATCCGTAATATGAAAGATAACTACCCTCATCTTCAGATGTTGCTGTGGATCAAAAGTGATTGTAAAGACCATCAGTTCTAAGATATTGCCAGTATTTTCTTTTTTAGGGTGGCGTGTTCTGCTCTTGAGTCAATTGTGCGTTGTACTGCTGGTCAACATATACCCTTTCCCTTAGGGTTCATCAGCTAAATAAAAAGCATTCTTCTATTTTCAGGAACTACTTTGAAGCCATCACAGGACTACAAGTCTGAGGCAGCTCAGTCCCCTACTGAACCCTCTAGAACCAGCAACACAGATAGAACGGTCAAGGACAGGGGCGCTCTGAACCCTGGACCCACAGTATCTCTGCAGTGTTCAACTAGCAAGGGGCATTTGTCTATAGCAGAGGCACCCATCATCCTGAGCTCTCCCAGGACCTCAAAGACCGATTTCTATGAGTTGGTTTGGAGGCCAAGGCACGATGGTGGGACTCCTGTCCTCTACTATATTGTAAAACATCGCAAGGTAATTAATTGGAGGTACCTTCTATTTTTACCTTGTTTCTTAACCAAACTTTAGCATGAAAAAGCAAAATGTGTTTCTTTTCTATTTGCTTATGATATCGACCTACCCCAAAAAAAGCTTTTAAAATTTGTGAATGGATGGGACTAATCATCCATAATGTAGTAAGTGACCTTGGAGGCATCCTTGAGTCCAGTATATCTTAATGTCACTTGCCATTTATGTCTGCTTTGAACAGAGAGATAATTTTGCCCATTGAGAGGAGTTTGTACTGTCAGTAAGGATTCGCTTATGATATTACACTGTATCTTATGATTTAACTCAGAATTATTTACCTGTTCTTGCCCTGCTTTCCTTGCTAAGGTGTTGTGGATATTCCATGCCAGGTACAGGAGATAGCTGATTATCTGTATTGGGAAAGAAGTCCAAGTGTCGTATTGACCACGTTCACTGAATTGCTTGAAAATGGACAAAAGTGGAAGACAATGGATTTTGATAGCCAGAGGAATTTTCAAAGCTAATTTGGGTAGGGGCCAGTTTCATGGTCCAGCAATAACACTGCTATTCTGAGCTTGATTTCCTGCAGAAGTCACTGTTTCTTCAGCTGCTGGAGATGGGACGTCTATGGAAGCAACAATTAAAGTCCTGCTAGGCTAGAGAGGATACCTTGCATTCTTGAATTTATAGTGTAGCCCCAGGCAGTTGGATAGGAAGGAGAGAGAGAATACAGGGCGTAGGGAATTGTGTAGACTTTCAAAGCAACTCTATGATCCTGTTGCTGTGAGCCTGGATTACCAGAAGCCAACTGGTAGATGTAGGATCGGAGGGTGTGGAATGTAGCTAGGCAATGCAGAACTATTCAGGGTGCAAACAATATATGATCTTATAAGAGTGCCGTATAAAGAATACTTACATAATACAACAAAAGGTCACTCTACCAGCTAACTGTCAAAAAATAATAATATCATTAAATAAGAGACCCTCAGAGAGAGCATTCACGTGTGCAGAAAGCACTAATATATGCCCAACAACACCATCATCTGTAATACCTGAAGATTGGAGGATCACCAACTTTTAAAAAGGGTTTCAGGGGTGATCCGGGAAACTACAGACCACTGAGCCTGACGTCAGTACCGGAAAAAATGGTAGAAACCATCATAAAGAACAAAATTACTCAACATGTAATGGGAGACAGCCAACATGGCTTTAGACAAGGAAGATCTTGTCTAAGGGACCCAGTATATCACTGCTTGACCCAATACAAACATTGAGAAACCTGTGTCTTTTGGGGAGACTGCTAGGTACTTATGACTTAGATTGGCCACTGTTGGAAACAGGATACTGGGCTTGATGGACCTTGGTTTGACCCAGTATGGCATTTCATATGTTCTTATCATCAGTCTTTAAATATCTGCAATTTTTTATTCAATAATTTAACAGTAAATTTTTATATATATTCTCAAAAAGTGAACCACAATTAAAAACTTATCTGTCTGAAGATACCCAACATGAATTCATGTTTCAGATTCCAACGAGTCTTGTTCAGGGGAAGATTTCCAGGGGGAATAATTTAACTCCCCCAAAAAATCAGCAACCCCTCAGTCACACTTCTTTCTGGGATGCCGAGAAAACCAAAAATCAATTAGGATCAGATGTAGTGTACTCATAGAATGGACGACCACTCAATTTCCTGATTAATCCCACTAGGGACCACTGATTGTAATCAATATATCCACTGCTGTTCCCGCAAATTCAACATGATTGCCACGCTTCCAATTATCCTTTCTAACACCAATTACTCGCCAAGTAAAATCCCTGTTGGAATATGCAGCTTCTTCAAAATGGGCGGCAAGAGAAGCATTAACTGTAGTAAAGTTTGCTATAGTGTTCCATAAGATGTACTTTAATCTGATGTTTAGTACGTCCAACATAAATTTTACAGCAGGCACATATAATAATGTAGATGACAAAACTAGATGTGCACGTTGATTGATGATGGGATCGATAAATTTTATTCATCACAGGATGGGTCCTTCTAGGTCCAGTAATAGTATTACTGCATCATTGACATCGCTGACAAGGATCATGGCTGCAAATTCCTTAGTCAATCCAAGAAAAAGGGAGGTGCACCCATTCACCTATATTTCTTCCACGAAATTCCAGATGTACCGATAATACATTCCAGTGAGCTCAGATCAAATGAGTAACTTCACTAATCCCATGTATATGTGGTAAAATACATACAGTACTATGCAATCACATTTCATGCGTTTATACAATAAGAAATGTTCTCCGGGAACAAACAGTAATCAGTTCTCACATATGGGTGACATCGGCGTTGACGGAGCCTGCACGGTAACTTTTTCCCATCTTTAATAAAAAGCCTTTGGGAGATGCACGATGCATGCATGCTCTTTCCCGCCTAAGTGTGCCATCTTGCCTCAGTATGATAGCATAGCTCAAGATGGCAAAAAAGAAAAGCCCCCGTCGGGCTCAAGCAGCAGGCATTTGGGGATCCGGGGGGTGCAAGACATGCGATGCCACAGGGAGGACGTCCCCACGGCGATGCTGGGCCAGCCCCATCTTGGTCGGGGCTGTCCAGATAGCACGGACATGCACCACTGTGGATAGGGCTTCATGTGTCAGAGAAACCCCAGTCTTAAAAATACGCGGCATCTGATCACTAGAATAACTAAAGGTTTGTTAAGCCTTAGTATCCGTAACAATTCTGATATAGTCTCCAAATAATCAAAATATACAAAATGCAAACAATAAGGGGGTCATTCCGAGCAGCGTTTAATGGGGAGGTATGTCCAGTTTGTACATCCCCTGCCAAACAGTTGGGGGCAATGCTGATCCCAAAGCTCCCTGCATGTACAGAGGAGATGTATGAGGAGTTCTGGATGGGGGTGGGAGGGAGTGGGCAGGAGGAGAAGTGTGGATGGGGTGGAGGTGGGTCCATGACCCTGGACATATAGGGTTGATTCCGGTCACAGCCCTGTATGTCCAGGCTTGAGGAGATAGATGGGGGACATGAGCAGGGGTGGAATAAGTTCCTTTGACGTTAGCGGCCATTGTGGCAGGACACCCCCCCCCCCCCCAACCAGGTGAGCAGGGCGTAGGAGCCCAATAAGCAGTCCGGATCCATTCCTATCATATCTTGCAAAATGGGGAACCTACTGGCAGGTGTGCATTGAAAAGCAGAGGGATTTTGATGTGCAATAAGGGATCTGAGATGCTGGAAAAAACAAGGGAAAACTGGTATAAAATAAGGGCTGGAAGACTGATTCCCCAGAGGTTTGGCCCGAGTATCAGAAAAGGCAGGCTTGAGGGGGGGGCGGAGCCTGATGTCCAGCGGGATGGTCGCATAACGCTGAGGCTCCCGAGAGGCCTACTCAGAATCCTGAATTAACACCTCATATTTTTGGAACTTCTACTCTGATCTTGCCGGGGCACATTGGTGAGATGGCGGGGACCAAACCAACGCGTCTGGAATTTGGGTCTCCAGCGGCTTCTCACGGCAAACGTTCCAAAACCGAACCTCCGTCCCCGCAGAAGGGGCCGGCCTTGTGCGAGGGCCCCGAAATGCAGCAGGAAATCCTCGTAGAGATTAGAGGGGTCAAAAACCTTGTGCAGGCAAACGGTGAAGCACTCCGAGCGCTGCGGGACGATTTTGGTGTGCTGCAAAGCAAGCTAGAAGGGCTTTCTTCGCGTCAGGACAAAATGGAGGGCATATTGGACTCCCATGCGGCCCGGTTGTCCAAACTCGACACAGTTGAACGACAGGTGCGGGCCTTGCAGAAAGAGGTGGAAGATGGCAATAATAGGGCGCGCCGCAACAATATACGACTCGTGGGCATGCCGGAGGGAGCGGAATCGGGAGACATGAAAGAGTTTTTATGCAAAATCCTCCCTTCCTTGCTCCAAATCACCTTTGCCAAAGATTTGGAGATTGATCGCGCTCATCGTGTACCCACCAACATAACGCTCAACAGGAAGACCCCGCGGCCTATCATTTTTCGACTATTGAGATATCAACACGTGGAGCAAATTCTAAGTACCTCTTGGGCAAAGGGCCATATGGAGTTCGAGAGCCACAAGATCTCCTTCTTTCCCGACTTGTCTAAACCCACAGTCGACCGCCGAAAGCGCTTTCTGGAATTCCGGCCGAGGCTTCAACAACTACAAGCACGCTATGGCCTGATGTACCCGGCCAAGCTCCGAGTCACGCTTCACAATCAGACAAGAACATTCGAGGACCCTGATCTACTAGCGGAGTTTTTGGATTCCAAAGAAGCCGACTTGATGCGCTGACTTCCAGAATATTCCTGCAAGTCTCCTTCTATCCGCTGTACCTGCCATATTGGATCTGCCGCAGCCTAGCAAAGAGTCTGGTATGGGCAGTCTGTTGCCTTACTCTTGATGGTATCTGTGACCCGACTCCATCTACCCACAGTAGCCTCGATGAGTATCAGAGACAGTGTTATTATGGACTCTGGTGTTTCTTTTCTTTTTTTACATGTCTTCTATTCCTCTCTAGGGCCTCCTCCCGCAGACATATGGTCGCCATATTCTTTGGGGGTTTTGCTTCTTCTCTAAGATACGTTGGTACATACTTTTCAATATGGGGTGTATTAGCCAGACTACTTGGTGATTATGACATTGTTGTACAGATTCTGCTTATGTTCTATGTTATCAAGCGCCCTTACCTAAAATGTCTACTACCGATTGATGGCCCCATGTAAGATTTTTTCATTGAACGTAAAAGGCGTCAATAATCCGATAAAACGGAAGAAAATCCTAAGCTACCTCAGTCAGGAAGCAGCGGATCTGATTTTTCTCCAAGAAACGCATTTAAATTCGAAGGAAACTCTTAAACTCAATATTAAACCTTACATGGTGGCCGCTTATTCCCCAGCCGTTTCTAAGAAATGTGGGGTTGCCATACTGGTTAGGAAATCTTTGCATGCTACTGTTATTGCGACTAGCTCAGATACAGAAGGTAGATGGGCTAGAGTTCACCTCAAGATAGGTAGCCTAGAAGTTACATGTATATGCCTTTACGCTCCTAATGTTGATGACCCTGCCTTTTTTGCTACCATTGCTCAGGTTGCGCAGGCTTCTGCCAACACTTCATTGATCATTGGGGGGGATTTCAATCTAGTCCTCGATCCCCTGATTGACAAACAGCCGCCTAGGACGAGTGGTCCCCCCAAGAGTCACGCTACGCTTACCTCCCTGATCAAGGATCTTGCTTTAGTTGATCTATGGAGATTACTACACCCCAATGAACTTGACTTCACCTTCTATTCCTCCCCTCATAAATCTCAGTCTCGCATAGACTTCTTTCTAATCTCAAAACTGTTAGTTCCTCAGGTGGACACTGCAAAGATTCACTCCCAACATATTTCAGATCATGCTGCCATTTCCTTTCAATTACACACCACTGCACCCCAGGGAAACTCGGGAGCCTGGTTCTTTGATAGAGCCCTGTTAACTCAGCCAGAGTTCCAGTCAGAAATTCGAGTTGCCATACAGGATTACTTCCACTTTAATCTACCCCAAGATACTGCGAATTGGGCTTGGTGGGAGGGCTTCAAAGCGGCCATTCGAGCAACGATCACTAGCTATCAAATCCGCCTGCGGAAACAACGTAAACAGCAGCTGCTCATACTAGACCAACAAATAAAAGCAGGCGAACGAGTTCTAACTTCACGCACTGACCCATGTGTATTAATTCGATTACAGCGCCTCCGTTTTCAATATAATTCAATCCTTTCAACTGCAGCTTCTAAGAGTATAGAGCTTCAGCGAGGGACATATTATCGTGAAAACAACCGAGCCGGTCGACTCTTAGCCAATGCCTTGAAAGGTCAAAAAGAAGCCAAACGCGTTGCGGCCCTTCGAGCTCCACAGGGAGGGGGCATAGTGACCACAGACTCCGATATTGTAGAGCTCTTTCGGGATTTCTATACCCGCCTATATCAATCTGAATGTGAGTTCTCGTCAGAGACATTCGAGCGATTGCTCTCTGGCATTCAGCGGCCGACCCTCTCTGAAGCTGATAGAGATGCGCTGGATGAACCCTTCTCTACTTCAGAGATCCAATCTGCCCTAAAACGTACAGCCTCGGGCCGTGCCGCAGGGCCCGATGGTCTCCCGACCGAATTCTACAGAACGTTCAGTGCAGATTTAGTTCCCTATTTAAAACTCTATTTTACTGCCCTTGCGGTAGATACATCCTCTTTGGGATCCTTTTCTGCAGCTAATGTGGTTGTATTTGAGAAAGAAGGCAGAGACCCGCTACTGACTGCCAACTACCGTCCAATCTCCCTACTTAATGCCGACTATAAGATCTTCGCAACGATCTTGGCCACCCGGCTATCTGACATAATGGCTACCCTAATTCACCCCGACCAATGCGGTTTTATACCCGGCAGATCAACTGCTGACAATGCTCGGACCTTGTGCCATGTGTTATCTAGTGCTGCCAATCTCGACCATCCATGGGTGGGTCTTTCCCTGGATGCTGAAAAAGCCTTTGATCGTCTAGAATGGCCCTTCTTATTTGCAGTTCTCCGATGGTATGGCTTTGGAGAGGGCTTCCTCCGATATCTCCAAGTCATGTACACTCAGCCCGTCGCCAGTATTTGTGTAAATGCCATCAAATCTCAGCCATTTAACCTCCAAAGAGGCACGCGTCAAGGTTGCCCCCTATCACCAATGCTTTTTGATCTCGCTCTTGAACCCCTAGCCCTCCTTATTAGACAGTCTGCACGTATTCGAGGTGTCCCCTTTAATCATAGGGAGATTAAACTCTCTGCATACGCAGATGACCTTATGCTCTTCGTCTCCCTCGATTCGGTTCCAGCTGTCTTGGATCTGATTGACGGATACTCACAATTATCGGGCTATAAAATTAACTGGACCAAATCTGTAGCATTCCCACTGAACCGCTGGGTACATGAGGCTGACATGCAGGCCTTTCCCTTCCTTTGGCAATCTCGTATGGTGAAGTATCTCGGGGTCCATTACTGTTCTCCTTTAGAAGACACTATCAGTTTCAATGCCAAAGAGGTAGTCTCCAAAGTCCGTGAGCTCACAAATCGTTGGTCTCCCTTATCTCTCACATGGTGGGGCCGCTTAGACACTGTGAAAATGATGATAGTCCCCAAAGTGAACTACATTTTAGAAATGCTGCCATGCTTACTTCCGCTACATACTTATAAAGATATTGAGGGCCTCCTCGTCCGTTATCTCTGGCAGGGCAAGCCACCAAGGATAGCTAAACATAAACTGCAGTCTGTAAAGGAACGAGGGGGTACCAGATTTCCTGATTTTCTTAGATATCATCAAGCCTTTCTACTTAAGCAAGGTGCCCGATGGCTAGATACCTCAACAGACCGCCGACCAGTTTGGCTTGACATAGAAGAGGAGCTTAGTAGCCCAATTCCGTTGACCCATCTCCCCGGTATGTCTTACCAAGTAGACACCCGCCATCCACCAATGATTGTCGATACTCTTGCGGCCTTTAACACTCTCATTCTATCACTGGGCCCGAATGTATGTCCTCAGGACGGACTCCCGCTATGGAATAACCCCAGAATTCAAGTCCTAAATAGAACAATAGCCTGGAAGCCCTGGTACTCCAGGGGGATCTGGACACCCCAACAGCTTTTCTCTGCAGCTCGTTGGAAAACCTTTTCGGATTTACAAAAGGAATTTGCGTTACCAGCGAAACACTACTTTCAATTGATGCAGCTTCAACACTGCCTCAAAAGTGCTCAAATCATGCCGCCCTCTGCCCCTACAGAGGATGGGCTATTAGAGATAGTTCACTCCATTAGTAGTACACATGGGGTAGCCTCTAATTTCTATAAAATACTTTGTCAGGGTACAGACACGGACACTTTTAGAGCCCAACAGGCCTGGGAGCGCGAACTGCAAACCACTCTAACCCCTGTGCAATGGAGCGTTTTTTTGGAGTAAAGTAGTGCGGGTTTCCCGGTCTGCCTCTGTTACCCAAACTCTCTTCTTCTTTGCACACAGATGCTTTTATACCCCAGAAAAAATAGCCAAATGGAACCCAAATGCTAGGGACCTGTGTTGGTCCTGCCATACTGCTGTGGGATCTTTCGCTCATGTTATTTATGAATGTCCTCAACTGCAGGTCTATTGGGGGCGGGTCTGGGGTCGTATTCAATCTATCTTACACTTTCATGAACCTCTTTCTTGGAAGGTCGTGGGACTCCGCTCTGCGGCGGAGGTCCCCTCTCTTCCTAAGAAGGGTCGCTTTCTCCTTGACTTCATGCTAGGTATAGCCATATGTTTAATCACGAGGAATTGGAAGGATAGCTTTCGACTTACTGTCAATGAATGGTGGAACCTCGTCTGCTTATATAGTAAATATGAGCAGATACCTCGGAGAGCTATTCCCCATGTCCAAACTTACTCTTGCTTGTCTAAATGGCAGATGCTTAATGATTATGTACAATCTGCTCATTGCTCCAACATGCCTGTATAATGTGCACTCATCATGTTTTAGATCACCGTTATGTTTTGTAATACAATAATGTAAGTACACGCCCGCTTCGGGAATGCTCAGTTTTCTAGAGAAGAAGCAGGGGGGAGGGGGGTGGTAGGGGTTTACTTTGGTATATGTATTACACGTTATGTATTTGTCTTTTAGCTGTATGTCTTCCTTTCCTTTGTTGTTATAAAACGAAAATAAAGAATTTAAAAAAAAAAAAAAAAAAAGAAAAGGCAGGCTTGGGATCATTTTATGAGCAGGCTGTCACCAGCATGGTCAGTGCACTATCCAGATATTCAGTGTTATCTACTGTATACGGATAGTGACACTGAATGCCGTAATGGATTAAGTTAAATGCTGACATTTAATTTAAACTGTTGACTGTCCTGGCTGAAAATTAGCCTGATTATCTTCAAGATTCAAGGCATAATTCAGTCAGAGGTTTACCTAACAAAAAAGAATGGTTTTCTTGATGCAAAGATCTACAATGTTTTTGAAAGGCAAGATGGAAAACATAAAAGTATTCTACTTGCATGTGGGTGGGTCTCTTCGGGCCCGATATTCCATAACAACAGCTGTGCGCTGCTATGGTGCAGAACTGTCGCCGCCAAACCTTAACCCCAGATATTCAATGCTGGGGTCACCGCACAGCGTCTGTAGCTGCAGAAGCTAATTGGGCAGTGGCGATATTGAGCCACTGCCTGGTGAGTTCCTACAGCTAAAAGATATGCCAGTTTTTGCTGCGCTTATCTTTTACCCGCAGGTCGCTAATGAGGCAGCAGCGCAATATCATTGCTACCCAGTTAGCAATTGTCACTGTCCCCAAAAGGCCCACGACATGCCCTGATGGTAAGCGCTTAGCGTCAGGGCGTGTAGCGGAGATAATTGGAGATATTTAGCGGCACTAACCGTGTGAGTGCCACTGATTATCTCACTAAGCAGCGTTTACATGGTTTACAGGTCAGTAAACCATGTAAATGCCTTTGAATGTCGGGTCCTTTATCTTTACGGGTTATCACAGAAATCTTAAGCTGCTCGAAATCTTAGAAGTACATGTGGCGCCTTCATACACAATATGAAACTTGGTGGTTGTAGCAGGGTAAAAAGTAGCTTCAGTGCTTACCACTCCGAGCTCCATAGGTAGAAATTTCTTGATGTGAATCTGCAAGGAGCAAGCTGACGAAGGAAATGTGTTTACCTGCCTTGCCAGCAGATATGATACTTCAGCCTGCTAAAGATTGTATTCTGAAAGCTCATTTTTAACCCAAAAAAGATAATTGGGTCAGTATTCAAAGGGAAATATCTGGATAACTGGTGGTGTTTTCAGGACATTTACCTTAGCCGCTGCTGTCTATGAGGTTTCAATGGCACTGGCTGGGTAGCACCACTGAAAATCCTTATAGCCACCTCAGCACAGTTTGGCTGGCACCTGAGCAGTGTGTGGATGGTCCTGGAAATTATCCAGATAGTGCCTATATTCAGTCCGTTGTCTGGATAACTCTCCAGATAATTTAAGGCCAGAAAATAAAAAGGCTGTCCTTTGTAATCAGATAGCAGACTGAATATCACCGCTATTCGGATAGTTCTGGTGCCGACCTCTTTATATTTATGTTCAGCACTGGCCACTATCTGGACAGTGGCGCTGGATATACATTTTTATTTAAGAGCTGTGGCCGGAATTTAAAAAGACAGCACGAACCACAGAGTTTAAATATTGACATTTTCTCCATTATCCCCCTCTGTTGGCATACCCACCCCTGTGTGTTCATTTGACAATGCCATTTACTACAAGGGGATGCTGAGCTGTGTTGGGCAGCCGTTAGGGAGGTGGTGCTTGATCTGAATTCTTTGCTTGCTTAGCAGGTGACAAACTCCTCCGATGACTGGATTGTCTCACGTATCGCTGGTAATCAGCATCGCCTGACGCTAACCAAACTAGACCCTGGGAGTTTGTACGAGGTGGAGATGGCAGCCTTCAACTGCGCTGGAGAGGGACAGACTGCCATGGTGACATTTAGGACTGGTAAAAGTCAAATTCATTGCTGGCGGCTTTGGTGGTTTAAGAGGAGCCATGAGATGCCTGAATGATGTTACTGATTTAGAGACCAGGGTCCTTATTTATTCAAGGGCTTTAACATGTTATTGGCCAATTAATAGAATCAAATTGACACAGTCATGTGTTAATCTAGATTAGTGTAGCTTTTGATGCCAAAATAAATGGCACAACATGCGGAAAAAAGTTGCTTCATCATATGCAAATGCACGCAAACCAGCTTTTGAGTATGCAGATGTGATAACGTGCCTTGTGCTAACATTGCTAAGCCATGTTATTGCATGAATGTTCACTACACCTCTGGAGCTATAGTTAACCCTCCTACTAAGAAAATTGGCTTGAACCCATGAGCCAGCACTTTGAGACCTTTCTTAAAGGGACCAGCTTCTGGTAAGAAAAGAAGACAGCCTCTTCCCTCTGTTTAATTCCTGGTGGATTGCGGGCAAGTCGCATGATCCCCCTTCACACAGCTGCATGAAATGGTATAAAGTGCCATCTCTCTAAGTACTGCCCCCTTATGAAAAAAATGTGTACCTGCTGCTGAAGCCCCTCTTCCCACCTCTCACTTGTGCAAACTTGCTTGGAGAGCTCTGCGGTAGGAAGGAGAGGTGGATGGTGCATGGGTAGAGATTATGATAGAACTTGTTTTAAAGTGGACCACTTGCATTTCCCGACTTTTAGCATTATCTTTTTTCCCTTTCACCAGGTCGGAGACCCAAACCGGAGATCATTGCCAGCAAGGAGCAACAGATACAGAAGGATGATCCCAGCACCAGCACACAGAGCAGCAACCAGTCTGATAACAATCGTCTGTCCCGTAAGTCCAGACAGCTTGCATTTTGCAAATGGCTTTCATGGCCTTAACTCTTTTCCCATCTGCTGTGCCACATTTTGTCTGTGCTCAACCCACTGTTTCAGAAAGATTGCCTTTTAAAATGTGAATGTGCCCTAGAAATGGTATGTTCTCCAAAACCATGCCAAAACAATTACAGACTATGTAATGATCCTTCCCTATAGAGACATGACCAAGCGCTGTCCTGCTAAATAATAGTCCCCACTTGCGCTTTTTCATTCTTTCTTTTTATAAAGTCTAGCAGTTTCCCAGTTTCCTCCTGCTCTTTTGGCCTTCCAAACCGAATTCAATTGGGGCTATGATGCAGTGAATTTTTATTTGCAGCTGCCTAGTGCTTTTCCCTGTTTCTAAGTCTTTCCCACCTGCTGAAGGACAGGAATGAAATATATAGGCAGACTTGTGCGCTCTTAGTACTGGACTACTGAAGGCCGCAAGTAAAGTGAATTGCTTTTGGAATAATATGAAATGGTGTAGGCTAGCTTGGTGGGCAGAGGCAAACATGAAATCTGGGGTTCTGAAATGTGGTTTCCTATTATATGGAAGGACAGACTAGATAGGCCATGTGGTCTTTTTCTGTCATCATATTTCTATGTTTCTATTATAACATTTTTCCAAACACTTTACCTCAGCGCCAGAAGCTCCAGACCGCCCTACTATCTCCACAGCATCAGAGACATCAGTCTATGTGACCTGGATTCCTCGCGGAAATGGCGGCTTTCCCATCCAGTCTTTTCGTGTTGAATACAAGAAGCTGAAGAAAGCTGGGGACTGGATGCTGGCCACAAGTGACATCCCTCCTTCTCGACTTTCCGTGGAGATTGACAGACTGGAGAAAGGTAGGAGAATCGCTGCGTGTGTCTGCAGAAGCATCATCTCTTTCCTCATTTCCTCCCCTCTCCCTCTCCTTCTTTCTCTTTATTTTCTTGGTCTTGGCCTAGCAGTTTCCTCCCAGCTCAAGTGGGAGCTGGTCTTAGCTGGGGCTACAAAACATGAGCTTTCAACCACAACTCCCCTATTCTTTAACCCTCCCAGCTAGCCCAGGTCACTGCAGCAGATGTTTCCAACCAGAGATCACAGACTATAGTATTCTCTTGAACCTGTTATTCAGATGCATAGCTAGGTGCCCATGACCTTGCTCTTAGGTGTTGCTATTGGTGACTCCATCCCTCTCCAAGAAGCTTTAAATGCCGCCTCTGTAGTATCCTCAGCTTTGGCTGGCTCCTGGAGCAGAAGCCTGGGTTGGGAATGGAAGTCAGATCTCCCACATAGTAGCGCACAGCACTGCCACTGAGCTATTGGGCAGACCTCTTTTGTTATGTGTTATGAAAACACATTGATATATAAAGGCACATTATACAAAGGATGTCCAAGTGCAATCTGGGATGTCAAAAGCCAGAACATCTGGAAAAAAAGCAGGCACGTGCATGTTCAGGCATGATTTCAGAAACATGTGCAATTGTGTGCAATTCTGGTCGCCGTATCTTAAAAAGGATATAGCGATTTTAGAAAAGGTTCAGAGAAGAGCCACCAAAATGGTAAAGGGGATGGAAGGATACTCCTATGAAGAAAGGCTAAAAAGGTTAGGGCTCTTTAACCTGGAAAAGAGACGGCTGAGGGGAGATATGATAGAAGTCTATAAATTAATGAACGGAGTGGAACAGGTAAACGTAGATCGATTGTTTACGTTTTCAGAATATAGAAAGACTAGGGGACATGCAATGAAGCTGCAGGGTAAACTATTTAAAACTAATAAAAGAAAATATTTTTTCACTCAACATGAAATCAAACTCTGGAATTTGTTACCAGAGGATGTAGTAAAGGCTGTTAGTGTAGCTGGGTTTAAAAAAGGTTTGGACAAGTTCCTGGAGGAAAGGTCCATAAACCATTATTAAGAAGTGACCGAAGATATCAATGCTTGACCCAGTACAAGCATTGTGGAACTTGTGTCTCTTGGGGAAACTGCTAGGTACGTATGACCTAGATTGGCCACTGTTGGAAACAGAATACTGGGCTTGATGGACCTTGGTCTGACCCAGTATGGCATATCTTATGTTCTTATGTTATGTTCTAACATGGATGTGCCCGATATAGATGTCTATGAAGATGTCTACATAATGTCTCCAGAATAGCTTTTCTGAACTGGGATGTTTAATAGCCTAATGGTTAAGGGCTAAGAGTAGTGTGGTTCAAATCCCAGTGTACGGCTTTGTGATCTTAGGCTAATCATTTAATTCTCCAACTTTTCTACACTTTTTGGATGTTTTACGGTGACGGCAAGCACTTTCCTAATATCCGTTCATTCCTAGAGCAGGTCTAAATGTAGGCTTGGCCTGCAGACGTCCCCTGTGTTTCTGAAATCGGAGACATCATTGTTCATTGCACCTCCCCCAGGCATGCTTCCACCGTGCCCCCTGCCTATTTGGATGTCCCCCACACTGGAGACGTCTCTAAATGACATTTGTAGAATGGCTCCAGAGATGTCTCTGTGATTTTGCTGCCCATGTGCATGTCTTTGGACGTGCAAATAATGACTAAGACATTTAAAATGACCCCGATACTGTATAGAGGGTCATGAGAAGTACAATATGAAATGTGTACTCAAGAATGTTGCAATGTCTGGCACTGATCTCTGACCCTAAATATGTATACCCTAGAGGTGAGGAGACACCAGGTAGGGGGAGGAGGGGGTATGATACAGACCTTTAAATGCAAACAAATCTTTTCCAAAGATGGGGAAGCTGTAGAATTAGAGGACATGAAATGAAGCTGCAAGGAGATAAACCTAAAATCAACATCAGGGAATACTTCTTCACAGAAAGGAGGTGCCTGAAATGGCCTCCCGAGGGAGGTGGTGGGAGCAAAAATTGACAAAATTCAAAAAGGCATGGGACAACACATTACAAGAACTATAATTCAAATGTATCTTATACATTGAACAGAAAACAGAGCAAATAACTCGCCCATACAAGGTGTATAACAAATCACTCACCCTGAATTACCCCCGGTACCACCTGACGATCAGAAATAAACCGTTCTAAATGAGAACTATCAGTGAACACATAAGATCTTCCCTCAAAATTAATAACACAGCGACAAGGAAAACGTAAGTAGAACATAGCTCCCAAACTCAGAACCTGAGGCTTTAAGGCTAAAAAAAGCCTCCGTCTAAGTTGGGTGCTATGTGCCACGTCAGGAAAAATGTTAACTGTATAACCACAAAATTTAACAGCCTTACATTTAAAGTAGGCCTTCAGAATACGAGATTTCAAATCTAAAGAATGAAAAGTCACCAATAGTGTGGAACGGGAGTGGATTATATCAAGCGAGTCTTCCAGAAAGGCGGTCAAATTAGTTATAGAAGGCTCAGACATACCAGTAGCCCCTTCAACGGAGCACACCTTTTTAGACCGAAGGGGAAGGTAATAAAGAGAAGAAACTTCTACAAATTCAGTGATAGAGAGACCCTCCTTCAGATATTTATCCAATAAAATCCGAGGTGCTAACAATGCTGTGCACGGAAAATTCAAAAAACGTAAATTATGAGCACGTGCTGAATTTTCAAGAGCCTCTAACTTAGAGTGAACTAGCAAGGAATCTTTTATACCGACTACATTTGCAACAGTAAGAGGAGCAACTTGATCTTTCAATTTGGAGATACCTCTATCCACATAATTAATCTTCTCATCTAACTGTTGCAAAGACGCAACAGTTTCCTGAGAAAAAGTACAAAATGATTTAACATTACTGGTGAGTTTACGATCAATACATTGAAGCGCTCCCCATAGATCTTTTAGGGTGACTTCGCCATCGGGAGCAAGAACAGGGAGCTCTGAAACAGAGCCCAACTCAAGGACTGAATTATAGTTCTTGTAATGTGATCACAGTCAGTTCCCGTAATGTGGTCTTTATTAGTGTATAGTTTCTTATTTGAATATGATTGCTTTTGCTATTTTCTGTTTTTCTTGAAGCTTTTCCGATTTGTTGTAACTTGGAAACTTTATAAATAAAAATTAAAAAAAAAAAAAAGGCATGGGACAAGCACAGAGGATCACTACATAGAATGAGGATGGAATCAAAGCAAATATAAATAACTTCATAAATAGAGAGGGAGGTAGAACCTTAAGCAGAGGCATAGAGGGGGAGTACAGAGCAGTGGCGAGTGCAGCTGTACAACTCTAGTCACCTACCTTCGCAGACTAGAGGGACCATGCTGGTATTTATATGCTGTCGTTTACTATGTTACTATCGTCCAGGGAGGT
This sequence comes from Ichthyophis bannanicus, assembly GCA_033557465.1. Lineage (NCBI taxonomy): Eukaryota > Metazoa > Chordata > Amphibia > Gymnophiona > Ichthyophiidae > Ichthyophis > Ichthyophis bannanicus. Next base: position 382,702,974 of record CM066034.1, read on the forward strand.
TCTGCCCCAAACCCTTCTTCTTTTAGATTTGAAGATATTTTTAAGTGCCGGCCGTGGTGTTTAAAAATAAAACTGGATATTCTCTGGTGCTAAAAATCCAGTTTCACTGCCGGCTGCTAGCGCTGTCTGGATAGTGGTAATATTTAGCCGCTATCTGGAGAGCAAAAACCTCATAAGAACATAAGAGATGCCATACTGGGCCAGACCAAGGTCCATCAAGCACAGTATCCTGTTTCCAACAGTGGCCAATCTAGGTCACAAGTGCCTGTCAGGTTCCCAAAAATGTACATAGGTTCCATAATGCTTGCATTGGGGCAAGCAGTGGATATCCCGGGTCCCCTTTAATAATGGTTTATGGACCTTTCCTCCAAGAACTTGTCCAAATCTTTTTTAAACCCAGCTACTCTAACAGCTTTTACTACATCCTCCGGTAATGAATTCCAGAGTTAGATTACATGTTGAGTGAAAAAATATTTTTTCTTATTAGTCTTAAATAGATTGCACTGTAGCTTTATTGCATGTCCCCTAGTCTTTCTATATTTTGAAGGCGTAAACAATCGATCTACGTTCACCCGTTCCACTCCATTCATTAATTTATAGACCTCTATCATATCTCCCCTCAGCTGTCTCTTTTCCAGGTTGAAGAGCCCTAATCTTTTTAACTTCTCCTCACAGGGGTATCCTTCCATCCTCTTTACCATTTTGGTGGCTCTTCTCTGTACCTTTTCTAATAACGCTATATCTTTTTAGACTTGTCCTAAACTTTATGCAATTTTTTATCCAGTTAGTGGTTTGAATAATCTGATAATTCAAAACTCCACGTCGACTCCACTCTCCAGATAGTGCCAAGGAAATATTCAGTAGCACTATCAGGGTAGTGTCGCTGAATATCACCCTGGCCAGTCCTTTTCCGGTTAGGTGCCTCTAAATGGATAAGTGCTGTTGGATACTGGCCCCTCTATTGTTTTAGGTCATTTTAATATGAATATTGACCAAGAGGGCAATGAGGAGAAAGTTGGAACATATGTAAGAGTTGGGGGTTATCACAGAGAATGTTAGGAACGACACCTGAGAAGGGAAACATTCTAGACTTAGTTTTTGTCCCAGAAAGGCCAAAATAAACTTAAATATTATCCACATTTGGAAAAACACTAGTGCCCTTGTCTGACTCTCCTTCAACTTTCCTTACAAATGCAAATTGTTGAAAATAGACTAGCTAAGGAAGGTATGCGTAGTAGAAGAAGAAGGGTTGTCCTAGAATAGAGGGAGATAGTTTCAAATAATGCTGATGGAAAGATAAGACCTTGGTAGCGGAGAGTGAGGCTTGGATGCCAGAGTAAATACATGGAATGAGATGTTGGAAGCATCAATGCATAAGAATGATAGGGAGGCATATTCAAAGGTATTTATGTGATTTACAGACCTGCCGGCCACATAAATGCTGCTCACTGGGATATTCAGCAGCACTTAACCAGTTAGGGGGGCATTCCGTGCAGCATTTAGCAGTGATGTACGTCTGGTATGGACGTATATCCCCTGTCAAACACTTGTGCCCGATTCCCTGCCCAAAGCTCCTCGCATGTACAGAGGAGATGTGCGGGGAGCTCGGAATGGCAGCGGGCAGGGGAGAGCCAGATGAGGAGCATGGGCGGGGCGGAGGCAGGGCCCTGACCCTGGACGTACAGGGTCGATTCCGGTCACAGTCCTGTACGTCCAAGGAGGCAGTGATGACCGAGTAACTTATTCCATCTCGGAGCTGGAATAAGTCACCCCGCGCTTGGAGACCGGCACAGGCAGAAACCCCCAGAGAGATGAGGGCCACCAGGTGGTTCCCTGCCGCCCATCCGAAGGTCAGGCGGGAGGGAACAGCACATTTGGGGCTGTGTGGGGCAACAGGGCTCCTGCATGGCATCCCAGTGCCATGGCGACGGGACGCCGTGGCACCGGGCTCCATTTAGGAGCATTGGGTGAGTTAGATGGGGAGGGAGTAGTGCATGCATCAGGCCAGAATCGGGGGTACATCCTATCCGTCTATGCCCTCTGCGCCCAATTCTGATCCTGCAGGAACTTCTAGCTCCCGCAGGTGCAGAATCGGGTGCAGATCCGGCCCATCCAGATTTTGGACGTCTGGACAGGATCTAATCAGCATGGGGCCCTTAGTGCTGCTGAATATCCCCTCCAACTCATCTAAATGCCCCGATGCTAACCAGCTAGCATAGGGGCAGAACAGGGGCGCGCCCAAAGATAACCAGTTATCTGCGATGTTCAGTCAATAAGCGGTTATCCTAAACCAGCTAAAGTTAGGCAGTTAAAAGCCTGACAGAATTTACCTGCTTAAGGATAATCACTTATTGACTGAATTTTGCAGATAACCGCTCATCTAAATTGCTAACTGAGCAACCCGAATATTCAGTGCCTGTGACTCGACATTGAATATCTAGGTTTAAGTTAAAATGCCAATGGTCAGCCGCTTTACAAACACTGGCCGCTGCCATTGAATATCTACCCCATAGGCTTCTGTTCAGCAACATAAAGCATCATAGTATAACCATTTGCTTTAAAAGAAAAATGGTTAGTGAGAGTGTGGAGGAAATATCAAACAGAGGAAACTTGAGAGGTATATAGGCAGACAGTAAAATAATTCAAAGGTAAATATTCTCAGGGCAAAATCAATGAAGCATGGAATAAACCTAGAGAATTATTCCAGGTGGTCAGAATGTTATCAATTTACAGAAACAAGTTAAATCATACTTATGGTTTCTAGCCATGCTATATTGGTGGAATTAAGTCGCTTAACTTAAATAGGATGAACAGTTCAAAAACAAACGAGGAGGAGGCTAAGGGTTGGTATGTTTTTCAAGCAGTCATGACTACTTACGTGAAGAAAATCATAGGTCAGTTATCATATTCTACTAATAAGATTGACCCAGTCTCTGGGAAATATTGATATCCTTATTTAATCAACCCCTAGAGGAGGGAAGTATGCCAAAAACAATGAAAGAAGCCTCAGGTAGACCAGTTCTAAAACAAGGAAGGGATGTAGAAGATTTTGCTTGCTATTGTCCTATCTCTTCTTTACCTTTCATTGTGAAAATAATTGAATCTACTGTTCATCAGTAATTACAAGATTATTTACAGCAAGTGGGGATTTTGTATGAACAACAGTATAGGTTCCATGCTAATCATAGCATGGAAACTTTTTTGCTGATGACCTTGGACCAGTGGTATGTGATCTTGGAGTAACATGTGGCAATTGTGGCCGCTTTCATAGATCTTCATGTTCTGCATGAGGTTCTTCTGCATCAATGAATTTTAATTGGTATCAGCGGACTAGTCTTGCAGTGGTTCATCTCCCGTCTATTAGATAGGCACTTCCTGATGTGGAATGGACAAGAGCAATGAAAGTGGGTACTAAAGTGTAATGATTTTATTAGTTACATTATTCAATTTGTACCTCCACCCACTATGTGATGTAATAGAAGCAGTGGGCTTGAATGGAAACTAATGATATGATTTATTTATTGTGTAAGTCTAGTCTTTAACATACATCGGATGTGATGGCATCTGCACTTGGAAAGATATCTGCTTGATTAAAAGATCATGGATTAAACATACATTTAAAAAAATATAAATGATGGCCCTTACACATTTCATTCCATTTTTCATTTATTGAATTTATACCCACCCATCCCAGCATTTCCAGGCAGTTCACATAGATACATACAAATAAATATTACATGTAGCAGAAACAAACATACGTAAAACACAGTTATTTCCATCTACAGATAAAATAGGATGGCCTAGGAAAAAAGCTACTGTAAATATATGAGCTTTCAATAACTTTCAAAATCTCAAGTAATCACCTTCTGTTCGAATCGCAAGAGGCGATTTATTCCAGAGATTTGGTCCACATACTGATAAAACACATGGGTACATCAGGATGTGCCTAATGAAATTGAAGTAGGAGATAGTGTTGTAAGCAGAAATAATCAGGTTCAGTATCTAGAAGTAGTATTGAAATCCAAATTGACAAAGAAATCTCAAGTAAAGTCATTAGATAAAAATTCCTTTTTTTAAGCTGCGCTTGTTGCCGTGATCTGACCATACTTGATCCTTGATCATTTGAGTAAGGCTGTATATCAATTAATACTCCCTGCTATGGACTACTGTGGTGGCTTGTACCGTGGTCTCCTGAAGAAGGTCATTCATGCCTTATAGTTAGTGAAAAAGCTCTACAGTGAGATTGATATACAACATTCTTCACTGGCAACACATTTCTTCTATATTGATTTTGTTAAAATTTGTGATATAGGTTTTGTTATTTAAAATCACTCAAGCAAATGACGCTGTTGTGTTTGATAGTTCTTTTGACTAAATATCAGGCAACATATTCTTTGCATTCACTAATCCAAGAGAGCCTTGATATTCTTTATTTGTGTTTGTCCAAAATAGGTAGTGATTAGAAACTGTGCAGGTTCTGTATTTGGGCCAGTAGTATGGAATGCATTAACTGTATCCCTCTGCATGAAAAAAGATTTGAAGGGTGTTAGAAAAGCACTGAAGATTTTGTTGTTTGAGGAAAGTTATGAGGTGTGACTATAATTGTATATGTGTTGTTGTGATTTATGAAAACGTCTGTGTGTTTTGTAAACTGCCAAGAACTTCTTGGTTGGTGGTATACGAGCATGTTGAAATGAAAAAAAAAGTGTGCAGATGTCTCTGAAACTTCTTGCCGTCTTGATTTCATAATCAGTCGTATAGCCTCCCCCCTCTCCTTCTGGATCATTTAATCCACATTTTATCCCAGCTCAGCAGCTGCGGCTACCTAACCGAGGCCCAGATATAGCATGAAGACCTTTCTCCACTTTTGAAGGGTCTGATTTGGGGGCTGGATGTTATAAAAGGACAGCAGCAGACGCATGATCCTCCATTTTTGTATCTACTTCTCTTCCCAGGTACATCCTACAAGTTCCGCGTCCGAGCATTGAACATCCTAGGGGAAAGCCAACCCAGCGCTGCTTCCAAGCCATACATGGTGTCTGGCTACAGTAACCGTGTGTATGAGAGGCCTGTCACTGGACCCTACATCACCTTCACCGAAGCTGTGAATGAGACCACAATCATGCTGAAGTGGATGGTAGGCGCATCCCTGTAATGGGTATGGGGTGGAAGGTTCCTAAAGCGCTCATAACATCCGAAAGGCTTTGTTTCCTTAATTTTATGATCATTCAAATTGTTGTAGCAATATGCATCTGATAGGTAGAGTGATATACTTTCATGACTGAGCCCAGTAAATATCTTAATAATTTTTAAAATAGATGGGTCCGATATTCAAAGGATTTATACAAGCGAATGATAAGCCTAAATTTAGGAGCACAGATTTTAAGCTCTTAAATTAGGATGAATTTTCTGCTGAATATTTAGGCTCCTAGATGTGGCTGAAAATAGGGCAGATATTTAGGATCCTAACTTAGGTGCCTAAATTTAGGCGCCCACCTTTTTTTTGACTATTAGGCCTGATATATTTTTCGTTGGACCAAATATTTGATCCTTCAATCAATTTTTACTGATTAATAGATGTATGTATTTGTCCTTTTTTCTGTGTATTTTGGTCGCTGTGAATTAAAATAAGTATAGCTCAGTCACTTAATTTCTATCACTGAATCTGAACTCATTCCTATTACCAATATCTTACTTTGTATCACTAAATCTGTCTTCTCAGTGTTTGGTAAGTGCAGTGGCATGAATTCACTAGTGAATCTTTAGCCTTTTCCTTGTTATGTCCAAATAACAAGCTCACGTAAAGGAAAGTTTCTTTGTTACATATTTGCCATATTGTATGACTTGCTGCCTGTTCTGCAGGTTGTGATAATCATCGTAAAAACATAGTAAGTGGCCAACCATGTCAGACGATAAGTTCTCATAGCCTCGGCATGCTCGTCTCTAAGGTGACAAGCGTTGGGGCCGTGGAGGAAGCGTATAACAAATGGGACATGTGCCATTTTCCAGTGGCCATGGTTTAGTGATCCACTGAACCTAGGTGACATCCATGATTGTTAAATTAGATTGGATATTATTGACCTGCCTTCTATAAATGTGTCTAAGCTCTTTTTGGACACAGCGTACTTTTGCCCATTAGAAACCCTGAGCTATAAGTGAATTGTCTAATCATAACCACATACAGGGTAGTTCTGAGGCACAAATAGCAGGGATGGATGTCGCATTGGGTTGTTCATCCCTGCTATTCGGCCCCTCTTCCGACCCCGACTAACTTCCCCACACATTGTATGGGGAGTTTAGACGGGGTGGGAAAGGGGTGTTGCAGGGGAGGAGTTAGGGCAGACAGTGGGCGATCGGCGACCCCGGACATATAGGGCCGATTCCAATGTTGACCCTGTACATCTGGGGCCAACGGCCTGAACAGGGAACTTATTCCACCTCTGAGGTGGAATGAATTCCCCTAGTCGGGAGGGGATGGCCGACCTGGTGCGCAAAAAAGATGGGAGGAGGCAGAGGGGATTCCCTGCAGCCCGACCCTGGCCTTGGGAGGCCAGATCGGGGATCGGGCTGTGGGGAATGAAGTATTTGTTCCGGTGGCCAGGAATCGTGGTTCCTGAATGGAGCTGCAGTGCCATGGCAACCAGACACCATGGCGCCATGGCTCCATTCAGGAGCCCTGACTGAGTTGTCCAAGGAAGACCTATACATGCAGGTCGACCAGAATCGGGGTCCCGGCCTGCACATACAGGCCTGGATGTGATTCTGATCCTGTGGGGCTAGACATGCCCTGCTCACTCTGTGCGTCCAGGTCCGACAGGCCGCACAGAGGGCCGGCACGTACTTCTCTGAATCGGACTCTAAGAGTTTGTGCTATTTCTTACTGTACACAAAAGGGAATATTTACTAAGCTGGGCTAATGATTAGTGCATGCTTTTTGTAACTAGGTTCCACATTATTCAATGGGACTTAGTTACAAATAACATGCAGTAACCATTAGTCCAGCTTAGTAAACATGCCCCAAAGTCTTGAGATCTTTGTAGGGGAGAGCTGTGAGGTTTGTGTCCATCTTCTTTGTGTTGTATTTCGTGAAGCTTGTGACTATTGATGTTCCAGCTGTTGAGTATGAGTGCTCAGGAGGGCAAGCGGTAGGGTGAGAGGAGAGCACTTGCATGCCATAATGATCAAAGTTGTGGTGTAATGATTAAGTAGTAGCTTAGAACTTCTTGGTTCAAATCTTGGACTTGCCCCATACTGTAATCTTGAGCCAAGTCATTTGTGCTCCTTTAGCCAGTTGCACTTGGCAATGATGATGTTATTTTTTTCTCTGCACAGGCCGTTGCACGGTGGCATGTGGTATGAATGCTCTGAAATCATTTATAATGCCAAGTGTATGATTCAAAAGCAATTTTGGTTCATGTTTAGTGAGACTAGGTTATAAAGAACACAGTTATTTCTTCTTGTAAGGTATATTTGCAGCTGGGCTAAGCAGTGATGAGGGAAAGGAGCAGGTCAGAGAAGAGGCAGCATGAAGTCTTAAGCTCACATGCATGGAAGCTTCCTCAGTCCTTACATCTCTGTTGACCCCCTTCTGTTTTCTCAATAGTACATTCCATCCAGCAACAACAACACCCCCATCCATGGGTTCTATATTTTTTACCGTCCCACAGACAGCGACAATGACAGTGACTACAAAAAGGATGTTGTTGAAGGTAAGAAACTTAATCTTCATACTAGTGGGGGCTTCAAACTGGAACAGCAAGCTGAAATCCACCCAATACCAAGATGTTGTTTATTCTGGAACCACGAAGAGGCAAAGAATGACGTGTGATCATTTTTCTTTTGATATTCAATTTTAGGGGATCGATACTGGCACTCTATAAGCCACCTGCAGCCAGAGACTTCATATGATATCAAGATGCGGTGCTTTAACGAGGGTGGAGAGAGCGAGTTCAGCAACGTGATGATGTGTGAAACCAAAGGTAATAGGACACTTGCAGACCATCCTGCTAGACCAGTCCAGACTAGGGATATTTCCCCCTGTCAGCAGATGATGGAGACAGAGAAAACACCAGCCGATACTAGTGACATCACCACTGGTACTCATACCAGTGCAGCTAGGTGTCGCCTCTAATATTTTCTCTGTCTCCAGCACATGGTGGCTCTGATCTTCAGCTTGGTTGCGCTCCTGGCAGCTGGTTGGTGGAGCACCTGCCAATGCAGCCTGGACTGCAGAGGTCTCCAGGGCGAACAGCACATTTAGGTAGTAGGTATGAATTAAGGCATAAGTGGGAGAGGAAGGCAACAATGCAAAGTATCAGGGTGTCTTCTACCAGCTGTGTTGTTGGCAAGCTCTTCCCTGTGCTTAATGTTAAGTCCTTGGTTTGGAACTAGAATATAATATAAGAATAGTGTTATTTCTATAGTGCCTTTAATATGCACAACTGTATATAAGACATTTAGCGTGGTTATTGTACCCCCACCTAAGAGAGATCTTAGTCTCAGTGTGAGCATATGGAGGCTGGCTGAAGGTCACTCACTGGGTAGTGGATGGGGGCATCAGGCCATTGTCTTGAGGTTCACAGATTGATGCCTTGCAACCAGAAGGTTACAAAATCAGATCCTGCATCAGAAACAGTCTGTAGATCAATGGAGCCAGGATCCTGATACTAGCCATTTGTACTGTGAAAGACCAGACAGGAGATTTTACTATATTTGGTAGTTTTGCTTCAAGTGTTACTAGTTTTGTAAGAAAGATTTCCCTGGGCGCCTGTATGGAAATTTGCTTGCTCTCTGAATTCACACGGAGCAGGCACTGAAGGAGCTATGGATTCTCCGTAGATAGTCTGCCAGCACAGCTGGAGAACTTCCACCTATAGGGTATTCAGAGATCTTTACTGTTCCCCCAAGAGACCTGCGGCATTTCCTCTGCCTGCACTGTATTGCTTATACACTGGTTTATGAACTCTTGATCATTTCACATTGTAATAGTGACAGGAAACTCAGAGGGAAGGTTTTCTGGAACGGATGTCAGGCAATTAGTTTAATATTACTGAATAATGACTGTCTACTTGTCTGAGGTGCAAAAAGAGGTAAGAACTTTAGTAAAGTCCATAAAACATGTTGAATTATTTCACATACATTTATGCAATGTTTCAGTCTCTTGTGGGACTTTCTTCAGCTCACTATTATTACTACTACCATTTATCATTTGTGTAGCACCACAAGGCATATGCAGCGCAGTACATGTAAGAGACCGTCCCTGCCAAAATAGCTCACAGTCTATCCAAGACAGACACATACAACAAACAGGGAACTAGGTTGGAAATAAGGGGAAATAGTTACAGCACATAAGGGTGGTAAACCGGGGATTAAGGGGGTCAGGATCCAAAATCAACCTCGAAAAGGTGGGTTTTCAGTCTGAATTTGAATAGAACCAGAGATGGAACCTGACATACCGACTCAATGAGTCTGTTTCAGGTATAAGTGCAGCAAAGTAGAACATGCAAAGTCTGGAGTTGGCAGTGGAAGAGAAGGACATAGTTAAAAGGGGTTTGCTTTAGATAAAGGTTTAGGAGATGATTCCATACAATTTAATATACTTATCTTTTTATATCAGTCAGGTGCTTGTCTATTTGCATTTTGACTTTATTTAATTTTATTTATTTATTTAACTTTTGTTTATTGAGGCCACTAGGCCCAGTATTCTCAGCTTGAAGCCCTTACGGATTTATTTATTTATTTAACACTTCTTATATACCACGCTCTTTGTCATCAGTGCGGTTTACACTGAAACAATATAACACTTGGTCAGTTAAATTTGACCATCGTTTACATAGAACAGGGATTTAACATGGAGGTAAAAACTTGGGGAAACTATTTACATTTCTAGTACATTACATATTGGAGCTAAATTTGCTGTGGGTTTTTGCAGTCATATAGCAGTGGTTTGAGATTGTGAGGGGTGGGGGAGGGTGAAGGGGGGGGATATCTAGATGTGTAAAATGCATGAGAAAAAGGTGGTGTTTGAGGGCTTTTCTGAACAGCCTAAGGTCCATGATTGCTCTAATGCTGGGAGGGAGTTTGTTCCAACACCTGGGAGCATAGTTCAAGAATGCCCCATTGATGGTGGTCTGGTTGAGCTTTGTAGAATCACTTGGTATTAGTAGCATGTCTGCAGCCATTCTATTTGTAGACTTTTTGACCTGATTGTAATTATCATGTAGAGTGAGTTCTATGTTACCATATTTTGTGATGTTTTATGTTATGTTATTTGTGTATGTTTTATTGGAATCAACTGAGGACATTGGATTTAGCAGACAATAACGACATTTTGAATAAATAAATAATCTATTTAAATCTGTAAACCAAGCAAATATGATCTGAAAACCACAGAGAAGACAGACAGTTTATAAATGGCTCCATATAATGAGATATTCAGTAACTGTAGAAATTTTCCAGAGTGGAAATCATACAGAGAGTGGTCACCTTAGATATATGGATTGAATTCAATTGGTCTGTGAAGTCTGTAAGATAATATAGAAGTTGGCTGTCTTTCAGCTCGGAAGTTTCTTGGCCAGCCTGGTCGTCTTCCTCCTCCACTAGTGCCATCCCAGCAGCCACCGTCCAACAGTGGGCATGGAGGACTTGGCACAGGTGCCATGGTTGCTCGTTCCAGTGATCTGCCCTATCTGATCGTCGGGGTCCTGGGATCAATAGCCCTCGTCATCGTAGCTTTCATCCCCTTCTGCTTGTGGAGAGCCTGGTCTAAGCAGAGTAAGTATCCATAAAAATGGTCTAAACTGGGAAGGGGATCCAGTAATCAACTGCTGAAGTACTCTGTACTCTGCCCTGCTTAGCTGTGAGGATGGTACCGTGGTTTGTCAGTGCAAAGTGACAACAGCTGAGCCTGATGTTATCGAAGCAGAACCTATGAGTTGCTTATGATTTAAAGAATAGACGTTTACACCATACAGGATATGAAGAGTATTGGTTCAATTCAGCACCCTGTTGTGATTCTGCTGACATCTCCAGTAGAAGGAAGACATGCCTTAGTGTTTAGCACAAAGGCACACAAGATTTGGGCACTTTGTAGAGAAGAGATGCTGAATCATGCTGGAGAGAGGTGAGGTGCATTTTCCATCCCTCTTTACTTAGTTAATGCCCCAGGTTGGCTGATTCAGTGGCTGCAGTGGCAAGTGTCCTGCCCTGGCATGTGGAGAGACCCCTCTTTGATCGCCGAGTCAGGCATTCCACTTCCCAGATCAGCTGACACTGGGGATGCTGTGAAGGCAGTGCTCATAGCCACTGGTGGGAGGGAGTCATAGGCCTTGCTTAAGGTGAGAGCTAGTAGCCTGAATCAGGGCACACAATTTCAGGGTTCTAGAAGGTGCATGGTGCACGGCTCTAGTCCCAGGATTACCAGTTAGGTATGTTGGGGGGGGGGAGGGAGAAGCTATAAAATAGTGGAAAAATTCCCAGGCAATTGTGAATTAATGGTGCCAGATCCCAGCCCTTGTTCCAACTGAGCTGAGAGTACATGGAGACCGGAGGAAATTGCTGGTTTAAAAAAAATGCCCCAGATTTGGTGTGTATATCAATCTGTATAAGATATGTTTATAAATATTGGGGCCGATAGCAGGACTCCCGATCGGGCCTTCTGAGGCCCGGATCAGATGGCGGAGAACCGCAAGAAGCCACCTACCCGGTTGTGGAGGCCCGACGGTGCCATCCTCCGATGCCGGGGGAACTTATTCCACCTCCAAGGCAGAATAAGTCCCCCGTCTATCATGGTGAGCTGGGACGCACAGGGGTGAGACTGCAATGAGGGACAGACAGCTCCTGCGCTGACTGTATTTACAGGCCGCCTCAATGCTATCTGGAAAGTGCTGCTGAATATCGTTACAGATCATCTTAGCACTATCTGGATAGTGCCAGGGCGGTCAGGGGGGTTGCAGCTGGGGTAGAGACAGAGGGGGCTTATTCAAAGGCATTTACATGGTTTGCAGATCTGCTGCAAACCATTTAAATGCCGCTCACCAGGATGTTCCACAGCGCTAACGTGGTTACTGCTGCAGAATATCCCCTCCTAACCCAGTTAAAGCCCTGATGCTAACTGGTTAGCGTCGGAGCGTTCCACAGGCAGAGTGTAGGTGGCAACCTTTGGTAGTCGGTCAGCAGCCATATTGAGCCACTAACCATCTAAATGAAATGACTAAAGTTAGGACATAAAAAAGGCTGTCCTAACTTTAGGTATTTTAGGTATCCAGCCAATGACTGAACATTGCCACTGACCGTCTAGCGAAAATAGTATTCGGACAAACTGTATATTCAGTGCTGATAGCTGGATAAGGCCCGGACCTGAATATCCAGGCAATAGTTAAAGTGGCAACAGCTACCACCATTGGATATGCCTGCCAGAGTTTATTTGGATAGCGGCAATTTGCAGTGCCGCTATCCACACAACTATCCGGATAACTTGGGACAGCAAAAAAGCTAGGGTGCTCAATTTATAAGTTGCCTGTGTGGAACAGTGTCAAAGGCATTACTGAAATCTAAGTACACTACTTCTAGCGCTCTCCCTCAGTCTCTCTGGTCACCTAGTCAAAGAAATCAATCAGATTTGTCTGACAAGACCTATCTCTAGTAAACCCATGCTGCCTTGGATCCTGCAATCCATTGTACTCCAGAAACCTCACTATTTTCTCTTTCAGCAGCACTTCCAATAATTTACTCACCACTGAGGTTAAACTAACTGGCCTGTAGTTTTCAACCACATCCTTACTTCTGCTTTTGTTTAAAGGGACCACATGTGCCTTTCTCCAATCCTATGGGACCATTCCCGACTATAAAGAAGCATTGAAAAGGTCAGTCAGTGGAGCCGCTAGAACATCCCCAGATTCCTTCAGTATTCTCGGATGTATCCAATCGGGCCCCATCGCTTTGTCTACTTTTAGTTTAGCTAGTCCTCCCAAACACAGTCTTCTGAAAATCGTTCAGGATTTCCTTCACATCTGTTCCTATTTGTGGGTGTTTTCTGAGGTCCTGCTCCTGGTCCTTCATCTGTGAACATAGAACACAATATTTGTTAAGCAATCCACTTTATCTTCATTCATTTCTAATATTCCTCTCCTTCCCCATGGAGTCTGACAATACCACTTTTGCACTTCCTCCTCTCGCTAACATATCTGAAAAAATCTTTTCCTCCATTTTATTGCAGTGGTTATTTCTTCTTTTTATATCTTTGCTTTCCTGACTACTTTCCTAGCTTCTCTAAGTTTTTCCAAATATTGATGCTTGTTTTCCTCTCTCTGTGATCTCCTGCATTTTATGAAAAACACCCTCTTTTTCTTCACCTTTTCAGTGACTTCCTTTGAGAACCATAGTGGTCTCCTTTTCCTTTTACACATTCATTCACCTTTCTACAGAAAGGTTTGTTGCCTTTAAAATATCCCCTTTCTGCTTTGTCCATTGCTTTTCTACATCCCCCGCTGTTCCCATCCTGATAATGATTTCTTGAGGTATTGTCCCATCTTGACAAAGTTAGTTTTCCTAAAGTCTAAGACCCTCGCTTTTGAATGGACTTTATCAGCCCTAGGCCTAATACTGAACCACACCATCTGGTGATCACTGGATGTGAGATGATCTCCCACTATAACATCAGAAACACTTTCCCCATTGGTAAGCACCAAGTCCAGTATATCCCTTCACATGTGGGTTCTGTGACCAATCACCGGAATAGTTCTCCCTGTAGGGAATCTAGGATCTCCTTGCTTCTAGATGATGCTGCAGCAGGGATGTGCCGATCAACATCCAGCACTTTGAAATCACCTATCAGTAGCACTTCTCCTGTCATGGCAATTCTGCATATGATCTCTGAATATCACACCAATGCAAATGGATTTCCCGTTCCCTCATTCTAGTTTAACCCACATTGCCTCCTCACTCCCTTTTAAGCCCTGTAATTCTACATCTTTAATATTATTTTTTACTTATAGCCTAGTGGTTAGGACAGCAGCCTGGAACCGGAAGATTGGGGTTCCAATCACACTGGCACTCCTTGTGGCCTTGGGCAAGCCACTTAAATCCTCCACTGCCTCAGGTACAAACTTAGATTGTTAGACCCCTGGGGACAAGGAAATAACTACTGTACCTGAATGTAATTTGCCAGGATCATCAACTGGAAAGGCGTGAGCTAAATACTAATAAATAAATAAATAATGAATATCATATAGTGCCACTCCTCCTTCCCTTCTTCCTACTCTTTCCTTCCTGAATAAAATATAGCCCAATATAATTACATCCCAGTCATGATTGTCTGTGAACCATGTCTCTATAACTGCCACTAAATCCAAGTCGGCCTCTTCCTGTAAAGCCTCAACATCTGGGATCTTATTTCCCATACTATGGGCATTTATGCACTCCGCTTTCCAGATGTTGCCCTTTTTACCCATTTCTACAGAAGTATTTAATGTTTTACTTACCTGAGGGCTTTCTTCACCCATCCCCAATGAATCTAGCTTAAAGCCCTCTTAAGTAGGTTAGCCAGTCTGCTGCAGAAGACACCTTTACCCTTCTTGGATAGGTAAACACCATCTCTACTCTACAGCCCTTGGAACAACATCTCATGGTCCAGGAAACCAAAACACTCTCAATGGCATCATCCATGTAGCCATGCATTCATATCCAGGATGCGAGCTTCTCTTCCTCAGCCTTTACCATCAAAAGGATGTTCTGCTGGACCTTGCAGACTTCATGTAAATAAGTTCAAGAGAATTTAACTATAAAATGTAATTTATATTATATGTACGCATCCTGTTAGCATAGTTCAATGTAATGTTTTTGGTTTTTGTTTTCTGAGTTACATATAAACCACTTTGATTCTGGAAAGGTGGTATATAAGTTCACATAAATAAATAAACAGGGAGGATTGAAGAGAACACCACCTGTGCACCTAACTGCTTCACACTCTGTCCCAGAACCATGAAGTCACTTTTGATATGCTCAGAGGGATACCTAGCAGTATCATTTGTGCTGACATGGATGAGCAACACTGGATATTAGTCAGTAGGCTTGATGAGTCTCAGCAAACTCTCCATAACATCTTGGATTTTGGTACCTGGCAGACAACACACCTCTCTGGACATCAAGTTTGGTTATCAGATGGACGTCTCAGTACCCCTCAGAAAAGAATCACCAAAAACCACTACCCTTCTCTTCCTTGTGGTCACCAATTCTACAACTTTGAGATGCTTGAGCGCAGGTTATTTCCTTTCCTGGGATGTTTTCACCTCCTCCACTTCCAGGGCTGCATAGTAGTTAATCAATTTGAGGGCTGGAGGAATTAGATTGTCAATTCTGCAGGCTCTGGTGCCACATGTCCAACTCTCTTCATTCTGTAGCACCCCATCTTCACCTATGTCAGAGAGGTGGAAGGGAGTAGGAGGGAGGAGTGGCCTAGTGGTTGGGACAAGTTACCTCAGGCCAGAAGGTCAGGGGTTCAAATCCCACTAGAGGACAGCAACCTTGGGCCAGAAGGACTGGGGTTTCTAGTCCCACAGATGCTCCTTATGGTCTCAGGCAAGCCACTTAACCCTTCATTGCCCATGTTCCCTATAAGTATTAGTGTATGTGTCTCATATTCCCTCATGTTAAATGTATCATAGAAACATAACAACAGAAAAAGACCACAAGGCCCATCTAGTGTGTCCTTCCATAACAACAACTACAACAGTCCCCTTTTTACCTTTAGAGATCCTCTGTGTTGGTCCCATGCTTTTTTGAATTCAGTTACTGTTCTCATCTCCACCACCTCCACTGGGAGACTATTCCACGGATCCACTACTCTTTCCGTAAAGAAATATTTCCGCATATCACTCCTGAATCTATCTCCCTTCACCCTCATCCCATGTCCCCTCGTATCCCCCAATTGTGTTGTGACCACTTTGATTGAAGGATTAGGGTGGTATACAAAACTGTCTAAATAAATCATGTCAATGTACTTCTTGCTGTCTCAAATGCTTCTCAGCTTTACCAGCTCTTCTCTGAGCTCCTCCACTTGTTTCATGAGGGTTTCAGCTTGCAGGCATCTTCTATATGGAACCAGTCCCTCAACTGACATCCATCTGTCTGTCTGTCTGGACAGAGGCAGAAGCTGTAACAGGGGCAACAGCTTTGACAACATGATTTTTCCTAGCCATCGTTCAGTTGGTGGAGCTTTGGTATCTGTTGAAGTAAATGAGAGAGACCTACCAAAGTCCCCAATTTTTCCTCAGCTGTCATTTAAGAAAAAAGCAGTCAACCTCTTTTATGTTTGCTCTATGTCCCTGTGTATAGCCCTGCTTGCTTGCTAAAACACTTATTACGTTACACTAGTTAATTTTGATATTATGTGTCTGACCGAAGTTTATAGATTGTGTTTCCTCTATAAAATTATCTAATCAAAGCTCCTTCAAGAATATCAAATTGTTTTCTTTTAGTATATATCCAAATATGAAACTATTTGCTTCCTAGATTTTCCCTATCAACCAATAAAAAATCTGTTGTTTAAGTCAACAAGCTAATTGGGGAGTTGCCCTGTATGGCAAGAATTCTCACATGAGGCGGGTGGGAGATGGGGTGGGAAAGGAGGGATCTAACACCCGAGGAGGTCGGTGACTTCAAAGAGCTTGCTTACCTCTTTGAACTTGAAGACTAGAGGAGGAAAAAAAGAACTCTAGCAGCAGAAAAATAGCTTTACTTAAGAACACAAAAAATTCCCCTTTTATGGTACAGTTACAATGCAGCAAAAAAAGAATTAGCTATTAAAAATGAAAAGAAAAAAAAGCCATTTAAGAACTGTCAGGCAGAGAGCTTGTATTCAAGAGCCACACAGTATTACCTTGCTTGCAATGGAGACCCTTTTAGGAATATCACCGCTTTCCCTGTTGCTTCCTCCTGTGGGAGAAGCCTGGATGCTCTAAAGCCTTGTGGTTTACTCCCAGTCCTCACGGGCTGCCAGCAGGTCAGCTTTTAGGATATTGCTGTGGAATATGCATGGGAAAGATTTCAATGCCTACTACCTTTTGTGAAGCAGTCTCTCTCGTACATATTCATTACAGATAACCTGAAAGCCTGATCTCTTGGTGGCCCTCGAGGACTAGGAGTGAATACCACTGCTCTAAAGGAAAACAAATATTAGATATTTAGTAATTACAGGCTGGAATAAGACTGACTGACTGTAGATTGTATCCTCTTTACTGGGACGAAGATGTGGATCATCAGGGAAGAATAAAAGCTTTCCTCATATTCTCCTCATAGAGGTCTTCACAGTGTTTAGCTAGAAAGGGTTAAAACCAGCTTAACTCTCCCTTGTGGTAAGATGAAAAATTAAAGGTTGCCTAGGTTTCCACTAAATTCCCAGGATTTCTTTCTGTCTTTGCAGGCCTGGATTTGCCAGAAAGCACATTAGTCCTGCGGTGACAATCCAGGAGGGGGACGGATTTTAGGGGATGGCATTTCTCATGAATATTTGCTGCATCCCAGCTGTGCTAATTGTCACTCAGCAGTGAACTGCCTACTACAGTGATTTCCAAGTTTCTCCTCGGAGCCCCACAGCCAGTTGGGTTTTCAGGATATCCACAATGAATATGCATGAGATAAATTTGCATATGCTAGAACTCCACTGCGCATAGATTTATCTCATGCATATTTATTGTGGAGATCCTGGAAACCCAATTAGCTATAGAGTTTCCAAGACAGATTTCAGACACCCTGGGCTAGTACTTCCCACTCAGTCCTCTTTCTTATTTATTTACTTATTACACTTATGTATCGCACAACCAAAATATCTCCCTGCGCAATGTACAAAACACAATAATACAATAAACAGATCAACAATACTCACAACTTCCAAAACCGCTTATCAAACAGCTCCTCCCACTCCTCCCTCCCCGAACATCTGTCTAAAGATCACAGTTTTTAAAGCCTTCCGAAACTGCTGCAGGTCATCCATCAACCATAGTTCTCTAGGGAGGGCATTCCACAGAATAGGGGCCTGTATAGAAAGAGACCTAGTATGAAGGAACATATTCTTCACCACTTTGAGGGACTTTACGAGAAACCTCTCCTCCTGAGATTGTAACGATCGATGCAGAATATAAGGAACCAGGCAGGATGAAGAACCCAGAGGGGTGGGGTCGAGACTGAAGCAGAGAGAGCAGAGCGATGCAGAGTGTGCCTGCATGGTTGCTGCATGTCGTGAAGACTGGAGGTTCTCATTTACAGTCATGTTATGTGTTTTCACAGGATTATTGTTGGAGGAAGGGTTTATGGCATCAGTCTAATTTGCCTTCTTACTTTGGGGGGGGGGGCAAAGGGTAAGGATGTTTTACTGGCAATGGAGGCAGGGGGATCAGTTCACTATTAGTGCATTCAACTTTTGGGGGCCACCGCCCCCCCCCCCCCCAAACTACATCTGTGATTAATTATTAAAATAACAGGAGGACAGCTATTGACCAAGTCATTTAAGTACTTAGCAGTGCCTCTGACTGCTGGCTTTAGCCCCTCAGTGGCTTGTAGGGGGTTGAAGCCTGCACTGTTTCCTATCCCTCCCCTTTGTGGCCCATGGAGGGTCAACAGACCTTAGTCCTGCCAACCGTCCTCCCTGCTTTTACTGTTGTTTATCAAAAGATGAGAAATTTATAGCTATCCTCTAACAGGAGGGGAACAAAGATTTTTCCCCCTTGTTTAAGAGCTAGACTATGCATCAGATTTGTGTTCTTGTGGTGGGTGTGCACTCAGATACCTTGTTTCCTGAATACTGCTGTGAATGCAGACCCGGTG
Source organism: Ichthyophis bannanicus (assembly GCA_033557465.1). Classification (NCBI taxonomy): domain Eukaryota; kingdom Metazoa; phylum Chordata; class Amphibia; order Gymnophiona; family Ichthyophiidae; genus Ichthyophis; species Ichthyophis bannanicus. The sequence goes on from CM066034.1 coordinate 382,721,793, forward strand.
TGCACTCTTTAAATGCAGAAGCTTTTCTTTCTTATGCAGTGACAGAGTTATCCTTTTTTTTTCCAGAGCAAACTACAGACCTCACCTTTCCTGGGGCAGGACTTCTTGCACCCTCTTGCCAGTACACCATGGTCCCACTCCGAGGGGCTTTGCTTTCACGTGCAAATGGACATCTATATGCCAATGGGATCCACATCAATGGAAGCTGCCCCTCTGCTGAAATGGCCTATCCAACCATGAAACAGCGAGAGTACTGTCCAGAAAGCATCTTTCAGGTATGTCACGTTTACTGAACTCCATGCCAGAGGTTGATGAGATGGGCAACCATACGGTACCAGAAGTCACACTGTTCCTGTAGCTTTTATTACAGTGTTGGTGGAATCCGGCTTCCGCATGGCTGTTTTCATGCGGCTACAGAACTGCTGACGGCTGTGTCATCAGTAGGGGACTCTTGCATTAGTGGAAGGGGGTCATTCATCTTTTCCCCCTGGTGCATAATGTTTCACCTGCCCACTCTCAGAGAGCTGTGAAACTCTGCAGTGTCCCTGATCTGGGATTACTCTGGACTGAAAAGTGGATGCAGGGCACCTAGAGGTCCATCTTCTGAAGCCCTCTGAGTCCGATAATGTCTTAGCTCTGAGCTGGTCACTCCCCCTGAATGACTCTTTATTCTCCATCTAGATAGTGAGACTGCTAAAAGTCACTACAGCAGAGCTTTCCCAGTGTGATAAATTATAAAGATCATTTTATAAGAAGGAACTTACCTAGGCACTATTTTTTTTCTTATTTTTTATTTTATGTTTATTAACAATTTCAATTATTACACTCCAAACCAAAAAGTGAAAGGAAACAAAGAAAATTTCAAAGGAAAATATACGCAACAAGCTGTTCATGTAAATTACAAACATATTAGCCCACAATAAGAGGAAAAGAATCCAAGAAAAGGAAAAATAATTCAGAAAAACTTAATACAAAAACAATCCCTGAGCGCGTCCCCCTCTTCAAAACCTTTCCCAGCGGGGCCTACAGTGGTACCCGAGGGTCACAAAGCTGGATCTTTATCTCCTCTATAGCCACTATAAAATCATTTAATTACCCAGGTTCATAAAACACAAAATTCTTCGCTTCACAAATAATCATGCATACACAAGGAAATCATAACATGAAGCTAAGACCCAAGGCCAACGCTCTGGGTCTTCAGGCTAGGAACCCCTGGCGCAACTTCTGGGTAAATCTAGATAAATCAGGAAATATACAAACTTTAGAACCTAGAAACATCTTATTCACAAAGTGGAAATACAATTTGAAAACAGCATTGCGGTCAAACTCTAAAGTCAAAGGTAAGCACCAAGGTGGCTCTCTGTGTAACCACCTCCAGAGAGGATTCCAAAATACCCTCCGAATCCCCCTGTCAACTCGGTTCACATGAGTCACCCAGGGCCAGGTATTGGGCCTTTACAAGAGAAGGAAGAGAGCCAGAGCCCATTCCTAAGATATCAGTCAAATATTTTTTAACGATATCTATAGCAGATATGAGGGGTGATCTAGGAAAGTTCAACAGGCGTAAGTTGTTATGACGCACCTGGTTTTCCAAGTACTCCATCCATCTGCACAAGACGTTCTTATCTTTAAACAGAGCTTCCCCCAAAGTCTGCACATTATTCACTTTAGAGTATCGTATTTAATAACATGCTGTCCCAATGCTTGAGAATGTTCAACCGCCAACTGTGAAACTGTTGATAAATCACACACCAGCCTCAACAAGAGGCCTAGAGGCGTTCAGCCCCTGGATCGTATCGCACAATGACTCCAAAGTCACAGATGATAGTCTCTGCACCTCCCTAAATGCCAGTCCAGCGGCAGCCTCTAACTTCCCCTGAGCAATGGACTCCACAGCTCGTTGTCGTCTCCCCAAAGAAACATCAGCAGACTCGTCAACAAGGAAGGAGGACTCCAGCACAGGAGCACCTCCTGGCAGAGAAACACCTAAAGCCACTTTGGACTGCGGATCCTCCAGTGATCCCATAGCTACCAAACTGCCGGGCCTCGGGGGTGGCATTTGTACTATCGAGCTCAACAAAGCCCCTTCCTCACTGCTGCCCTTAGTTCGCATAGTGGGCTCGCCCAGGAGAGAGGTCAAGGAGGGAACCAGGGAAACCATGGAAAGCTTTCAGCATGGTCTGACATAAGGGTTGGGGACTGGAGCCCTCTAGGAGCCAGGCTTTTCCTTTCCCCTTCCTCTTGCCCATAGCACAGGCAGTGAGACACTCCCCAATGCCAAAACACCAACCTCTGCCGGAGCATCCCCAGGTGCAACCACTCATAGTGCCATCTCGGATCGGCACTATTTTATTTAAAAACGTTGCTGCCTACGTTTCTTTATAAAATACTAGCATAAATGGCAGAAATTGTGCCTTAAATTAATGTGCAGCACCTATATTTATTTATTTAAGGAATTTTTCAAACTACCCATCCATGACTCAGCAGTGTATAATACAACATAAGCACGCAGACAACAAAACAGAAGACAAGTGTCTAAAAACATTATCCCTGCCCCATATGCAGTAATACACTTATTACTACAAACCCCTCTCATCTTCCAAAAGCCTGTTCAAACAAAAATGCTTTAAGTTGATTTTTAAAGAGCAAGATGTTCTCTATCAACCGGATTTTTACCGGTAATGAATTCCATAAAATTGCTCTTACAAACACCAGTACCCTCGAGCGTGTTTCCATCAAATGACATTTCTTCAGTGATGTACGTCCTGCTGGGCTGGCCCGCCCCTGCTCTGCCTGGGCCCCCCCCCCCACCAGTTCTTTCCATCCTCCTGCTCAGGATGTGCGTGGAGAGCCGGAGGGGGAATCGGGCCAGGATGGCTTGCGGGACTGCAGCCCGCATCTCTGAATCAGGCCCATACTGTTTTAAATGCTTGCTAAAAAAAATCTGGCATCTCCTTTTTAAAATATTTGAATAGGCACACCAAAACCTTGAACTGAATTCTCCAGGCCACAGGCAGCCAATGAAATGACATCAAATGTGGCATAATGTGCTCATATTTACCGCAACCTGTCAACAGATGTGCTGCAGCATTTTATACAGCTTCTCGTCCCTTTATGTGTGAAGCAGGAAATCCGACAAGCACCGTATTACCCAAATCTATTAAACAAAATACTAAAGCCTGTAACACTGTCCTGAAGTCTCCAACATCTACAAATTGTAATATTTTATAATCTATATTGTGTATTTATGTAATCCACACACACTCTGCCCCGCCCATGTGCATGCCCGCCGCCAACCATCAAATCAATGCATGCGTTTTTATTCTGGGTGCTATTTCATCAGAGGCTATTTACATTCTTGTGTAAATGACTAAAATAGCTGCATTTAGATTTCTGCCTTTACGCTTCAAGTAGGTGCCCCTTATTAAATTTCCCCCTCTGAAGGTAATTTTCTAAGGGAACACCTAGATAAAGCACTTTTTAAGGCACCTATTTATCATTATAAAATACTAGCCTTAGTAGCAGAAATCATGATCTAAGTTAAGGCACAGAGGAACACAAGGAGCAAAAGACGTAAAGCGGTCGTAGATGACTTTATTGGTGAAAACCCCAACGCGTTTCGGCAAACGCCTTCCTCAGGGGGCATGCAGCTTAACAACAAGATAAAAATGACATGAATAAAAATGAATAAAATAACCTAACATGGATATATCCACTCTAAATAGCATTGTGTTAGCTATTTTTTAGACACAATATTCTATTTAACTTATTTATGTTTGTTATGCCTAAGTTAAATAGAATATTGTGTCTAAAAATAGCTAACACAATGCTATTTAGAGAGAATAGATATGTGATGAAATACTTAAGAAATACTAGCCATATGTGTCTATCCATACAGATGATATTTGTACGTATACATTTTATAATGACGACTATTCTGAGCCTATGTGCCTTTCTGCTGCCCTGCATTTTTACCTTAGTTTATTTTAATGTTATTTTAGAGTTTTACATTGTATTTAATTTCATCATTTTTTATTATTATGTTTCCCATTATGGAGATTTTTAATTTATGTGTTTGACATTAACTAATGTTGTTTTATGTGTTTTTCAAATGTAACATATCCATGTTGGGTTATTTTATTCATTTTTATTCATGTCATTTTTATCTTGTTGTTAAGCTGCATGCCCCCTGAGGAAGGAGTTTGCCGAAACGCATTGGGGTTTTCACCAATAAAGTCATCTACGACCGCTTTACGTCTTTTGCTCCTTGTGTTCCTCTGGACTCTACTGCAAGAGCGAGTGCTCTTTTCTGTGTTACTCTAAGTTAAGGCACAGACATTTTTGCCAGCTCTATAACTGGTATAAGTTCCTGTGTCAAGATGTTTGCAAGAACATATGTAAATAGTGTCGAGCTGTCCACATAGCTTGTGACAGCCAGTTAATTTGTACATAGTTACCCTGTTAGCCCTGTATATAATCCCCTGTTTATTGGAAGTCCAGTGTAGGCCTGCCTGCACTGCACAATTCTGTTACCTGTAAACTGCACTGATTTTAAAGAGCACGGCTTAAATAAATAAATTAATTAATTATAGTAATTATAATCTATTCCCAGGCTTGTGCTTTTGCCCAAGCTCTGCCAGTGCACATGCCCACTAGCAATGTGCATGTCATCAAGCAACACACGTATTTTTATGCCTGTAGGGATTTTATAAGAGGTCATTAGCACACCCATTTGTCCACCTCTGTGCATTAATGACTACAGTAACTCTTAATTAGGCGCATACCTGGCACCTAAAACTACGCACCTCCTGATAAAATTACCCCTTTGTGACTTTTGATATAAGTAATGGACCATGAAGGTCCTTGACCTACTTTATATTTACAAAATCTTGAAATTCATATTATAAATACAATTCAAATTAGAAGCTTTTTTGAAGTGGCACCTCTGTCAGGCAGAAGACCCAAACACTTGACAGCAAGAAATAAAATAATGGGTATGCCTGTGACTTTTATTTCTAGAGCATCCCTACAGAAAGGAAGCTGCAATTAGTTACCTAAAAATCCCTTCAACTTGCCCCTGTAGAAAAGGCATGATGTGGATCTCATACACCCATGAGATTGTGAACCAGACGAATGGTTCATTGTAATCACTGATCCACTCCAATAATGCAAAAACCTAACCATATTTAATTACTCTTTTAAAATTCACAGAGGTGAGTATTCAAAAGCACCTATGCCGGCAGTGGCGCTGACCTCATCAGTGAATTTTTTTTTGTTCAAAAAATTTATGGCACTTAATAATTTTACATTTCCAAATCATTATATAGCCAAAGTTATCTCTCCAAAAGTGGGGTAGGGTTTGGAATGCTCCAGGAAGGGTGACACTTATCCATCTAACTTATACATGTGAAGGCACGTTTTAGAAAGGATGGAGAGAGGGGAAATCACACATCCATGTCAGGATGTGGAGCTTTATGCCAGTATTTTACAAAAGGTTCTACCAGACATAGAGCCCCTTGTAAAATAGCTGCAAGACTGCAGGGGTATACCTTAACAAGTCTGGCAGAAGCAGTGATTTTAGGAAGCCACACAGGGCTAAAACAGGTGTGGAAACCCCCATACACCTAGATGTGGGAGCAGCCTCTTTAAATCACTGCTCCAGCACAGAGGGCATCCATGGATCATCAGCACCGGTGCCCCCTCCTCCAATCATTACCCTAACATGTGGAACCCACTTCCATGCCATCCTCCGAACTCCGCCTCCACCCTCCATCTGGAGTCCTAGCCCCCTCCCCTAACCACATCAATCCCCCAACCGCTCCCCTAGACAGCCATGATCCCTCCCCCCTCAAAGTAGCCCCGATTCCCCCAGCCACCCTCTAATCAGCCCCAATCCCCTCATCTCTCCCCCAGCAAGAACAGCAGCAAAGTCCCCCTCCCACAGAGAGCCCCAATCCCTTTCCCCCCAGACGTACAATACACTGTATATGACTCTACTTGACCCCCCCAACTACACACCACCTTGAATGCTCACCTCTGGCTTCACATCCCCTGATCCCCAATTCCGGGCTTTCCAGGGGTCACTGGTGACCAGTGGGAGCAGGAGCAATACCCACCTACTCCTACTCAGCATGCAGTCGGAACCAAAATGGCACCAATGACACCTAGTGGTAATCTTGCAGTACTGTGAGGTTACCATAAGGGGTCATCAGGGCCATTTTATCTCTGACTATGAGAACTGAAGGGAGAGGGGTGAGCGACCCTACGGGGGTGTTAGGGGAGGGGATCCAGTTGCAGGGGGTCAAGTACATCTAGGGGAGCCTTGAGGAGGAGGGGGATTGAGGTTGCCTACGGAGGTGGCCTTGGTTGTTGTGCATTGGGGGCAGGGAAGATGGGGCACTGGGGCTGATTAAAGAGGGTGGCTGGGGGGATTGGGGCTGTTTAGGGGAGTGGTTGGGAGATCAATTTGATTACGGGGAGGGGGCTTTGAACATTGGGTGGGGAGGGAGAGATGGAGTCAGGGCAATACGGAGAACGGTTCCATATGCCAGAGCAGTGATTGGTGGGGGGGAGGGGTGGCTTTCACTACTGCCCTTTCCAGCAGGTGTAAATGTCGCCATCTGGATATTTTCACTGAGTCATGGATTTCCTACATGAAATGATAAATTCAAGTCTGCATTATAGGCTTTGTCCATACCACTGCCACTCCCGTTCCTCACCACTCCCCCTGGCAAGGTAGACGCGGTGAGCTTTCTCACATCTGGAAAACATCTGTTCTGTAATGGCATTCACAGGCGTATTCCAATCTGCACGCATGAATGATGCTTTTTAGATGTGGGGATGCTTCTAAAATAACTCCCATAAGTAGTGATATTTAGCTGCTAAGGTAAAAGTTAGACATCCAAGTGACCTGCATAAATAACAGGTAGAGTTTGAAGGGCCCGATATTCTACTAGACAGGATGTGCACCGCTACAGGCCATAGCCCTGCCCACTCACCCCTAACCCTGGATATTCCGTGCCGTGGCGACGGCATTGAATATCTGGTTTTGGTGCTCAGGGAAAACCACCGCAGAGCCTAATCAGGTAGTGGCGATATTGCACCACTACTCAGCATCCGTGGCTAAAAGCTAGCCTAGTTTTAGCCGCGGATCGCTAACCGGTTAGCAGTGCGATATTGTCGCTATCCGGTTAGCGGTACGCCCCACCTCTGCTCCGCCCTGGAACACCCCCGACATGCCCCGATTCTAACCTGATAGCATCAGAGCACATAGGGGACCTAGACTAACCTTGTAGGTGCCGTTGAATATTCCCATTTAAAGCATTTACATGGTTTACCGGGCTATAAACCGTGCAAATGTCTGGGTGTTCCAAGCTATTCAAGTATCTGCAGCAGTGCTAACTAAATTAATAATGTCGCAGGCTATGCATATAATTTGAAGCCATCTAAGTTAGACATTTCAAGTTATATGTTCATTGCATGGCTGAGTATTGATCTCACAGTACTTCCTGTTCAGATTAGTGTTTCAGGGGACTTTAGATGAACAAACATTCAGCAAGCGCCCTGGTAGTCAGGGTGCATGATCCCATGGGTGTATGAGGTCCATAAGACTGAGCTGGAAAAGATTTTTTGAGTATCTGTGACTTGCCAGTTAGTAAACCAAACCCCATCTGTTCATGAGAGACTTGAGTTGTCTGTACAGTGAGTAATTAATCTTCTACTAGGTCTGTCTCTATGACTGTGATAGAACGTGGAAGAATGGGGTTTGTCTCTAGTTGCCAGGACTGGCCCAACTACTAAGAAAATTAGTTGTTGCCTAGGGCAGCAGCTGGGGGGGGAGGGGGTGGCAACAAAGAGCAGCTACAGTGAAATCAAAACATTGGTTCCTAACAGCCATACAAACGCAAAGACTCATCAGTGCTTACTTTTACCCACAGGAAGAACAGGCAATTTGTAAATAGTCCATTTACTCTTATAAGTGGCTATTGGAAATCTCCCACATTATGGATATATTTACAATACAATGTTTAATATTTAAAAGTATGATGTCCAAATATGCATTTTTGTAGGATTGTGCTGTGACAGATGGTGCTGAGATGATTATAATTGAGTTTACTTATGAAAATCTTGTGGGGGGAGGGGTTCTAGGGTGTCTAAAAGTTAATTGCAAGGGGGGTGCAAGACTGAAGGGTCACCTAGGGCATGTAATACCCTTGTATTGGCCCTGCTGTTTGCTCCCAAGATCTGAATGTTATCGCCCTATTCACAGGTCTGATTTTAAGGCATTTTTCCTCTTCTTTATAACAGCAGGCAGAGTCCAGCACCTTGCTGCAGCAGAGCATGATGGCAAATGGTGATTTTCGAGGATGCCACCAGTTGTCTGGGTAAGGATCCTACTGTAAGGATATTAATTCAAATCAAGTTGGTTTGGCATGCATCGCCTTGCAGAGAGCACCATCCTATAGAAGAGCATGCTGGCCAGTCCACGTCATCATTTTATTTTGTTTGCTTTTATGGCACGAGATGGCTTTTCTGTGGGCACAACATAAACCCATCAAGAAAAAAACCACTCACTGATAAAGAAATAATTGTGAAAAGTTTTCCATATATTGTGTTGGATTGTATTAGAAAAGAAATTAAGGGGCCTTGATTTCCGCAGTAATTGTTCTGCGTGCATTGGTATGGAGAATGGGAGGGGTGAATGCGGGGGCAGCTCAAGGCAATCTGCTGCCTGAGGCGAAGGATGAGATGGTGCACCCCCCTCCGTAGAGGGGGGGGGGTGCCTTCTCAAAACTCAGTCAGGGAAACCAAAAAGCTAATTATATAATATGGAGGAAATGCAAGATGTTTGCACACCAAGGAACTAAAAGAATGAGCGAGAACCACAGCACACTTTATAAAAGTAAATTATAACTCATTTTTATTTTGTTATAAACTGCGTTATGTTTCTTGCTTTTGCTTTTTGAACATATATTTTGCACCCACAGAATCCCTTCCATCAACAGTGGGTGCAGAGCAGAACTAGAACATTCACCCACAGAACTCAATATCTTAAAAAAAAAATCAGATTCTGGTCATCTCACTAACAAATATTCTCCAGTACCAGGAATATTGAAAGCTAATATAAAACCCTACAAAAGTCACCAAAGATCTACAAGGCCATTACCAGCATAAACCTCCAAAACTCATACAAAAAAGCAGCACTATAAATACTGCAGCAAGCCCTAGAACAGTGATGGCTAACCTTTTTGAGCCCGAGTGCCCAAACTGCCGCACAAAACCAAAGAATTTCCTCAAAGTGCCAGCACGTCAATTAAACCTTAACAACAATATTTTAGAGCCTTATAATGATGTTCCAGATCACCCATTTTGGGCAAGGATACTGGGGCGTTACAAATTACACAACACTTGTCTTTCACCATGATGAAGAAGTAGTCCATTTCCCATTCATCATGAAAGTGGTAGGTTTTGCTCTTCTTTGGAACCCAGCTCCCGCGCGGGTCCTATAATCTCGCGAGAGAGGACGGCGCACGAGCCCTAGCGTGCAGCTTCTCGGCGAGAGGCGCACAGAAGCTCCGACCGGAAGGGGAAGCGCAGGGCCGGGCTGGGGCCTTTCTCCTAGCACAGGGGTCTGCAACCTTTAAGACATAAAGAGCCACTTGGACCCGTTTCCGAAGGGAAAAAAAAAACTGGGAGCCGCAAAACCATTGCGACATTTAAAACAAATCTAACACTGCATATATTGTTTCTTACAGTGTACCATCATAATCACAATCACAATCATAGCCTGAGGTAAATATGAGGGCCCAAATGTAATCCACATTATAAATATATTATTATATTATTGTCACTTTTCTTTTAATATTTTTTTGACCCCCCTCAGAACTACTTTTCATAGAAAACGTTAAATTTACTTACCGTATTTTCCGGCGTATAAGACGACTGGGCGTATAAGACGACCCCCTACTTTTCCTGTTAAAATATAGGTGTTTGGCCTATACTCGCCGTATAAGACTACCCCTCTTCCAGCGCACACCAAAAAAAATACGCCGGAAAATACGGTTAATTAATCACAACAAGTAACAATATTTGATTTCAAAATTATGATGATTTTGTAGTCAAATCACTAATATGAAATAAAATTATTTTTTCTACCTTTGTTGTCTGACCAATTTATTCTCTGATCATGCTGGTCCCGATCTGAGGCTTCTGCTTTCCTGTCTTCTCTTAGCTCTGTTTCTGTGGTCTATGGTCCATCTGCCATTTCTTATCTCTTCTTTCGTTTTCTTCACTTCTTTCCATCAGCCTATTTCCAGTCCCAGTAACCCTCCCCAGTATCAGCCCCTTTCCAGTCCTCACTCCCAGTACCTTCCAATGTCAACTTGCATTCCCATGATTGCCACTGGTGTCCATTCCCTTCCAGTCCCCCTCCTTCCCCACTGACCAGTCCCTTCTAGTACAAATACCATGGCAGCCCCTCTCAGATCCACTCCCTTCCAGTTCCATTCTCCCATCCCCTCGCATCAGCCCATTTGTAGCCTTAGCCCCCAGTTTTCTTCCAGGGCCAGCAGCTCTATCCTCCCCTCCCCACAAAGCCCCCCAATCAGCTCACTTCCAGTGCTAATCCCCCCTCAACCCCATTACCAGTGCTAGCCTCCCCTAATCAGCCCAATACCACCAGTCCTACCCCCCCCCATCACCAGTCCTATCCCCCCATCAGCCCATTTCCAGTCCTAACCTCACCGATCAGCTCATTTCCAATGCTAGCCCCCCATCAGTCCATTATCAGTCATACCCCCCTATCAGCCCATTACCAGTCCCAACCCCCCCCCCTTGATCAGTCCATTCCCAGTCCTAGCCTTCAACCCATTACCAGTCCTAGTCCCCTCCCATCTGCCCATTACCAGTGCTAGCTCCCCCATCAGCCCATTATAATCCTAAGCCGCAATGTCTCTCGCCTCTCTCCAGCATTTATCCCGTCTGTCCAGTATGTCCCTGTCTCTCCCCTTTGTGCATGCCAGCCCCCTCCCTCCATGTCAGCCCCCGTCCTTCCATCTGTCCATGTCAGCTCCCTCCCTCCCTCCCTGTCAGCCCCACTGTCCATGTCAGCCTCCCTCCATGTCAGTCCCCCCTCTGTCCATGTCAGCCCCCTCCCTCCATCTATCCCTCCTTCCATGTAAGCCCCCCTCCTTCCATCCATCCATATCAGCTCCCTCCCTCCATCCATCCATATCAGCTCCCTCCCTCCATGTAAGCCCCCCTCCTTCCATCCATCCCTATCAGCTCCCTCCCTCCATGTAAGCCCCCCTCCTTCCATCCATCCATATCAGCTCCCTCCCTCCATGTAAGCCCCCGTCCTTCCATCCATCCATATCAGCTCCCTCCCTCCATGTAAGCCCCCCTCCCCCCCCCCTGTCGATGGTAGCCCCCCCTCTCCCCATGTCGACCCCCCCCTCTCCCCCTGTCGATGGTAGCCCCCCCCCTCTCCCCATGTCGATGGTAGCCCCCCCCCTCTCCCCATGTCTTCCTCCCTTCGTCTGCAGCCGCGGCTCCCTGCCTGTTAGGGAACCGCGGCTGTGCTTGTAAAATCGTTGCGGAGCCCTTCCTGTCTTGACGGGCTCCGTGCAGCATTGTCCCGCCTCTAAAGGAAGTTCCTTTAGAGGCGGGACAATGCTGCACGGAGCCCGTCAAGACAGGAAGGGCTCCGCAACGATTTTACAAGCACAGCCGCGGTTCCCTAACAGGCAGGGAGCCGCGGCTGCAGACGAAGGGAGGCAGACACCTGTCCTAGCGGACCTTCCCGCGTGCCAGCTGCAAGGCCTTCGCGTGCCACAGCTGGCACGCGTGCCATAGGTTCGCCATCGCTGCCCTAGAACATTTAACAACTATTTGAAAAGCTGAACAAGGCAAATTGCTACAGTACAGATCCCTGCGTACAGATTTCATGTTAACAGAACACACAGCCATGGTCACACACTAGGCACACAGATTCTCGCCAAGTACAGAATAAGTGATCACAACCTAAAGTACAAATAAAATATTTAGAGAAAAATTAAACTGAAACCCCAAGAAGCCAGACTCTGCATGTAGTGCAACACCAGATAAGAGATGCAGCAGTATCCCATACTGTGTAAACTATAAAAATAGCACAAAGTCCAATCACTATATTAAAAATAAAATTATTTTTTTCTACCTTTGTTGTCTGACCATTTTATTCTCTAGTCATGATGGTCCTGATCTGAGGCTTCTGCTTTTGTGTCTTCTCTTAGCACTCTATCTGCCATTTCTTGTCTTTTCTTTTGTTTTCTTCACTTCCTTCCTTCAGCCTATTTCCAGTCCCAATGATCCTTCCCACGTGTCAGACCAGTTCCAGTGCCCCCTTGCTGCCAGCCTCCTCTTATTACACAGCCACCTACCAGTCCCATCCCCAAATGTCAGCTACCTCCAGTCCCACCCGCAAGTGTCAGCTCCCTTCTATCCCCCTCTTCCCCCCATGTCAGTTCCCTTCCAGCCATCTCAGTTCCCTTTCAGCCATCTCTTTCCCCTCTCAGCCATCTCCTTTCCCTCTCTCAGTTCCCTTTCAGCCATCTATTTCCTCTCTCTCAGTTCCCTTTCAACCATCTCTTTCCCCTCTCTCAGTTCCCTTTCAACCATCTCTCTCCCCTCTCTCAGTTCCCTTTCAACCATCTCTTTCCCCTCTCTCAGTTCCCTTTTAGCCATCTCTTTTCCCCCTCTCAGTGCCCTTTCAGACATCTTTTTCCTCCTCTGTCAGCTCCCTTCCAACCCTCTTTTCCCCCTGTGTTAACTTTCTTCCCCCTCCCACCTGTGCAGTTTGTGTCTTCTCTCCCCCCCGTGCAGCTTGTGTCTTCTCTCCTTCCCCCCCGTGCAGCTCGTTTCTTCTCTCCTCCCCCCCGTGCAGCTCGTTTCTCCTCTCCTTCCCCCCTCCCCATGCAGCTCGTTTCTCCTCTCCTCCCCCCCCCCTGAAGCTCGTTTCTCCTCTCCTTCCCCCCCGTGCAGCTCATTTCTCCTCTCCTCCCCCCTTCCCGTGAAGCTCGTTTATCCTCTCCGTCCCCCCCGTGCAGCTCGTTTCTCCTCTCCTTCCCCCGTGCAGCTCGTTTCTCCTCTCCTTCCCCCCTCCCCATGCAGCTCGTTTCTCCTCTCCTTCCCCCCCATGAAGCTCGTTTCTCCTCCCCTTCCCACCCATGCATCGCATGTTTCCTCTCCTTCCCCCCCCCCGTGCAGCTCGTTTCTCCTCTCCTTCCCCCGTGCAGCTCGTTTTCTCCTCTCCTTCCCCCCACCGTGAAGCTCCTTTCTCCTCTCCTTCCCCCATGCAGCTCGTTTCTCCTCTCCTTCCCCCCCCGTGAAGCTCGTTTCTCCTCTCCTTCCCCTCCCCCCGTGAAGCTCGTTTCTCCTCTCCTTCCCCACCCCCCGGGATTCTCTTTTATCATCTCTCCCCCCCCCCCCCCCCGCAGCAGCTCATTCCTGTTCCTCTTCTCTTCTTGCCTCCCTGTCCCCCGTCATTCATTCAGCTCTTTGTTTGCAATGACAGGAAACTGGTGTGGAGCCTCCTGACGGTAAGGAACCTCTGCTGCTGCTGCTGCTGCATTCCACTCTAGCGTCACTTCCTTATGGGGGCGGGACACGGCAGCAGCAGAGGTTCCTTACCGTTGGGAGGCTCCGCACTGGTTTCTTGTGAATGTCATTTCATAACGCTGAGCTGAATGAACGACGGGCAGCAGTTTGTACGCGGGGGTTTTTTAACTGAAGTCGGAGTGAGGCGGCTCTTTTGGGGGCATTTCTGCCGCCCCCAAAAGTTTGCTGCCTGAGGCCACCGCCTCACTTCGCCTAATGATAGAGCCGCCTCTGGGTGAGTGCCTTACAGCAGGGCCGTACCGAGGGAAGATCGCGCCCTGTGCGACTTGCACATCGTGTGCACGCCCCACCCCCCCCTCCCGTGGCGGGAAAGAAGAGGCACGCCCAGTGTGCAAGTTGCCAGCATGCTAAGCAGATCTGTCTGGAAAGATCTGCTTAGCATGCTGGCGAGAAGGTTTAAGGGGCGCATTTTAGCTGACTGCCATTGCCTGCCACCGCTGAAAGAAGAAAAAGTGGCGACGGCAGGCAACGGAAGACAGCTAAAATGCACCCCTTAAGCCTTTGCGCCCTGTGCTGCCGCACCGCTCGCACAGGTCTAGGTACGGGCCTGTCTTACAGTTAGCATGACCTGTACTAACTGCAAGGAATGCCATTAGTGTGGGTGCAATAACCGCCACCTCCATAAGTGGAGATCAGTGCACCCGCATGAAGTTTAGGCCGCGTTAGGGCAGGATGCACCACATTAAAAGCCAGGTACATGCTTTCTACACCCCAACAGTTAATACAGTGGTGTTGCACCTAATGCGTCATGCTTTTGAGCATTAAAGGCATGTTAGGTGCGACACCAATAGCAACTTTCAATAAAAGGCTCCTCATTTTTTTTACAGTTTTATGCATGTTATATAAAAAATAAGAAAAGTAGCACCATAGAGGCAACCAGTGAAATCTTTGTTTCAGGAACCGACTGGGGGTTTTGTCCCTTTATAAATATTTGTGTTTGAGTACTTTTAATTGGATTATAAGCAACGTTCTCTAGTTTTTTATGATTCTGTGAATGCTGAATGTGCCTGCTATTGCAGAATCTCTTCTTTAAGTTTCCTATTCTAGAAAATTTTATTGTTATATATTAGAGAGTATAGCGAAAAGTTTTTTCTGTGGAAATAAAATGCATGTTGCGGAGGGCATTTTTCAAAGTCATTTATCTGGATAAATAAGTGTTCACTTGGATAAAGGCTCCTGAAAGAAAACTGCCCTTCTCAAAGGAAGATTGTTGTCGTTAAGTGCCGTCGAGTCGGAGTAGACTCATGGCGACCCTCTAGATAGCTACATGCATGCAAAGGAAGATATATGCATGCAAGTGTTGCATAGCATGAAAGGCCTACAAGAGTTCCAGAGTGAAATGAGAGAGAAAAAGGCACTGCTGTTGGTGTGCTTAGGTCGGGGCAGAAAAACTACATTCATCCCTCTGCCTCCTGTACAAATAGCAAGGGTACTGTTTGCAGATACTTATACCGCATTTGCTTTGCACTTCCTAAGTTACAAAGAGAAACACTATGTAGGTAATTTTACTTTGACTATATTCCCAAAGTGTACAGTTTGGAACCAAGTTTATAAAATCATTAACACGTGTATGTGGCAGTTAACACGCGTTAATGGCCTCTTATAAAATACCGCCATAGACATGAAGGGGTACCGTAACTTGGGCAGGTACACACATGGATTCTGAAATATCTTAATCTGCAGGTGTACTTGCATACTATACATGCATCCATTTACACCTGCTATACATTATTATTATTATTTATTTTATTAGAGTCTCTTTTATACCGCGCTATTCAGCATCAGTGCGGTTTACAATGAACAATAAAATACACATTTCCGATGGTACTTTGTGTTTACAGTTGAACAGGTAATGCAACTTGGATAACAGGGTAACATGCGGGCATTTACACCCTAGGGCTGGTGTAAATGCCCACACCTAGATTTTGCAAAAATGCATGAAAGTTATAGTATTTTATAACTTGTGCATGTAAATTGGTGCACCACCCAAGGTCCACCACCTCGGTGAAAATAAATGTACTTTCAGAATAGCAACTGGCTATATTGCACGTGTAAGTATCCATTTACACATGTAAACCACTAAAATACCACTTCCCCTGCCAAACTAGGGATAGCTTTTAAAAGAGTTCAAAGACATTTTGACTAGGTTACTCATAAATAGTTAAGTATACCTGTTAGCATAGCAGTCAATACCTAATTGGTCATTATTTAAACATTGATATATAAAGATACGGGGCACGATATTCAAAGTGATTATCGCGTGAATGGGATAATCAGTGGCACTAACATGGCTAGTGCTGCTGAATATCCGTTGCTCCCAACTCTGCATGCCCCGTTGCTACCGCTTGGCATCGGGACGTTCCGGGGGAGGAGCATAGGCAGTACCATTCGCTAAGCAGGCAGGGGCAATATTGAGCTACTACTCAGTTAGCGACATGTGGCAAAAACCAGGCGCAGGAAACCCTGGCCTAACCTTTGCCACATATCACTAACCGGGTGGTGGCTCAATATTGGTGTTGCCTAGTTACGGATTGGCCTATATGGCAAACCTAAATATTCAATGCCAGAGGCCCTGGCATTGAATATCCGAGTTTAATGTTTAGTGCTGACAGCTAGCAGTGTTAGCAGCACTGGCCGCTGGTGCTAACTATCTCGCCCAAGTTATATTGGAGATATGCTAGAATTCTTTACAGTTTGTCAAAGAAGTAAGGACTTTGATTGGGAATGATGGCTAATCTGTAAGTAATGGGTCATCTGAAATAATAGCAACAAGACTTAAGCAAAACTCTCTTCAATAGGTTGCCTTCTTCAAGACACAAGGAGGACTCTTTTCTATATGGCCTACCGGATGACTCCACATATGAGCTGCTTCAATCCCATGACAACAGCCACCTGCAGGAGTTGCCTCCCAGCCTGTGTCAGGTGACAGGAAGTGAAACTGGAGGATACAAACCAGAAATTTCCAGTAGTCACAGTATTAATTCAGGTATGTGTAGAGGATGTTAATACAACACTACTCCATTGAATTGCGACTTGCTCTTTTCCTTGGCTAATCAGAACTGATCTGAAACTGAACTAACACAACACTTATAGTTCTCCTACTTGATATTTCACAATGTTCTAGGTTGCCGTCCCTTTTTGACTGACCTTGTACATTTGTTTTTTAACCCATTTCCCATTGAGATGAGTCCTTTGCTTCAGAAGAGCATGACCTTTCTATCTTTAAAATTTCAGATTTTTGTGGCATAAATGTTTTTAGTATTACATTACACCTGTTATAAATGGTCCTGTCATTCACTCCTGATGTAAGAAGAATTTGTAAATGATTTGAAAATATATCCTTTTGTAGAGAGATTCCTTCACTGATGGTACACATGGAGGCTAATTGTATATCATGATGCTGGTGTTGAAAGTCCAAGAAGGTGCCTCTTTTATAAAGGCAATACAGGATTCTATGTGCCCCTATAAATAGATGCCCAGATCCAGCTCCAATGGCTCACAAAATGCCGACACACACATTTCCACCTGTTCTGAAGTTGGTTGTAAATGTAGGTGTGCACTTTTTGGATTTAGCTCATGTTTATTTTGAATTAGAACTTCCTATACTGCTCTATGCCAGTTAGTTCCAGAGCAGTTTACATAGACTAAAAATTAAATAAAAATAAAAAGTAGGAAAAGGAACCCCAATAAAAACAGGAAAGGAAAGAGACAGTAATAGAAGATGAGGTCTGTCAGTCTTGAACCTGATCTTGCACTGCCCCAAATAACCCTGGCAAGCCATCGTTAAAAAGTGCACCTTTAGAAGAGGTCTAAAGTTTTTGAAAGAGGGTTGTATATGAAGAGACGGAGGAAAAGCATTCCATAAAGATGGAGCTAGAAAATAAACAGCAGTGTGACGTGATGCCTCAAGATACACAAAAGATTCAGGAGGGATCGACAGCAGATTAGTGTTTTGGGAACAAACTGGACAATGAGGGGGTTATTTTAGAAGCTTTATTCGTACTTTGAATGCTTAGAAGCCGGGTCAGTGGCAGCACAAGGTGAATTAAATTCAGGTACAGTATTTCCCTCTTCTCAGGCATACAATATTAGCTTGTGCCTGAGGCAATGGAGGGTGAAATGATTTGCCTGGCGCCACAAGAAGTGGCTTTTGAACTCTGGCTTACCTGGTACTAACCACTAGGCTACTCCTCCATTCTGTATTTTACAGAATAGGCGTGCACATTGCAACTTCATCTCCTCTCCGCCCAAATTATGTCTCCAGTCAACAGGTGGCCACATATTCTTGGTGGATTTACTTATACGCACGTAAACAGCCGCACTATTTTATTAAAAGCTGTATGTGTGGAAAATCTTTTTAAAATTACCTCCTTGTATGACCAAGTTATAACTTTCAAAATTAAATAGTAAAATTGGGTGTATAATTAGTTTTCGTCCATGTTTTGGTCATGGAGTGAGGCTTTAACATACTAGGAGTGCTTTCACCCTCCAGCGACCATATTTATTTATGTGAAAGCACATTTTAGAAAGGCTGTTTAAGTGCAATCTGGGACGTCCGAGTAAAAACATGCAAAATTCCGTGCACGAGGCAGCAGAGAAGGTGGGCACATGTTAGTGCTATCTAAAATTGTTCTTTCTCCACCCTAAAAGATAAACATCTCTGGCAAGAGAAAGAGAAATGGGGATGTGTAGAATAATGGGTCAGACACATGCAGGTTTTTGACTGATTTTAGAAACTTAACACATGTCAGATATGGATGGAGGCAGGTCCGGGAACATAGACAAGTCTGCGATGCTACTATATGTCAGAATGCACGCATGTATCTTTTACCACATGTATATCTAGGCTTTTCATTTTGCAACGGGACACATTCAGCAGTGTGGCAGCTATGAAAAAGGCCCCTTGGTTTACGACCGTGCCTTTTTGAAGGAATGAAAATTATTGTGGGAGTCGGAGGGCATTCCCCTCTTCCTTGTACAGTTGTTAGGTTGCTAAATCAAGCGCTATTCATTCCTTGGAGCAGGTATAGACATGGACGTGTCCGCTAGCAGGTTGAGAGGTGTGATGCCGTTCTAAAATCAGGTGCACATGTGCATCTCTTTGGAATGACCTGGAAACACCGCTGCCACATCCCCCCATGTAAAATAGATGTGATCGTACCAGATACGTGTAAATTCGTGGCTTTTTAAAATGGCTCTTGGAATGTAATTGTGTTTGGCTCATCTTAAAGGGCACTTTCAGACATCCCAATCACGAATAGAACTTCTAAAATGACCTCCTTATTTGCATATTTGGTATACTGCCTTTTGATTTGCTTGGCATAATGGTGGTTTACATTATGGTTTACAATCCATGATTACAACCAAATATAGACAAAGATGAACCAAAACATAATTGAAAAATAGACCTTTACAAATTCTAGAGACTTCAAAGAACAAGGGGTGAGGGGCGTGCATAGAACAACATTATCTGTCGCATATCAAAAATGCATGCCGTCACATTATTTAATGTATGTCCTTTTGGTTTGATTTTCCTTCCTTTTGCATTTCACTTTAGACTCTTTTTATTGCACTGGCCTTCCTCCAATTGAAGAGGTTGAGAATCCAGATTCTTTTAAATCCAGCAGAGAAGAATTCTGTACCACTGAACAAGAAACCACCTGCATAGAGCAAGACCCAGGAACAAGGATCTCCTGCAACTCATCAAAACATTCTAGTTCAGAAAGACCAACAAGTTAAAGTCCAAGGCATGGACTAAAACCCTTTAAAGAGAGACTCATTTATACAGAGATAAAATTGGTATTTATTTTTGTATAACAACCATATTTATATATTTATGCACTTGTAAATAAATTTATATGTGCTTTATTATACTACTGCAATATATGAAATTGTATTAAGAACTAGATGGAGGAAGAAAAATCCAATGCTACAGATCAGTTCCGCTCCGATCACATTCTTCAATGAAGAAAGTTGTGTGTCATTGACTGCCAGAAATCAGAATTCAAAGAGCAGCACTTTGTTGCTGTGTTTTGCAATAGAAAGTGTTATGATAGAATGCATATGAATTCCACGGGACTGCATTCTACAAGAACTGCAGGGTTTTGCGGCAAGAAATGTCAATGAATGTCCAGGATAGCCTTCTGCTTTTCCACTGAACGACCATCACGTACAAGCTAACTTGAATAAATTGTTTTTTTGGCCTGTTCTTCCTAGGAAGAATTTGTTATCATAATATATCTATCAGAATGCAGATTGTAAAGTAGCATTTTGTGACAGAAGTTAACACCCCCATCACAATACAGACTTTAAAGTGCAACAGTTGCATGCGCTATACAGCAGGACAAGGTCCTAGAATGTTCATCAGAGCTTAGTCTTTAAAATGTAATGTGCAGTATATTTTAAGCATTAACAAACTTTTAAAAAATATGTGGCAGTATATTTGTATTAAAAAGGCTTCTAAATAAACAATTAGACTTGTCTTTTACTTAATCGTACTCTGCTTTTTAACCATTAGTGTTTTATTTCAGATACGTGGAGCCCGATTCCAGTAGGGGCACATCTGGGCCGTATGAATGGCCCCAAGCAAGATGGGCCCATTTGGACCCGATACTAGACCGTGGGAACAAAATATTCCTGCGGTAGCCAGAATCGGGCCCGAGGATGGCCTGATGTGCCCCTGCCGCCTATGGGGATATCTTCCCCGCAGGCACCCCAAAATCCGGCGTCCTCGGCTCCCCTGTTCCCTGCCACCCGACCCAAGGCTGGCTTGCCGTGACCTGGATCGGGCAGCAGGGACCCCCCCACACACCTGGCCCCAGCCTCAGGGGGGATCCCCGGGCCCGATTGCTGGGTTTTCACTGCTTATTCCACCTTTGAGGTAATAAGCAGCAGGTCCCCACGGGCCCAGCAGGACGTACAGGGCCGTGACCTGAATCAGCCCTGTACGTCCTGCAGTGCTGGCCCGCCCCCTCTGCACTCCACCCCGATCCTGCCCCCTCCCCCCGCCGGCCCTCCCCATCCTGATTCACAAGATGTACAGGGAAAGCCGGAGGGGGAATCAGGGCCGGATGCCTTCCAGGGTTGCATGTCCCGCCAGGGCATGAAGCTCTGCAACCCACGGCTCAGAATCGGGACCATATTTAGGTAACAGATGGGGCAGTTTATTAATAAGAAAACCTCTCCAAATTGTTAATACCAGATTCATAGAGTTTGTAATACTGTATATCTTATTTCACCTCAGCCTTCACCATAAGTACCATTTCTTTTCTAATTTTTTCTGCTTTCCTTTTTCCCCATTTTCACCCTCATTGTTCTCTGAGGTCTCTACTGCATTCTTCATTCACCCTAGGGGACATGCATGACTGGCAGCAGGAACTGTCACTGGCCAGTGGCTGGAGGGGCACTTCCTACGAGACCGAGACACATCCTGTGCTTTCTTCTCTTTCTAGTGACCTCTTCCCCTAATGTAAACTGATACTATCCTATTCTTTCCTTCTACCTTAAAATGTCATGTTTCATGTGTGGAGAGACTTAGGCAGCATACAGTCATCACCTGTGCTCCCAGGACTGCCTCCCCTCTATCCTTTCTTCCTTTTCCTCTGGAGTACATGACTCTTGGTAACACTGAACCTGATTTCTAGGGACAGAAACCAAGGATCCTTAATGAGAACAGTTCCAGCTGAAGTATTTTACTTTGAGAAAATCAAATGAGAACTGCTATGCTTGGTCGGACTAATGGTTCATCAAGCCCAGTATCCTGCTGCTGACAGTGGCCAAATCCAGATCCCAAAATAGGAAAATCCCAAGATAGTGGCTATCAGATCCCAGATAGGAAAATCCAGTCAGTACAGATCACTTCCGGAAGTGGGAGGAAGAGACATCTAATGTCATTATTACTACTGCTATTAATCATTTATGTAGCGCTACAAGACATATGCAGCGCTATACAAACACATATAGAAGACAGTCCCTCTCATAGAGCTTACAATCTAGTTAAGACAGACAGCACAATAGAAGAGAAATAAGGGGTTCAATAGAAGAGGAGACACAAGGGGAACACAAAGGTAAGCCTTTGCGTGGATTTGAAGAGGGAGAGAGATGAGACATGACGTAAAGATACAGGAAGTTTTGTTCCAGGCATAAGGAGCAGCAAGGTGAAAAGATCGAAGTCTGGAGTTGGCAGTAGAAGAAAAGGGCATAGAGAGAAGAAAGCCAGAGGAGGAGCGGAGTTCACGAGGAGGAGTGAAGGGAAAGAGGAAAGGTAATGAGGGACAGTAGAGTGAATGCATTTATAGGTTAGAAGGAGGATTTTGAAATGGAAATGGAAGGTGAGCCAGTGGTGACTTCAGAAGAAGATGGTGGAGGATTAGCCGTGCAGCAGAGTTCTGAATAGATTGATGATGAGAGAGATGACTCTGAGGGAGACAAGCAAGGAGGAGGTTGCGGTAGCCAAGACAGTAGGGGTAACTAAAGAGTGGACAGGAGTTTTAATAGTGTGTTCAGAGAGGAAGGGACAAATTTTGCTAATGTTATAGAGAAAGAAACAACAGATTTTAGAAATCTTTTGAATATGTGTGGAAAAGGAAAGGGAGGAGTCAAAGATAACCCCAAAGCTGCAGGCTGAGAAAACAGGAAGAAGAAGAGTATTGTCAACAATAATAAAGAAAGGAGGGTTTAGGGGGGGCGGAGCCTGATGTCCAGCGGGTTAGACGCTTTGCGCTGAAGCTCCCGAGGGGCCTACTCAGAATCCTGACTTAATACCTACATTAACTTGATATTTTGCTCCGAACTTACCGGGGTGCCTCGGGGGAGATGGCGGCCCATAAACCAGCGCGCTTAGACTTCGGATCTCCCTCTTCTTCACACGGAAAACGTTCCAAGACAGAGCTGCCTTCCCCACAAAAGATGGTGCCATTTCGGGATAACCCCGAAATGCAACAGGAGATCTTGGAGGAAATACGTGGTGTGAAGGAACTGGTGCAGTCTAACGGAGAAGCGCTCCGAGCCATGAGAGAAGATTTTGGTGTGCTTCAGGATCGTTTTGAAGGTCTTTCATTACGGCAGGACAATATGGCGGGGGTCCTCGACTCGCACGTGGTGCGCTTGGTGAAACTGGATGAGGCTGAGCGTCAGATACAGAATCTACAAAAAGAGTTAGAGGATAGCAATAATCGAGCCCGTCGCAACAATGTAAGGCTCATTGGTGTACCGGAGGGCGCGGAAGCAGGAGATATGAGAGAATTCCTGGTCAAAACTCTTCCCTCCTTGCTGAAGATTACTTTTCACAGAGATCTGGAAATTGACCGAGCACATCGTGTTCCTACCAGCATGGCGCTCAATCGGACGACCCCCGGCCCATCATTTTTCGTCTACTGAGATATCAGCAAGTTGAGCAAATTCTAAATGCTGCCCGGGCGAATCGTCATTTGGAGTTTGAAAATCATAAAGTCTCCTTCTTCCCTGACTTGGCTAAGCCCACAGCTGACCGTCGGAAGAGACTCCTTGCTTTTCGACCTAGACTTCAACAGTTACAGGCTCGCTTCGGCATCTTATATCCAGCGAAGCTCAGAGTGACTCTCCATAACCAAACTCGTACCTTCGAAGATCCTGATCTGCTAGCAACATTTCTAGCTTCTAAAGAAGCAGACCAGATGCGCTAACCCAACAGCTTGGATGGAATCCGCTGGAACTGTCCGCCATTTTGAATGGCCCGATGCGGTGATCGCTGCCTGAAACGGAGACTGCCTGGACTTTCTTTCTCTTTATATATACCTTATTGGTCTCCTTTCTTTCCACGATGAGATCCTTGGTTAGTTTCGGAACCTGTATAGCACTGTAGGATTTATGTTTCAATTCAGGCCTTCTCTGGGGTTTCTCCCCGCAGACATCAGGCCGCCAGTGATTTCTGGGGTTTTGCTTCTTCTCTAGGCACTCCGGTGCTTATTTTGTTATAAGGGGCGCTTCATGGTTTTCCTTAGTTTAATTCCTATCATGTTGTTTCTGCAGTCATTTACTGGTACTATGAGCGACATTGTGTACCTCTGTGCGCTATTATGTTTCTTTTTCAGATTGTTTAACTATTTGGCATTGCTTTATGTACGTTATCATTACTGACTGTAAAAGGCATCAATAGTCCATTCCAAGGAGGGACAATCCCTAGCTCTCTTAATCATGATTATTCTGAGTTAGTGTTTTTTCAGGAGGCCCATTTACTGGGCATAGCTATTTCCTATCTCCTTCATTACGAAATACTGGAAATTAGCTCCCATCTGAACCTCAATGATAGGTGGAATTATGTCCATTTTACTGTAATTATGCGCAACTACCTCGTCTGTCAATCTCTTCCATTCAAGCCCTTCACTGCTTGTTTAAAAGGAAGGTGTTCCATGATTATGTTCTAACTGCTAACTGCTCTCATTTGGCTGTTTACTTTTGTATACATTTCTGCCACAGGATCAGCCTGTATTATCAATACCATTTCTGCTTGTTTGCTGTACAATAACTGTTGTGTGTAAGCGCTTGTGTGATGACTCTTATTAGTTTAGAGAAGAAGCATAGGGGTGGGGGGTAATTGGGGTTGTTTTCCTTATTGTATGTGTGTATTTGTATCTTTTGGTGTGTTGTTACTTTTGTTTGTTGTAAAATGAAAATAAACGTCTTTAAAAAAAAGAAAGGAGGGTTTAGGGGGAAAGATAAAAAGTTCAGATTTAGTCATGTTCAATTTCAGACCGCGGTGAGACATCCAGGCAGCGATGTCAGATAAGCAGGCAGAGATACGAGCTTGGAGTGTAAGAGAAATGCCAGGTGAAGATAGATAGATTTGAGACTCATCAGTATAAAAATGATACTGAAAGCCATGGGAAGAGATGAGGGCACCAAGGGACTGGGTGTAGAGAGAGAGAAAAGGAAAGGACCTAGAAAGACCCTTGTACACCATCTTAAAGAAGTATGGCAGTAGAGGAGGAACCACCAGAACAAACACTGAAAGAGCGATTAGAGAAATAAGAAAAGAACCAAGACAGCACAAAGACCCTAAAACCAAGAGAGGATAATGTGTCGAAGAGAAGGAGGTGGTCAACAGTATCAAAAGCAGCAGAAAGGTCAAGAAGAATGAGAACTGAGTAAAGGCCTTTGGACTTACCCATGATCACGTCCCTGGAGACCTTGGCTAGAGCTGTTTAAGTAGAATGAAAGGGACGAAAACCAGACTGGACCGGATCAAGAAGGGCATGAGAGGAAAGAAATTTGAGACAGTGGCAGAGAATTGCACACTCAAGAAGTTTGGAAATTAGTGGGAGAAGGGAGATGGTCAGAAATTAGAAGGACAAGTAGCGTCAAGTGAAGGTTTTTTGAGGAGAGGAATAATCACAGCATGCTTGAAGGCTGCAGGGAAAGTTGCAGTGGAGAGTGAAAGGTTGAGAAAATGTGAGATGGAAGGGATGATGGAGGAGGAGATGGGTGGCGATAGGATCAGAACAAGTAGTGAGTTTAGAGGAGAAAAGAAGAAGAGAGGTTTCCTCTTCAGAGATTTTAGAAAAGGATGAAACGGTGCTAGAAATTGAGGGGAAAAATTGGTATTGGAGAGGAAGGAAGGGGGGGGGGGGAAGAAAAATTAGTAGAGAATTGAAGAGTAATCTTATGGACTTTGTCATGGAACTAGAGAAGAGAGACAGAGGGATTGGAGGCAGTTATGCTTTAAGAAGGGAATTGAGAGTAGAGAAGAGACAGCAGAGGTTAGAGGCAAGAGAATCAGATGAATAAAGTAGTTTAGCTTAGCAAGTGCAATGGCGGACTGGAAAGAAATAAGCATGAATTTGAAGTGAAGGAAGTCAGAAAGGGAGTGGAATTTGAGTCAAGTGCATTCAGCTGAGCAGACATAGGAGCGTAGGTAGCAGGTAGTTGATGACAGCCAGGGCTGAAGTGAAGTACACCTCATAGGACGTACTAGGGGTGGAGCAAGAGTAGAGGAGAGAGTGGTATTATAGGAAACTATGGCCTCATCAACAGACTTAGAGGACAGTGGAAGAAAGAAGAGACAATAGCGGATAGAGTCAGTGGATCAATAGCATGAAGACTCCTAAAAAGATAGGAGGAGATTGGGCGAGATTGAGGTGGGGGGTGATGAAGAATGAAACTTAAAAGGTGATGGTCAGATAAGGGAAGAACTGAGGTGCGGAAATTAGAAGGTAAATAATTAGAATAGAAAACGAGGTCAAAGCAGTGACCAAGCTGATAAGTGGGGGCAGAAGAACAAAGCTGGAGGTTGAAAGATGGATGGAGTGGACTTCAAAGGAATGGGACTGAGGTAGAAGGAGGGGCTGTAATTGGCAAGAAAGGAGAAAGTAGAAACCCAACACCACCACCACGGGCATTCACACAAGAAGTATGAGAGAATTGGTAGCCGCCATGAGAGAGGGCAGCAACTGAAACAATGCCATCGGGGAGGAGTCAGGTTTCAGTAAGAGCAAGAAGATGGAAAGCATGAGAGATAAAGAGATCATGGGTAAAGGGAAGTTTATTAGAAATGGAGTGAGCATTCCATAAGGCACATGAGAATGGAAGAGAGGAGGGGGAAAGGAGAAGGATATGGATGAGATTGGGGTGGTGGAAAGAGGAACTAATATGGGAATGAGAGAAAAATGAAGGCGGGCCAGGGTTGGCATTAATTTCACCAGAAGACAATGCTGTCTTCCTAAATGATGATTAGTGGACCTGACCTCTAGAAATGTACCTATTTAAGACTAATAAGAGAAAATATTTTTTCACTCAATGTGTAATCAAACTCAGGAATTTGCTACTGGAAGATGTAGTAAAAGCTGTTAGTGTAGCCAGGTTTAAAAAAGATTTTTGGACAAGTTCCTGGAGGAAAAGTCCATAAACCATTATTAAAAGGGACCCAGAATATTCACTGCTTGTCCCAATACAAGCGTTGTGGAACCTGTGTCTTTTGGGGAAACTGCTAGGCACTTGTGATCTAGGTTGGCTACTGTTGGAAACAGGATACTGGGCTTGATGGACCTTGGTCTGACCCAGTATGACATATCTTATGTTCTTAAACTTTTTTTTTAAAATTAATTGCTACTAGCTTGGAGGGGAGGAGTAGCCTAGTGGTTAGAACCCTGGCTTAGTAAACAAGCAACTAGGGTTCAATTCCCACCAGCACTCCTTGTGGCCCTGGGCAAGTCACCTAAAGGCCTGGCAATCTACCTCCACTGATACTGCCAATAAAGCCCAGGAGCCTCTAAGTCACCAGGAGTCAGGACTGACTCAAAGGCACACATTGCATTGCTACTAGCCTTGGCTATATTTTGTGGCAGCAAATATATTTACTGGAAACATGCTCTCTGCTATTTGTTTTATATTTGCTATAGTTTCATAGTCCAAACCATTCCCTATTACCTTGTAAACTGTCATCACTTTACCAAGATTTAAAAAAAAACAGTCTGTCAATCCTTTCTTCATAAGGGAGTTGTTCTATGCTCTTTAATCATTTTTATCATTCTAGATCTATCTTTTATTTTTCTTTGCATCTAATCTCTTTTTCAAAGATCCTTATTCAATTGTATTCACACAAGCAATTTTTGACGATTTGCCTTACATCACAAGAATACATAAACATATTCAGTGCAGACTAGTCCAGTTCCTGCACAGACATTTTGCCTGCACTGCTTCCTGTTTTGCCACATAACTGAGCACCTATTTGTAAATTGCTCTGTTAGGGCTGCAGGTGTGTATAATAAAAATTATATTAATCTACCTCCTTCATTCCCTGCCCCCACAAATAGGGCCGGCCCAACCATCAGGCAAACTAGACGGTCACCTAGGGTGACAGCTTCTGTGGGGGGGAGGTAGGGTTGCCAACTAGCTCCTGATGCGCCCGACAGGCTTGATCCACTCCTGGGTTTACCCCATTGCATGCAGGGACATTTAATTCTACTTTCTCCATTGCAGTCCATAGGAAATGGAAAACTAAAAGTCCCTGCATGCAATGGGGTAAACCCAGGACTGGATCAAGCCTGTCGGGCGCATCTGGAGCCAGTTGGCAACCCTAGGGGGAGGGGAGTGGCAAAGAGTAGGCCATTCAAAGCTAAACAATAGATTCTGAAAGAACAGGGAGGGCATAAGGCTTACGTTTTGCATAGGGCACCAACGCCTTGAACCAACTCTGGGGCCGCCCTACCCATAAACAGAGCCCACTATTCAAAGGGGTATATCTGGTTAGCAGAGCCTGTTAACCAAACAAACCTTGCTAAACCTTATATTCAGCCTTACTAACCAGGCAGTGCTGCTGAATATCCCCTCTAATTGCCGCAGCACTGTCTGGACAGTGTTGGGTAGCCCATGGGCACGGCAAGAGTGATCCTGGCACTTATCCAGGTTGCTATCCAAATAAGTAACCGCATAAAGTTAGGTCATCTCAATGATTGTCCTGACTTTATGTGGCGCTGCTAGCTGAATATCAGTGCTGTCCGGATAGTCGTACCAGTTGCCACTTAAACTGGCTATTCAGTGCCAGAGGATGTCCAGTTTCTGGTACTAAATATCTGGTTTCTCTCTTGCCCATGGCAGTCGGACATTTTAAAACCACTGACCACTTTCGGCTGAATATAACAACTCATAGATGCAAAAATAGGGGGTTATTCCGAACCACAAATAGCGGAGATGGACGTCAATAGCGGGGAAAGGCGTCAATTTTTTTCCTGTCTATCTTTTTGACTGTTCAACTTTTGCATCTATGAGTTGTTATTGAAAATACCATGGCTTGGACAAGTCAAATCTTTGTATGGAGAGAGACACCTCTGTTCTTGAGAATCTTATTAAGGTCCTTCATAGTCATTCTGCCAAGAGCAATGTGTTATCAGATTTCTTGACTTCTTGTCATTTCTATATTGACTATTGATCCAAGCAGTTGTCCACTATTTCAATTTCTTCTCTATCCATGATGAACTTATTGATTTTGCCAG
The DNA here is from genome assembly GCA_033557465.1 of Ichthyophis bannanicus. Lineage (NCBI taxonomy): Eukaryota > Metazoa > Chordata > Amphibia > Gymnophiona > Ichthyophiidae > Ichthyophis > Ichthyophis bannanicus. Next base: position 382,750,412 of record CM066034.1, read on the forward strand.
TTGTCAGGATCTTTGTCTTCTTTAAGTTAAGGTGCAGGCCCATTTTAAGACTATGGGCCCAATATTTAAAAGGCATTTACATGATTTACAGTCCAGTAAACTGTGTAAATGTCTTAAATTGGGATATTAAAGGGCACTTACATGGTTAGTGCTGTTGAATATCCCCTTCCCTATTTATTTATTTGCATTTATATCCTGCTTTTCACTGGGTCAAAGCAGTTGGGGGATACATTTAACATGAGGGGATATGAGACACATACACTAATACTTACAGGGAACATGGGCAATGGAGGGTTAAGTGGCTTACCCAAGACCATGAGGAGCACCTGTGGGACTAGAAGCCCCAGTCCTTCTGGCCCAAGGTTGCTGTCCTCTAGTGGGATTTGAACCACTGACCTTCTGGCCTGTGGTACCTTGCCCCAACCACTAGGCCATTCCTCCCTCCATCCCTATGTGCCCTGATGCTATCCAGTTAGCTTCGGGGCATTCCGGGGTGAAGCGGAGGCAGCGACAAGCGATAACTGGGCAGCAGCAATATTGCATGCTGCCTGGTTAGCGATCTACGCTGAAAAGATAGATGAAGAAAACCTTTGCCTATCTTTCGGCACAAGAGCTACCCGGGTAGCATGCAATATCACTGCTGCCCAGTTATCTAATGCGGCTTCCGGTGTGTGCGGTGAACCCTGGCATTGACTATCTGGGGTTAAGGTTTTGCAGGCAAGGCTATGCGCCATAGTGGCACATAGCCTGCCCAGAAGAATATCGGGCCCCATGCTCCTTGATCTTGAGAAACAAATGTTTCAGATTGTCTTCACTTTCAGCCAGTTTTGTGGTATCATCAGCAAGGCGAAGGTTGTTGATGAGTGTTCCACCAATCTTCACACCTGCTTCTCTGATTATTTCTTCTGCATATAAATTAAACAGGCAGGGGGAAAGTATGCAGCCTTGTTGTACACCTTTGCTGATTTTAAACCATTCTGTTTCTCCTTGTTCCATTTGAACTGTTTTTTCTTTTTCATGTCGTGCAAGAGAACTACTAGGTGTTCTGGTATACCCATGCTTCTTAATGTGGCCCAGAGTTTCTCATGGTTTACAAAGTCAAAAGCTTTGCTGTAGCCAATAAAACTCATATAAATATCATTTTGGTATTCTTTTGTCTTTTCAAAGATCCATCTCACATCCGCAATGATGTCTCTCATTCCTTGCCCTTTCCTGAACCCTGCTTGCACTTCAGACAATTCTCACTCCAGGTCTGGTTGTAGTCTCTGCTGGATGATCTTGAGTACAATCTTGCTGGCATGTAGGTCAGAGTGTTGTGCGATAATTTCCACAGTGAGTTGGATCACCTTTCTTCAGTATTGGTAGAAATGCAGATCTTTTCCAATCAGTTTGCCATGATGATGTCTTCCAAATATCCAGGCAGAGTCTTGTAAGTATGGCAACAGCCCCATCCAATTGCTATAATACTTCAATGAAAATGCCATCAATACCCAGTGCTTTGTTCTTTGATAATGCTTTCAATGCTGCTTCGACTTCTTTCATCATCAATGGTTCCTGATCACAAGGTACAGGTTGAAACTGCTGTTCGCCCACTTGATCTTTATGGCATAATGACTCTGTATATTCTTTCCACCTTTTCTTGATCTTCTCAGCATCATTCAACATGGATCCTTGAGCATCTTGTAGAATTCCAATTTGAGACTGGAATTTTCTCTTTAACACTCATAGCTTTAGGAAAGCCAATCTTGTTCTTCTTCTAATAGTTTCTGATTCTATTTCCATGGATGCATCATTGTAGTACTTCTCCTCATCTCGACTTGATGCACGTTAGAAATCTCTTTTGATTTCTATGATTGCCTCTCTTTCTCCTCTGACTTTAGCTTCTCTGCATTTCTGGGAAATTTTCAGAGTTTCTTGGGTCATCCATTTTGGCCTTTTTTGCTTTTTCACTTTTCACTTTCTTCAAGCACAACCTTCTTGATGTCATCCCATAACTTTCCTGATGCTCTGTCATTTGAATCCAAAGCAGCAAATTGATTTTGCAGGCAATCTTTAAATTCCAGTGGTATATTCTCAATGTCATATTCTGCTACATTCATGAGTGGCATGCTCTTTTTCAGCTTTAGCTTGAGTTTGCATGCTAGTAGTTGGTGATCTGTTCCACCGTCAGCTCCAGGTTATGTCTTCATTGATGTTACTGAATTTTTCCAACACTGACTTCCACAGATGTAGTCAGTTTGATTTTTGTACAATCCATTGGATGAAGTTCATGTGTACAGTCGGCGCTTGTGTTGCTGGAAGAAGGAGTTTAAGATGAATAGATCATTGGTCTTGCAGAATTCTATCAATCTTTCTCCATCTTTGTTTCTGTTGCCAAGTCCATATTTTCCAATCACTTTGACTTCTTCTTTGTTGCTAACTTTTGCATTCCAGTCACCCATGACTATCAGGATATCCTGTTTGCATGTTCTGTCAATTTCAGCTTGTAGTTGTTCATAGAACTCACCCACTTTTTCCTCTTCTGAAGCTGTTGTTGAAGCATTTACCTGAATAATAGTTGTGTTGATGGGCATCCCCATAGACAAATAGAAATTAAGCATTCACTGATTGCATTGTATTTCATTACAGTTCTTGCAAGTTTCTTCTTAAATATAAATGCAATACCATTTTTTCTTTATCTTTCATTTCCAGCATTGTAGACCATGTGACCATCAGATACAATGAGCCCGATGCCAGTCCATTTCGGTTCGCTGACACCCAACAGATGGAGTTGTACATGTTCCATTTCATTCTTGACCACCTCCAACTTCCCTTGGTTCATGCTTCATACGTTCCATGTCCCAATATGTAAGATATTTTTGCAAATTCTGATTCTCATTCATGTGCAGCTACATAGCAGTCAGACATCCCGAGGGCTTTGATCCAACCACATCATAAATGCTGGCTTTATTCTGAAATATTTTAAGCTCATCACCAGTAGCCGAGTGCCTTCTGACCTAGGGATCTCATCTTCCAGCACTATAGTGCAATTTGTTTTGTTGTGACTATCCATTGAGTTTTCGTGGCAAGATACGGAAGTAGATTGCCAGGCCTTTCTTCCACACAGTTAATGCTAGTGTTGTTGCCATTGTCATAGGAATATGATCCTCCGCTGCCACTGTCCAGATGGGTAGTTTGTCTTAGTCTGCACCTCAGCAGAGACCTGTCCATCTTGGGAGACCATACCAGTACTTATGCTACTACAGCTTGGCTCCCAGCATCGCTGATGCACACAAATCCTCACAGCACGATAAGCTGCAAACCAAGTGAGGGAATATAGTTACGCTTATATAGTTGCCCTGATGTGTAATAATTTGCTTTGATTCCCAGAGCTTTTAAAGAATAGAAGACATTACTATAAAAATAAGGGGCGGCATTTTTGAAGGCATTTACATGTGGAGGAGTAGCCTAGTGGTTAGAACACTGGCTTGATAACCAAGCAACCAAGGTTCAATTCCCACTAGCACTCCTTGTGGTCTTGGGCAAGTCACTTAACCCTCCATTGCCTTGGAAGAAAGGCCTGGTAATCTGCTTCTGGTGACACTGCCAAGAAAACCCAGGAGCTTCTGGGTTGCCAGGAGTCAGGACTGACTCAAAAGTGCACATTGCATTGCATTACATGGGTAACTGCCCTGTTAATACCTTATATGGGATTTTTGAAAGGCAACTACACTGGTAGTGCCTTTTGAAGATCCTGGATAAGTCCCTAATGCCCTCCAATGTTATACAGTTAGCATTGGGGTGGAGTGGAGGCAAAGGAAAGGGCTAGCCGGGTAGCACTGATTTTTGATGCTAACCCCTTAGCCCTCTGCGCCTTAAAGAGAGGTGAGGTTTTTCTTCGCATATCTTTCAGGCTCAAGGGCTAAGAGGGTAGCATCGAAAATCAGTACTACCCGGTTAGCTCCTGCGGCTTCCGGGTTGTGCGATGAGACGCGGATTTTCAAAGTCGTGGCCACATATGACCCTGGCATTGAAAATCCGGGTTAGATGGATGGCGGGCGGGCATAGCACCGCCGAAATGAAAATGAAGCCCAAGGTTCTTATTAGCAAACAAATTTTATGTTCCTCTCCATTGTTGTCCCTTATGTCTAAAATAGGATGATTCCTAATCACAATGGCTAGAGGTTCCATCATTAAAGTAAATAGCAATGGAGAGAGGGCAACTGTGCTTAGTCCCTTTGTTAAACAAGAAATCATTAGTCAAAGTACAAGTAGTTTTGACCTTTCTTATGGAATGGAATATAAATCGCCTATCCATGTTTGGACATTGGTTCTGAAACCATAGGCCTTTGGTGTTGCCCTTAAAATGGCCATTCTATATTATTCTATTACTCCATATCTATGGAGAGAAGTACCATGCCTTATTTGCCCCTTCTAAAAACGTTGATTACTCTTTGCATATTAATTGCTATGGGGACTGAATAAGTACTATGGATGTGCTAGTCAAAAAATGTCTTTTTTTTCTCTTTTTGGGGTTTCGTCTTTGTATCGTTTTTAAAATATTGCACCCTATTGCATAATGCTCAATAGTGCGCACTGTTTCGCAAGAGTGCACATTATTTAGCAATAAGAGAGATTCAGTTGATGTGAGCTACATTGACAGGGATCCTTTCCAGGCTTAAGAAGGTTTGTGATACTAATTTTTAACACTGAGTCATTAAGTGAGGATCCTTTCAATATGTAATCAAATAATTATGTCAATCTGGGCACTAGAACATTTTGAAACACGTTATAAAACCAACTGAGACGCCATCAGCCTCAGAGGTTTTACCCATATTTAGAGCTCTAATGGCCTCTTATATTTCTTGATATGGACTTTGGGCCCGATTCTGAGAGGCAACTTGTGGGACTGCACGTCCCACAAACTGTCCTGCCTGCATTCCCCCTCCAACTCTCCCAATCTGTGGTGATTCAGTACCAGAATATATGGTCTGCATACCATGGCTATAGCTACACACAGAGATAAGACATCTGTATTGTGTAGGCAGCTTTTCTTTTTCTCCTGTGTGATATATGACTCTGAATCTTCTGTAGCTGCTCCTTCAATGCACACTCTGACTAACCCAGGTAATAGCTACAGTACACAGTCAGCAATCTGTAGCCTATGGGAGGATGGTGGGCATGCAAATTTGTACTACTCAGCTGTGCTTACAGAATGCACTCTACCAATGGCTGCTGATTGTCTTAGCATGCCGCAGCATTTGTATGTTCAAGGGGTACTGGGATGTATAGGGCTTCCTATCCCTGTTGTTGGTATGTGGCTGCTAGAGATTGAAACCCTCTTGCCTTGAGGTAACCAGGGTTGCTGGTTGTCTTTGGAAGTCAGCCCTTTTCATTGTCCCTCCTCTTTCCACCTGGCACAGTGCTTCTGCCAATGAGGAGGGGGACCCACATCATGTGTGTGTGGATGAGGTGCAATATTATGTTGCAGAGATCTGGCATTCTAACACATGACCCACACAATTCATGGGAACTGAATGGTGCTGATCTTCATGCCTCCCACCCCTCCTGCCAACCTGCTGGACCAGGTCCCAGCACCCAAATCAGAAAAGGATGCAGCACTAATGGAGGTATATTGGGCACCAACTTCTATCCACACTTGTTTGCACTTTGTGATCACATGCATCCATCATTCCAAGAAGTGGATAACCACCCTAGTGACATATCGCTGCCTGGGGCATGGAAGGAGTCCATCAACTGTGATAACACTAACCATTGGGACTGAACCCTTAGATGGCATCCATGCTCCTCTTATGTTAATGTTTAATGTTCAATTACATTTGATATACCACTCAGGCCAAAGCATCAGAGCGGTTTACAATACAATATAAATATTACAGAAAATACGAAAGAACACCATTTATGAGATAGGACAGAGTAAGAGATACAGTGATAGTTAAAAGAATAGAAGAGACAAGAAGGTAGGAAAACAGCAGGTTACAACCATGATATAGCAGCATGACAGTTAAGCTGAAAGTTATAATGTAAGTTTTACTCACATGCCACGGACCCACGCCTAAGGGCCACGCCAAAGGGCCCTTTGGCAAGGCCCTCAGGCGTGGGCCCGCAAGGCATGGGCATGCCTCAGAAGCGGCGGTTTTTGAGCCGTTGGAAAGGGTTGCTGATTGGCAGGCATTGGAGGTGAGCAGAAGCTCCCGCTCACTCCCTCCAATGACATCCGCTGCTCACCCTGATCTAAGAGCTCAGGTCCCTCTCCCTCCTAAACCATTTAAACCTCCATGGAGGAAGTCATCCCAGTTAGTCTTCTGGCCAATCAACCTTTGGCACATTGAGGACTCCAGAGCCCTAGGAAGCCATCTTTAGCTCCCCAGGTATGAGTAACACCACATCCCCTAGGAAATTTGTGAAGAGAACAGTATGTGACTGGGGAGCTACATATAAGAAAGTCCTCCTCCAGAAGTGTAACAGTATCAATCCCTAATGAGTCTAAGGGCCACAGAGATCCCTTTCTATGGTCATGGTAAGGGATTATGTCCTCCTCCTCCCCAGAACCAAAGCTCATGGCATCAACACATTCTCTTAGATGAACATATGCACCTACATATACCCCTCAAAAGGGGATGGAGCTCTGCCGAATGCACACTATATGCCATACACACAATAGCCCATAGGTGGTAAACCTTATTTGCAGGTCCTCCCCTTCTGTGTAGGAATGTTTCAAAGAACTGCATGGATTGACCAACCTAGGTAATAGCTCTGGACACAACACTACTTCTGTCCTCCTCATCAGTGCTGGCTGTACACCCTTATGTGGCTGTCATACATAGGCTCTCCTCTGGAAATATCCATATCCATTTGAGGAAGGAGCTTGAACACTCCACATACTATTTCTGGCCTAAAAAGGGAGATATGCTCCAATCACAGGCCAATAGTAGGTGTTTAGCTATCAGATATGTTTGGAGGGGAGAAGACCCCACAGTTAAGGTGGATTTTATACTCTCACCAGAACCCCATAAGCAGGGTGGGCTCTTGAATGCCAGAGCCAAAACATTCTGTCATTTGAGAAGTGCACCACATGCTACACCTTGACAAACCAGCATTGTACACTCTCATGTTGCCCACTCACACATACCTGACCCTTGACATCGGTCATGCAATGCTGGCTCTTGACCATCACACTATGGTGGGTGATGGCACACACAGCATGGTCATGTACATGGCCCTAAGCAACATCCTATGGCCAGATACCGAGCAAACTTCCAGCACCCCTCTCATGAAGCACTGGCCATCTGCAGATGTCTTAAGGGTCAATGTTACATTAAACCATGCCCAGTTAGCTGGATCAAGCTTTCCTGCTCAGACCTAGGTTTCTTCATTCTCAAGATCACCCAGCTATCCTTCACTCAAGGTTAATGCCCACAAGCCTCAAGTATGCCTCCATTTACACGGTTCTAAAGAGCTCTCTCCATGACCCAAGTCTTCCCGCCTCCTACAGGCCCATCACAAGCTTACCATTTCTGGCAAATGTCATTGAAAACATAGTACAACACCAAATGCAAAACTATATTACCTCCCACACTTCACTTCTCCCACAGCAACATGGCTTCAGACTCAACCATGGAGTAGAAACTCTACTAATAGCACTCATAGGGGTATGTTTACTAAAACCCCGTTAGGGTGCGCACCGCGCTAGTGTGCGGATGCCATATAAGGAGTGGGCGTTTCAGTCAGAAAAAAGCAAAACCGGGATTAATCATGCGCTAATGTGCGCTGCGCTCATGTGCGCCACGCACATTAGCGCATGAGAAACTTGTGCGGGAAGCATAAGTGGGGCGCTGATGTGCAAGCATAGGAGCAGAGCCACAGTACAATGGTTAAGACACTGACCGATGGTGCAGGGATCATGGGTACAATCCCCCACTGTGCCAAATGAAAAAGGCTGGCTGAGGCATTACCTATTATGGGGAAGATTGCTTTAGGAGGCATTTTATTTATATTTTAATTACCTCTACTAGCAAACGCACTCTCAAAGCGTGTTAACATAAGGCACCCCATAAGGCACATTTTAAAGTGCACTGTCCGCCAAGGCACCCTAGAATGTTGCTTATAGGGCACTTTATAGGGTGCCGTATGAGGTACCGCAAGGTCACAGTACTGTTTTTGATGGCAGCACTGTGCAGTTTAAGGAATGAAAATCATAAGTAGGTGCGCTGATATGCAAAGAGGAGCAGAACTATAGCACAATGGTTAAGACACTGACCAATGATGCAGGAGTTATGGGTTCAATCCCCCACTGTGCTTAATGAAGAAGGCTGGCTGAGACGTTACCTGTTATAGGTAATACTGCTGTAGGGGGCATTTTATTTTTATTTTAATTAGTGCTGCCAGTAAACACACCCTCAAAGTATTGTAACATAAGGTGCTGCATAAGGCACCTCATAGGGTACCCCAGAGGGCACATTTTAAAGTGCACTGTCTGCCACGGCGCCCTACAGTGTTGCTGAAAGGGTGGCCTATAGGGCGCCATATAGGGTGCCCTATGAGGCACAGCAAGGTCATAGCACTGTGTTTGATGGCAGCACTGTGCATTGAAATGCATGGAAATCTTAAGAAGGTGCGCTGACATGCAAGGAGGAACAGCAGTGTAGCACAATGGTTAAGGCACTGACTGCTGATACAGGGGTTATGAGTTTGCTCCCCAGTGTGCCTAATATGTAAGGCTGGCTGAGGCATCAGCTTTGCAATGTATGTATTGATTCCTGCAGCACTTTATTTGTATTTTATTAATTGCTGCCAGCAAAAACGCCCTCACGTGCCGTAACTGAAGGTGCCGCATAAGGCACCCTATAAGGCACTCCATAGGGCACATTATAAAGTGCACTGTCCGCCATGGCACCCTAAAATGTCCCCTATAGAGCACCCTATAAGTCGCTCCACAGGATAACGTATAGTGCACCTTATATGGACGGTAACCATAAGGTGCCCTATAGGGCACCCTATAAAGCGTCCTCTGAGGCACCTTATGGGTACAGTACGCAGAGAGTGTTTTTGCTGGCAGCAATAATATACATTAAAAAGAGATAATGCTTTGGCCAGCCCTATCAAATAACCCCACTGTGGGTTTGAACCCATGACCACTGGCACCACAGGCAGTGAAGTAACCAGTGGGCTACAGCTCTAAAGCTACTAGCAAGCCCCTGGCTGGCTGTAGAGGGACTGCACATCACCACACAGTCTGCTGTGGTCACCAGGATAGGGTAAGGCCACCCGTACCCATGATGCACTGCACATGCAAATCAGCTGTCCACAGATGAACACAAGATGGGGTATGCACCCCCACAGCACCTCGGCCTGGTAGGGGGAACTGACCATGTCCACCCCCACAGCACCTCGGCCTGGTAGGGGGTACTGACCGTGTGTGTAACTGGCACAAAGTAGCTACACACCGTCACGTTGTGCGGGTACTGTGCTCACCCTGAGTGTGCGGTGGGGCACCCAGCACCAGGTCCACAGCACCTTCCATGACAGAAATAGAAATAAGCCATGCTGCAGGTCCCCAGCAGTGCTAATGTCTGAGATAGGTAGTTTTTGCAGAAACACTTTGGATATATCTGTTTGTCTTAGTCAGGTGTAGCCCCTATGGACCCTTAGGAGGATTATGTACCACCACCCTCCTCCTCCAGGGGCTGAGGGTGGTAAACATGGTCTCCCATCAACAGATGCACATTTTACCTCCCTGCAATGGTGGCAGTAGAGAGGACCATCAACCCCAGTCCTGCTGGGGAACAGACACCCTCCAGGGCCGTCAATGTAGCTCTGTACACATCCATAACACAATAGCAGACAGACATTAGGCCTGGATATGCTAAGCTGCACCCCTCCACTATCTGATATTCTCCTGCAGCAAGCCTTCAGCGGCTGCACCCTGCAAGGCACTCCATCAAGACACATACCAGCTGCAAACAGTCTGCTAGCTAGTCCATAGTGCATGTTCCTGGTGGAAATGCGTGCGCCCAGAACTGGGATGTCAGCATACACAACAAGCAGATATGTCAGTGACTGGGCTCCAAAAGGAAACCCATAAATATCACATGAAAAAAATACTATATAGCACTATGGGGGTGCCTAGCCATGCTGTGGTCACTGCACAGTCAGGGTGAGAGTGGATCTCCCAGCAGGACATGCTGAGGCCACCCTGTCTGTGTAGGTGGTGGCTGGGCACTAAAATGTCCCAGCCAGTGCTCTATGCCCTGTGCAGATGCATCCTGGCCAGGCCACCCTGTCCGGGCTATACCCATGGTACCTTGCTCCTCATTATGCACATTGGCAGGCCAATACTGGCAACAGTGCTGGCAGTGTGGGCTGTGGAAGGTGTTTGCAGCCACCACACACTGGATAGACAGACAGACACCCCCACACCTATGCCAGCATTGTGCTACTATAGAGGAGTTTAGCAGCCCTGGCCACCACACCAGTCCTGGGCACAGTACAGGCATGGATATGGTATGCAATACTGTTGGGGGTCACTCCCCAGGGTGGTAAACACTGTCAGAGACCAGACCTGCAGCACACACCACAGACATCAGAAAGATTGTTATGATGGAGCTCAATGAGCAAACTGTGCTTAACGTAGGAATTGCTATCTGCCAGTAATCATAGGAAACGTTTGATAGCTGTGTACCGTATACCCAGGTGTAGGGTGGCATTGCTAAGGTATGCAAGTGCTAGTATTGGGAGATGCACTCAGGGCCCAATGTCCTGCTTCTCCAGGAGGCATTGGCTAATGGGGCCTGTGGGTGTGGGTGTGTCTGCCCCTGTTGGCTGCTGCTTTACGGCAGAGGTTCCCAACTCCAGTCCTGGTGTGCCAAACACTGTTCGGGTTTTCATGCTGTCCCTCATGAATATGCATGAGATACATCTGCATACCATGGGGGTGGTGCATAGATATGCAGCACAGGCATCTTTATTAGAGGCAGCATGGAACCTGAATGGTGTTTGGCCCTCCAGGACTGCATTTGGGAGACTCTGCTCTAGATAATGCGCATGTTTATGGTGTCTGTGTTCATGGTTTAGTTGTGGGAAAAATATGTGGACTGGATTGGCAGTAGCCACAGCTGGGCTTTGAACCTGTGATCTTCTGTTCTTGCACACACTGTCTGTGTGCACTGCACCACCGCGTTGCCACAGATATGCTGCATTCCCTGTGGAGTCCATGACTGTACATCCGACAGGGCCTGTTTGTTGCAGTGCACGGCACCCACCTGGACAGGGCTAGGCCATGGTCTGCTGTGGCCACCAGCTGCTGCCACCTCCACCAACAGTACCGCTCCATCCTTAGACTGGAGACAGCATAAACCCTGAAGGTTTTGTGGCCCTCCAGGACTGCATTTGGGGGAATCTGCTCTAGGTAATGTGCATGTTTCTGGTGTCTGTGCTCTGTAGGGTAAAATAGAGGTGTCTGAGCCATGCTTATGTTCTCTGCAATAAAGGTTCGTCTTTACTATCACTAGTTAGTTGTGGGTAAAATATGGGGACTGGATTGGCAGGAGCCCCAGCTGGGACTTGAACCTGTGACCTTCTGTCTCCAAACATGCTGGTTGTGTGCACTGCACCACCGTGATGCCACAGAGACAGTGCATTCCCTGATGATACCATGACTGTTTGTCCGGCAGGGCCTGTTTGTTGCAGTGCATTGCACCCACCTACACAGGGCTAGGCCATGGTCTGCTCTGGGCAGCTGCCACTGCCCCCCTCCACCTCCAGTACCCCTGTGCCACCCTGCTGACATGCCCTTCTGCTGGTGGTGCTGGTGGTACGCAGTCTCAGGCTATCCTGTGTGCGGGTAGGCGGCTGCCTATGGTGCGGGTTCTAGGGTAGGGGTGCCTGCAAATTTGTCTGCAAGTCCCCCAATCACCGCCTGCCAATGTTCTGTGCCCTTGGGGGTACCTGCTGGGTACTATCCCCTGTGACACTGTGATAAACACTCTCGTGCCCATGTTGGGCCCTCATCAGTTGCTGTCTGGCTGCTGTTCAGTTTCAGCATTCCTAGGTGCCATCTAGGCATCTGCCTAGTCTGCACTGTGCCCCAGCTGCACCACAGCATGTGCCGCCTGCAGCCCTCTGTATCCCCTTTCCCAGCATCTGTCCAATTGCCCATTCCAACCTGTCCGCCCTGTTGTTGTGGAAATGTGCATGCCATAGGTAACCTGTCCAATGGAGAGGGAAACCCTGATCAGTGCTATTTCACTGTGGGATCATTCACCTTGTATGGGGACGGAGCGTAGACCCTTCTAAAATTCATATTTATTTTTTGCGGCTTTCTTGGGAGTGTTTTTTGATTTTTCCCATTACTATCACTATTGCCCAGCTTGATTATTTTTTTTTTAGATTTTGTTGGGGTCATTTTCAATGTTTATTTGCACTTTTGTACCGTGCACATGTATCACACTTATCACTGTTTTATGGGTTTCCCCGGTTTTGCTGTACATTGCTGACAGAAATGGTTTCTCTTCCCTTTAAATCGGCTCTACCGCGAGGTTTTCACTCGCGGTATTTTTTGGCTTGAATTTCAGCCCCGTTCGTGTGCGGGGAGCCTCTCCCCTCCCACTCTCCACCCATTGACCCCTTCTCTCCGCCCCTGGGGAGCCTTCCTCCGCCCTCCGGGAGCCTTTCCACGCCTCTATCGCACATCAGCGCGCCACGCACATGAGCGGGCACTTTAGTGTGGCACGCACATGTGCGGGGCACAAAAATGCATCATTAGCGTGCGCTAAGGTACCGCACATGAGCGCGGTTTAGTAAACATACCCCATAGACAGGCTCATAAAGGGCATGTACAAGCTACAACATGGGTTCATGATATTTCTCAACATCATTTGACTCAATTAGTCACAACATCCTGATGATATGATTATAATCCCTGGCACTAATACACACGACTCTGAAATGGTTCCAATCTTACCTAATGGATAGACAGCAGCAGGTAAAGCTAGGACCATTCAAATCTGCCCCTTTACAATCAACATCAAGGGGTCCCCCAAAGCTCCATCTTATCTTCCCTTTTATTCAATCTCTACCTTCAGCCCATTTGTGCAATTATACAACCCCAGAAAGTACTCTATTACATATATGCAGACAATATAATGCTGTACATACCTTTCTCCACTACGTGCTCCACTTACACAAGAACATAAGAAATGTCATACTGGGTCAGACCAAGGTCCATCAAGCCCAGTATCCTGTTTCCAACAGTACCTATCAGGTTCCCAAAAAGTACACAGATTTCACTATGCTTAACACAGGGGTAAGCAGTAGATTTCTCTGATCCTCTTTAATAATGGTTTATGGACTTTTCCTCCAGGAACTTGTCCAAACTTTTGTTAAACCCAGTTACACTGACAGCTTTTGCCACATCCTCCAGTAACAAATTCTAGAGTTTGAGTATGCGTTGAACAAAAAAATATTTTCTCTTATTAGTCTTAAATGGGTTATACGTATTGTAGCTTCATTGCATGTCCCCTAGTCTTTCTATTTTTTGATGGAGTAAACAACCAGTCTACTGTGTTTGCTCGTTCCACTCCATTCATTAATTTATAGACTTCTATCATATCTCCCCTCAGCCATCTTTTTTCCAAGTTGAAGAGTCCTAACCTTTTAAGCCTTTCTTCATAGAGTATCCTTCCATCCCCTTTACCATTTTGGTGGCTCTTCTCTGTACCTTTTCTAATTCTGCTATATTCTTTTTAAGATATGGTGACCAGAATTGCACACAATATTCAAGGTGCGGTATCACCATAGAACGATGCAAAGGCATTATAATATCCTTAGTTTTATTCTCCATTCCTTTCCTTATGATTCTTAGCATTATAATTTCATTTCTTGGCCACCAATGAACACTGGGCAGAGGGTTTCAGCATATTATCCATGATGACACCTAGATCCTTTTCCTTAGTGGTGGTTCCAAATGTGTAACCTTTTATTGTGTAACCATAGTTTGTGTTGTTCTTCCCTGAGTGCGTAACATTGCACTTGTCCACATTAAATTTCATCTGCCTTGTGGATGTCCAGTCTTCCACTTTATCAAGGACCTCGCAATTTTTCACAATCCTCTTGGGTTTTAACAACTTTGGTTTCATCTGCAAATTTGATCATCTCACTCATTATTCTCATTTCCAGGTTATTTATGAATATGTTAAAAATCAGCAGACCCAGCACAGATCCCTTAGGTACTCCACTATTTACCTTTCTTCATTAAGAAAATTGGCTAGTAAACCCTACTCTCTGCTTTCTATCTTTTTTTTTTTTTTATTGAAAGGCAGCCATACAATACAAGAGGACAAAAACCAGAAGCATATTACAATATCAAAAGATAACAAAGCCAAAGGCACTAACAAGGAACACAAGGCAAGCCAATGAAACGCCTTCATTTATGTTTGTGTTATGAATGTTTTACTCTATCCCCTCCCCTTTTCCCCAAACCCCTCCCACTCAGCAGCCAACCACAGAAAGCACTCTTAAAGTAAAACGTCTACCCCCCCACCCCCCCTCCAGCTCCCCCTCCCACCCCCAGGCAACCCTAACCTATCTCCCCCTCCCCCCCCCCCCACCCATGAACCTCTATACCAGCCAGGAATAAAGAAAGAAAGCAAGCCAGCCCAATCAACGCACATGAAGCAAAGGACGGTACAGCAGAAGGACATCCCACGACAGAGCAGTTGATCTGCCAGTGTCCAGGGGGTATCACGTCCTAAGGCGATCAGGAGCCATAACGAAGGACAAAGGGTTCCCACACCTGCTCAAAGCGCGTCAAACGCATCCTACCGGCTGCCACCCCCGCGCTCCATTGTGTACGTATCCCACATCCGATCTAACCAGACAGAAAAGGACGGTGGGAAGGCCTGCTTCCAAACCGAAGCTATAGATAGCCGCGCCGCATTCAGACCATGGCGAACCAAAGCCAGCTGGGGGCTACGTGCCCCGGGCACAGCAACCCCGATTAGAAAAATGCCCGGATCCCATGGAATGCTCAACCTCATAAGTTGCTGCAAACGAGCTTGGATCCCCCTCCAAAAAGTTCAGACACAAGGACAACACCACCAGATATGCGCCAGAACACCTTTCTGCCCACATCTCCGCCAGCACAAATCCGGAGCCCCCGGATAAACGCAAGCAATCCGCACCGGTGTCATATACCAGCTATATAATAATTTATAATTAGTTTCGCGGACATTGATCGCCACCGAACTCTTCCACAGCCTACCCTCCACCTGTTCCCACTGTTGCTCAGAATAAAGAAGATTCAAATCAGAATTCCAAAGTTCTCTATGCTTGCTGAATCGCGGCTGCTGCGCCTGCAGTTGGGCATACAAGGTAGCTATAAGACCTTTTGTGGTAGTACACCCCTCACAGAAACGCTCCAGATCCATCAAATCTCGGGCCACATGAGGTCGTACGGCTCTAGCCTGAACCCAGTGAGCCACTTGTGTATATTGGAAGAGCTGACTATCGGGAAGGTCAAATTCCTCCTGAAGTGTACTAAATGTTTGCAGCTTACCATCAGCAAACAGTTGTCCTGCACGGCTAAGGCCCTTATGTCCCCAAACCCGGAAAGCCGGATCAGTCTTCCCTGGGGGAAATGAGGCATTATCCACTATAGGTGCCAGAGGTGTCAGGTCCATCCCGCGAGGCCGAAAGAATTGATCCCAGCAGCGGAGGGTATGAAGGATATAGGGGTTACTTAAGCGCAGACCACTGCGTAGTTTGGGGCCAAGCCACAGCCGATCACCCAATCCCGCTCCCCCCGCAATATTCATTTCCAATTGCACCCATCGCTTGGAGCTATCCGCTATCATCCACTCCACCCCAGCACGACATTGCGCAGCCGCATAGTACCAGTGAAGATTCGGAGTCCCCATGCCCCCAGAGCGCATACGGGTATAGAGAATTCGACGTGCCAAACGCGGTCGGCGGTATCGCCAGATAAACTTCATAAGAATGGTTTGCCAAGTGGCCAATATTCCCCGAGTCAACATTATAGGGAGAACTTGGAAAAGGTACAAGAAACGGGGGACGACCAATACGACCGCAATACGCCCAAACCAGGATAGTATCAGGCTATTCCAGGTCTCCAAATCTCGCCAAACCTGCCGGAGTAGTGGTTCGTAGTTAGCCTTAAAAAGGGCTGCCCGTTCCACTGTCAGATTCACCCCTAAATAGCGTAAAGCACCGGACACCCAGCGGAAGGGGTAGGTGGCTCGCAACTCTTCACAAACAGCAGCTGAAACCCCAACATTGAGAACTTCAGATTTAGTGTAATTGATTTTAAAGCCAGACACCCGGGAGAAAGTCTTGAAAAGCTGCATAGCGGCAGAGAGGGACGCAGTGGGCTTCACCAGGGATAAGATGAGATCATCCGCAAATAGCGCAATCCGGTAATCCGCGGAGCCCACGCAAATGCCCCATATGCCCGGATGTACGCGAAAGCTCTGCGCCAAGGGTTCCATCACCAGTGCAAACAACAGCGGCGATAGAGGACATCCTTGATAGGTGCCCCTTTCCAGTGAGAAATTTCTCGAGTGACCCCCATTAGCCCGGACGCATGCCGTAGGGTCTTGATATAAGCTATGAACCCAGCGAGTGAAATTAGGACCAAAGCCCATCGTATCTAGCACACACCAGAGGTAACCCCAGCTAACATGGTCAAAGGCCTTTTCAGCATCAACCCCCACCACTAGGGTCAGCTGTAAGTCTTGCTGTGCAACATGAATCACTTGCAGCATTCGCCGAATATTATCTGCCGCCTGGCGCCCCGGAACAAACCCAACCTGGTCAGGATGTACCAAAGTTGGGAGGACCCGGTTCAATCGTGCAGCCAATACAGAGGCAAGGATTTTGACATCCGTATTTAATAAGGAAATGGGGCGGTATGAGGCCGCGTCCTGTAGGGGCTTATCTGGTTTAGGGAGCATTACTATCAAAGCCTCACGCTGAGATGGAGGAAGAGACGCCCCCCTCAGAACCTCGTTAAAGAGTATTACCAGCGTCGGCGCCAATTGCAAACGGAATTTTTTATAATACTCCGCGGGAAAGCCATCATTACCCGGCGTTCCCCCGGTTTTCAGGCGGCGGAGGGCGAGGTCCACCTCCTCCACTGTAAGTTCAGTATCTAGTTGATCCCGATCTGAGTGATCGTCCGTAAGAAGCCCTGCACACGAGCCAAATCAAAAGGTTCGGCTTTATTTATTTATTTATTTATTTATTTAAAGTCTCTTCTATACCGCACTATTCAGCATCAGCGCGGTTTACATGGAACAAAAATGCTCAGTACAATTAACACGTATGAGTTCACAGATAACAGGGCAAATAACTGGGATAACAGGGGTAACTATTTACATATCGTGCAACATAGAGTCATATAAACATGAATTCTATTTTATATAACTGTTCCAGAAATGTAGCGAAGACTTCACGGATCTCCTGGGAGATCACCCTCTTCTGCCCTCCAGAATCCCGAAGGTCATGAACCACCCTCACAGATTGCTTCTGCCGGAGATGCAAGGCAAGGAATCGGCCAGTCTTGTTCCCCTGTTCATAGAAAGTTTGTCGCAATTTCCGACGTTTATTGTCTAGTTCTCTTTGTAAACATGCATCCAAATTAGCCCGGGCCACCCTCCACCGGTGCAATACCCATTTTGACCCAGTCTGGGCATGCTCTAAGCGCAGTCGGGAGGAGTCTCCCACTAGCTGACAGTATTCCCGTCTCCAAGCCCTCCGCGTGCGGGCCGCTTCTGCAATAAGCTGGCCCTGAGCCGTGGCCTTAAAGGCGTCCCAAACCATGGGGAGGGAAACCTCACCAGAATCGTTTAACTCGAAAAAATCAGCTATGAAACGGCCATGGTCTTGTACAGCGCGTTGTCGCCGAAGGAATCGTACATCAAGTCGCCAAAGCCATTGACGCACACTGCACAAGTCTGCTGGAAGAGTGAGCCAACATGGGGCATGATCCGACCAGGTCAGTGCCCCATGGCCAGCCTCCACTCTCTCATCCCTCAGGCGCTGGTCCAACAAAAAATAATCTATGCGGGTATGCACCTGATGGACGGGCGAGTAATATGTGTAACTTCTCTCCCCTTCATGAGTCTCCCTCCAAACATCGTGCAAGCCCAGATCCAACATAAATTTCTGCAATGCCTTACCGGGCCCACCAACCACCCTCCCAGTACTACCCGTGGAATCCAAATGGGGCACCAGATGGGCGTTACAATCCCCGCCAAGTATAATGGGGCCTTTCGCGAAGTCAGCTAGCAAGGCCTTCAGCCACGTAAAGAAGGATCCCTGTCCTTCATTAGGTGCATAGATGTTAGCTAGGGTTAATATTTGACCCTCCAAGCGTATATTTGCAAAAAGCCACCTTCCCAGGGTATCCGTTTTAACCTCCTCCACCCGGAGAGATAGGCTCTGGTGAAATAAGAAGGCCACGCCGCGCTTCTTCCGCCCATGCGCGTCTGAAGCTACCCACACCTCAGTATAAGGATTACGCTTTAACCACCCCTGGTTGCTAGCTCGGAGATGTGTCTCCTGTAAAAATACAATGTCCCCTTTCAAGGACCTCAATTCTGAGAACAGCAGAGATCGTTTTCTAGGGGAATTAAGACCCTTAACATTCAAAGAAACCAAGCGTAACATTGATATTTAACCACCAGGCCCCCCCCCACCTTCTGCCTCCCCCCTGGCCCGCAACGTGCAGCCCCCCAACACTTGTAAGACAGGGACGGCTAACCAGAAGATAAAGCCATCACCCTTAATCCACCAGGCTGCCTGTACAGATTCGCCTCCCCTACCCTCTTGCTCCTTATCCCGATAAGGGTTACTAAACCCCCCCTCCACACCCAACTCCCCACCCCCCCCCCTAGCTGTGTGGACCTCCCCCCCAGTCCCACCCCCCTTCCCGTCAGTACCACCTGCCTGTTAAGTGAAAACAGGACACGGCTAAACTGACCCCAAACTAAACTCCGTCCGGGCCCCCACATAGGCTAAGTACAAGCATAAAGTGTAATATCATGTCCCCGTTATGCAATTCACCAGTAAGGTGGCATTCCATTAAGACCCCTGTTAACAAAACATCATCAGGCCCCCCACCACCCCCATATAGCGCTGAACGAACACCCAAATCCCTTCCAGACCCAGAGCCTATGGCTCAACAAGAACAGAGATGGATAACAGCAAAGTTAACAAAACTAATCAATCAGGTTTGGTCATAGAGGCAGAGAACCCCTGAGGAGATCTCCTCGCACAGGAAAGCAGACACTCCTGCTTCAGGGAGAGTCAGGCAGGCTTTCCCACCCGAGTCCACTTCGAGTGTTGAGGCTTAGGAGTCGGAGGCTGAGGCAGTGCATTATCTTCTACAAGACCCATTTGGCGCAGAGCTCTCCACGCCTCAGTATGGTCCTTTGCTGAGATCTTTTTATTACCCAAGAGGAAGTTCATCCGAAATGGAAAGGACCAGGAATAGCGAATCCCTTTGTTGTTAAGGACCATCGTGACTGGTTTCATCTCCCTCCGTCTGGCCAGTGTGAACTCTGAGAGGTCCTGGTATACAGTTACCGGTGCTTCTTGAAAGCGGATCACTTTTTTCTCCCGACCCCGGCGTATAAGAAGTTCAGCATCAGTATATCGCAAGAATCTCGCAATGACATCCCGGGGTTGGTTATTAGGAGGCTTTCCCAAGGCACGATGCACTCGCTCAATTTCCATTCCAGACCCATGGGCGGCCAGTTCCTCCGCCTGGAACAGTTCAGCTATCAAATTTTTGAGGACCACTGGCAGGTCTTCCCCGCCCCCCCACCGCTTCCAGGATTCCTCAAAAACGCACATTGTTACGACGGGAGCGGTTTTCAATGTCATCAATTTTATAGGTCAGCTCCATTGCTTGCGCGCGTTGTCTGTCGAGAGCACATTGTAAATCCACCAGGGCACCATCATGGTCGTCAACTTTTGCCTCAACCTCTTCCACACGCGTACCCAGGTCTTTTATGTCACTCTGGAGTTCCGCGATTGTGCTCATCACCTCCGCGCGCATGGAGCGAAATTCGCCTGCCAGATCCTCAAAACCACTGCGAAGTTCTCACTGAAGAAGGGTGTGCGTAGACAGCGTGCTGGATTCCAACTCTTTCTCATTCACAGTCTCATCATCAGAGCCCGTCGAGGGTTGTTTACTGGTTGGGCTAGGTGGAGCGCCATTCTTGCCCTGCAACCGCTGGGACGAGCGCATTCCCTCCCGGGCCTCGGGATTTCTAGCCTTAGCAGCCATGGGATAAATCAACAGACCAGCAGCCTGGGGATATGTAGTGACCAGATACAGGGAAGCAGGCAGAGGCTATGTGCAAGGTGACTAAGGATAAAGAAAAAAAGAAGTATAGCTGGAGAAAAATAATAAATGCCAAGTGATCCCACTTGTGGTCAATAGAGGGAGCTCCAAGATCACTCAAGGCAGCAGAGTCCACAAAGTGTAGAGAGGGCTTGGGCCTGATGCAGTTTATTTTCCAGAAGCCAGACTAGCAAATGTGAGGGAAGACTGCCACCAATGTGACTGTTCCAAGAGCAAACAACCAATCTGTAGGAGTCACCGGGCCAGGGACAGGCACTGTGCTGTAGTTTGGACCCCCAAATGCATTTGTAAAATCTGGGGTTGTAGCAGCTCGTGAAGGCAGCAGCGGATTCGCTAGAGAGCACCCACGTGATCAGGGCCCTGCGATGCAAGTTGGAACGCAAAGAAACTCATGCATTCCAGTGCCACGCGGTTATGGCTACCGAAGTGTGCAGCCCCACCGCGGACACCCGTCAAGCTCTTCCACGTCGGGTCTCAGGCAGTCTCACCTCCTCTAGTGCCGGCAGTGTGGTCTCTAGGGGGAAGTGGCAGCTAGGAAGACAGCGGCAGCGTCGGATCACCGATCCCCCTCTCCTCTTCAGTTCCCAGCCAGGACCACACTCACATCCACCAGGTACCGATGTTCCGGAGTGTGGGGGTAGAGAGCTCTGCACTGGGACTCTCAGGCGAAGTGTACTAATTTGAGGCGCGTCGGCAGTCAGGAGCAGAGCAACGAAGCCGGCTATAGTATAGACCGGCACTAGGCTTCAAGCCGGGCTTCAGAGCGCGTCGCGATACGCGGCGCCTCGCAGAAGGGCACAAGTTAAATCGCCCGATTCACAGCGTAGCAATTCCGATGAAACCGGGGGACATCGCTAAAGAACAGCTAATGTTAGCACAAGGAGAGGGAAGCCCAGGACGGAGCAACACTAGGATGCGGCCATTCTGCAGTGGGCTCACTAGCGCCCCCTGCTTTCTATCTTTTAATCATTTCCTTATCGACAATAGTATACTGCCTCCTATCCCAAGAGTCTCTCATGAGGGACCTTGTCAAAGGCTTTCTGAAAGTCCAGATACACTATATCAACCAGCTCACTTTTATCTACCTGTTTATTCACACCTTCAAAAAAATATAACTGATTAGTAAGACAAGATTTTCCTTGGCTAAATCCATGTTGGCTCTCTCCCATAAAACCATGGCTATGTACATGTTCAGTAATTTTATTCTTTATAATGGTTTCTACCATTTTGCCTGGTACTAACGTCAGGCTTACCAGTCTGTAATTCCCGGATCATCCCTGGAACCAGGGGCGGCCCAAGGGGGGTGCGGGGCCATGTGCGGAGACTCGGTGCGGGGCCTCATTTGCATAAGTGGCCTTATTTGCATAAATATTTGCATAATGCTAACATACACTAACTTTTAGTAAACATGTCTCTTAATGAGTGTATGGATAAAGACAGACTAAAAGATTTCTACATTACTATAATCCAGTGCCAACCGCCAGGCACATTAGGAACTACTACAAACACTGCCCATTTAGAACCCATAGCAAACCCGCCGTATCCTAACAGCACTACCAGGACTCACAAAGCACCATACCCTACCTATCAAAAGGCAACACTGCAAATATTAAACCAATACATTTCAGAGAACAATACATGACCTACTGGGGAAAGAGAACAAGTGGCAATGTCTAATAGGAATTACATAAACAGAATACCTCAGCTCAGTTACACATGCAGAACATAGACCATCACCAAACAAGGAATCACAATTTAGAAACAGGAAGACAATAATTAAACTGGGAACCCCAAAGCCAAACTTGGAATGTACAACAACACTGTAAAAATAAAACTATAAATTAATTTCCTCTTGTACCAAACAAAGCGCAGACGTTAATGATGCACATTTCCCAGAGCTTTCATATTCCAGGTAATAAATTCAAAATAAAGAGATATCTTTCTACCTTTTGTGCATTTTTTTTCAGTTGCAATTGCTCCAGCCACTTTCTTCTGGTTTCTTCATGTTTTCTGCTAACTCTCCATCACCTGCTGTCCATTTGTCCTTTCTTCTCTCTTCTAGTTTTTTTTTCCATTCTCTCTCTCTACATCTGCTTTAACATACTAATCTTTCTCCTTTTGCTCTTTCCTCATTCCTATTTCATCCACTCAAATTTTACCCCTCCATCCTCAATCCCCACTTACTCTCCCAATACCCGGCCAATTGTAGATTTTTTATCCCTCCCATACAAAATATTTTTCCCCTCTCCATTTTACTCTCCCAGCACCATCCCATTCTAATCCTCCCCCAACATCAGCTCACTTCTAGTTCCAGCCTCACCCAGTATCCATTCCCTTCTAGTCCCTGCATCAGCCCATTTCCAGTCCTAGCCCCCCATCAGCCCATTTCCAGTCCTAGCAACCCCCCAACCCAATACCAGTCCTAGCCCCCCCATCAACCCACTTCCAGTCCTAACCCCCCATCAGCCCACTTCCAGTCAGCCCCCATAGCCCATTGCCAGTCCTAACCCCCCCATCAGCCCAAAGCCTATTACCAGTCCTAACCCCATCAGCCCACCTCAAGTCCTAACCCCTCCCCATCAGCCCATTTCCTGTCCTAGCCCCCCCATAGCCCATTATCAGTCCTAACCCCCCATAGCCCATTACCAGTCTTAACCCCATCAGCCCACCTCCAGTGTTAACCCCCCCATAGCCCATTTCCAGTCCTAGCCCCCCCATAGCCCATTACCAGTCCTAACCCCATCAGCCCACCTCCAGTCTTAATCCCCCCAGCCCATTTCCAGTCCTAGCAACCCCCCCAACCCATTACCAGTCCTAGCCCCCCATAGCCCACTCCCAGTCCTAATCCCCATCACCCCATTTTCAGTTTAAGCCCCCCATACCCCATTACCAGTCCTAACCTCCCCATCAGCCCACTCCCAGTCCTAATCCCACCAGCCCATTTCCAGTCCTAATACCCCATCAACCCACTTCCAGTCCTAATCCCATCAGCCCATATAAAGATTTAGCTCCCCCATAGCCCATCACCACTCCTAACCCCCCCATAGCCCCTCCATAGCCCATCACCACTCCTACCCCCCCATAGCCCATCACCACTCCTACCCCCCCCAGCCCATTACCACTCCTAATCCCCCCCCAGCCCAGCCCAGCCCAGCCCAGAGAAAGGTTTTAAAAAAAAAGCTGTCTTCTCCCGCTGCCGGGGCCGCCGCGGCAGAATCGAATGTGCCGCGGGGCCCCCCCTGCCCAGCAGAGCCTGCCCTCCCCCGTATCACCTCTCTTCGTAGCTGCAGTCAGACGCGCCGGCTTTCAGAGCGCGAAGGGACTAGTTTCCCTTTCGCGGCTCTGTTAAGCCCGCGGGGGCTGATGGGAACTTCCCATCAGCCCCCGCGGGCTTAACAGAGCAGCGAGGGAGAAACTCTCCCCTCACGCTCTGAAAGCCGGCGCGTCTGACTGCAGCTACGAAGAGAGGTGATACGGGGGAGGGCAAGCTCTGCTGGGCAGGGGGGGCCCCGCGGCACACTCGATTCTGCCGCGGCGGCCCCGGCAGCGGGAGAAAACAGCTTTTTTTTTTTAAATTTTACTTTAGGATCAGAATGTTTTTTGCGCGGGGCCCCCTGAAACGCGGGGCCCTGTGCAAAAAACATTCTCGCTCAATGGACGGGCCGGCCCTGCCTGGAACGCTTTTTAAAAATTGGTGTACACTGGCCATTCTCCAGTCTTCAGATACTACAGATAATATTAATGATAGTTCACAGATTACTAATAGTAGGTCTGCAATCTCATATTTCAGTTCTTTCAGCACCCTCGGATGTATATCATCCAGGTGATTTGCTGCTCTTTATCAATGTAATACATCTTCCCGATTTATCGATATTTGTTTCAATTCTTCTGATACATCCCTTTAAATACCATTTGAGGCATGGGTAACTTCCCTGCATTTTCTTCAATAATGATCAAAGTAAAGAATTCATTCAGTCTCTCCGTTATGACCTTGTCTTCCCTTAGCACCCCTTTTACCCCTCTATCATCTAATGGTCCAACTGATTCTCTCAAAGTCTTTTTGCCACAGATGTACTTGAAAATGCCTTGCATCTAACTTGTCAGTGCTTATATTATTTGCTATTTTCGTCATTTGGCTCTTTTTTCCATTTCCTGAAAGGTGCTTTTTTGGCTACAACAGCCTCTCTGACTACACCTTTAAACCATGCTGGCAGTTTTTTGACTTTCCTTACTCCTTTCTTAAAGCATGGAATACTTCTGGTCTTGGCTTCGAAGATAGTATTTTTAAACAACACCCATGCTTGATGTAAACCTTTAACCTTTGCAGTTGTTCCTTTTAGTTTTTTCTTAACTATTTTCTTCATTTTATCATAGTCTCCCTTTTGAAAGTAAAAAGGTAGTACTGTAGATTTCCTTGCTGTCCTCTCTCCATTTATTATATCAATTTGATCATGCTAGGATAACTATTGCCAAGTGGACCCAACACTGTTATCTTTTACACCAGGTCCTGTGTTCCACTAAGGCCTAGGTCCAAAATAGCCTCCCCTCTTGTCAGTTCATGAACCAGCTGCTCCAAGAAGCAGTCATTTATTTCATCTAGAAACTTTCTCTCCCTAGCGTGTCCTGCTGTGACATTGACCCAGTTGATACCAGGATAATTGAAATCAAACCACTTACACCAAGCTAGCCACATGTTTCACAGTAGATACAAGTTAGCTCTCAACACACAATCTCTCCATAAACTTCAAGAAAACCAAAGCTCTCTTCATCACAAGAGACCCAAATTTCCACTCCCCGACATCTCTAATAATTCCTGGGACCACTCAAACCACATTAGAAGTTAAATCTCAAATATGCTACTTTGGCACCATCTTGGATCAGTGTCTCACTCTACAGCCACACATTAACATCTTGAGACTTGTTTACCACAAGATGAAAATATTATAGCACCTTTGACAACTACTAGACTCAAGGGACTTTTGCACAGTCTTTAATCATTGGTGTTTTTTATTTTAATTTTTAATTAATTATTTTTTTTATTTATTTTGCATTTTTATACCTCAGTTTCCTAAAGACCAATTGCAGTTTACAGGTAACAACAAGGAATTGTACAGAGAATACAAATTCAGTTTACATAAAACAATATCAACTATGTACAGTTATAACAATAAAAACATAATGTTTTAACTATATACAAAGTGTGATTTGCCTTGTGGTATTGGTGTGGTCAATTTGAATGATAGACTAGGTAAATTGAATGGGTTGACTGTGAGAAGGTAGTATATTATGTAATAGTGCCAAAGTGCTGTATAAAAAGGTAAGTTTTAAGGTTTTTTTAGGAAGGTGGATAGATCTTCTGTGGCTCTTAGGCTGTCTGGGAGTTTGTTCCAGAGTGTGGGGGCGCAGTGGGTGAAAGCTCTGTTATTTGTAATTTTTTTAGATTTTCTGAAGTCAGGTGAGGTATGTTCGCAAGTAATGAGGGAAGATAGATGTGAAGGGGCAATGTCATTGAAGAGCTTGAAGGTGGTTAGGATTATTTTGTATTGAGTGCGGTAGTGTGTAGGGAGCCAGTGAAGATCTGTTAGTATTAGGGTAATGTGGTCAGTAGGGTTGGCATTTGCTGTTATTCTAGCAGCTATATGTTGTGCAGTTTGTAGGGGTCGTATTGTTTGTTTAGGCAAGCCGTGGAGTATGGAGTTCGCATAGTCAAAGTGAGGGGTGACAATTGCTTTAAGTACTGATTTAAAGTCATTCAGGTGAAGGAGTGCATGGAGCTGTTTTAGTAGTTTCAGTTTGTAGTATATTTTTCTGGTCGTGTGCTTAATGAATGAATCCTTGTTTAGCGTGCAATCTAGTATGACACCAAGGTACTTTATCTCTTCTTTAATGATTATAGTTGTGTCATGAATTTTGATGGTGGTGGTGTGAAGTTTTGATTACGTGTTATAAAAAGGGCCTCTGTTTTATTGAGGTTGATTTTAAGATTGTGGGATGATAGCCAGTTGATTAATTCTGAGAAGCAGTCAGAAATTTGTTGGATTGGGAGATTATTAACTTTGCATGGGAGATATAGCATTATATCATCCGCGTATATGTGGTATGATATATTGAATTTTTTTAATATACTGTAGTACAGATCGGCTAGAGGTAGATGTTGAATAATAGTGCAGAGAGCTCTGAGCCCTGTGGGAGACCCTGTTATTGGTTGTAGATAGTGGAGGTAGTATTGCCTATTTTAACTTGTTGGGTTCTGTCTGATAGATATGACTTAAACCATTGGAGTACGGTGTTGTTAATTCCTATGTATAATAGCCTGGACAGCATGATGTGGTGATTCACACTGTCAAAAGCTGCGGAGATGTCCAAGAATAAGAAGAGGTATGCATTTTCAGTGTTGCCAATGCATCGTAAAAGACGGTCAAAGAGAACGATGAGGAGGGTTTCAGTACCATGATGTGGTCTGAATCCATATTGTTGTGGATCCAGGGGGGCATAGGAGTCTATGTGGTCCTGGAGTTGAATGAGGATAGCTTTTTCAATTAATTTGGTTAGTAGTGGGAGGCTGGATATAGGTCTATAAGATGATAGGCTGTTGTTGTTCATTGAGTTGTTCTTTAGTATTGGACGTATTATTGCATGTTTAAGTGCAGGTGGCATGTATCCAATTTTTTGAGAGGTATTGATAATGGACAGTATTTTTGGAGTTAGCTCAGATTTCATTGCCTTGATCCAGCATACTGGACAAGGATCAAGGTGTAAAGTTGTTGTGTTTACTTTTGTGATGATGTTCTCAAGGGAATCCTTAGTTATAAGGGAGAAGGAGGACCAGGTATGCTTTAGTATAGTAGGTAAAGGTTCTGGGGTGTATTGTGTTGGCATTTGTTGGGATATTTTGGTCTTATAGAAATTTGCCAGTGTTTGGGGGTCTATGTGGGAATCTATGGATTCATTGTTTGAGTTGTTATTGGTTAGTGATTTGATGATTTGTAAGAGTTCTCTAGGTCGGTTGATAGATTTTGATAGAATATTTGTGTAGTGTTCTTTTTATTTAATGTATCATGATAGAGTTTTAGGGAGGCCATGTATTGTGTTTGATGTATGGGGGATTTTGAGTTGCGCCATTTGCGCTCTGTTTTGCGTAATTCTTTTTAAAGTTGTTTTAGTTTGGGTTTGAACCAAGTGTTGCTGTGTTTTTTTGTGTTAGGAGGGAACTGTACTTGTATGGTAGACACTTTGGATATTGTGCTATTCCAATTTATTATAGTTTCATCCAGGGAGGAGGATGGAGTAGACAGGTGTGGCGTGGTTTGTCTTAAGAAAGAGTCCTTGTCAAATTTTTTAAATTTCTGTATTTGTATGGGATTAATTTGTTGAAGGGTAGTTGGTTGTTGAATAAGGATTTGAAGACCTATGAGGTGGTGGTCGGACCATGGGACTGGAGTTATTTCTAGGGAGTTAGGATCGTAGTTAGTGTGGATTGTGTTAGGCAGGAAGACTAAGTCCAGTGTATTACCTTTATTGTGTGTTTCGGTGTTGATAATTATTTGATGGAAGTTCATATTATGGGTCATGGATAGAAAAGCTGTTGATTGATTGTGAGGAAGTGAGGCAAAGTTAAGGTTACCTAGTAGTATAAGTGGTTGCTTGCTGGTAGATGTACATAGCTTTTCTGTAAGCATTTCCAGGCTGTCTGCTGGAGCATCGGGTGATCTGTTGGCTAGGCATATTTTAAGGTTTTTTGTGTTTATGGTTAGAGTTTCAAGCTTTTGTGTGCTTGTTGAAGAAAGTAAGGTTGCTTTTAATTCTTCTTTTATGACGATTAGTTAGAACATAAGAACATAAGATATGCCATACTGGGTCAGACCAAGGTCCATCAAGCCCAGTATTCTGTTTCCAACAGTGGCCAATCTAGATCATACGTACCTAGCAGTATCCCCAAAAGACACAGGCTCCACAATGCTTGTATTGGGTCAAGCATCGATATCCTGGGTCCCTTTTTAATAATGGTTTATGGACCTTTCCTCCAGGAACTTGTCCAAATCTTTTTTAAACCCAGCTACACTAACAGCTCCTACTACATCCTCCGGTAACAAATTCCAAAGTTTGATTACACGTTGAGTGAAAAAATATTTTCTCTTATTTGTCTTAAATAGTTTACCCTGTAGTTTCATTGCATGTCCCCTAGTCTTTCTATATTCTGATAGCGTGAACAATTGATTTATGTTTACTCGTTCCACTCCATTCATTAATTTATAGACCTCTATCATATCTCCCCTCAGCCGTCTCTTTTCCAGGTTGAAGAGCCCTAACCTTTGTAGCCTCTCTTCATAGGAATAGCCTTCCATCCCTTTTACCATTTTGGTGGCTCTTCTCTGTACCTTTTCTAATAATGCTATATCCTTTTTAAGATATGGCGACCAGAATTGCACACAATATTCAAGGTGCGGTCGTACCATGGAATGATACAGAGGCATTATAATATCCTTTGTTTTATTTTCCATTCCTTCCCTTATGATACCTAGCATTCTATTTGCTTTCTTGGCCGCCGCTGCCACTGGTTGGAGGGTTTTAACATGTTATCCATGATGACTCCTAAATCTTTTTCCTGGGTGGTGGTTCCCAATGTGGAACCTTGCATCGTGTAACCATAGTGTGGGTTGTACGATGCAAGGTTCCACATTGGGAACCACCACCCAGGAAAAAGAGTTAGGAGTCATCGTGGATAACATGTTAAAACCCTCCACCCTGTGTGCAGCGGCGGCCAAGAAAGCAAATAGAATGCTCCTCCACCTCTTTTGGAGGACCGGTAGGAATGAAATATTTGATAGTTTGGGTTTTTGAGCTGATTGATTACAATTTGATCTGTGTCTGACGATCATGTTTCAGTGACACAGATTATGTCTGGTGTTTTTTCAGAGATGGTATAATTTATTAGAGGTATTTTGTTTTTGATTGACCTTACATTAATGAGGAACAAGGAAAGGTTTTGAGTGTGCCTAGGCTTGTTGGTTGTTGGAGATTAGTGTGGAGTTTGATGTTAATCAGTCTGTTAGTCAGTCTGTTGTAGTTTGGTTTCGTGAATTGATAGGGTTTGAGATGGTAGTATGTAGTGAGCTTGACTGTGGAGTTGATTGTGGGAATGACTTTGTAGAATGGGGTGTTGTGTGCATTGTTGAGTATGACAGAGCAGAACAGTGTAAAGATGAAGAAGTTTAGCCATATAACTTTCTTTTCCATGTTTGGAAATCTGAGGGGTATTGTGATGGAGAATGTGGAGTATGATAGCGGCAGAGAAAGAGGCAGAGGGAGGGGTTATTGTGTGGGATGAGTGTGAGAGGAGGGGGGTAGTAGGATAGTTAGCAATGTGCAGCTTGTGTAAGTGGTAGATAAAAGTGACAATTTTCAGTGATGCAGAGACAATTTTCGGAGATACAGAGAAATTTTCAGTTATACAGTGACAATTATCAGTAATACAGCGACAATTTTCAGAAATGCAGTGACAATTATCAGTAATGCAGTAAACGTTTTCAGAAATGCAGTGACAATTTTCAGAAAGCAATGACAATCAGTAATGCAGTGACAATTTTCAGAAAGCAGTGACAATTATCAGTAATGCAGTAAACGTTTTCAGAAATGCAGTGACAATTTTCAGAAAGCAGTGACAATCAGTAATGCAGTGACAATTTTCAGAAATGCAGTGAAAGTTTTCAGGGATAGTTGTGACTTATCTCTATTCGATAGTTGCCTCAAAGCAATAATCTAAATTGACAGCTGATACAGTATACTGTATAGTAACTTCAGTATAATGACAGTGATCATTTTGGTTACTTGCCTGTTTAGGGCACTGGTTGTTGTACGGTGGATGTCTTGAGCGACGGGGGTCTTTCACTGGAGTGCTAAAGGGAGAGGTCGTGTAGACACCTACTTTTCATACCTAAGGGCCATGCCAAAGGACCCTCTGGCAAGGCCCTCAGGCGCGGGCGCACCCGAGCGCACTGGTGCTTTTGTAGGCGCTTTTGCCGCCATTGGAGGAGTTCCGTGGGAAGAGCTGACTGAGCCGATGCAGCTGGGGGTGGATCGGAATGGAGGAGAGCTGCTGATGTAGAGAGGCACAGTACAGGTAAGGAGGCTCACCTCTCTCTGCTCATTGGTTGCTGTAGCATGGATCATTGAGCGGAGTGCAGTAGGGAGCAAGTGGGCGCTGATTTCCTCCCTCGGTGGTGGTGTTGGCGATCACAGGAGCAGGCTGAAGAGAGGGCTGCCCCAGAGTGCGCTGGTGCTTTTGTAGGCGCTTTTGCCGGTGCTCAAGGATCCATGTTGAATGATGCCTTTGTTCCAAAATCTGGACTACTGTAACATCATCCTCCCTCCCAGGATTGACAAAATACACACAGCAGCCACTAAAGATGGCTCATAGCACTGCAGCCCACATTATACAAGGAGCGTCAAAATCTGAACATATAACACCAATTCTAAAACAGCTCCACTGGCTTCCCATTGCAAACTGAACAAAATACAAAGTCCTGCTGACCATCTTCAAGATTTCCCACAACATATTCTCAAAATACCTAGAATCTCTCTTACAAAAGGTGCTGGATAACAAACAGAAGAACAAATACACAAAACACCTTCACTATTCTCCCCGCTAAGAGCTAAAAGTAACCAGTCTACCTCCAACCAAGCCTTCTCACTATTTCAACCATCCATTTGGAACAACCTCCTGGACAATTTATGTTCAATCTCTGACCTAACAGACTTCCATAAGAGCCTCAGAAACCACCTCTTCAAAGAACACGTCAACATTGCAACCTGAAACTCTCCCTCCCCCTCCACCCCCATTCCTCATGACTGTATAACCCTTATCCTGCCTTACTAGCTCTTCTAGGCTTAGGGCTCAATTTTCTTCCGGGCGGGCAATGCGCCACTATGGTGCATAGCCCTGCTCACTCAGCCTTAACCCTGGATATTCAATGCCACACTGACGGTGCTAAATATCTGGGTTGTGCACCAAGGGGTCAAGGCTGCAGAGCCTAACTGTGTAGCTGCGATATTGGAACACTACACAGTTAGTGGTCTGTGGCTAGAACTAGGTGAGCCAAAAGCTGGCCTAGTTTTAGCCATGGACCACTAACTGTGTAGTGGCCCAATATTGCCGCTACATGGTTAGTGGCAGTCACTGCCTCCTTTCCACCCCAGAATGCCCCCAACATGCCTTGAGGCTAACCGGATAGCATCGGGGCACGTAGCGGTCACAGTTGGGGATATTCAAAGGCACCAACCATGTAGGTGCCGTTGAATATCCCCATTTAAGGCATTTACATGGTTTACTTGGCTGTATACCGTGTAAGCGCTTTTTAAATTTCTGGTCCCTAATGTATATTTAGTTACGTTCTACCCTCCAAGTTTAATTCCCTTGTTCAATGTAAAATTGAGGTCCACTTATCTGTAAACTGCTTTGACTTTGAGATAAAGTAGTATATAAAATAGTATATAAAAATAGCTAAATAAATAAAGTGTCTAGGAGCTATGATTGCCTCCCAGTTCTAAGTCCCATGATGCTTCAGGCATCACAGACAGTGGAATAGGCTGGACAGTGAGGCAACGGTAGACTGCTATGCCTTAATGGATAGCCACCATGTTCTTGCTATGACACAGTGTGGCTTATGCTCATGGGCCAGGTGTCTGACCTTGTTTGTACACTGATCCTTGATGTCATTCTCCACACAAAGCTATGGCTCTGTGGTGAACCAGTAGTGGCCAAGGTCTTGCAACTGATGTAGGTCCATTGATCTGGGAGCCCTTTAGCTTACAAGTCCTGATGCAGTGCGTCTCCATCCTGTCTGCTGTGCTTGCAGCGAATGATTCAAGCAGCATAAGTGGGATTGCCACAGTGCATACAGACAGTGGTCTCCTTGGTTACTGTCATGTGGGTTGCCAATATCTATAGACAACCCTCCTTTATGTGCTGCATGCAGAGAACCTTGATCATCAAACTACAAAAGTACATGGTGGGGCAGCGAAGCCAGGCTCATGCATATGTTCTTCATGCCTACTCTTGCACTGTTTCAGAGCAGTCATTACAGGTGCCTGCCCCACAGAGCATATGCCTCTAGCATGGATGGTAGAAGGGTATAGGGCACACTTGGCATGCCTTTTGTTTTATTGCCCCCGCCCCTCACAAACTGATGTTATCAAGCTCAGAATCATGAAATCCCAATGAGACTCCTTCCACATCAATCCTGTGCAAATGCATAACTGGACATCATACTTTGAAATATTATTTAATACCTATGTATGTGGCCATTCTCCCTGCAGGTAACTGAATGTGCTGATGGCTCTTTGAGTTTGTATGGCTGTTAGGATATCTTGTTTTATTTTTAATACTGCTGCTCTTGGTTGTCTACTCTTGCCTAAAGTTTGTGCCATTCATAGCATCCAGGCCCATGTTGACTGCATCAGCCTCCTGCATATTCATTGTTTCCCATGGCCCATACATTCACAGGCATTGTTCTCAATATGATGTTTTGAGAGTGATATGGCTCCAACCCCAATGTGGGGTTACATATGTGTGGTCAGCATTGTATGGGGGGAGGCAAGCTGATCCAACTCTGCCAGGACTGTGATCGCTGTCACCTGCCTTATGTGGGGATTTGTTGCAAGGGAAGTGAGGCACTAATAGTAGTCCATATGGATACATATGGGGGGGGGGGGGGGGAGGAAACCATGGCTCCAGGGGTCCTCCATGTGGCATCTGCTATCAGTGTTCCATATATGGATTTATGCATGTCAGTGAGGATGCCAGTGTTTCCCACCTGCAAGGATCCCAGTCCTGGGAGCTGGGGTTCCTGTCAGCAGTTTTGGGAGTAGGCTGGTGGTGGCACTCTGAGAGAGCTATGGAATTTGCAGCACACATAGCTACATGTCAGCAGACATGTGGCCCTGTGGTGGTTTGGTGTGTCCAGCACATACCTCGTTGGCATCCCAGGTCATGGGGTTTGTAGATTGGCATCACTGATGTTGATCCCATTGTGCTTCCATATAGGATGGTAAATGCACCAGGGGTAGTCTGGTGCCTCATTTCTCCAGAGACACTGCAGCCTCCATGCCAACTGCTGCTCTTGATCTGGCGGGGGAGCCTGTCCCATCTGTTTCATGTGCTGTGGTGGCTTCTGCTGCTGCTGCTAGGTCCATCCCATCCCTCTGCTGTCTGTTTTGTACACAGGCTCCAGATGATGGCATGTGGGCTGGGTCCATGAATGTGGGCCTGCATCTGCTATATGAGCTGCTATGTGTGGGGAACAGCCAAGGACAGTGTGTTATATAGGAATCGCACCCATACCATGAGTTGATTGAAGACAGGCATTATCTGCATTCACCTTAGCAGCGTCTATTGTAATTAGGAGTGCCATTAGCATGGTCATGCTAGTCACGCGCTTCTGTTCATGCCCACTTTCTGCCCTGATGCCACCCTAGCATCACCTATTCATGCAGTACATGGATGCCTTTTTTAGCGTGTGCTCCTGGCTACCATGGTCCCGTGGCACACATTTGGGGTATACAAACCCCGCAGTACTTAGTAGTGTACTTTAGCAAACATGCCCCAAAATGCCATGAAAATCATGGTTGTATAGAAGCATAGAGCTTAATTTCCAATCGTGGCACCTGAAAGGAA
This sequence comes from Ichthyophis bannanicus, assembly GCA_033557465.1. Taxonomy (NCBI): domain Eukaryota; kingdom Metazoa; phylum Chordata; class Amphibia; order Gymnophiona; family Ichthyophiidae; genus Ichthyophis; species Ichthyophis bannanicus. The sequence goes on from CM066034.1 coordinate 382,784,470, forward strand.
TAAGAAAATTGGACCAGAAGGAATTTCAGATTAGATTTCCAATCAGATTTATTTTGTAGTTGAAATGAAATGTAATCTTATAAGAAATGTGTTGCTTGACAATACAGTGGGTGTCATCCATCCTGCAGACCTTATGAAGTGGTTGACTGTATTATCTTGCAGATGGGAAATCTTTAAAAATGTTTATGCCACTTGGGTTTCACAGGTTTCAGTCTGTATGAGGTTCACTGCAGCAGATACTTCAGAGGTAGATGGACTTCCTGTCCTCTAAGCCAAGTAAGAGGCGTCTATTTTGTTATAAATAGTGCTACCGTTTTCCTTTCCGCTTCAACACTTTTCTGATTCACTGCTACTTTGCACTGAAATAAAGATCAATAAACAAAAAAAAAATAAATTGATATCTTTTAATTGAAGCACTTAATACATTTCTTAAGTTGCCCTTCTTCAGGTCCAAGCACGATAAACAGGTGACTTACTACAAAAAACAGATTCCCATCTCCTTGTACTCCCAGTTAGACCTGAAATCCGGTTTAGCGAGTAGGAAGAAAGGAATCCTTTCAAGGCCCTAAGCATCTCTTTATCTCTCTCCAAATTATTTTGCAGAGTCCTTTTTGCAATGTTCCAACAATAATTTTACTAGACATTTACAAATCAGGTAGACATATTTCTCCATTAACCACTGTTCTTTTCTCAGGTGCAAATCCCTCTCTTTTACCTTTTTATCTGTCTAGTTTTCCTGTCCAGTTCTTTCAGTTCTACTATACGTCTCTCCTGACTGCTGGGAAACTTTGTTCTTAGTCCTGAGTTTTCAATGTAACCATTTTTGATAGGAATGTGCATTCGTTTTTGTAGAATGGTAAAAATCAATGAAAACTAGTAAACTCGATTAGTTCCACCACAAAAGAGCCCCACGAATCCCCATTTGTCCCTGTCACGGACATTCGTGTAACACACTGGAGCCATGTTCGGAGGAAAAGAAGGAGGGGTGAGGGAGAAGCCAGAAACAAGAAGCACTTCAGCCAATCATATTAGAAAATCTTTCACAAGCAGAGGAGGCAGCTTATTCCTGCCTAAACTAGTCAAATTCCATGGGGGATGATGTCACAGCTGGGCTGCAAAGAGGCACCTAGCATCAAAGGAGAGAGAAATATTTTGGGTCTAACTTTCAGAGAGGGGGGATCTTTAATAACTGAGGTTCCAGCAATTTACAGTGAAAAGAAAAGCCGGGAAAGAGAATTGTGCCAGAGGTTACAGGAGACAGGCAGGCAGCAGTGCACGTCTACAAAACTGCCCTGTATTTTCAAGTGTGAGGCTAGTTGCTGGCTGGGTTGCCAGTCCAGTGCCTGTTTTTGCAGGGAAGGTGTACAGGAGGGGTCAACAAAGTACTAGGCCATGAGCACAGGCACTCAGGCAGGGCTTTGGACTAGGCAGGGGGTCTAGGGTACAGAAAACTGTATTTACAGCCTTTGTTCATTTGCTGCTAGTGCACTGCAGGAAGGGAAGGGGGACCTGCAGCTGTGTGTGTGACTGTGTGGGCTGGGCGCAAAGAGTTGAGTGTTGTGACAGTTTGCCTCTGTCTGTCTCACAAACATTCTAAATCCCAATTTCAGCTTCTTAAAGGGACCTCAGTTCACATGGAGTGGAAAAGTAGCCTAGTGGTTAGAGCAGTGGTTCTCAACCTTTTTTGCACCGTGACCCCTTTTACCATTGGTCAACTTGTGATGACCCCCAATGATAAAATCAAATGCGTTTCTCTTCCTTTACCGTTGACGCATTGTCGCTGTAATCATTTATTGAATTATTAATATATTATAGGCCTTTGCATTATGCTTTTATTTATAAAATTTACTTATTTAAACCATAATAACTAATCCCAATAACAAGTAATAATATTTGATTTCAAAATTATTATGATTTTGTAGTCAAATCACTAATATGAAATAAAATTATTTTTTCTACCTTTGTTGTCTGACCAATTTATTCTCTGATCATGCTGGTCCCGATCTGAGGCTTCTGCTTTCCTGTCTTCTCTTAGCTCTCTTTCTGTGGTCTATGGTCCATCTGCCATTTCTTCTCTTTTCTTTCGTTTTCTTCACTTCTTTCCATCAGCCTTTTTCCAGTCCCAGTAACCCTCCCCAGTATCAGCCCCTTTCCAGTCCTCACTCCCAGTACCTTCCAATGTCAACTTGCATTCCCATGACTGCCACTGGTGTCCATTCCCTTCCAGTCCCCCTCCTTCCCCACTGACCAGTCCCTTCTAGTACAAATACCATGGCAGCCCCTCTCAGATCCACTCCCTTCCAGTTCCATTCTCCCATCCCCTCGTATCAGCCCAGTTGTAGCCTTAGCCCCCAGTTTTTTTCCAGGGCGAGCAGCTCTATCCTCCCCCCCCCACAATCAGCCCATTCCCAGTCAAAGCCCCCCAATCAGCTCACTTCTAGTGCTAATCCCCCCTCAACCCCATTACCAGTGCTAGCCTCCCCTAATCAGCCCAATACCAGTCCTACCCCCATCAGCTCATTACAAGTCCTAGCCTCCACTAATCAGCTAATTTCCAGTCATAGCCCTCCCCCTCCGATCAGCTCATTTCCAATGCTAGCCTCCCATCAGTCCATTATCAGTCCTACCCCACCCCATCAGCCCATTACCAGTCCTAGCCTCCCCTAATCAGCTCATTTCCAGTGCTAGTCCCCCCCTCAACCCCCATTACCAGTGCTAGGCTCCCCTAATCAGCCCATTACCAGTCCTAACCTCATCGATCAGCTCATTTCCAATGCTAACCCCCCATCAGTCCATTACCAGTCCTACCCCCTATCAGCCCATTACCAGTCCCAACCCCCCTTGATCAGTCCATTCCCAGTCCTAGCCTTCCCTAATCTACCCTTTAACACGCCTTGCCCCCCACCCATATGCCCATTACCAGTGCTAGCTCCCCCATCAGCCTATTATAATCCTAACCCACACTGTCTCTCGCCTCTGTCCAGCATTTATCCCCTGTCTGTCCAGTATGTCCCCCTGTCTCTCCCCATTGTCCATGCCAGCCCCCCTCCCTCCATCCCTCCATGTCAGCCCCCTCCCTCCATGTCAGTCCCCTCCCTCCATCCCTCCATCCCTCCCTCCATGTTAGCCCCCCTCCCTCCATGTCAGCCCCCAACCTCCATGCATCCATATCAGCCCCCTCCCTCCCTCTGTCCATGTCAGCCCCCTCCCTCCCTCCATCCATCCATATCAGCTCCCTCCCTCCATGTCAGCCCCCCTCTGTCCATGTCAGCCCCTCCTCCCTCCATCTATCCATGTCAGCCCTCCATCCATCCGTGTCAGCCCCCCCTACCACCCTGTCCATGTCAGCCTCCCCGTCCATGTCAGCCCCCCCTCTCTCCATGTCAGCCGTGTTGCAGGTTCCCTGCCCCCTCATCCCCTCTCCCCATGTCTGCCTCCCTTCTAATGCAGCCGCGGCTCCCTGCCTCTTAGGGAACCGCGGCTGTGCCTGTAAAACCGTTGTGGAGCCTTCCTGTCTCTCGACAGGCTCCGTGCAACATTGTCCCGCCTCCAAAGGAAGTTCTTTACCACTTTCTTTGGAGGCGGGACAATGTTGCAAGGAGCCCATCGAGAGACGGGAAGGCTCCGCAACGGTTTTACAGGCACAGCCGCAGTTCCCTAAGAGGCAGGGAGCTGCAGCTGCATTAGAAGGGAGGCGGTGAGTTTGCCACTGCCGAGAAGCGGACTCGGCAGCGGCAGCAACTTGTGCGTGTTTTAAATTTTTTTTTTAACTTGGCGGAGACGAGGCGACCCCCGCTAAATCCTGTGGCGACCCCGATGGGGGTCGCGACCCACAGTTTGAGAACCGCTGGGTTAGAGGAACAGCTTAATGCCCACGAGATCTGGATTCAGTTCCTTATGACCTTGGGCAAGTCACTAAACCCTCCATTGCCTCAGGTACAAACATACAGGCCGGTTCTGAAGTCGTGCTCTATAAACTTTTTACGCCTATTTGCAGCACATCAAAAGCGCACGAATTCAATGTCGATATGCAGAAAGGTGCTCATATGCAAAAGAACCATGTGTTATTTGCAAAATGGCAGCGTTAAACTGGGAGAGCAAGCCAAACACATGCGCAAAGAAGTCGGTGCTAGTTTTACATGCTCTCCTACAGAAACAGGGGTACCAACAGTATTTTGATGGCATTGGGAGCTTTCTTTGATGCCTGGATCATCTTTGATATTTCTCCTCAGATGATCCAGGTATCGGGGAAAGCACCCGAAGCCATCAAAATACTGTTAGGGGCACGTGCTAGATGTTTAAGCTACCTCAGACCCAGGTGTAAAGATATTGGCGCTAAGGCTGGTTGCAAAATCCGCTATGCATTTCTTTGCATTGGGTGCCGCCAATATTTGCATATTATGTCATTATGTGCAGCTCATTTGCCTATGATTTAAATACTTTTTTTTTATATTTATGAAAATTGTCACATATACCAAAAAAGTACAATACAATATTGCAGAAATAAAGCAGATACATTTAAAAGAATAGTATCTATAAAATAAACAAAAAACCAATTTCCTAATTAAACATAGTATCTACTTACACTAGCCCACAACCAAGGGGACGCTTATAAGTTTAAACAAAGAAAATGCATTAAGGTAACATACCAATTAACCCAATTCGACAAATCAAGAGAGCACAGGTGAGGCACCTATGGAGGTTTCAAGACGTCTAGCATTAATGAAAGCAGTCAGCTGGGGGGGGGGGGGGAACATAAAATATGTAGGAAACAGCTTGGTATTTAACCAAGCATTTACAGGGGTATTTCAAGAAGAAAAGCCCCCCCAACTGCAAGACTCCAGGACGCAGAAGCAGAAATTCCCTTCGACGCTTCTGAGTTTCTCTAGCCACATCCGGATAGATACGAATCATAAATCCCTAAACAACAAACTACGCATCCAAAAGAAAAACTTTAGTAACCATTCCCTATCAGAATATAATGCAAAGGTAATTAATAGCGTGGAGTGGACTGGAGTCTCATAATCCGATTGCTCCAATAATTCAGAAACATTTAATACATTCCCATGTTCCTGAACCCCTCCCACTTGTACAAAACCAGTTGTTAACTTTGCTTTAGGTAGATAATAAACTTTCACTAAAGGTGGTATCAACTCAGGGGAAACACCCAACACTTCTACCAAATATTGATGGAATTTTTCTCTAGGGGATACTGTAAGAAGCCTGGGAAAATTAATCACTCTTAAAATATTAGCTCTAGATACATTCTCCAAATGTTCCAATTTTACTTGTACAGAGGAGAAGTTCCTTTTAAATGCATCAGTTTGATCTTCACCAACCGAGATTTTCCTCCGGTTCTCTGCCACATCAGACTGCAATGCCACAACTCGCTGCTCCAACTCCTCCACCGCTACTGCAGAATTTGCCACCTTCCTATCCAACGCGGAGATCTGTGGCACCAAAGCTTCTCCCAGTGATACAATTGCTTGCCATATGGATTCTAAAGTAAAATTCACAGGACGCTGCAAAGCGAAAACTGTACCCGGAGCTCCAGATGGTAATAGTGCTTCCATATCTGCTGGCGTCTCTCCTCCACTCAGCACAGGTCATGAAGGACCTGAGTCGACCTCACCCAACGGTGCAGAAACCAAATCTGGACTGTGCAACCCCAAGGGTAACGACCCACCTCTCCCCTTACTCTTCCTTCCCATAGAGCAAAGGAAAAACGTGCCACTACGGTTAGTTGGCCGCCGCCATCTTCACACAAGCACCGCTCCCTACCTGTGCCACGATTTAAATACATTTAAATACTTTTGACATTGTGCATTAATTTTTCTATTGCTGTTTACGCGACGTATCCATCTCTTTTCTGCATTTGGCAATAGCACTAAGCAGTTAGCGGAGAGGAGGAGTAGCCTAATGGTTATAGCACTGGCTTGGGTGCCAAGAGACCAGGGTTTGATTTTCACCAGTACACCTTGTGGCCTTGGGCAAGTCACTTAACCCTCCATTGCCTCAGAAAAATCCAAGTTATCAATGTCCCTGTTTAATGTACATTACCGAGTTTAAATTGTAATGTAAAGCCGCTTTGACTGTTACCTGTTAAGTAATTGTACTTAAAAGTGGTGTTATCTGTGCTTAAAGGCTGCGCTAGTTTTCTGCATCTGCCTGATAGATTGTAAACCCTCTGGGAACAGGGAAATATCTATGTACCTGAATGTAACTCACCTTGAACTATCATTGGAAAGGCATGAGCTAAATATTACTAAGAAAAATAAAATAACTGATAAACCATAGCAGAGTTACACACATCTCTTCTGAACTCCAAAAGCACTATTTGGTTACAGGTGCATGTATGCAATAAGTGGCACTATAAGGACACATAAAAGAGAACCAGAGCCATGCCCTGAGAGAGACTATAACCTAGTCCCAATACCTCACAATTCTTGTGAAAGGTAGTACTCAGGGGCGGATCTACTGTGAAACTAATGAATAGTACCAGCCCATCTCTCTTGGTTGAGGAGAGAGATGGGCTGGTACGATTCCACTCTTTCCATATCTTTACCTGGCTTGGGCACCAGAACCACCAGGGCTCTGTTGGCCTCCCGCCCAAATGCTCCCTTCTGCCATGCCTCCTCTCCCATGTCCCTCAGTGGCTTAGCCAGAATCAAAATTCTAGTAGCAGGCCAGGTATTTAAGGGGGGGGGGGGTCCCAAGTCTAGTGCATTCAGGCCAGGTAGACTTTGGGGTATGTTTACTAAACTGCGTTAGTACGATTCGCGTTAGGAGCCGCGTTAGAGACAGAAGCCCCAAATAAGGACATGGGCGGTACATCGTTGCCGAGAATGCGCCGAGAACGCGCGCTACAAGGTGTCATAAATGAACGAGCGCTACAGGGCACGTTACCGCGCGTTTAATCTTAAGAAGGCGCGCAGACATATAATCACAGTAACAGAGCTGTAGCACAATGGTTACAACACTAACTGATGGTACAGGGGGTCATGGGTTCGATTCCCCAGTGGGCCCAATGTATAAGGCTGGTTGAGGCAGCACCCTTTACATTTAAGTAGTGATTGTTGAGGCATTTGACATGTAGTTTAATTTGTGCTGCCAGCAAACATACCCTCATGGTGGCATAACCTAAGGTGCTGCATAAGGCACTCCATAGGGCACATTATTAAGTGTACTGTCCGCCAAGGCACCCTATAATGTCCCCTATAGGACACCTTATAAGGCTGTGAACAAAGCCCTGGCTGGCTGCAGGACTGCACGTCACCACACAAACTGTCTGCTGTGGCTACCAGGATAGGGTTAACCCACCCATACCCATGATGCACTGCACATGCAAATCAGCAGTCGAGAGATGGGCACAAGATTGGGTATGCACCCCCACAGCACCTCGGCCAGGTAGGGGGAACAGACCATGTGTGGTACTGCCACAGACAGTCACATTGTGCGGGTACTGTGCCCACCCTGAGATTGAGGTAGGGCGCCCAGCACCAGGTCCACAGCACCATTCATGGCTGAACTATGCCATGCTGCAGGTCCCCATCAGTGTGTGATAGGTAGTGCCATTAGACACACCTAGGATACATCTGTGCCCTGCTGTATGTCTCGGTCATGTCTAGTCCTTATGGGCGATGATGCACCCAGAATAGTGCATATCCTGTGTTGGTGCCATGGTTACCTGCTGTAGGTGAAGGGGGGAGGGTGTATGGACCCATGGGCAGACCATGTACCACCACACAACCCACCCTCTGGGGCTCAGGGTAGGAAACAGGATCACCCACCAATAGATCCACAGTCTACCTCCCTGCAATGGTAGCTGTAGAGGGGACCATCAACCCCAGTCCTGCTGTGGAACAGACAGAGCTGTACACATCCGTAACACAGTAGCAGACAGACAGCAGGCCTGGAAATGCTCAGCTGTCCCCCACCATTATCTGACATTCTCCAGCAGCAAGCCTCCAGCCGCTGCACCCTGCAAGGTGTTCCAGCAAGACACATACTAGCTGCAGACAGTCCGCCAGCTAATCCATAGTGCATGGTCCTGGAGGAGCTGCATGTACCCAGAACGGGGATGTTAGCATACACACCAAGCAGATAAGTCAGTGATTGGACCACAAAAGAAAACCCACATACATCACATGAGAGAAGTGCTATATAGCACTATGGGGGAACCTAGCCATGCCATGGTCACTGCTCAGTCAGGGTGAGAATGACTGCCCAGCAAGACATGCTATGGCCACCCTGTCCGTGCAGGTGGTACCGGGCACTACAATGTCCGAGCCATTGCCCTATGCCCTGTGCAGATGCGGCCAGGCCAGGCCACCCTATCCAGGCTTTTCCCACAGTACCTTGCTCCTCATTATGCACATTGGCAGGCCAATACTGGCAACAGAGCTAGCAATGTGGGCTGTGGAGGGTGTTGGCAGCCACCATACACTGGATAGACAGACACACACTCCCCACACCTATGCCAGCATTGTGCAACTATAGAGGTGTTGGGCAGCCCAGGCCACCGCACCAGTCCTGGGCACAGGGCAGGCATAGCTATGGTACGCAATACTGTAGGAGTCACTCCCCAGGTTGGTAAACACTGTCAGACACAAGACCTGTAGCACACTCCACAGACATCAGAAAGGTTGCTATGATGCAGCTCACTCAGAATATTGTACTTAACCTAGGAATTGCTATCTGCCAGTAATCATAGCAACCTCTTTAAAGATGTGTACCATATTCCCAGGTTTAGGGTGGCATTACTAAGGTATGCAAGTGCTAGTATTGGGAGATGCACGCAGAGCCCAAAGTCCTGCCTCTCCAGGAGGCTTTGGATAATGGGGCCTGTGGGTGCGGGTGTGTCTGCCTCTGTTGGCTGCTGCTTTATGGCAGAGGTTCCCAACTCCAGTCCTGCGGTGCCAAACATTGTTCGGGTTTTCATGCTGTCCCTCATGAATATGCATGAGATACATCTGCATACCATGGGGGTGGCACATAGAAATGCAGCAAGGCATCTTTATGAGAGGCAGCATGGAACCGGAATGGTGTTTGGCCCTCCAGGACGGCATTTGGGAGACTCTGCTCTAGGTAATGTGCATGTATATGGTGTCCGTGCTCTGTAGGGTAAAATGTGGGTGTCTTGGGCATGTTTACGTCATCTGCAATAAAGGTGCTGTCTGTATTAGCACGTTGTAGTAGTTGGTAAAATATGGGGACTGGGTTGGCAGGAACCACAGCTGGGACTTGAACCTGTGACTCTCGGCTTCTAAATACACTGGTTTTGTGCACTGCACCACCTTGTTGTCACAGGGCCTGTACATTCCTTCATGATACCATGACTGTTCGTCAGACAGGGCCCGTCTGTTGCAGTACACGGCACCCACCTACACAGGGCTAGGCCACGGTCTGCTCTGGGCAGCTGCCACTGCCCCCTCCACCAAAAGTATCCCTCAGCCACCATGCTGACATGCCCTTCTGCTGGTGGAGCTGGTGGTACGCAGTCTCAGGCCATCCAGTGTGCAGGTAGGCGGCTGCCTATGGTGCGGGTTCTGGGGTAGGGGTGCCTGCATAGACGTCCACGCTCCCCCCAGCCCCACCTGCCAATGTTCCGTGCCCTTGGGGGTTGCTGTTGGATACTATCCCCTGTGACACTTCGGGAAACACACTCGTGCCCATGTTGGGCCTTCAGCAGTTGCTGTCTGGCTGCTCCGCTGTTTCAGCATTCGTATGGGCCACCTAGGCATCACCCTAGTCCGCACTGTGGCCCAGCTCCACCACAGCATGTGCCGCTTGCGGCCCTCTGTATCCCCTTCTCCAGCATCTGTCCAGTTGCCGTTCCGACATGCCCACCCTGATGTTGCGGGACATGTGCACACCATAGGATGGTGGGGAAAACCCCGAGCAGCGCTATTTCACTGTGGGCCCATTCACCTTGTATGGGGACGGAGTATAGACCCTTCCACGATTTATATCTGTTCTATGGAGTTTACTCGGGGGGGGGGAGGGGTTGGTGTTTCTCATTGATACCACTATTGGACAGCTTGGTTATTGTTTTTTTCCAGTTTGTTGGGGTCATTTTCAGTGTTTCTGTGCCCTTTTGTTCTCTGCACATGTATCACACTTATCACCTTTTTTTGGTTTCCCTGCCTGGGCTGTACATTGCTGACACTGAAATGGTTTCTCTCCCCTGTAATGTGCATTTAATGGCAGGTTTTCATTCGCGTTGGAATTCAGCTCTGAAAATCAGCGCATTAGTGTGAAGGGAGCCTCTCCCTGCCCACTCTCCGCCCACTGACCTCTTCTCTCCGCCCTCTCTCCACCTTCTGCGGTGTTTTACTGCGCCGCGGGGCATTACGATCGTTAGCGCATCATAACGCGCGTTATGATGTGCTAACGATTGTTAACGTTACATAACGCGCGTTATGTACGATTACTGCAGTTTAGTAAACATACCCCTTTGTGAAAAGCCGTAGTGCCACCAGCCATCTGGTGCAGGCTCTCTCTATGTTACAGCAGAAGCGAATAGCAGATCAGGAGGCAGTAGTGGTCAGTTTGGATGCTGAAAAGGCATTCGACCAAGTGGACTGTGATTACATGTTCTGGGTCCTGGCACAGCTTGGGGTGGGGGAGCAGTTTTTGGGGTGGATCCGAGCCCTGTATAATAGCCCTAGCACGCAGATCCTAGTGAATAGGCAATTGATGAAGGTTAAGTTGAATAGAGGAATGAGGTAGGGGTGCCCCTTATCCACATTATTATTTATATTGACCCTAGAGCCCTCTTCAGCTAAATTGAGGGCCACGGAGGCCATACGGTGGGTGTTAGTGGGAGCCTGCGAGTGCAAAATCAGCCTGTTTGTGGATGACATGCTCATCAGTACACAGTACTCCCAGGGGAGGCTTTAAGAATTGGGGCAGCACCTAAGTGACTTTGGTAGCTTCTTGAGTCTGTGGATTAATCTGGGGAAGTCGGAAGCCAGACTTCTGGACGGAGGAGGTAGGAGCCCGGGGATAGGTCCTCCTTTTCATAGGTCTGAGGACCCGCTGATATAGCTGGGAATATATCTGCACAAGGACCTGAGTATAGTATACAGAAAATACATTCAGGAGAAAATACACCAGTTAAAAAATCTTTGCATGAAGTAGCTGAGCTACCCTTGTCTTTGTAAGGACGAGTGGCTCTGGTGCACATGGTGATTCTTCCTAAAATTGTATATCAGTTGCAGATGCTGCCAGTGTGGGTTAAGCGAGAGGAGGAAATGCTATTGAATAGCACTTGCGGGCTTTCCTGTAGAAAGGCCATCATGCTAGGATCAGCTATCTGAAGCTGGTAGTGTCCTAGGAGAAAGGAGGAGTGGGACTGCCAGACCTTCGGACTTACAATGTAGCGGCTTTGCTGAGGTGGGTGCATGATGATGAAGCCTACATAAAGGCAGCGCAGTATGTGCCTGCGGGGCTACTGGAGGGATGTAGCCAGCCACATAGGATGCTGAATGTGCTGCACTATAACAAAATGGAGCAGACAAGGCTGGAGTCTGCTGCTCTGATAGAGCCCTTCCGCAAGATGTGGCAGTGATGGGCCCAAAAGGGAAAGCAAAGTTGGAGGGTGTCCCCATTTCTGCAGGTGCAGGGCAACCCCAGATTTGTGCCGGGGCAGGGATGCAACAAGTTTGAGGAATGGGAGCGAGACCAGCCACTGCCTCTGGGACAACTGCCGTGCTGGGGGCAGGGGACCTTTCCCTCTTTTGCCCAGCTGCAAAATAAGTTGGGGATTGGAGTAGCCCACTATATCCACTATCTACAGCTTTACCACTTCTGGCAAACATTGCACAACTCAAATCCTGAGGAGTTGGATCTTAAGGAAGGGGATGAGAATTTGTGTTAGCTGGCATCTTGATGGAATACCCTGTTGAACTTGCCCCCGCATACAACAAGAGAAGCATAAAACACAATATTTGCAGGGGTTAGTTCAGAAATGGGCACTGGATATAACGGAGGAGGTAGAGGAGATGCAGCTAGAAAAGTGTTTCCAACAGATACCCAAAGAGACCTGTAATGCCTGATACCAAAATATGCAGTATCATTTTGTACATAGGAGCTACCTAATGAGGGAAGAAGGAGCATAGCTGGGGATTTGGGCTTCAGGGAAATGTGAGAAGTGTGAGGCAGGGGTGGAGACATTCTTGCACTCATCCTTGGAGTGTATTAAATTTACGGAACTCTGGGAGAAGGTCCTCAGCTTTGTCTTTATTTTAGCACTTGATTGACCGCCCAAATGGAAGCAAAAGACAGCGCCATCAGGCGCACAGGAGCACCATCTGGCACCTCCCTCCAGCTCCCCCGAATGATCGGGGTGGAGCGGAGGCAACAGAGGAGTTCCCGCCAGCTTCCTGCAAAAGACAGTGCCATCGGGCGCACAGGAGCACCATCCGGCACCTCCCTCCAGCTCCCCCGAATGATCGGGGTGGAGCGGAGGCAACAGAGGCGTTCTTGCCAGCTTTCTGCAAAAGACAGCATCATCGGGCGCACAGGAGCACCATCCGGCACCTCCCTCCAGCTCCCCCAAATGATCGGGGTGGAGCAGAGGCAACAGAGGAGTTCCCGCCAGCTTCCTGCAAAAGACAGCGCCATCGGGCGCACAGGAGCATCATCTGGCACCTCCCTCCAGCTCCCCCGAATGATCGGGGTGGAGCGGAGGCAACAGAGGAGTTCCCGCCAGCTTCCTGCAAAAGACAGCACCATCGGGCACACAGGAGCACCATCCGGCACCTCCCTTCAGCTCCCCCGAACGATCGGGGTGGAGCGGAGACAACAGAGGAGTTCCCGCCAGCTTCCTGCAAAAGACAGCGCCATCGGGCACGCCCACGCCTGGTGGGCCCGTGCCTGAGGGCCTCGCCAGAGGGCCTTTGGCGTGGCCCTTAGGCACGGACCGAGAACTATCCCCCACGGCGCAGAAGAACACAGAAGCAGATCATGCTAAGTAAAACAAAACAAAACACAAAGAACAAACTGCTAACCCTTTTAATACCTCATTGACTGAAAATGCATATGCTAACTCACTTGCAAAGCATTGCAAGACATTACAAATGCTATATATCAAATGGAATCACTTACTACCTCATTGTCTGCTTTATACCTCACTGTATGTTTGCTACCTCATTGAATGTAAAAGCTAGCATGTACTGTAAACAAAATGTGCACTATTTAATATGATGTAGATAATATATACTGCATAGTCTATAGTTCCCACCACTAGTGCATTGCTACCTCACCACTAACCTCAGTGCTTGAGAAAAACATTATCCACATAACAAATCACCTCATTACTAACCTACACCTTGTGTGCTCCCCCGGGGCTGCAAAATAACAAACTACATACATTACAGACTCCATCACGAGAGTAGAACAAAGTAAGAAGAGGAGAGAAACCATACCAAAAGAACAGGCGAATATAGAACCACAAGAGAAGGATCAAACACCTACCACCACTGGGATACAATTCAAGTCAATCCCAGGTCAATAAGGAGTAAAATGCAATCCACTCACCACTACCTCATTGCATACCTTACACTCCTACACACCTTCATACCATACACACAGGGCATAAGACCAAACGAACAAATCCCCTTGTTACACCTACATACCACCCAACCTCAATGGATACCAAACGCACCCCTCTCTAAAGAACACCAACATTCCAAGCCTTCAGTACACAAACCACATAATACCACACATACTATACATACCCACCTCAAAAATAGGGTACACACCAACCCAATCACAATAGCCAACATCAAATGTGCCCTACTAAACGCCAGATCAATCAGGAACAAACCAAATACTATCCTCGACCTCATACATGACAAAAGACTAGATATAATATGTATCACAGAAACCTGGCTAGATGACTCTGACCAGGTAATATTAAACCAAATCATCCCAGAAGGTTACACTGCATTTAATTTCATCAGGACCCAAATGAGAGATGGAGGAGTGCTAATACTGACCAGAAAAGAATACGGATTCAAAACAATCTCTACCGCAAACATGATAGAATCCAACACAATCACCACAGCCAAAAAACACCTCAGCATCTCCTTCACCTACAGACCCCCCTGGAACCACAACGGAATATCTCTCTACAGTTCTTGAAGCAATATGTGCACAAAGCAAAATGCTCAAACCCCTGATCGCACTAGGAGACTACAACCTAACCTCCACATCCACCAAGGAAGCTGCATCATTTCTAAAAGCCATGGAGTCACTAAAATACTACCAAACTATCAACATCCCAACTCACCAACACAGTACAACTCCGGATATGATGTTTATCCCAAAACACTTGGTGGATTAGGGCAAGACCACAACACCAATAATCACATCGGTTCCTTGGTCAGATCACCATCTAATTGAATTCACATTAACCCTAAATGACCTCATCCAACACAAGGAAAATGAGACCATAACCAGGAGATTTAGAGCCTTCAATAAAGAAGCATTCATAGATGACATCAAACCACAACTTCAGCAAGATTATGAAAACCTTGACCTGGGCATAGAGAAATGGAATTTCATAATATCAAATGCAGCATCAGCACCTATAAGTACAGAAGCACAAAAACATAGGAGACCCAATGCCCCCTGGTACTCAACTGATATTAGAGACGCAAAACGCACCCTCCGAAAACTGGAGAGAAAATGGAGGAGAAACAAGTCACAAGACTCCCTAATTCAGTGATGGCTAACCTTTTTGAGCCCGAGTGCCCAAACTGCCGCACAAAACCAAAGAATTTCCTCAAAGTGCCAGCACGTCAATTAAACCTCAGCTCAGTTACACATGCAGAACATAGACCATCACCAAACAAGGAATCACAATTTAGAAACAGGAAGGCAATAATTAAACTGGGAACCCCAAAAGCCAAACTTGGAATGTACAACACTGTAGAAATAAAACTATAAATTAATTTCCTCTTGTACCAAACAAAGCACAGACGTTAATGATGCACATTTCCCAGAGGTTTCATATTCCAGTTAATAAATTCAAAATAAAGAGATATCTTTCTACCTTTTGTGCATTTTTTTTCAGTTGCAATTGCTCCAGCCACTTTCTTCTGGTTTCTTCATGTTTTCTGCTAACTCTCCAACGTCTGCTGTCCATTTGTTCTTTCTTCTCTCTTCTAGTCTTTTTTTCCATTCTCTCTCTCTACATCTGCTTTAACATACTAATCTTTCTCCTTTTGCTCTTTCCTCATTCCTATTTCATCCACACAAATTTTACCGCTCCATCCTCAATCCCCACTTACTCTCCCAATACCCGGCCAATTGTAGATTTTTCATTCCTCCCACACAAAATATTTTTCCCCTCTCCATTTTACTCTCCCAGCCCCATCCCATTTTAATCCTCCCCCAACATCAGCTCCCTTCTAGTTCCAGTCTCACCCAGCATCCATTCCTTTCTAGTCCCTGCATCAGCCCATTTCCAGTCCTAGCCCCCCATCAACCCATTTCCAGTCCTAGCTCCCCCATCCATTTTCAGTCTGAGTCCCTTCATCAGCTCATTTCCAATCCTAGCCCCCCATCAGCCCATTTCTAGTCATTTCCTAGCCCCATCATCAGCCCATGTCAAATCATAGCTCCCCTCCACTCAGTCCAATTCCAGTCCAAGCCCCCCCCCATGAGCCTACTTCCAGTTCTAGCCCCTCCATGAGTCCATTTCAATTCAAGCCCCCACCACAGCCCATTTCCAATCTTAGCTCCCCCCAACAGCCCATTTCCAGTCCTATCCTAGCTGCTCCATCAGCCCATTTTCAGTCCTAGCTCCCTTCCCTCACAGCCCATTTCCATTCCAAGCTCCCTCCCCATCAGCTATTTGCAGTTCAAGCCTCCCCTTCCACTCAGCCCATTTCCAGTCATAGCAACCCCCCAACCCATTACCAGTCCTAGCCCCCCATCAACCCACTTCCAGTCCTAAACCCCCATCACCCCATTTTCAGTTTAAGCCCCCCCTATAACCCATTACCAGTCCTAACCCCCCATCACCCCATTTCCAGACATCCCCCATCAGCCCAAAGCCCATTACCAGTCTTAACCCCCCCATAGCCCATTATCAGTCCTAACCCCCCGATAGCCCATTACCAGTCCTAACCCCCCATCAGCCCACTTCCAGTCTTAACCCCATCAGCCCATTTCCAGTCAGCCCCCCACAGCCCATTGCCAGTCCTAACCCCCCCCCCCATCAGCCCACAGCCCATTACCAGTCCTAACCACATCAGCCCACCTCAAGTCCTAACCCCTCCCCATCAGTCCATTTCCTGTCCTAGGCCCCCCCCCCTTAGCCCATTATCAGTCCTAACCTCCCCCATAGCCCATTAGCAGTTCTAACCCCCCATCACCTCATTTCCAGACAGCCCCCATCAGCCCACAGCCCATTACCAGTCTTAACCCCCCCATAGCCCATTACTAGTCCTAACCCCCCCCACAGCCCACAGCCCATCCAGTCCTAACCCCTCCCCATCAGCCCATTTCCTGTCCTAGCCCCCCCCCATAGCCCATTATCAGTCCTAACCCCCCATCATCCCATTTCCAGACAGCCCCCATCAGCCCACAGCCCATTAGCAGTCCTACCCCCCTATCCCTTTAGCAGTCCTACCCCCCTTAGCCCATTAGCCGTCCTACCCCCCCCAAGCCCATTAGCCGTCCTACCCCCCCCCCCCCTGGCATATTAAAAAAAAAAAAAAAAAAGCTGGCTTTGGCTGCTGCCGCTGCCGCGGCAGCGGCAGAATGCAATGTCCCGCGGGGCCCCCTCCGCCCGCTAAGCCCCTCTGCAAGGGCTTTCAGATTCGCGAGGGAGAGCTTCTCCCTCGCGTCTCTGTTAAGCCCGCAGGGGCTAATGGGAAATTTCCCATCAGTCCCTCACGTCTAAAGGGGCTGATGGGAAATTTCCCATTAGCCCCTGCGGGCTTAACAGAGACGCGAGGGAGACGCTCTCCCTCATGAATCTGAAAGCCCTTGCAGAGGGGCTTAGCGGGCGGAGGGGGCCCCGCGGGACACTGCACTCTGCTGCTGCCGTGTCCGCGGCAGCAGCCAGAGCCAGCTTTTTCTTTTTTGCGGACCTACCCGCGTGCCAGCTGCAAGGCCTTCGCGTGCCACAGCTGGCACGCGTGCCATAGGTTCGCCATCGCTGCCCTAATTCAATACAGAAACAAGCAAATGGAATACAACAATCTAATAAATGAACGTAAACAGCAACACCATACTAACCTAATCATGAATTCTGTCAACAAACCAAGAGAACTATTTAGAATTGTCCAAACACTAACTAAGGACACTACAAAGCATGATATCCACCATCTTAACCTGTAGGAATATGCAGACTACATAAAATCGAAAAACAACATCCCGACATGCTCCACCGCACCCCAAACAGATGACCATGAAACGATAGAGGAGCATCAAACATGGGAAGACTTCAGCATACCATCAAAACAACAAATTGAGGAAATAATGATTGGCCTCAACACAACTACTTCACCATCAGACCCATGCCCAGTAGCTTGGCTCAAAGCCACTAAAACCCAGCTCTCCCATCACATTCACAAAATCGTCAAAGATTCACTCCAACAAGGATACATGCCGCAAACTCTGAAGCATGGCCATCATAAGACCGATACTTAAAGGCAACAACCTCAGCCTCTCTAAAACAAAATCATACCGTCCGATTTCCAGCCTACATTTCCTTGCAAAAATCATTGAAAAACAGTACAACGCCAACTACAAGACCATATTGACATCAATGCCCCACTGGACATTGATCAGCACGGTTTCAAACCCCAACACGGAGTTGACACACTACTTACTTCCCTCTTTGACAATCTCTTAAAAGGCATAGACAACATAAAGAATGGATTCCTGCTTGTATTCATGGACATATCGGCAGCCTTCGACAACGTGTCACACGCCAAACTACTGCAACGCCTGCAGCAAATAGGATTATGCAAAAATACTCTCAAATGGTTTACTTCATACTTGGAGAATAGAATGCAACAAGTCAAATGCGCACAAAAGAAATCGTCACATTTCCCTGTCACGCAGGGAATACCACAAGGTTCAGCCCTATCATCAATGCTCTTTAATATTTACATCCAGCCCATATGTAACATCATCAAAAGTCACAAGCTCCAATATCACATTTACGCTGACGACATCATGCTGTATGCCCCAGTCAACCTTCTAGCACTCAACATCACAACTATAACCAGATGCCTTGAAGATATGAACACTTGGGGGTATGTTTACTAAATGGCGCACTTGTGCGGGGCGCACTTGAGTGCCCTAAAATGATGCATTTAAGTGCTCTTAAGCGCCCCGTACGTGTGCACATCACATTAATGGGCCCCGTACGCGTGCGCCGAAAACGCGCACGTTTGCGGGGCGCTCATGTGCGATAGAGGCGTGGGAAGGCGAAATGAGGGCGGAGGAAGGCCCCCGAGGGGCGGAGAGACGGGGTCAATGGGTGGAATGTGGGAGGGGAGAGACTCCCCGCACAGGAGCGTGCCCGAATTTACAAGGAAAAAATACCGTGAGTGTAACACTCGCGGTAGAGCGCATTTAAAGGGAAGAGAAACCATTTCTGTCAGCAATGTACAGCAAAATCGGGGAAACCTAACAAACGTGAGCAGTGTGATACATGTGCACAGAACAAAATAGCAAATATGATATGAAAATGACCACAACAAACTCTAAGAAAATTATAATACAGCTGGGCAACAGTGATATTAATGGGCAACCATACAAAACACTCCCAGGAAAGCTCCAAAAAAAAGAAATGATTTTTTGAAGGGTCTACGCTCATTCAAAAGCACTGCATTTTAATGGAGCTTTCCTGGGAGTGTTTTCCAGGTTGCCCATTGATATCACTGTTGCGCAGCTTGGTTATAGTTTTCTTCCCCTTTTTTGGAGGGCATTTGTGAGGTTTATTTGCACCTTTGTCCCCATACAAGGTCAACGAGCCCACAGTAAAATTGTGAAGAGCAGGGTGTCTGACTCGTGCGGCCAGGTATCACATCTCCAGAGACTGCACTGTTTCTGTGGCCACAGTGTGGTGCAGCAGACACAGCCAGTACCTGTAGGATCAGAGAGCCACAAGTTCAAAGCCCAGCTGGGGCTCCTGCCAACCCCATCCCCATCATGTTACCCACCACTAAACAATGAGAATACAGACCCTCTTTTATTGCAGAGAACATAAGCATGGTCCCAACACCTATATTTTACCCTACACCGCACGCAAACCATAACAATGGACATTGCCTACAGCCGAGTCCCCCAAAGTCAGTCCTGGAGTGCTACAACTCACTCAGGTCATATGTTTTTCCCAGATAGGAACATGTCTGCATGTTTGTGGAAGGGTACAGGTGGCGGAGGGGGCAGTGGCTGCAAACCACAGCAGACAGTGGCCTAGGCCTGTGCAGGCTGGCACGTCCACCGCAACAGACAGGCTCTGTCGGATGTACAGTCATGTACTCCACAGGGAACACAGCATATCTGTGGCAACACGGTGGTGCAGTGCACACAGATAGTGTGTGCAGGAACAGATGGTCACAGGTTCAAAGCCCAGCTGGGGCTACTGCCAATCCAGTCCACATATTTTTCCTACAACTAAACCGTGATAGTAAGGACAAAACTGTATAGCTAGGAACATATGCATGATTAATACGCCTATATTTTACCACAGCACTCACAGACACCATAAACAGGCGCATTACCTGGAGCAGAGTCTCCCAAATGCAGTCCTGGAGGGCCCCACACCATTCAGGTTCCATGCTGCCTCTAACAAAGATGCCTGTGCTGCATAGCTATGCACCACCCCCATGGTATGCAGATGTAGCTCATGCATATTTATGAGGGATAGCATGAATACCAGAACAGTGTGTGGAACACCAGGACTGGATTTGGGGAACTCTGCCGTAAAGCAGCAGCCAACAGGGCCAGACACCTCCCCACAGGCCCCATTGGCCAATGCCTCCTGGAGAGGCAGGACATTGGGCCCTGCCTGTATCTCCCAATACTAACAGTTGCATACCTCAGCACTGCCACCCTACACCTGGGTATACGGTACACAGCTATCAAGCGTTTCCCATTATA
The DNA here is from genome assembly GCA_033557465.1 of Ichthyophis bannanicus. Lineage (NCBI taxonomy): Eukaryota > Metazoa > Chordata > Amphibia > Gymnophiona > Ichthyophiidae > Ichthyophis > Ichthyophis bannanicus. Next base: position 382,804,606 of record CM066034.1, read on the forward strand.
ACTGGCAGATCTCCAGTCCTACGTAAAGCACAATTTGCTCATTCAGCTCCACCATAACACTCAAACAGATGTCTGCGGTGTGTGCTGCAGGTCTGGTCTCTGACAGTGTTTACCACCCTGGGATGTGACCCCCAACAGTAATGCGTACCATATCCATGCATGTACTGTGTCCAGGACTGGTGTGGTGGGTATGGCTGCTGAACCCCTCTATAGTAGCACAATGCTGGCATAGGTGTGGGGGTGGCTGTCTGTCTATCCAGTGTGTGGTGGCTGCAAACACCTTCTACAGCCCACACTGCCAGCAATGTTGCCAGTATTGGGCTGGCAATGTGCATAATGAGGAGCAAGGTACCATGGGTATAGGCCGGACAGGGTGGCCTGGCCAGGGTGCATCTGCACAGGGCATAGGGCACTGACTGGGACATTGTAGTGCTCGGCCACCACCGACACAGACAGGGTGACCTCAGTATGTCCTCCTAAGAGATCACTCTCACCCTGACTGTGCAGTGACCACAGCATGGCTAGGCACCACCATAGTGCTATATAGTATTTCTCTCATGTGATAGATATGGGTTTCCATTTGGGGCCCAGTCACTGATTTATCTGCTTGCTGTGTATGCTGACAGCCCAGTTCTGGGTGCATGCATCTCCACTGGGAACATGTACTATGGACTAACTAGCAGATTGTTTGTAGCTGGTATGTGTCTTGCTGGAGTGGCTTGCAGTGGCTGTTGGCTTGCTGCAGGGGAATAATCAGATGGTGGTGGGGTGCAGCTTACCATGTCCTGGTTTTATGTCTGTCTGCTATTGTGGTATGGCTGTGTATAGAGCTGCACTGCCTGCCCTGTGGGGTGTGTGTTCCTCAGTAGGACTGAGGTTGATGTTGCCCTCTACTGCCACCTTTGCAGGGAGGTAGAGTGTGGATCTATTGATGGGAGACCATGATTTGCCACCTGGGGGGGTGGCTGCTGCGCCTGACTGAGGCAGACAGAGATATCCATGGTGTTTGTGCAGACACTACCTATCTTACACAGATAACACTGCTCTGGACCTCCCACATGGCTTCCATCAGCCATGGCAGGTGTTGTGGACCTGGTCCTGGGCGCCTCACTGCACACTCAGGGTGAGCACAGTACCCGCACAATGTGACGGTGTGTAACTACTCTGTGCCAGTAAAACACCCGGTCAGTACCCCCTTACCAGGCCGAGGTGCTGTGTGGGTGCATTCCCCATCTTGTGTCCATCTGTGGACAGCTGATTTGCATGTGCAGTGCATCATGGGTACGGGTGGGCTAACCCTATCCTGGTGACCACAGCAGACTGTCTGTGTGGTGACGTGCAGGCTTTCTGCTGCCAGCCAGGGGCTTGCTAGCAGCTATAGAGCTGTAGCCTAATGGCTATGTCCCTGCTTGTGAAGCCAGAGGCCGTGGGTTCAAACCCACATTGGGGTTGTTTGTTAGGGTTGTCCAAAGCATTATTTGTCTTTAATGTACATATTTTGTTGCCAGCAAACAAACCCTCAGCGTACTGTACCCATAGGGTGCCGCTTTATATGGCGCCCTATCGGGCACCCTATGGTTTCCGTCCATATAAGGTGCACTATACATTATCCTGTGACACAACTTATAGGGTTCCCTATGGGGACATATTAGGGTGCCGTGGCGGATAGTGCACTTTATAATGTGCCCTATGGAGTGCCGTATAGGGTGCCTTATACGGCACCTTCAATTACGGCACGTGAGGGCGTGTTTGCTGGCAGAAATTAATAAAATAAACATACGGTGCTGCAGGACAAAATATGTACATTGCAAACCTGCTGCCAAAGCCAGCCTTCCGTATTAGGCACCATGGGGAGCAAACCCATGACCCCTGTATCAGCAGTCAGTGCCTTAACCATTGTGCTCCACTGCTGCTCTCCCTTGCATGTCAACGCACCTACCTATGCTTTTCATTCCTTAAACTACACAGTGCTGCCATCGAAAACAGTACTCTGACCTTGCGGTACCTCATACGACACCCTCTACAGCGCCCTGTGAGCAACATTCTAGGGTGCCGTGGCAGACAGTGCACTTTGCAATGTGCCTTATGGGGCGCATTATGTTCACACGCTTTAAGGGTGCGTTTGCTGGTACTGTAAATTAACATAAACTGACTCCTAAAGCAACCTTCCCCATAATACATAATGCTTCAGCTAGCCCTGTTCATTGGGCACTGTGAGAAATTGAACCCTTGCTCCCTGCACCATTGGTCAGTGTCATAACCATTGTGCTGTGATTCTATTCCTGTGTTTGCACATCAGCACGCCGCCTTATGCCTCCTATTATTAAATAGCCTCCTTAAGCAATAGCCTAATGCCCATCTGCGTGCCGCCTTAAGCCGCCCATTATTTGTATGCCTCCTAAAATATCACCTCACCAAGCCCTGTTCATTGAGCACAGTGGGGGATCAAACCCCTGATCCCTGCACCATTGGTAAGTGCCTTAACCATCGTGCTGTGGCTCTGTTCTTCTGTTTGCAAATCAGCGCGACACATATGCCTCCCGTTCAGCTCTCAGTTGCGGTAAGATGCGGGGCGCACACGGGCGCCGCGCACCTTAGCGCATCTGTCAATCACGGCTTTTCTTCTTCAGGATGGAACACCCACTCCTTATATGGCACACGCACTCTACCGCGGCCCGCACTTTACCGGGCTTTTAGTAAACATACCCCTTGGTTCATAGCCAATAATATGACGGTCAACCACGATAAAACTGAGGCAATGTTCATCACCAGGAACACTACCTTCACTCCACCACAAACCATCAGCATTTTAGATAAGATTATAGTAGTTAACGAAGAGGTTAAATATCTGGGCATCACAATGGACAGAGCACTAAACATGAAATCACACATCACAAAAACCACAAACAAGGCCTATCAACGCTTAAGGATCATCAGAAAACTCAAGCTATTACTCCGCCAGGATCACTTCCGCACAGTATGCCAAGCACTCATCACACCTCTGCTTGACTACGGAAACTCCTTATATCAAGGTCTCCCTCAACAAACCATACACCCACTCCAAATGGTGCAAAACACTGCGGCACGCATCATTACTGACACTCCAAGATCTGAGCACATCACCCCTGTCTTACAGCAACATACACTGGCTACCCATGATGGCCAGAGCAAAATTCAAAATAATCCTAATCATCTCTAAAGTCATCCACCATCTCTCAGCAGAGGCACTCCAATACATCATAACGAAGGATACCTGCAACAGACCGAGAAGAACCAATAAAGACAACATGATAAGCACACCTGCAGGATTCCACAAGACTAAACAAACTGCTTCAAAAAGATCTCCCTCCTTACTAGCACCCACACTCTGGAATTCCCTCCCAACAAGCCTGAGAGCATTAGATGACCTAATAGAATTCCGAAAGGAGCTCAAAAGTTATCTATTTATTGAAACTTATCAGCAGACAAAAATCAGTCCCCACCCAAACGGTAATGCATCTACTGCAGATAACTGATGCACACTGCAGATAACTGATACACACTCATCCAAAATAGGCATACAGGGTAATGACATAACACCAACTCAATACCCACTCATCCCAAACACTCACCTAATCAAACATAATATAATGTTGTTAATTACCTCGTACTGTCTAAATGTTACCCTTATGATAAATGTAACCCTCCAATTGTACTGTCTTGATGTTGTTAAGTTCCCCTATGTTAAATGTAACCCTCCAATTGTGATATGACCACTTTGATTGTAGGATAAGGTGATATACAAATCTGTTTAAATAAATAAATAAATCTTGGAGATTTAATTGGGAAGCCAATTGAATGGACCTATGGTTTACTAATGCTGGGGAATGATGGGCCCTTAAAAGATCAAAAGCTCCATAGGGCAGAGAGCATATTCATCATGCTGGGTGTCTGAGGGGTCAAGAAGGCTCTTTTACAGAACTGGGTGGGTGTCCAGGCACTGACATTTCAGCAATGGGTGAATCTCATGCATGCCTTGGTACAGGCGGAGTGTTATGTCTACTGCAATATGTCAGCCTATGCTGGGTTTGCTATAAGTGGCTGTGGTACAAATTCCAACACAGCTGTCCTAAAGGAGTGGTCGGGGGAGAAGGGGGAGATAAAGGGGGGGGGGTTATAAATGTGGCTATCAATGTGATATAAATGTGATTGTATGTGATCTTGGTAACCACCTGTAGTGCAACCTTTGACACTGTAAACTGCTTAGGGGCATTGATTATTGGTTCAGCACAGATGTCAGAGATTTTTTCTGAGTTTTTGAGTTTTGACATGTTGTTGTAGTTATGCAGCTTGCGTATAAGTTTGTATAAATATGCAAACCAATAAACATTTGAAAACAAAAAGAGAGATTTTCTCAAGAGGAGAGCAGCAGGACCTGTAGCTTTCCATCTCCATAGAAGGGTAAAGAAGGCAGAGTCAGAGATAGCATAAGATTTTTTTTTTTGGGGGGGGGGGGGGGGAGGCAGAACTGGAGAGGAGCAGCAGATAAAGGCAACAAAGCAGAGCTGCCAGCGCAGCTGTATCTTATTTCCTGCTGAGAAGCGTAAGCAGATGCTTTTGTCAGATATAGAATATGATGAATCCTCATGGTATGGATTTGTATTTGACTCAGATGTTGAAAATTTAATGGTTAAAGAGGGTTTTGAGCATCTTCTTAGCTTTGTCAGTGGTAAGGAAGTAGGGACTAATACTAGCGCTGCCAGGTCTAAGAGCATGCCATAGGTACAGCAGAGAGTAGAGAGTGAGAAAGATGCCCCTGGCCCTTTATCTTCTGCTCCATCCCCAACTCCAGGTCTGGCCCAGCAGCAGCAATAGTAACAGTCCCCCTTCTCTCAGGAAGTAGAGTGTAAGTCTCATAAAGCCTCTGAGAAGTGGAGGCATTATAAACTGCTTGAGGATCCATGGTATGCAGAATGCAATTACTATAGGAAGCACATTAATAGAGGGGAGCAGATGGGCCATCTTACCTACAATGACATGCAGCATCACTTGCACAAACAGTATTCTTTCCAGCTAAGCACAAGGGAGGGCACTGATTCTAGGCTGGAGACATGATCTGGCAGTAGAAATGGCAGCAGTGGGAAAGGAACAAAAAAATGAGGGTTATCCAATCATTTGTACTGAGTGCCACATGTATAGCTATCTTACAGTTGGTGAGAGGTTGTATGTGTGCACGCGGTACAAACAGCTCCTAGCTCTCAGGGAATGAATCCAATCTCTGGAGGCTAGAGTAACAAACTTGGAGGAGCTGAGGAAGACAGAGAGATATATAGAGGAGATATACAGGGACACAGTAGTGAGGTCCCACCTGTAAGGTTTTGTTTTCATTTATAATTTTTATTAGCATTTAAACATAATACATTCAGGAATGATCATGAATTTATTTATTTATTTAAAAGCTTTTCTATACCGCGCTCTTTAAAATCAGTGCGGTTTACAATTAACATTTCCTTGTACAGTGCAGGGAAGACCTGCATTGTGCTTACATTGAACAGGCACAGTAACCTGGATTTATAACTGGGGTAACTATAAACAGGCTGAACCCTTTATCGCCATGCCGTACAACGGCATGGCTGGGTCTCAAAACTATGTACAGAACTTGTCAATTATTTACAATTACTTACTATCTCAGTTTATTTACATTTGTTTGACATTCATTGTCCTATCAGATAGTTGGGTTAGTGCCTATATTAGTCTTGGTCTGCATAGGGTGTGCGGGGGGTGCGTCTTTGGGCTGTGAGTAATGTAGAAGAAATAGATGATGCTTCAAGGCCTTCCTGAATTGGGTGAGGTCCGTGATCGCTCTGATATTGGGAGGGAGGTTATTCCAACACGTAGGGGCATAGAACGTGAAGGCTCTGTTCCTTGTTGCCTGAGAACATTTTGTTGTTTCCTTGGGGATTACAAGTGTGTTGGTAGATAAGGTCCTTCTTGATCTGTTATGGGGGGTGGGGATGAGGAGGTCTGTGAGGGAGGGGGAGGATATCTTATTGATGTCTTTGAAGGTCAGGAGTACTCCTTTGTATGTGAGCCGGCAGTTGATCGGTAGCCAGTGTAGGTCTTTCAGGATAGGGGTTATGAGGTCTTTTCTGGATATCCCGCAGAGGATGCGGGCAGCAGCATTCATCGCAATTTGTAGTGGGTTTAGAGTGCTCCTGGGGAGACCGTGCAGAATGGCATTGGCGTAGTCAAAGTGGGGAGTTACAAGCACTTGGAAAATTGTTCGGAAGTCCTATGACAGCAGCATGGGTCGGAGATGTCGCAGTGTCCTGATCTTGTGCTATATAGCCCTGACGATGTTATTTATGCACGCTTTCAAATCGAGGTGCTGGTCTAGCATGACACCTAAGTAGCGCATTGTGGGTTTACTTGGGAGCTCCGTGTCTCTCACTTTTATTGTAGCGGGGGGAGAAAAGCTTTTGTTTCTTGTGATGAACAGAACCTCGGTTTTGTTGAAGTTGATTCGGAGCTTCTGTGAGTGGAGCCAGTCAGTGATTGCATTGAAGCAGTTCACTAATGCTGAGAAGTTGGGTTAAATGATGTTGAATGGGGCAAGTAGCAGTACATCATCCGCATAAATCAGGCAAAAAATGTTGAAGGAGCAGATGATTTCACATATGGGCTGCATATATATGTTGAACAGTAGCGAAGAGAGTGAGATGCCCTGGGGAACCCCCTGACTTCGTTGAAAAGGCTCAGAGGTCTTGGATCCCATCCGTACGTGCTGCCATCTGTCTGCTAGGTAGGACTTGCACCAGTTCCAGGCTAAGCTCTGGATTCCCTTCTCACGGATGCATTTCAGGAGCTGATCATGGTTGACGGAGTCGAATGCAGCGGCGATGTCCAGGAAGATAAGCACATACCCATTTCTGATATTATCTATCCCTCTGCTTAAGGTATTGATTAGCATGGTGAGTAGCATCTCAACTCCATGTGATTCCCTGAAACCATGCTGGCATGGGTCTGGAGGGGCAGTGGTATCGATGTGCTGCTGGATCTGCCTTTGGACAACCTTCTCGATTATCTTGGCTAGCAGGGGGATGCTTGAGATCGGACAGTATGATTCGGCCTTCTGGGGGTTTAGTCTGTTGTTCTTTAGAAGGGGTCATATGGAAGTCTGTTTGAGGGTTGATGGGAAGGTTCCTGTTGAGAAGGATAGGTCCATGATCCTGGCTAGGATTGGGCTGAGTTCTGTGCGCATCGATCTTATCCAGAATGCTGGGCAAGGGTCATTTGGGGCGGTAGTAGTGTTGATGGCTGCAATGATTGTTTAGTGTTTATTGTTTATAATCACTTGATATACCGCCTCCCATTACATTGAGGCGGTTTACAATAAAACTATAAAATACATAAAATGATTAAAAAGAAAAGGAAAATAACAATACTTTAAAAAAATACTCTTTTTCTTAAAAAGGATAGGGGAAAAAGAAGGCCAGGATAGAGAAGATAGATTGCAAATAGGAGCAAATCATAGGGGAAGCAGAAATCACTGGACAAGATTAAAAGCAGTAGAGAAAAAATGTGTTTTAAGACGGGAGCGGAAAGTAGGCATGGACTGTTCTAAATGGAGGTCAGTGGGGAGGGAGTTCCAAAGAGCAGGACCAATGTAAAAAAAGGCTGATTGCCGGGTAGAGTGAAGGTGAGCTTGAGAGGGAGAAGGGAGGTGCAAGCGATTAATATGAACTGAATGGAGACTGCGGGTGGGAGTGTGAAAGGTTAATAGATCGGATAAATACTGAGGTGTGTGCAGATAAATAGCCCGATGGACAAGAGTGAGGATCTTGAACTGAATTCGAAAGTTTATTGGCAACCAGTGAAGATGCTGAAGAATGGGAGTGATATGGTCACGGGGAGAGGCATGGAGGATCATCCGAGCTGCAGTATTCTGTATAAGTTGTAATCGGTGACGCTGGTATTCGGGAATGCCAGCATAAACAGGATTGCAAAAATCTAACCTAGTGATAACTAAAGAAAGCAGGAGGATGGAAAGAGCCTGAGGAGAGAGAAATGGTCTGATGGCACGGATTCGTCTAAGACAATGGAAAGAGCGATGGGACACCTGGGAAATGTGATCATGAAACGAGAGATTACTATCAAAAAAGACACCTAAATACCGAAGCTTAGTGACTAGAGATATTGAGGTACCCGAAAAAGATGGAGCAAGTGATGGAGCAGTAGAGCTGTGAGGAAACCATATAGCTGCGGTTTTAGAGATATTCAACACAAGACAATTTTTAGAAAGCCAGGAAGAGACCATAGATAGACAGGCATTAAGGGGAGCAATATCAGGTTGGGAAGAGGATGTGTGATGTAGAAGAAAAATATCATCTGTATAGTAGTAACCCGAAATACCCGATTGCTGTATCAAAAGGGCAAGGGGAGTCAGAAAAAGATTAAATAAAAGAGGAGCCAATATAGATCCCTGGGGGACACCGCAAGAAAGAGGAAAGGCATCAGTAGTGACGGAGGAGGAAGTGACTGCAAATGACCGAGAGTGTAAATAAGAATAGAACCAATGGTAAACAGTACCCCGGAGACCTGCATCCCGTAATCGAGCAAGAAGAAGAGAGTGATCCACCAGATCAAAGGCAGCAGAAAGATCTAAAGAGACCGCCACCGTGATGTCACCGCAATCGTGAGATGAGTGAATTTCATTCAGAACTGCTGTAATAATGGTTTCGACACTATGTCCAGTCCTAAAGCCGGACTGCCGAGGATGAAGAAATTGCGTGGAATCTAGATGGTGTGAGAGCTGGGAGAAAACTGCCTTTTCCAAAAGCTTTGATGCATAAGGGAGATTAGAAACAGGTCGATAGTTTGCTGGCACAGAGGGGTCCAAAGATGGATTTTTAAGCAAGGGCCGGACCACAGCATGTTTCTATGTGTGAGGAAATAAACCAGAGGACATACTGGAATTGATAATAGTAAGAAGTGGATGCAATAGATCAGGAGAAGAATCAGAAAACCAACTGGAAGGTATAGGATCTGATAAACTAGTGGTTTTATGAGAAGTGGACAGGAGCTTAATGAGTTCAGAGGAGGATATGGTACTAAAATTAGACCAGACATGAGAAAGTGATGGGGAGGATAAAGGTGAAATAGGAGGGGGAGAAGACAGAGCCTGAGGACAAGAGGGAAGTGAATGACGAAGATCCTGTACTTTGGAAGAGAAAAAAGTAGCCAATGCAGTAGGACTAGGGATTTCTGTAGAGATGGGAGAATTGCGGGAGGTTAGTGACTATGATGTCCTCGATGCTTCTCTTGGATGGTGGTGTGAGCGCTGTGAGCTGCGCCAGTTGGCATGGGTTATGACTAAGTGTAGGTCTCGTGGCTGTGTCGGCTTTGATGGATTTGGCCTGTAGGTTGTCTGCGTAATCCTGCGGTTGTAGTAGATGTCGCAGTGTCCTGATCTAGTGATATATAGCCCTGATGGTGTTGTTTGTGTGCGCTTTCAAATCGAGGTGCTGGTCCAGCATGACACCCAGGTAGCGTATTGTGGGTTTACTTGGGAGCTCCGCTCAGCTGAATGAACAAGAAAATGGTTCCAGGCAATATATCCCACAGAAATATGTAAAGGGAATAATCTCATCTAACCATACATTAGGCCCCCAATAAAGAAGAAATCTAGGGAAGGCCCCAAGAAACAGTTACATAGAAACAAATATTAACAAAATGGAGTGAGACTTAAGCGTCAGCTGGATGGGACAGAGATGTAACACCCGTGACTTCCCTTGCTATCAAAAATTCCAGCATTTGTTTGGGCTCAAAAAACAAAAATAGCTTTTCTTTATAGGTAATATAACATCTTGCAGGAAACTTCAGCACAAATGTCCCGCCTAGGGAGAGAAATTTGGGCTTATATCCCAAATACTTTCTCTTCCTAAGCTGGGTATCCCTAGCTAAATCCAGGAAAATACGGACTTGAGAGTCCAAAAACATCTCACTAAAATTCCTGAAATATGCTCTAAGAATTAAAGACTTGTCCGACTCTAGAGCCAGAATTACCAGGAGAGTATAGCGAGCCGTAATCACCTCCAGGGAGCTCTCTAGGAAGCTGGTCAAGTCTCCAGCTCCACAAAAGCTCTCTGGGGTGACATCCGGCTACCAGGCATGCCAGACAAGTAGAGAGCCCTAGTCAGGAGGGGCATCTACTCCAGAGAGATCTTTAAGACCTCCCTGAAGTACCTATGCACCATCTCCTGAGTTGATTGAATAGGAGGCCTAGGAAAATTAAGCAAGCGAAGATTGTTTTTTCTAATTTGATTCTCCAAATATTCAATCTTTCGAGCAGTCAGTGTCCTATCCTTCAGCTGGGGAACCTGAAGCTCCTGCAGCTGTTCAAGTTCTTCCTCAAATCGCGCCTTCTTCCTTTTCTGGTCCTTCAAGGCTCCTGAGACCACAGCAGAATCAGTTTTAAGAAGTAAAAGTTCTGAACTCACATTTGCAGCCACAGATTGTAGGGAAATATTCACAGTAGTCACCATGTCCCACAATGCATCCACAGTGACCTTTGAAGGCTTCACCATACTCTGAATGTCAGGGACAGGCATGATATCCAAAGTCACCCTCAACAACACCCCACATGTAGCAGATGACCCAGCTACTCCTTGACGCTCAAGAGTCTCTCTGGAATCTCGTAGCACCACAGCTGGCAAGGTCTCTCACTCTCCTGTGACAGTGTGCTAGTAAGCAGACTGGAGGGGAGAACAACGCCTGCTGGAGAGATGTTTCTGGAAGCAAAAAGGGAGCCCACTGTTCAGAGGAAAGCAAAACCCCTGAAATACTCAGATCCACCAGAGAAGATCCCTGCGGACCAGCTGAAGATGCTGCTCTTGCACCCGTTGCGAGAAAACTACAGGCCGCCAAAGTTCTTTGTCCAGGCACCACAGATCGAGCTACAGTCTCACCTGAGGGTAGGTGAAAATGCTTCCGTTTCCTATGCTCAATTGAGCACTGTCAATCTGCTCACCCGGCACCTGAGCTTAGAAGCGAGAGGTTCCACACCAGCACAATGCTCCATCACCATCTTGCCTTTCCTGTCCCACCTGTAGTTTGGCATTTTCTTTACTGCCTTGGTAGACGAAGGACACTTGGAAGGACAGCATCACCTTGATGTGGCAGGAAGTGATTCTGTAGCCAGGATCTTTCCTCTGGGGGATGCAATATCCTCTCGCATTGAAGCATCTTCCCAGGAGTTAAAGGACTTAGGCATGTAGATAGCTGGGTGGCTGGTTGACATGGTCATGTCACCTAGATAATTTAGATACTGCTGGAGAGAAGTCAGCTGTCTTGGTACATGTTGGTATCAATGACATATGAAAGTGCAGAATGGAGTTTCTAGACGCCAAATTTAGACCTTTAGGTAGAAAGTTGAAATCCAGAACTTCCAGGGTAGCATTCTCATAAATGTTCCCCATTCCACATGCAGGACCCACAAGGCAGGCAGCATTCTGGAGGCTCAATGCATAGATGAGACGATGGTGCAAGGAAGAGGGATTTAGATTTGGTAGGAACTGGTCAACATTCGAAGAAAGAGGGAGACTATTCCAAAAGGAGAGGCTCCACCTTAACCAGAGTGGAACCAGGCTGCTTATACTAACCTTTAAAAACTAGAATATGGGGGAAAGAGCAGACAGAGTTGCAAGACTGCAAAATATCTTTCAACTGCTAAGAAGATTATAAATATAAATAAAAAGTATACTTTAAAATGTTTGTATACAAATGATAGAAATGTTAAACATAAGAACATAAGAAAAGCCTTACTGGGTCAGACCAAGCTCAAGCCCAGTATCCTCAATGCAGGTCACAAGTACCTAGCAGGTTCCCAAAGAGGCACACAGGTTCCAGAATGCTTGTCCCGGGGCAAGCAGTTGATTTCCCAGGTCCTTTTTAATAATGGTTTATGGACCTTTCCTCCATAACATGAGAGAGTTAGAATATATAGCAGAGTGAAGAGGTAGCTATAATAGGCATCTAGAGACCTGATGGAAGGATAAACAATGGGACACTGTGATACCAGGGTGCAAATTATATCAGAATGATAAAGTAGCTCAAATTGGTGGGAAAGTGGTGCTGTATGTTAAAGAGAGCAGTCAGTCAAATAAAAGTTCTGCAGGAAACAGATTGCACTCTGGAATCCTTATGGATAGAAATACCATGTGTGAAGAGGAAACAGAGTTGTAGTGGGTATACTACTGTCCACGTGGCTGAAATAAACTGACAGAGGATGAAATGATAGCAGCAGTTAGAGAAGCTAACAAATTTGGCAACACAATAATAAGGGGTGATATCACTTATCCCAGTATTGACTGGATAAATGCCACTTTAGGACATACTAGGGAGGTGAAATTCCTATATCAAATAGATAAATGCTTCATGAAGCAGCTAGTTCAGGAATTGACAAGAGGGGGCTCTATCAGTGTAACACAGGATTTGGTGTGTGTTGGGGCAACTTGGCAATAGTGATCATAACATGATAAAATGTGGTTTAATAACTGGAGAGACAATACTGAGAAAATCTGCACTAGCATTTAACGTTCAAAAAGGAGACTATGATAAAATGAGGAAAATGCTATAAAAAAGGAACAGTTGCAAAAGTTAAAAGTTTACATTAGACTTAGGCATTGATCAAAAATTCCATCTTGGAAGTCCAGACCAGATGTATTCTATATATTCAAAATGGTGACTGCCAGCATGGCTAAAGGTGATGTGAAATAGGCTATTATAACCAAAAGAACATATTTCAAAAAATGGAAAAAGGTTAAAAATGAAGAAAACAGGAAACAGCATAAGCACTGGCAAGTTAAATGCAAAGCATTAATAAAGAAGGCAAAAAAAGAATTTGTAAAAAAAACTTGCTATAGAGACAAAAACTTATCACAAAATCTTTTTTTTATGTATATTCAAAGCAAGAAGCCCGTGAGGAAGGCAAATAGGCCATTAGATTATTCTGGGATAAAAGGGGCACTCAGGGTGGACAAGGCCGTAGTGGAGAGACTAAGAGGGTTATTCTGTGCTATGAATAGTGGGGATGGACAGCCTGACGGGACGTCCATTCCACTATTCGTGCCGGCTCCTGCCCCCAACTAACCTCCCCGCTGGTTGTGCGGGGAAGTTAGACGGGGGCAGGGAAGGAACAGCCCGGGGCGGAGTCTGGGCAGGCAGTGGATGATCGCTGGCCCTGGAGGTACAGGGCCGATTCTAATGTTGGCCCTGTATGTCCAGGACCGGCAAAATGTCTAGGAAAGTTATTCCACCTCCGAGGTGGAATAACTTCCCTGGACGTAATTTTTTGAACAGTCCGTGGAGCGCGGATGGGGCAGGGAGGCTAAAGTTTATTCCCTGCAGCCTGACCGTGGCCTTAGGAGGCCAGATCGGGGTCAGGCTGTGGGGAATAAACACTTTTATTTGGCGGCTGGCATCGTGACTTTTAAATGGAGCCACGGTGCCATGGCAACATGACGCCATGACGCCATGGCTCCATTTAAAAGCCTTGACTGAGTTAGTCGGGCTGTGCATGTACATGCAGGCTGGATTGAATCGCAGTCCTGGCCTGCACATACATGCCTGATCGTGATTCTTATCCCGTGGGACTAAATGTGCCCCGAGGGATCAGAATCACGATCCCCTCTGTGCGTCCGATTCAGACTGGACGCACAAAGGGGATCTACATGTGGGACAGAATCGGGCCCTAAATTAATTCTTTGCTTCAGTGTTATTGAGGAAAATATAAGGGAACTTTTACCCATGCCAGAAATGGAATTTAATGTTGGTGATTCAGAGGAGCTGAAACAAATCTCTGCAAAGCGGGAAGATATAATAGGACAAAATGACAAACTAAAGAGCAGCAAGTCATCAGGTCTGGATAGTATACACCTCAAAGTGCTGAAAGAACTCAAAACTGAAATGGAAGATATACTATTAATAATCTGGGGCCTTTCATTAAAATCATCTATAGCACCTGAAGATTGGGGGGTGGCCAACATAACACCAGCTTTTAAAAAGGGATCCAGGAGTGATCCAGGAAACTACAGACAAATGAGCCTGATGTCAGTACTGGACAAAATAGTATAAATTATTATAAAGAATAAAATTATTGAACACATAGATAGACATGGTTTAATGGGACAAAGTCAACATGGATTTAGCCAGGGATAGTCGTGTTTAACCAATCTGCTCCATTGTTTGAAGCTAATTATAAATATATGGGTAAAGGTGAGCCAGTTCATATAGTTTACCTGGATTTTCAGAAAGTCTTTGACACACATAGTAGCTCCTGAAAGAGTCCTATGCAAACTAAAAAAACACGGAAGGAAACACATTATTGCGAATAAGGAACTGATTAAAAGTGAGAAAACAGAACAGGGGTAAGTGATCAATTTTCTCAGTGGAGGAAGGTGAATACTAGAGTACCCTAGAGATTTAAAAATGATCTAGAAATGGTAATAATGAGCAAGGTCATAACATTTGCAGATGACAGCAAATAATTCAAAGTTGTTAAATTGCATGCAAATTATGAGATATTTCAGAAGAATCTGCAAGACTGGGAGAATGGGAATCCAAATAGTAGATGAAATTTAATGTGGATAAGTGCAAAGCGGTGCACATAGGATAAAACAAAGATTGTATTGCCTCTGTATGGCTCCATGGGTTCGAGGGTTCGAGGGGTGATCCAGGAAACTACAGACCGGTGAGCCTGACATCAGTACCGGGAAAAATGGTAGAAACCATCATAAAGAATAAAATTACTCAGCATATAGATAGTCATGACCTAATGGGAGACAGCCAACATGGCTTTAGACAAGGAAGATCTTGTCTTACTAATCTGTTATGTTTTTTTGAAGGAGTGAATAAACAGGTGGACAAAGGTGAGTCGGTTGATATTGTGTATCTGGACTTTCAGAAAGCCTTTGACAAAGTCCCTCATGAGAGACTTTTGGCAAAACTAAAGAGTCATGGGATAGGAGGCAGTGTACTACTGTGGATCAGGAACTGGTTAAAAGATAGAAAGCAGAGGGTAGGGCTAAATGGCCAATTTTCCCAATGGAGAAAGGTGAATAGTGGTGTACCCCAGGGATCTGTGCTGGGTCCGCTGCTTTTTGACATATTCATAAATGACCTGGAAAGTGGAATAACGAGTGAGGTTATCAAATTTGCTGATGACACAAAACTATTTAAAGTTGTTAAAACCCAGGAGGATTGTGGAAAATTGCAAGAGGATCTTGATAAATTGGAAGACTGGGCATCAAAATGGCAGATGAAATTTAATGTGGAGAAGTGCAAGGTTATGCACCTAGGGAAGAACAACCCAAACTATGGTTACACGATGCAAGGTTCCACATTAGGAACCACCACCCAAGAAAAAGATTTAGGCGTCCTTGTGGATACCATGTTAAAACCCTCGGCCCAGTGTGCAGCGGCGGCCAAGAGAGCAAATAGAATGCTAGGTATGATAAGGAAAGGAATGGAAAATAAAACAAAAGATATTATAATGCCTCTATATCGTTCCATGGTGAGACCGCACCTTGAATATTGTGTGCAATTCTGGTCGCCATATCTTAAAAAGGATATAGCAATTTTAGAAAAGGTTCAGAGAAGAGCCACCAAAATGGTAAAGGGGATGGAAGGCTACTCCTATGAAGAAAGGCTAAAAAGGTTGGGGCTCTTTAACCTGGAAAAGAGACGGCTGAGGGGAGATATGATAGAAGTCTATAAATTAATGAACGGAGTGGAACGGGTAAACGTAGATCGATTGTTTACCTTATCAGAATATAGAAAGACTAGGGGACATGCAATGAAGCTACAGGGTAAACTATTTAAGACTAATAAAAGAAAATATTTTTTCACTCAACGTGTAATCAAACTCTGGAATTTGTTACCGGAGGATGTAGTAAAGGCTGTTAGTGTAGCTGGGTTTAAAAAAGGTTTGGACAAGTTCCTGGAGGAAAGGTCCATAAACCATTATTAAGAAGGGACCCAGGATATCAATGCTTGAACCAATACAAGCATTGTGGAACCTGTGTCCCTTGGGGAAACTGCTAGGTACGTATGACCTAGATTGGCCACTGTTGGAAACAGAATACTGGGCTTGATGGACCTTGGTCTGACCCAGTATGGCATATCTTATGTTCTTATGTTCTTATGGTTCTACCGCACATTGAGTATTGTGTGCAGTTCTGGCCACCTCCTCTCAAAAAAGATATAGAGGAATTAGAAAAGGTACAGAGAAGGGTGACTACACTGATAAAGGGGATGGAATGACTCTCCTATGAGGAAAGGCTAAAGAGGTTAGAACAGCTTGGAGAATAGATGGCTGAGTGGAGATATGATAGAGGTATATAAAATCCTGAGTGGAGTGCAATGGATTAACACAGATTGATTGCTTACATAGACTAGGGAACATACCATGTAGTTAGAAAGTAGTACATTTAAAACAAATAGGAGAAAACATTTTTTCTGTGAATGTATAATTAAGCAAAGCAAGCTACTATGGAGGAGATGGAGTGATGATTGGCAACAGCATCATGGCGCAAGCAGCGGTCAGCATCGACGGTAGTGACACTGAATCGGGGAAATGATTGCCTTAGAATGATGATCAACCCCTACAGGTGATTTTGAATGTAAGGATTTAAGAGGCTGCTATTTCTCTTAGCTCATGGTTGCTTATTTTTATTTATTTAATTTGTATTTATTTCTGTTTTTCTATACTGTTTTTCAGGTAATCAGAGCGGTTTACATGGAACAACTTTATTACATATAACTTGAATTTAGGATAAGTGGCTCTAACAATTATTACAAGTAACCATGAATGGACATTGACTATAACCAAACATCTCCACTCTGGGGTCAGGTGATGGACATAAAACATATATACAAAAGTCGGTGTGGGCACAGGAGTGGGGAGAGAAAACAGTGTGTCTTAGGGGTATGTTTACTAAACTGTCTTAACGTGCGCCCGGCGATGTTATCGCGTGATAAGGTACCTTATCGCGCAATAATGGCACTTTACCGGGCGCAGAGGTACCTTAGCGCGCGATAATGCGCGCAGCGGCGCAAATGAGCACTGAGGGTGGAGAAAGGCTCCCAGAGGGCGGAGGAAGGCTCCCCAGGGGTGGAGAGAAGGGGTCAATGGGTGGAGAGTGGAAGGGGAGAGGCTCCCTGCACACTAACGCTGTGAAATTCGACGCTGAAAAATAACGCCAGTGAAACCCTGGCGTTAGAGCTGATTTAAAGGGAAATGAAACCATTTCTGTCAGCAATGTACAGCAAAACCAGGGAAACCCACAAAAAGTGATAAGTGTGATACATGTGCATGGAACAAAAGGGCAAATAAACATTGAAAATGAACAGAAGAAAATGTAAAACAAACATAACCAAGCTGGGCAACAGTGATATCAATGTGAAACATCAAAAAACACTCCCAAGAAAGCTCCAAAAAAAAAGATATGAATTTTGGAAGGGTCTATGCTCCGTCCCCATACAAGGTGAATGAGCCCACAGTGAAATTGCGCTGAGCAGGGTTTCCGATTCCATTGGCCAGGTTTTCCTATGGCGTGCACATGTTCCACAACAGCAGGGCGGGCATGTCAGAACGGGCAACTGGACAGATGCTGGAAAAAGGGACACAGAGGGCTACAGGAGGCACATGCTGTGGTGCAGCTGGGCCACAGTGCGGACTAGGGTGATGCCTAGCTGGCCCATAGGAATGCTGAAACAGTAGAGCAGCCAGACAGCAACTGATGAGGGCCCAACATGGGCATGAGTGTGCTTCCCACAGTGTCACAGGGGATAGTACCCAGCAGGTACCCCCAAGAGCACGGAACATTGGCATGCGGTGCTGGGGGGATGCATGGACAGCTATGCAGGCACCCCTACCCCAGAACCCACACCATAGGCAGCCGCCTACCTGCACACTGGATGGCCTGAGACTGTGCTCTACCAGCAGAAGAGCATGTCAGCATGGTGGAAGAAAAATACTGGTGGAGGAGAGGTCGGTGACCTAGCCCTGTGTAGGTGGGTGCCATGCACTACAACAGATAGATGGACAAAGATGCATCCTAGTGTATCTGCAGGAACTACCTATCACACACAGCAGCACTGACAGAGACCTGCAGTATGGTGTATTTCAGACATGAAAGGTACTGTGGACCTGGTGCTGGGCGCCCCACCTGACCCTCAGGGTGAGCACAGTACCCGCACAATGTGACGGTCTGTAGCTACTCTGTGCCAATAACACTCACGGTCAGTACCCCCTACCAGGCTGAGGTGCTGTGGGGGTGCACACGGTCAGTTCCCCCTACCAGGCCAAGGTGCTGTGGGGGTGCATACCCCATCTTGTGATAATCTGTAGACTGCTGATTTGCATGTGCAGTGCATCATGGGTACGGGCGGGTTAACCCTATCCTGGTAACCACAGCAGTTTGTGTGGTGACCTGCAGTCCTTCTGTAGCCAGCTAGGGGTTTGCTAGCAGCTATAGCCCACTGGTTACTTCACTGCCTGGAGAACCAGAGATCATGGGTTTGATCCCATGGTGGGGTTATTTGATAGGGCTGTCCAAGGCATTGTCTATTTTTAATGTACATTAGTGCTGCCAGCAAAAACACCCTCAGTGCACTGTAACCATAAGGCGCCCTATAAAGCACCTTCTATGGTGCCTTATAAGGTGTCCTATAAAGCGCCTTATAGGGTGCCCTATAGGGGACATTATAGGGTGCCTTGGCAGACAGTGCACTTTATAATGTGCCCTATGGAGTGCCTTATAGGGTGCCTTATGCGGCACCTTAGTTTACGGCTCATGAGGGTGTGTTTGCTGGCAGCACTAATTAAAATAAAAATAAAATTCCTCAAAAAGCAATACTTACACCTAAAAGCTAATGCCTCAGACAGCCTTATGCATTAGGCACACTGAGGGATCAAATTCATGACTGCTGTACTATCAGTCAGTGTATTAACCATTGTGCTACACCTCTGTTTCTATGTTGGCATGTCTGCGCGCCTACTTAAGATTACCACGCGTTAACGTGCTTAGCGGCATCTCACTCGACAATGTGCGCAGCGCACGTTATCGTGCGATAATCCCGTTTTGCTACATTAAGACTGAAACGCCCACTCCTTTTATGGCAGCCTGCACACTATTGCCGGGCACACGTTAAGACGGTTTAGTAAACATACCCCTTAGGCTTGTAGGGTGAGTGCTTCATGAATTGAGAGGATGAACGTTCAGTCTTTGAAGTGGTCTTTGAATAGGTACATTTTTAATTCTTTACAGAAGGACATAAGCTCTGTGAAGCTCCTAAGTTTTTCAGGGAGGATATTTCAGTAGTCTGGGGCATACAGGGAGAGAAGGCTCTCCTACGTGTCGCCTGGCTGCTCTTTGTCAGTTCTGTTTGTAGGGCCAGCATGTTCTGGGTGCATTTTCCTCTATTCCTTGTATTCACTGCCTCCTGGATGGTGGATTTCAAACTGGTTGCAGATAAGTTGTGTATGATCTTGAATGTTGTTATTATTATTTTGTATTTTATTCTGCTTGTTAGCTGTAGCCAGTGCCATTGCTTGAGTATTGGTGTTATATGGTCAGATTTTTTTTTCCTCTGTTATAATTCTTGCCGTCATGTGTTGTACTAGTTGTAGTTAGTACAAGGTGCATTCGGGAAGTCCTTGGAAGTATGTTATTGCAGAAATCCAGAAGAGGGAAGATTAGGGCCTGAAATGCAGTTCGGAAGTCGTTTGGTGCTAGGAAAGGGCATAAGTTCTGTAGAATTCTTATTTTTCCATATATAGCTCAGGTGATTTTTCTGATATGGGATGTGAAGTTTAGTTGTTGGTCCAATGTTATGCCTAGGTGTTTCCCCTCTTGCTTGACTTCCAGTTCTGAGTTACCAATCTTTAGAGTTTTAGCTGATGTAAATGTTTTATTTCTGGTTACCTATAATACCTCTGTTTTCTTGTAGTTTATTGTGAGGTTGTGATCTTTTAGCCATTGAGTTCGCTGAGTTACTTTTATTGGGCAGGTGAAACCCAGCCTGTATAATCAGTTGCATGCCTCGATGCCTCTCTCTGACAGCACACTGGTGGCAGCTGGATGAGGCAGGGACAAGCTGTAGGTGTAAGTGGGGTACACTGAGAGGAGTTTACCTGTGGGCTATGTTGCAGGTGATGGAGGATAGCTATTTTATATTTATTTATTTAACAACTCTTTTATACCATTGTATCTACTAGTCACGGTGATTTACATGGAACAAGTGGAACGAAAGAAATTAGACTTTACATGGAACACTTAGCACATCTTAGCAGAGTGGCAGATACTAGGTCACAGAGAGAGTACCATACTTCTTGGCTTTTTTATGATGAACATAATTAAGGCAATAAAGGAGAGGCTTTTCTTGGTATCAGATGCCATGCACACTTATTGCACCTGGTTGTCAGAGACTCCCTAGACGTAGGGAGCAAGGGAGGTGGTAGTCTAGTCCTGAAGCTACTGATCGAGAAGTGCTGAAAAATAGTTGGGTATTTGCACTGGAGTGTGAAGGGTGCATATGAGCTGTTTTAGAGACACGAGGCATCAGGATCACTTGTGACCAGCTCTTCCAGGATGTTGGCACCAGATGGAATTACACTTATAAGATGCTGGAGAGGTAAGTGGAGCAACAGGCAGCCTTACATGACATGTCACTGGAGACTGAGATCAGTACTGAAAGTGCTCTGAGGCACCAGAATTGGACAAATATAACTCAAGTCATAGAAGACCTGAAGCCCTTCAAGGATGCCATGGAGGAATTGAGTTAGAAGGGCTATGCTGAGCTTTCTCATCCAAACTGTGAATATTCTATTAGCAACGTTAGAGAGTTTTCTGCAGCACCAGAGTTGGACGCTGGTAATTTCTTGAATGCTCAAGTGGAAAGAAGGTTGAAACCCTTTGCAAAGATGGATGTTATATACCAGCTAGTCTCTGTGACCCATGGGTAAAAAGAACACTTACTCTACAGTGCAACACACTGACTTACTGGAAAGAGAAGCTTGTGATTGAGGTGGAGGAAAGGGAGCACTAGTAGTGGTGTTCAACAGATTAAAAGTGTAAACCACAATCTATATTCAAGACAGACAACCAAACAAATAATGGACTAGGTTATTTCTTAAGGGAAATGATTAAGAACACATGAGTATTAAGCAGGAAAATAAAGGGGTCAGGATCCACAAGCTGCCTTGAAAAAATGTTTTTTTTTTCAGCCTGTATTTGAATGGGATCAAATACAAAGGATAATCTACCAACTCAGGAATCTTTTACAGGCACCTGGCACAGCAAGGTAGAAGGAATGGAGTCTAAAGTTAGTGGTGGAAGAGAAGGGCACTGATAAAGGCAATTTACTAGTTGAGTGGAGTTCCCAAGAAGGGGTATAAGGAGAGACAAGAGAGGAGAGGTAACAAGGAGCTGTAGAATGAATGCACTTGTAGGCCAGTAGGAGTTTGAATTGTATACAGAAAGGGATAGAGAGCCAATGAAGTGAACTGAGAAGAGAAGAGGGTCATGTGAACATAATGACACTGGAAGATTAGCCGTGCAGCTGAGTTCTGAATGGTTAGAAGAGGAGAGAGATGGTTCAATGGGAGACCAGCAAGGAACAGATTAAAATAGTCTAAGTGGGAGGTGTCTAGAGAGCAGATAAAGGTATTGATAGCGTGTTCAGAAATGAAGGGATTAATTTTGCTGATGTTATAGAAAAATTAATGAGGGGTTTTAGCTATCTGTTGGATATGTGCAGAGAAGGAGAGAAAGGAGTCAAAAATGACCCCAAGGTTGCAAGTTGAAAAGACAGGAAGGATGACAGTGTTATCCACAGAAATAAAATAAAGAGGAAGGGAGAAGGTGGGTTTAGGGGGGGAAGATAAGAAGTTTCATCTTGGCCATGCTCACTATCAGATGGCGGTGGGACATTCAGGAAGTAGTCAGACAAGCAAGGTGAGATTTGGGCCTAGATTCCAGGAGCATTTTCTGGTGTAGAGAGGTAAATCTGAGATTTACCAGTGTAAAGATAATACTGAAAACTATAGGAGGAAATCAGGACACCAAGGAAACAAGCAAAGAAATAGAAGAAAAGAGGTCCCAAGAAACAGCCCTGAGGTACATTGACTGAAAGCAGGACAGTAGTGCAGGAAGAATCACCAGAGCATGCACTAAAAGTGCAATAGGAGAGATATGAATAAAAACAAGAGAGAAAGAGTCCTGAAATCCAAGTGAGAATGGGGTATCAAAGAGAAGGTGCTAATAAAAATCAGCAGACAGGTCAAGAAGGATGAAGATCAAATAAAGGCTCTCAGATTCAGCCAAGAACAGGTCACTGGAGACTTTGGCAAGGCCGGTTCTGTAGAATGTAGAGGATGAAAGCCAGAATGCAGTGGATCCATGATGGCTTGAAAGGAAGGAAAGTCAAGACAGCAGTGGTGAATCACACATTCAAATAATTTGGATATGAAAGGGAGAAGGGAGATGGAATGACAACTGGAAGGGCAGGTAGGGCCCATAAAGGTTTTTTGAGGAGTGCTGTTACCACAGCAACCCATGAGAGGAGTGTGATGGAATATTTATGGTGGGACCAGACAAACAACAACACACAATTTTACGAACCCACAATTTTACTCCAGCTAGTCCCCTCCTCCCAGCCACATTCCTCAACTTTACCAGACTCTTCAGAGGTACAAATCTCTGCTCCTCCATTCTCCTTTTATCTCCCCTGCCTGTCCTTGCCCCCTTCCCCCTCCCTCCCCCACATCCAACACCTGGTCCCTTCCATACCTGGTTGTCAATACCCAGCAGAGCAAGTCATGCCAAACAACCCAGGCAGGTGCAACCCTCTTATGACAGCAACCCTCCCACTTTGTAATATTAGCAAGCTGCAAACAATTGTCATCCCCCCTCATGAATCACACAGCCAAGCATATCAAACCTTACTCTCATACCCCCATACACCGCTCCCATATACAACACCCCCCCTTACACACACACACACACACTTCATATACTCCTCACTCCTTAAAACTCTACTGGATCCACCAATCCAGCACTGTTGGGGGCAGCTACTCTCAGCACAAAAGAAAAACAGTACAGGTTTGTCCCAGCATTGTCCATTAGTCCACATATATGCTTATCTCTCATTTGCAAGAGATGCACTGTCCTCACGTCCTGAAAGTGTGCGTAACCTTCTCCCCTCCTTAGATACATGAGTCCATTGGGTGGATTCCCAAGGAGACCAGTCCTCTTTTCTGATCTGGATTTCAACTCCTCCAAAACCTGATTCTTGTAGTGCTTTGGCTTCCTCTTCCATAGTCCATACCCAGAAGCACGTCCCAGGAACACTAAAGACAAGGCTGAATTGATAAATCCACTTATATTGCAAACTCTTTCCCTGCAGCCTGGTAGTGACACATTTCATGTCCCTTCATTTCTGCAGGATCAGTGGGGAGTGGTCTGCATGGGTATGTTAGCTGATTGCCCTCCCAGTCTAGATGACCCTGCTCTCTCATAATGGCAGCCAAATGCTCCTTAAGTTTGCTCAGTGCAAACTTTAAGACATCTCAACAAGTTAGGCTTGGGGGGAGTGAAAAGTCTTATGCACCCTGACCAGCACTATTTAACAGTAGTCTTTCTCCTCCCCTTTCAGGGCTAAGATCGTGCTGCATACTTTTTGTGCTGTGACTATTTTTTTTTTTTTAGTGCAGTCAAGTCAGTGTCGACTCCTGGTGACCAAGTTGCCTCTGGATGCTTTTGCCAATGTATCACTGGAAGTTAGGGTTTCCAGCTTGCTCCAGTCCTGGGTTTACTCCATTGCTTGCAGTTACTTGTAATTTTCCTTTTCTTATGGAGAGCAATGGAGAAATCGGAACTACATATCCCTGCATGCACTGAGGTAAACTCAGGACTTGATCGAACTGTTAGGCGCATCTAAAGCCAGTTGGCAACCCTACCGGAAGTAGATTATCAGGCCTTTTTGTCTGAGGTAATGGAAGTTAAAGTGACTTGCCCAAGGTCACAAGGAGTGCCAGTGGGAACTGAAGTCTTGATCTTCTGGATACTAGGCAGTTGCTGTGACCATAGAGCCTGAAAATACATTCAGTCCTATGATCCCCCTTAGCTATAAATCATTTCTCCAAGGCCTAATTTTGTGGTCCTCTGCTTTGTCCCATAGCTTCAAATTTTGTTGATCTAATAACCCCCCATTTATGTACTTTCAAGAGATCAACATTACATTCTTCCAGTTGGATCTCCCTTCATCTATCTGTTGGCCCAGAGCTGTGATATCTTCATGCATCTCATCATTGAATGCCAAGATCTCCTGCTTGACCCTGGTGTCTGAAGCCCATCACAATTACCCACCTGGTGCAAATCACCCCCCTTATTAATGCATTCAGCTAGGCCTGGCACAGTTTTTCCCTGCACTTCATGCTCCTGCTTACTACCGCCAAAAGCAAATTCAGTAAGATCCACTTGTTTTCCAAAGTGGACATTAAACTCCAGTATATCTAGGATAGAATGCATTAATTAATCGCTTTTTATGAGGCTGGTTGCATGGAGCCCTATGTAGCCATCCTAGATTGCGACATTACTTCCTCTCCCCCTTCCGCCTAGCCATAGGTTTTACAGCAATGCTGCTTTCTTTGCTAGAAGTCCAAAATGTTTGATTTTTGTCTTGTTATTTCTCATGAGAGAGTTCTGGACTTCAAAAAATATTGTAGAAATTATGGGTCCTTTCATACTTATACTGGATGGGCGGCATTTACACGGGTAACTGCCCTACTTACCCGTGTAAATGCCTTATACGGGATTTTCAAAAGGCACCTACACGTAGTGCCTTTCGAAAATCCCAGATAAATCCCTAATGCTCCCAGATGCAATGCTGTGAGCATTGGGTCGTGTTGGGGGATTTCCGGAGCAGAGCAGGGGTGGAGGAAAGGGCTAAGTGGGTAGCAGCAATTTTCGATGTTACCTGCTTAGCCCTCTGCACCTTAAAGATAGGCAAGGTTTTTCCTCGCCTATCTTTAAGATGCAGGGGCTAAGTGAGTAGCATCAAAAATCTCTATTATCCGCTTAGCCTTGGCGGCTGATGGCGCACACAGCATAACCCGAAAATCCGAGTTAAGGGGGTCGGCGGGCAGGCTATGCACCCTGCAGCAGTTGAGGAAGACTTTTCCACGGTGGCCGACAGGTGGCAGTGAACTACCTTTCCTCTCTATATCTGACAGTCACTGAAATCTTCTATTCTTCTGAATCCAGGGCAGAGAAATGCCATAATTCCTGGACTGACAGCTTATCACCAAATACAAATCCACTGGAAAGGAAGACCAGATGGCTGAAATCTCTTTAAGTTCATAGTTTTTTTTTAATTTATATATAAATCCATTTCTGGAGAACCTAGGAAAGTAGATGGGATGGAACCTTATCCTCTGATGTGTGCAGAGTATCCTTCATAAAGAGAGTTGACTCTATTAATATAAGAGTAAAAGCGTTCAGACCTCATCCTCTCCGTGACCTAGGAAGAAACAGATGGATACAGCTTAGTTCATGTGGCAGTACTGTAAGAATCTAGCCAGGTAAACTAAGCAGGTCCCCATTGAGATTTAACCTCTGCTGAATGGCTATATTTAGTTTCACCAGGCAACTGTGTTTAGTTGCTTAACAAATGGGCAATCCTTTCACTGGCATTCACAACTCAGGGGGAATGTGGTGTCATTTGAAAATTACATAGAAACACCAATTAAACTTTCTATTTCATTTTGCATAGTTTCCCATCTATATTTTGCAAATAGCATGCACCAAAACAACTTTGGGTCTAGCATTTATCTAGTTAGCAGCAGCCACTAATCGGCTCAGTGCCACCGAGAGTCATATCCAGCAGCACTATATTCTCGCTGGCTACCTCAGCAATATCTGGATAGCACCGGCAAGCTCTGGAGGCGAGGCGAGTGCAGAGTGTCAAATTATCTGTAGATCACCAGTTTTCAGCACCCCTATCTGGATAGCTGGTTGCATAGCTTAGGACAGCAAAAACTATCTGCTCAGCTGTCTATATAGTGGCACTGAAACTCATCCCTATAAGGACAGTGCCAGTGCTGACCACAGTGACCATATAGTCAGCGCCAGCCACTATCTGGATATTCTACCAGAAAATCCCCAAAACAATCCCCACCATGTGAATCAAAGATGTATCTTTTTGTCGGACCACAATGAGGGAGGTTCAGATGGACTTCAAAACCACACCCGTCAATTGGGGTCCATTTTAATCAACAAACACAGTTCTTTAGTGAAAATTATAAACTTATCTTGAAATGTTGAGAGAAGAAACACAAATCGTTGTGTAAAACGTCCAAACTTGTAGAACACGATCTGCACGTTTCGGGACAAAGCAGTCCCTGTATCAAGTGCTCTCACGCAAATCACATCAGTTTGATTCTTCTCTTATCTTATGGATATTGGCACTGAATATATCTGTTTTTTATTTAACCGCGGTGCCCAGTATTTTAAAAACATGTTGATCACCACGGCTAAATATTGACCTATTTATAAAACATGTGCACTAAAAATAAACCGGTGGGGGCTGGGGGGGGGGATATTCAGAGGCATTTACATGATTTGTAGACCTGCAAACCATGTAAATGCCCGTTAGCAGGATATTCAACGGCACTAACATGGTTACTGCCACCGAATATCTGCAGGTGCTGCCGCTACAGGCCCTGATTCTATGCGGTTAGCATCGGGCATGTTGTGGGTGTTCTGGGGCAGAGTGGAGGCAACACCCATCACTAACCAGGCAGCTGAGATACTGAGCTACTGCCCGGTTAGCAACTGGTGAGTAAAGTCAGGCACAGCAAATGCTGACCTAACTTTACTCGCTGAAGCTAACCATGCAGCCGCAACAGTTGGTGGAGGTTTTGCAGCTACCATGGGTTAACTTTGGCAGTAGTTGGAAAACCTTAAGGTGATTTGGTAGTAGGCCCCAACTTTTGTTCCCATGCACATCATCGAACGAAATGCTGGAGCAGGGATGAGAGGAGCTTAACACCTACTACCGCTGCTAGCAGTTTGGTAGAAGGAGGCTGGACTGGGGAGAAGAGAGGAGAGAGGGTTGAGTTCAGAAGGGATGTTCATACAAGTTCAAGGTTCAGATTTAGGAAGAGGATCTTCAAAGACTAAATAGGTTTCAGGGGTTAGGAGAGATGACTGTGGTTGGGTGGGGGCAGAGGCTGGAGAGATAATTGGGGTTTGGAGCTGGGAGCTGGGTACTTCTAGCTTGCAGAAATTTAGCTGCATATGTTCTAACCAGATATTTTTAAGCTCATTTTCAAGCCATAACCAGCTGGGTAAGTTGTGGCTGATAATTAATGGAAAACTAGCTGGCTAGTACATGTGTGACTACAGAGGTATTGCTAGGTACTTAAGGTCTCCATCTTCCCTTCCATCCAGATTTCGATAATTAAGATTTAAAACGTTATGATCACTTCCTCTCCCTCAAATCATTATTCCTTTCCCACTGCCACCTTTCAGCTTTGCCTCAACCTTTTCTCTGCTTCCCCAAAAAAGCATCAGTATACCCCTGTCTATCCGTTTCCATCCTACTGCTACTACTGCTACTGAGCATTTGTATAGTGCTACAAGACATATGCAGTGCTGCACAGACACATGTAAAAGACGGTCTCTGCTCATCGAGCTTACAATCTAGTCAAGACAGACAACACAGTAGCTGTAGACACAGGATACATCTAGGGGGAAGGGTAAGGGAACACAAAGGAGACCACAAAAGCAGCAGTGAAGAGGTGAATTTTTAGCCTGGATTTGAAAAGGGCCACAGAAGGCACCTGACGTATAGACTCGGGTAGTTTATTCAGGGCCGGCCCGTCCATTGGGCGAGAATGTTTTTTGCACAGGGCCCTGCGTTTCAGGGGGCTCCGCGCAAAGAACATTCTGCATAGGTAAATTTAAAAAAATTAAAAAAAAAGCTGGTTGCTGCCACTGCCGCTGTGGCAGCGGCAGGACTGAGTGTCTGCGGGGCCCCCCTTCCCGGCAGAGTCCTCCCTCCCTGCATCACCTCCCTCTCGCGCTGGCTTTCAGAGCCACGAAGGGAGAGAGTTTCTCTTTCGCAGCTCTTTTAAGCCTGCCGGGGGCCTGGGGTTGATGGGAAACAGGAAATGCCTGTTTCCCATCAGCCCCAGCGGGCTTAACAGAGCCACGAGGGAGAAACTCTCCCTTCGCAGCTCTGAAAGCCAGCGCAAGAGGGAGGTGATGCAGGGAGGGAGGACTCTGCCGAGCAGAGGGGCCCCACGGACACTCGATCCTGCCGCTGCCATGGCGGCAGCGGCAGCAGCCAACTTTTTTTTTTGTTTAATTTTGCTGATGGGGGGAGGGGGGTTAGGACTGGCTATGGGTTGATGGGGGGGCTAAGGACGTAATGGGCTATGGGGGGGGGCTAAAACTGAAAATGGAATGATGGGGGTTAGGACTGGTAATGGACTATGGGGGGGGGCTAAAACTGAAAATGCAGTGGATGGGGGGTTAGGACTGGTAATGGGCTATGGGGGGCTAACACTGAAAATGGGGTGATGGGGATGTTAGGACTGGAAATGGGCTGATGGGGGGGGGGTTAGGATTGGCAATGGGCTATGGGGGGACTAGGACTGGAAATGGGCTGATGGGAGGGGTTAGGACTTGAGGTGGGCTGATGGGCCTCAGGTCAGGGAAGAGCTGTGGAAGTGCTCAGAGCTGAAGGTGTCCCAGGGATCTGTGCTTTACTGAGTAAGAGAGAGAGAGATGAAAGGTATGTGAGAAACCATACCAGAAAGCAAGGGGGGGAGGTGGGAGTGACGAGAGACTGTGAAGCCAGAAAACGTTGCTACAGTGATCCAGATATTTTAATTTAATTTGGGGTGGGGGGTAGGTGTTTCAAGGGCTGCTAGACCACCAGGTTATTATATTTTTATTTGGCATGGGGGATACAGGGGGCCACTAGACCACAAGGTAGTCATTTTCTGTCAGGACACCGGACCCCAACAGTGTTTTGATGACATCGGGGGCTTTTCCCGATACCGCAATCATCCCTGATGCCATCAAAATACTGTTGGGTGGGGGGATCGAGGCCGCCGGGCCACCAGGGATTCGCCTTCAGTTGGGGTACCGGCCCCCAATAGTATTTGATAGCATTGTGGGTTTTTTCGATGCCGTGATCATCCCCGTTGCCATCAAAATACTGTTGGGGGCCAAAATTCAAATTAGCTATGCGGTGCCCATTTCTCTGTGTGTGAGCAAGCCAAACTAGCGTTGACTTCTTCTGCGCATGTTTGGTTTGCTCTCACAGTTTAACGCTGCCATTTTGCACCCAGTTTAACGGGTGGCTCATTTGCATGCGCACAGTTACTGCACCCTTACTTTGCATACCCTATTTTTCTGCATCGCGGGTTAAAAGGTATGCATCGTTGGCATGTATGAAGGCGATTCAGCGAGCGTCTAGCAGCGGCTTTCTGCATCGGTCTGTAAGTGAATTAGGCTGGGTCACTGTCATCAGTTCCTGCTGAGTGTTTTGCCTTATGTCTTGTTCCAGCTTCTTGTCCAGTTCCGGCACTATCACCTCCTTTTTTCTGCTGGCCATTCCTCTCCCTATGCACCCAAGTTTCCTTCTAGCTTTCACTGTTGCCTTTTCTACCTGTTTAGCATTTTAATATCATCAGACACAATCACTCCCAGGTCCCGTTCTTCTTTCGTGGACAGAAGTACTTCACCTCCTATACTGTATTGCTCCCTTGGATTATTGCAACCCAAATGCATGACCCTGTATTTTTTAGCATTAAATCTCAGCTGCCAAATTCTCAACCATTCTTCAAGCTTAGCTAGATCCCTCGTCATGTTATCTACTCCTTCCTGTGTGTCTACTCTATTGCAGATTTTGGTATCATCTGCAAAGAGGCAAACCTTATTCAACAGGCCTTCTGCAATATCAATATCAAAGATGCTAAAAGAATTGGACCAAGGACAGATCCTTTTGGCACACCACTGGTAACCTCCTTCTCCTCGGAGTGAGCTCCATTTACCTGTACCCTTTGTCACCTCCCACTCAACCAATTTCTAACCCAGTCAGTAACCTTAGGGTCCATCCCTAGGGTGCTCAGTTTGTTTATAGGTCTCCTGTATGGAACGGTGTCAAAGGCTTTACTGAAATCCAAGTATACCACATCTAGGGCTCTCCCTTGGTCCAACTCCCTGTCAACCAGTCAAAGAAATCAATCCGATTTGTCTGACAAGACTTGCTTCTGGTGAATCCATGCTGCCTTGGATTCTGTAATCCGCTGGACCCCAGAAACCTCACTATTTTCTCTTTCAGCAGCGTTTCCAATAATTTACTCACCACAGATATTAGACAACTGACCTGTAGTTTTCAACCACACCCACTTTTGTGTAAAGGGAACACATGGGACTCTCTCCAGTCCTTTGGCACCACTCCCGACTCCAAAGAGGCATTGAAAAGGTCAGTCAGTTATCTCTTTTGTGCATTGAAGATTACCTGCATGCTCAGTGAGTGGAATACCTTTATGTAGCCTCCCTCCCTCATGGAGGTCTGACAATCACATATGTGCAATCAATGACCACCAATATAGTTAGGAATTTGGCCACCTCACAGAACTGGGCCATGGTTAGCTGTCTGAGAGAAGGCTACACATTTTGCAGTGTGGGTGAAAAAGGCACTGTGAGATAGCTGAGACCCACTGTAAAGACCAACACAGGTGGAAAGCAGCCTTTGGCAAAGCAAGGATGGTGGTGACCTTGAAGTGGATGGGCATGGACTGGCTCCAGGGCCAGCATGACCATTACTTTAGTTTAGTTTATTCAACATTTGATTGACTGTTTTTTAGCCTAAGGGATGTTTCAAAATGGTTTACACTAAAAATCATGAAAAGGAAAAAAAAGATACAGTGTCACATAAATATTAGGCAAACTAGGGGGCCGCTTAGAGTGCCAATGGTCTGGGGTGCCCCACTGCCAGCACTACCACGTCTCCCTGGAACCTGCAGCAGTGGCAAGGATAACAAACAACCTTGCAGCGCCAGAGGTTGAAGGCAAGCACTGCAGAACTGTTTACGACCACTGCCACTGCTACAGGTCCTAGTGAGGGAAGACAGCGTTGCAATGGGGGCTGGGAGGGGGCAGGAGTGGAGCAGGAGCCAGGAGGTGGGGGTGCAGGGGATGAAGTTCCCCTCATCTCCTTGCACTGGCCCTGAGTGGCCTCCCTGTGGCGGAGCGGAGGAGCAGCTCGAGCTCCTGGCAGAGACGGTAGATGGCTGATCTGTAAGGTCTAGGAACCGTGTCCTGGTTCTGAATACCCTTTGATATGGATATATCCTGGTGGCTCTCCTGTGTCCTCTGTGGGTCTTATGAAGCACGGTTTGTGCCACCCATCTGCTAAGGTCACCCATGCTCCTGCCACCCAGTGATTGCCTTCACCGACACCCAGTGACTCCCTCCACCTATATCAACAGCAGTGAAGATCACTTACATGCACACACTGAGATAGAGACACACACATACACACACATAGGTGCAGAAAGGACCACTCAGACACTCGCAGAAAGAAAGCACAAAGCAAATGACCATCAGGGGGATTGACAAACCGCAGGTCAGGGTAGGAGATAGAGGGAATTTGGAATGAGCATGGTGGGGGGTGGGGAGAGGGTTCAGAGAGATGGAATGTACAGAGGTCTAGGAAGGGAGGTGAAAAATAGGTTTGAGAGAGAAACAGGAACAGCAAACTTGAGTGAGAGAGGCAATAAGCTTGATAACTTCAACAACAGCCATCTCTAGCAAACTTTCTAGCTAATACTGCAAATTGACAACAGTATTAGCTCAACACATCTAAATATACTAAATATATCAAACAATGAGCACTCAATCAGCCTAGTCTATAGAGCTCCAACATCATCAGCTGATGATCTGCCAACGATAGTTGACCTGGCCTGCAACACCGAAAAACCAAGACTATCTAACTGGATATTGGGAGATTTCAACCTCCCCTCCCTACAGGACTCGCAAACTACAGCTTTTATAGAAGCAATTGACAACCTTGGATACAACCAAATAGTCAAAGATCCTACTCACAATATGGGAAATATACTTGATCTGATATTCGTTCCGCAAGCTACCTCAGACTCCAACCACAATTACGACCTTTCCATAATACCAGTGCCGTGGTCTGACCACAGTCTCATTTTATTCCAAATCCCCAACTCCTCCAATCCCACTAACTCCAAACCCACTCATGCGAAACCAACAGCTAGGAGGTTCCGCCCCTTTGTCAAAGATGAAATACTTAATAATCTTCTCCCAACTCTACAATCTTCTGAACCCGACTTGGACAGTCTAATCGACACCTGGGATCACTCTCTCAGAGCCAATTCTCAACCATCAAACATGGCAAAAAAGACCAACCACCGTGCACACGTAGCTTGGTATTCCAAGGAGCTAAGAACATCCCTCCTCCATCTTCGGAGACTCGAAAAATACTGGAGAAGATCACGCTCTACTGAAGCCTACACAGCCTACTGCAAATACCTAGAAAAGCATCGCCAGGAAATAGCAGATCGAAGGAAACAATTCCATACCAACCTTCTAAAGCAATCATTAAATAAACATCATGATCTCTTCAACATCGTAAAAACAATGGCAAAGGAACCAACACCCCAACATACACAAACAATACACCCTCAAGACTATGCTAAATACCTAAAGTCAAAGATGACAAAAACATCCAACATTTGCACCACTGGACCAACAAAGAGCGATATGCATTCACAGTCAACCACATTAACCAAGTTTAATACATTATCAATCAAAGAAATTGAAAACACTATCGCATCAATAAATGCTACCACCGCTGCAAGTGATCCATGTCCAGCAGCTTGGATAAAAAACCTTAAACATGAAGTAAGCTTCTTCATACAGAATATCCTTGAACAATCTTTTTCAACTGGAACCTTTCCTCAAAGCCTCAAGCAAACATCAATTAGACCATTATTAAAAAACAGCAAATTAGACCCCCTAAAAGTAGAATCCTACAGGCCAATATCCAGTATCCCACTCCTAGCAAAAATAATTGAGAAAGTGGTCCAACGGCAAATACAACAGCACATAGACACTGAAGCTCCACTTGACCCTGCACAACACGGATTTAGAGAGGCTCATGGAGTTGAGACCCTCCTCATCACACTATTCAACACACTAATCACAGGAATAGATAACATTCACCAAGGATTCATACTTATATTCATGGACATCTCAGCTGCGTTCGACTCAGTAAGCCACCAAATACTTATCGATCGCCTTAAGGAAAAAGGAATAGTTGGTGTCGCACTTGACTGGTGTATATCCTATCTAACTAACCGTTGGCAACAAGTACGAATTGGCGAAACTGCATCTAAACCATTTCTTGAAGATCAAGGGGTACCGCAAGGATCTTCTCTGTCAGTGTTGATGTTTAATATATACATGCAACCCATCTGCGACCTCATTCGTTCCTATAATGTCACCTGTTTAGCATATGCAGACGACATTCTACTATACATGCCATTCTCCATCAACCACCCCGATTATACACCATTGACAACATGCCTCGAAGCAGTAGAAGATTGGCTCATCTCACAAAATCTAAGAATCAACCACAGCAAGACTGATGTGATGTTTATAACAAGGAACCAAAACTTCACACCTCCAACCTCCGTAAAGATAAAGGACAAGGAATTAACAGTAAAACCTACACTACGCTACCTAGGTATAACTCTCGACCAGCGCCTCAATATGAAAGCCCACATAAAAAACATAACAAAACTAATATATCACAAGATACGTACATTACGCCACCTGCGACCCTTACTTGAACCCTCAGACTTCAGAACCGTCTACCAAGCCCTGATAATGCCTCACATCGACTTTGCAAATGCAATTCTATACGGGCTCCTGCAAGCAACATTAAATCCTCTTCAGCTGGCGATGAACACTGCCGCCAGAGTACTTGAAGGAATATCAAAGACAGATCACATAACCCCAGTCCTAAAAAGACTCCACTGGTTACCAACCAACGCAAGAATTCACAAGATACTGATCACTACATTCAAAGCCATAAACAACCAAGCACCATCAACTGTCACCAACCTTGTACATTTACAGACCCCCAACAGATCCAGAAGATCAACTGCTATAAATACATTAATAACCCCGAAACAAACAGTCAGATACACTAAGGAAACAACTAAAAGAGCCTTCAGTATCCATGCCCCAATAACCTGGAATGCCCTCCCACCAGAACTGAGAGCTATAACCAGCCTAACACAATTCAGAAAAAGCCTCAAACACTACCTCTTCCTAAGCTATTTCCCAATCTAATCTTTGCACATGAAAATACTACAGACACTTTTTCTGACCAAGACATTCCCCAAACGATATCAAATGTGACTAATGTATTTGAATTTTCTGTAAATAGTTAGTTAGCCTATATAGTTTACCTTTTTAATCCCAAGTTCAAAAACCCCGTTACTTGTAAAATGCACTACAGTTCCCTGTATGTATATGTTTGTTCCATGTAAACCGCGCTGATGACAATAGTGCGGTATATAAGAGATGTTAAATAAAAATAAATAAATAAATAATAAGAAGACAGCTGTTATAAACGTGTGAAGATCATTTTAGAAACCTTATTTGTATTTTAGACATGGATGTGGTGACAGAAAACACGATTTCAGAAAGGCCACAATTTTGCATCAGGCATTTTGTTCTTTGCATGTTTTCCCAGGAGGCATTTGCATTTGCATGTCTATGACGTATTTCACATGGACTCATGATGTGCGGGGCAGAATTTTTAAACATGACAGCTATAAATCCCAAATGACTAATAGCCTCACTTGTCTTTCAGAGTGCTTGTGGCATTAGCATAAGAACATAGGGCCTGATTTATTTTCGAAGGCCTTTATAGGGATAACTTCCCTAGTTACATAGACCTTATCTGGCATTTTAAAAAGAGCACCTACATAGGTATTACCCTTCGAAAATCCCAGATATGTCCCTAATGCACACAGATGCTATCCGCCTAGCATCGGGGCATGTTAGGGGCATTCTGGAGTGGATCGGGGGCAGAGGAAGGGGCTACATGGGTAACAGTGATTTTCAATGCTACCCGTGTAGCCCTCTGCGCCTTAAAGATAGGCAAAGTTTTTCCTCGTCTATCTTTAAGGCGCAGGAGCTATGCAGGTAGCATCGAAAATTGCTGCTACCCGTGAGGCCTCTGCAGCTGCCCGGGGTCCAGGCTAACCTGGATTTTCACTTTGGCTGCCGCAGAAGTAAAAATGCGGGTTAAGGGGGTCAGTGGGCAGGCTATATGCGCTGCCACGGCTCATAGTCTGCCCAACTCAAAAACCTTTTGATGCCATACTGGGTCAGATCAAGGTCCATCAAGCCCAGTATCCTGTTTCCAACAGTGGCCAGTCTAGGTCACAAGTACCTAGCAGTTTCCCCAAAAGACACAGGTTCCACAATGCTTGTACTGGGTCAAGCATTGATATCCTGGGTCCTCTTTAATAATGGTTTATGGACCTTTTCCACGAACTTGTCCAAACCTTTTTTTAAACCCAGCTACAGTAACAGCTTTCATTACATCCTTCGGTAACAAATTCCAGAGTTTGATTACATGTTGAGTGAAAAAATATTTTCTCTTATTAGTCTTAAATAGGTTACACTGTAGCTTCATTGCATGTCCCCTGGTCTTTCTATTTTTGATGCCGTAAAGAATCGATTTACGTTTACCCGTTCCACTCCATTCATTAATTTATAGACTTCTATTATATCTCCCCTCAACCGTCTCTTTTCCAGGTTGAATAGCCCTGACCTTTAAAGCCTCTCCTCATAGGGGTATCCTTCCATCCCCGTTACCATTTTGGTGGCTCTTCTCTATATCTTTTCTAATTCCACTATATCCTTTTTAAGATGTGATGACCAGAATTGCACATAATATTCAAGGTGCGGTCACACTATGGAACGAAACAAAGGCATTATAATATCCTTTGTTTTATTATTCATTCCTTTCCTTATGATTCCTAGCATTTTATCTGCCTTCTTGGCTGACACTGCACGCTAGGTGGAGGATTACAATGTATTATCCACAATGACGCCTAAATCTTTTTCCTGGATGGTGGTTCCTAATGTGGAACCTTGCATCATGTAACTATTGGTGACTGCTACAGTACTACTACTACCACCACTACTACTGCTAATTATTTGTATAGTGATGCAAGGTGTAAGTAATGCTGTCCATATAGATGTAAGACACAGTCCCTGCTCATCAGAGCTTACAATCTGATCAACACAAAACACATAGAGGCCAATTCTGTACTGGCTGTCTCCCCCCTATATGGCCGATCAGAATTGGGGTGTACAGAGGTAGACCCGATTCTGATCCTGCAGAGGCTAGATGTGCCCATGGGATCGGAATTGGGTCTACAGCCTGGACGTGCAGGCTGGGCCCCAATTCCAATCGGCCGCACATCCAGCCACACATACTCGGCTAACTCAGCCAGGCTTCTGAGTGGAGCCGCAGTGCCATGGCGTCCAATCTCCATGGCACCGCGGCTCCATTCAGGAACCATGATCTCAGGCTGAAGCAACTAATCTTCTTGCCCCACAGACAGACCTCTGATCTGGCCTCCCATGGCCAGGGTCGAGCTGCGGGGAATCCCCCTGCACCCCTCGCCTTCCTTACTGGGCTGGCTGCATCTCTTGGCTTCATCCGGAGGGACTTATTCCACCTCTGAGGTGGAATAAGTTCCCGGTCTCTATGGCTGACATTGGGTGTCCAGGGCCGACCTTGGAATTGGCCCTGGATGTTAGGGTCACTCTCACCCTTGCTCCACCTCTGTCCGGCCCCCTCTCTCCCACAAACAAAGCTCCCTGTACAAATCACCTGTTCGTATGGGGAGCTCAGATCACAGCAGGCTGCCTGCCGTTTAGTGGGTCTAGACATCCGGATCGGATGTCCAGACCTGCTAAATGGTGTTCAGGTTGACCCCGATGGTGAAATTGGGAACTAGAGTATGGTAAGATGCACATAAGTGGTGGACAAGAGAGTGAGGAGCATCAGGATCTAAAAGTGGATTCAAAGAGGTGGCAAAGCTGAAAGAACGTCTGAGATACACACATAAAGAAAGCACCAAGCAGCTGGCTAACTGAAGGACCATGAGCAGATTGTGGGAACACAGTAGTCCGGGGGACTTTTTTCATAGTAACCCATCTAGCATGAAATTATTTTGCAAGCACCCATTCACAGTAGCATCTAATTCTCTTTTAGTTTAGAAATTGAGCATCCAATTTCTAAATAACAAGTACAATTGTGCAGTTTGAGAGATTGCTTAAACATTTGTTTGATGGCCTTTATAAAGCTAAGTCCAAAGAACAGAAGGCAAAGCAATAAGATTGTTGGGGGAGGGGGGTATACTGAAAACGATTAACATGGTTAGCAGACGTGCTAACCACAGTTAATTGTGCTGACCGGAATATTCAGCGGCACTAACACAGTTCGTGCAGCACCTAGTGATAACCAGGCAGCAGCGATATCGAGCTGCTGCCCAAGGATCGCAAAGCAGCGAAAGTTAGGCATCTCAAAAGGGTGGTCTAACTTTTCCACCGAAGCTAACTGGGCGGTGGTTGAGTACTCCTGCTGCCCAGTTAGCGTCTTTGCTATCCAGCTGACTCAGACATTCAGTGCTGGTGGCCCCAGTCTCTGCTGCCTGAGCAAGCTATCTGATCCTGCTATTGTTGTCACAACTCCAGAAGACTCTACAAAGCGAAGCTTTCAAACTTTACTAGTTTCAGTAGAAATTTGCCTAGCCTATTTATTAACTGTTTTATGCTCTTAGGCACTGTGGTATGTTAGGGTAACTGCACCAAGAGAGGAAGACAAACACAAAAACATAAAAACAAAAAAACAAACAAACCTTCCTCTTCCTATCTTTCTATCTCTACCCTATTTCTATCTGTTCACAGCCACCTTGATCTACAGTCTAGTGGCAAACAACCTACATTTTGGTTATAAGTTTAGGAATATTTAGCATATCTACATTCCTTGCATAGTCTTTTTAAAACAGAAATCTGAGTGTACCCTCAGTTCATATAAGGTCTACTGGCCAGGGACACTTTAATTTCCACCCAGCCTACCCCCCACCCCACCCACCATGGGGTTGCATTGCCTACATTGTCGTCATATAGATTGACATCTGTCCTCCAATTAGGTGTAACACCCACCTTTTCTCCTTGTCCTAGCACTGCTTTATAACAGTCTTAATCAGCATGTCATCTATTCAATGCAATAGCTGTGGTGCCTTCATTCTAAGAAGAATCATTTGCAGCCTAAGAGCTTGCCCTATATGTCTCAAGTTATCTGCTATACATAAAGAATGGATTCTATTAAGGGAAGAATTACCTGCAGTTAAACACACCTCCTCTAAGGTACAAATTGAACAAAATCCACCCCCGCTCTCACAAAGAATCAAACAGCCCAGGAACAAATGGATCATAGTGGGTTCTGATAGGTTGAAACCTATAACATGGAGACACCCTCTCCACTAAGAGATATCCCTGCATAATGCCTTAGTAGTATAATGGGTACACTACTTGATAAACTCATTGACAGGTGAGATGAAGAAGTCAGCCAGTCAGCGTTCACTTTTGGGTTATATCCCGCCCATGGTCTTGCCCATCTCATAGAAATGAATGGGGGATAGCTCCTCCTAGCCACGCCCCCACATCCGCTCCTGACATGGCCACACCCTGCCCCTAAGGATATCAGCCAATCAGCGCTCACTTCTAGAGTTATGCCCCACCCACATCCCCATCCCCTCCCACCCTCAGCTACACCCCCAGCCTATGTCATCAGAAATGACATTACCAGAAAAATAGTGTCATCGGAAATGGGCCATGATGCTTTTCAGTGACATCATCGGAAACAGAGTGTCTGACTCCAGAAATGTGTTTTGCTTCTTGTTTATGGCGACATCAGCGGAAGCAGAGTGACTGCTTCCTCTGCAGGAATGCGGAAAACATAAAACAAAAATGTTTTTTCTCTCTGCCTGAGTTCTTTTATTTTTCTCACAAAGTAGTGCATTGCTTCCACATGCTAAATGCAATTGACACATCTTTGTTAGAGAAACCAGTGTTGTCTATCTGACAGAAATTTTATTTTAAGACCTCACTGTTAGAGAGAAGACAGTGGTTCAGGCTGAAATACAGAGAGAGACCTGGGTTCAAATCCCACTTCAGGTATTTTTTTAGTCGCTTTGAAAAAAACTCAGTATAGAGGAACAAGATAAGTCTTGGCATGCTCCTAGTCATTGTAGCAAACAAAATGTTGTGGCAATATGTATTGGCTTGATCATAAGATTAAAACATTTCCTATTTAAAATAAAACATTTTGAACATACAACTTTGTGTGGTGAGTTTTAGGAATTCCTAGTTAATAAATTATCCCCTACAATGTACTGTCTGGGGAAAAAAGGGGATAGCAAATACAACACATGATAATATGAGAAACAGAGCTCTACTGTAGAACTAAATTCAATTAAGACGTCTGGGAATCCATAGATTGTAATAAGGTGACATCGGGTCCTCTTCAGCCATTAACATGGTGATCTTACTTTAAAAAATATTGGTTATATAATGTTTCTGTCTCTCAATTTATGATTGTTTTTAAAAACAGGAGCGGAAACCAG
This sequence comes from Ichthyophis bannanicus, assembly GCA_033557465.1. Taxonomy (NCBI): domain Eukaryota; kingdom Metazoa; phylum Chordata; class Amphibia; order Gymnophiona; family Ichthyophiidae; genus Ichthyophis; species Ichthyophis bannanicus. Next base: position 382,844,417 of record CM066034.1, read on the forward strand.
GATTTACAAATAAACTTTCTTTTACAAAATGAAAACAGTAAAGAAAGTTAAAAGGTATGTCTTTTTTTTTTAAATTTTCCAGCAGGTATGCTTTTTTCCAATGGACTTAAAAATTAGGAGGGGTAAAACCAGAATACTTACTATTTTGTTTATCTTTTGGCTTTTGGTAAGGAACTGGCTGTTGGTTAGATAGGGCATCTTGTTTTGTACCAGCTTCTTGGTCTAAAATAAAAAGAATAAGGATAAGTAAGGTGCATTATAAAAAAGCATAGTTGATGGGAAATTTAAAAAAACAAAACATAACATACCTTTTAACTTTCTTTGCTGTCTTCGTTTTGTAAGAGAAAGTTTATTTGTAAATCCTGGTTTCCGCTCCTGTTATTAAAGAAAAACCCATAACATACCTTTTAACTTTCTTTGCTGTTTTCGTTTTCATTACAAAATCAGTATTTTTTAAAATAAGATCCACGTCTACTCACCATGTTGATGACTGAAGCACCTAGTTCTGATATGACCTCCTTACCATCTATAGACTGTGTGACTTGCTTTGTAGCAGCTTCTTGGTCTAAAATAAAAAGAATAATACACATTATAAAAAAAACATACCTGCTGGAAAATTAAAAAAAAAAAAACCATGACATACCTTTTAACTTTCTTTGCTGTCTTCGTTTTGTAAGAGAAAGTTTATTTGTAAATCCTGGTTTCCGCTCCTGTTTTAAAGACATTCATAAATTCAGAGACAAACATTACATAACCAATATTTTTTAAAATAAGATCCACGTCTACTCACCATGTTGATGACTGAAGAGGTCCCAGTGTTACCTCCTTACAGTCTATGGAGACTGTGTGATCTTTTCTGTCTGCTGAAATGTACTATGTATTTTTAAATGAAATTCTTTGATGGGATTTACATTCCCAGACTCTTTAACTTAAACAGCTCTGCCCCTCACAATCTTATCAATTGGTCTATAGTGTTATAATGTGTATGTGTCCCTAGATGACTAATCCACATTACCCCATTTTTTCCCAGACAGTATATTGTAGAAGATGCTTTATAATGTGTAGGTGGACTTAGATGGCTATCTACATTGCCCCATTCGCAGACGTCTTAATTGAATTTAACTCTGCAATAGAGCTCTGCTTCTCATAATCTTATCATATGTTGTATTTGCTATCCCCTTTTTCCCTAGACAGTACATTATAGGAGACAGTTTATTAACTAGGAATTCCTAAAACACACCACACAAAGTTGTATGTTCAAAATGGTTTTTTTTAATAAGAAATGTTTTAATCTTACGATCAAGTCAATCACATGTTGCCACGTCATTTCCTTTCCTACAATGACTAGGAGCATGCCCAGACTTGTCTTGTTTCTCTGTATTGTTTTTTTTTTCAAAGCCACTAAAAAAAAATAGCTGAAGTGGGATTTGAACTCAGGTCCCTCTCTGTGATTCAACCTGAACCACTCTGCTCTCAGAATGCTATCAGAATACTTCTGTCTTCTCTTTAACAGTGAAGTCTTAAAAGCAAACTTATATCTCATGGATAGCACTGGTTTCTTTATCAAAGATGTGTTAATTTCATTTAACATACAGAAGCGATGTACTGCTTTGTGAGAAAAAAAAAGGCAGGGAGAAAAAAACATTTTTGTTTTGTGTTTTCCAGGTTCCTGAAGAGGAAGCAGTCACTCTGCTTCCGCTGATGTCAGCATAAACCATAAGCAAAACACATTTCCGGGGTCAGACACTCTGTTTCTGGTGATGTCATCAAAAAGCGACATGGTCCATTTCCGATGACACCCTGTTTCTGGTGATGTCTTCTGATGACGTAGGCTGTGGATGTGGTTGAGGGTGGGAGGGGTGTGTGTGTGTGTGTGTAAGGCATAACTCTAAAAGTGAGCGCTGATTGGCTGACATCATCCTTAGGGGCAGCGCATGGGTGTGTCGGGTGGAGTGTGGCCATGTCAGGGGGCAGATGTGGGAGCATGGCTAGGAGGAGCTACCCCATATTCATTTCTATAGGATGGGCAGGGCCACGGGTGGGACATAACCCAGAAGTGAATGCTGATTGGCTGATATCGTCCTATCTCACCTGTCAATCAGTTTGAATAGTAGTTTACCAATTATACTACTTGCCTTCTCTGTCTTGGAAAATGTGAGTGCCCAATTAGTGGAAACTGAAGTACACTTAAATGAGAAGGTTAATTCCAATCTACTGATAATGTACCAAATATGAAGAAAAAAAAATCACAAAATAGTAAACTACTACTACTTGGAGATTCCACCATCATCAGATGCACCAACTTGGGAGCATAGTTCAAAGGAGAGAAGATGGTCAAATACCTTTTAGGCTCCTCAGCCAGAAAGAATACAAACCAAATTGTTGGCATAATTAGTGCAGAAAGTAAGCACTCTAAAATTGATGTTATCATCCGCTTGGGTACAGATGACCTGGCTAGAAACAATGTCTCTACAGTTCAGAGAGACTTCCATATTCTGGGAGAGAAACTCAAACCTGTTGTTAACACTATATAGCATTTTCAGAAAGGTAAGGGGGCAGAAAGGCTGCATTGCATAATCAACTTTAATACATGGCTCCAAACCTGGTATAAACTAGAAGGATTTAGATATATAGGCGACTGGGGAAATAAATGGAACAACAAGAGACTATACTGTGTTGATGGACTGCATCTCTCTGTCGCAGGGAAAAGGATCCTAAGTGAAAATGTGGACAGGCATTTAAACTAGGGAAAGGGGGTGACGGATGGAGAAAAACAAGTTTAGGATGCCACTCCCAGAAAAAACATAATAACATTGGAAACAGTCACACTGTTAACCCACATATCTATGGCATGTGGGAAGAGGTGTGTAGAACAAAATCCATGCAAAATACAGGCAAGCCAGTCAACAAATGCTGGAAAGCAATGAGCACAAATGCTCAAAGCCTAGTCAACAAAGTTCATGACCTGGAAGCTCTAATGGTGAAAACAGATTTGGACATTGTGCCCATTACAGAAACATGGTTTAACGAGTCACATGAATGGGATATAGCCATAGCTGGCTATAATTTATTTAGGAGAGACAGAGAAGGCAGAAAAGGAGGAGGAGAAGCCCTATATCTCAAAATCAATATTAAAGCTGCTAAAATGCAGGGGATGTGGGGAAAATAAGTGCTTTGGATTGTATTGGAAAGAGGAGATGACACTGTCATCCATACTAGTGTAGTCTGTGGGCCTCCAAATCAAAGAGAAGAAATGGACAGAGACAATTGATATTGCAAAGGTAGCAATGAAGGAGGAAGTAGTCATATTGGGTGACTTTAACTTACCCGATGTAGATTGGAGTATTCCTTCTGCAAATCTGTAAAGAAGTAAAAAAATCATGGATGCCTTCCAAGATGCATTGCTTAGCCTTAGACAAATGGTGATGGAACCGACCAGGGAAAGTTTGATGCTGGATTTGGTAGTCACCAACGGAGATAGCATGTTGAATGTCCGGGTGGGTGCCCATGTGAGCAGCAGCGATCATCACACAGTGTGGTCTGAGATAAAAGCCAAAGCAGAGTCCGATCATAGCAAGCTCAAAGTCCTAGACTTCAAAAACGCTGACTTCAGTTAAATGGCCAAGTGACTGAAGGAGGAGTTGGCAGGGTGGGAGGAGGTAAGAGAAGTGGAACTGCAGTAGGCTAAACTAAAAGAGACAAAAAGAGAAATAAGGATAGCAAAATCAAAGGCAGAAGAAAAAATGGCTAAAGATCAAAAGCATGATGACAAAACCTTTTTCAGGTATATTCGAGAGAAGAGGAAGGTAAGAGGTGGAATTGCAAGACTCAAAAAGTGCCGAGAACGGATTTGTGGAAAGTGACATTGAAAAAGAGAAAATGCTAAACAAATACTTCTGTTCTGTTTTTACTAAAGAAAATCCTGGAGAAGGACCACCTGTGACTGTCAAATATACAAAGGGGAATGGAGTAGATGCCACACCATTTACAGAAGATGATGTGTTAGAACAGCTTGCAAAACTGAAAGTGGACCAGATGGGATATATCCCAGGATACTGAAAGAGCTCAGAGAGGTTGTTTCAAGTGCACCTTCTCTTGCCACCTTACTGGGCAGACTAGATGGACCATGATGGTCTTTATCTGCCATCATATACTATGTAACTATGTTACTATGTGGGTTCTTTGTTCAGCGGCCACCATTGAATATCAGGTGCATTATGTTTTAAGGGCTTAAGCTCCACTGTTTCCAAACCAAAGATGAGCTCATAAAAATTCATGTTCTGTAGCACTATTCTGATTGTACCTTCATTTTATATATCAGAGTAGAAAAGTAGCACCGTCACTCACTGATGTAAAATGACCATGAAAATGCAACAGCAATGCACAACTCTCTGGTTAGCAATCCACTATTTCTTGTTTGGTCATATAAAGCTAATGTGGCTGTTTTCCATCTACTAAACAAAGAAGTTTGAATGCATCTGCAATGGTGTGGCTACTGTGTTTAGGGTTGCAAGACAAGGGTGAAGTGGATTGGGGTAAGACATACTGGATAAAAAGATACAGCATGCTAGGTTATAACTGTACTCCAGCTGAGATGGTAGTGGTGGTTTTAGGTGCAGCAGGCAACAGAATCTGGGAGTCAGAATGAGATATCCTCTCACCCCATAAGGTACTTGGTGCCTGTCCACAGCTAGGTCTGATTTGCCAGGGAGAAATATCAAGGAGTTTGGCAAACATTACACAACTTTGTGTCAGGCACTTTTAATAAGCCTCTAGCAGACTGACCAAAGTGGAGCATCACCTGCACACAAAAGAGGCTCTTCTTCACAGGCAGAAATGTTAAATGTCAAACAGATAGTAACAGACCGAGAAGACGCCTTTACATCACTAAGCAAGACCCAAGCAAGAACAGAAAGAAACACCAGACTCTGAACCACTTACTAGCATGTGCAATCTAGGGAAAGCCAAGCCAGTCATCTGAATGATTGTTGCAAGATCCAAAAAGAAGGGACTGTCAATTGTGTGTCTGTAAAGTACTATATACACCTTGTAGAATTATTCAAGTAGCTATACTAACAGCTCTAGTTAAAGACTAGAGAACCCACTTTATGCAGTCTACTGTAACTATTGCAGTGAGCCCTGTAACATCAATACCGCCTATAGGGAAAATTGAACAAGTTGGATTACTACTGATCACTCCACCGTCACTCAGTGCTAACAATAATACCTGACCTCAGTCATACATGCTAAACATAAATAGACCCTCCCCAAGTACAAAATAAATTGCTACAATCTAAAAATTAAACAGAAACCCCAAGAAGCCAGTCTCCGCATGCAGTGCAACACCACAGAAATAGAAACAGTGATGCATATCCCCCAGCACTGTGCAAAATATAAAGACAACAGATATAAATTCAAAAAACTGACACATTCCAAACTAAATTGAAAATAAAATTATTCTTTCTACCTTTGCTGTCTGGCAATTTTATTTTCTACCTTTGCTCCTTATGTCCTCTTAACTCTGTTTCCAGGACCTCCTGTCCATTTGCCATTTCTTTTCTCTGCTCCTGTCTTCTTCTTTTCTTTACCTGCATCCACCTATGACATTGATTTTTTCTTCTAGTTGCCCCTCCTACAATCTATAAAATCTGTTCCCAAGCAGAAGATGGGACTCTCAGTGTGTAAACAGTGCATTCCTGCTTCTAAATATTCCTCAGAAGACCAGTAATAGTATACCTGTAAATACATTTGTAGCTAAGCTGTTTTCATTTCTAGGGCCTTTTACAAATGTATAAATATTACCATCTGTTTTGTGTAAGACTTATGTACCCAGAGAGTTGTTCAACTGTTCAGAGTTTATTGTAAACCACCCTGACTCTTAGAAAGGCTGTATAAAACTAGTGTTAAATAAATAAATACAACTCAGTCACAAGAGACCACAGGTCTCATTTTCCAGGATGTGTCCTCACAGCCCCAGACACTTCCCTATTTTTTCATCCTCAGATACAATGCAGATCTGAAAACAAGAACTACTAGTTGTTTCGGTAAAGTCAACTAACCCCCACTCATGTAATGTAGCACTTGTGATTGACAGAAGCCTCACCTAAGAGAGAGACATAACCATAGGCATGCTGTACTGGGTCTCCGGGATCCTTATTGGCTTACTCCCCTCCTACCTCCACCTGACCAGAACCATGCCACTCCACTTGCTTACTGTACCAAGCTTTATTAGTGGGATTCAACAGGCCACAGCTTGTGGATATCATAATAACCATAATAACAATACAGTGATCATAATTACAATAACCATGATAACAACAATAAATAACAATAACTATAACCATAACAATATTAACACTACCCTACCAGACCCATGTGAAGAGATACCACACCCTTGTTACCCATTTGAGACCCAGATCACACCATGGCCATGAATTCTCACACTTTTCTCCAGCTGTCAACCACTCTGTGTTGGTGCCCAGGTACCCCCCCCCCCCCTTTGCATTTTACCTATTTCTGGAAACTAAGACCAGGTATCCCTAGCCCTGGTGCCTTGTCTCCCCATTACCAGGCCCAGGCACCCCCTACATGGCATCTGCACCCCTCTTTTATTCTGTGGTACCCCCTTTTTTGGTGATGTCCTGCCCCACTTGCTGTGACATTCCCCCTCCACCCCTCAGTCCCTTCCCTCTCCTTCTGCTCGGGTGGAAGGGTGGGCTTATGGCTCTGGCGAGCTAAAAGAGAAGGGCTGCCTGCTCGACTGGAGCATATATCCAGCCTCAGCTCTCCCCTCCCCTTTTTCCCTCCATCTATCCCAGGCTGCACATCAAGGATCCTGTCGCCGCCCAGTTATGGGCTTGGTACCGCTTCGTGGCCAGCCTGATAGAACCATGGGCATGCTTTACCAGGTCTCTGGGATTCTTACCACCTTATCCCCCACCCTTTTCCTTCACCTGCCCAGAACTACACGACTCCACTCTCTTAATGTACCGAGCTTTATTAGTGGGATTCAACGGGCCATAGCTTGCAGATAACTTAATAACCATAATAACAATACAGTGATCATAATTACAATAACCATGGTAACTACAATAACCATGGTAACAACAATAAATAACAAAAACGATAACCATAACAATGTAAACACTACCCTACCAGACCCTCATGGAGGGGTGCAACACCCTTGTTATCCGGTTTGAGACCCGGTCCGCAATGTGGCCAAGGATTCTCACTCTTTCCCCCCGCTACTAACAGCTCTGTGTTGGCACCCTGGTGGCCCCCTTTGCATTTTACTTATTTCTGGTAACTAAGACCAGGCACCTCTAGCCCCGGTACCTGGTCTTCCTGTTAGTGGGCCCAGGCACCCCAACATGGCACCTGTACCTCCTCTTATCCAGTGGTACCCCCCACTTTTATGGTGAGGTCCTGCCACCAGGAGGGGTCACAGCCCGAGTCACCCATAGTAAGAACCAAATTAATGGCTCTCCACAGGTCCACATTGAAAATCTGAAGACCAATCTCATTCAGTTGAACCCCGTCCCCCTGGTAAACCACTGAACCCCCTGCTAAGATGCCTTCATGTTTAATCACAACTCCCCAGGGCCCGCACAAAGTTATCCACCTCAGCATTTAACTCCCTCCTACTCTTCTCAATACATTCTGGCTGGGAAGCTCCAGTCCATTTCTGATGGTGGATGATCCGGGACCAGATGACGCCCGTTCCCTGCCTGGCAATTATCCACACCAGGTCCCTCTTAATCTTGATGATCATGTTTATGCCCTTTGTGGACACCAGATCATTGCCACCTAAATGCAGAACTATGAAATCCGGCGGGCCGACTGACCCACCATCATCCCGTGAGTGCAGGTCACAGCTGGTCCCACCCCATTCCTCTCTTATGTAGTCACTGTATCTTTATTTTATTTATTTATTTAACAATCATTTATATCCCGCATCTTCCGGAGTTCAGGTGCGGTTCACAATTGAACAACAGTCAACAAAGCAAGAGCTTGTTTTTACATGGAACAATTTTTGACAATAAACAGTGTAATGCTTAAATACATAACAGAACAATATAATGGTTGGATACATTATGGATCTTGACAGCATCAGGGTGGAAGTCAAGCTGCTTTCTGAATCTGCTGCCCACAGCTTTCCTTCTCACCCAGTATATGTAAGAGTGACCAATTATTCATACGGCAATCCCACTGTGACCTAATAAGTGAAATGAAAAAGGGGAGGAGTGGGAAGGAGTTAAAAAACAGTGCATCTACCTGATGTACAGCTTGTACCTGTCTGTGGTCCATCTCCCAATAGCTTGGATCTTACAGGCCCCCAAAGTCAATCTGTGTGTTGCCGTAGCTGCACCTATCCTGAAAGAGTGGAGAGTAAGGCCTCCCCATCAAAACCCACCTCCCCTACCGCCCTAAGCCACAGTGCCTTGAATTGGAACTGACCCATCGTGGTGCTGCAAGAGTGTGCCCCCAGTGGAGGGCATATTTGTAAATACTCCCTCATAGCTCCCCTACCCTGGTGGTGTTAAACCATACCGTTTTTTCCTTTCTCCCTTTGGTCCATCTTGCTCAGTGAAAGTTCTATCCTGTAACCCATCACAGTGATGTCCTCTACTCTCAGAGTGCTGCCCGCCACATCCAATCTGGACCGGGGTTTATCGTCTCGCTCATCCGGAAGGCACCAAAAAACATAATCAGCAGGGCCATCCAGAAAGCTTCTCCTCAAATTCATCCTTGGTCACTTTTGTTGTCCTTAGGCTAGCATCCCTCAGCATAAGCAGGATGACGGGCTTGCGTTTCCTTACCATTCCCCCTTGTTTTTCTTTACCATTCCCCTTAAATGTATCCCTGTCTACATCTACTCTGTTGTCTGTCTTGACTAGATTGTAAGTTCTGATGAGCAAGGACTGTCAACACAGCCTAGGGGGAATGGTAAGGAAACACAAGGAGATCATATGAGACAAGATCTGAAAGGGGCTGTGAAGAGGTGAGTTTTCAACCTGGATTTGTATGCGTGGCCTCCCTGGCCCAGCTGTCCATCACCTTTTTGGCCATGAAGTGTTTTGAGATATCCTTGTCTCCCTTGAGTTTTAGGAAAAAGGTCACACCCACTAGAATCAGCCTAGCCTGTCTGGATGAGGTTCCTTCCCTTCGCAGCCATGCTAAGAATTCCAGCAACAGACCGTAGCTTAGTTCCTCCTCGGGGTTGAATCCCTGCTGTACCGCAAAGATCCGCAGTTATGCCCATGACCTCTAATATGCCTTCCATGTCCTAGGGGCGAAGGTGATGCCATCAGTAGGCTGCCAGCAGTCAGCATCCAATGTTCCAGACTCCTGCTGGCATGGAAGTTGCCCTGGGTGCTGCAGTCGGGGTGACTCGCCAGAAGTGGTGTAGCTGTAAACGAGAAAGAGCATCAGCAATCTCGTTGCATTCCCCTGGTACGTGACTGGCCTTGATAAATGCATTGAGCTTCGGGTTCAGTAGAACCAATCTCCTAACCAGTCGCATCACCCTCCCTGCTTTTACTGACTGTCTATAGCATGCACTACTGCTGCGTTGTCGGAATGAAAGATTATCCGCTTATTTCTGAAGTAGGGTTTCCAGATGGCCAAAGCTACTACAATCGGGATCATCTTGAGGAATGTGATGTCCTTGGTTCACCACTTCTCCAGCCACCACTTGAAGGCACCACTGGCCCTTCAAATATATACCAAAATCTATGCCACCTAAGAACATAGGAACATAAGTTATGCCATACTGGGTCAGACCAATGTCCATCAAGCCCAGTATCCTGTTTCCAAAAGTGGCCAGTCTAGGTCATACGTACCTAGCAGTTTCCCCAAAAGACACAAGTTCCACAATGCTTGTATTGGTTCAAGCATTGATATCCTGGGTCCCTTTTTAATAATGGTTTATGGACCTTTCCTCCAGGAACTTGTGCAAACCTTTTTTAAACCCAGCTACACTAACAGCCTTTACTACATCCTCCGGCAACAAATTCCAGAGTTTGATTACACATTGAGTGAAAAAATATTTTCTCTTATTAGTCTTAAATAGTTTACCCGGTAGCTTCATTGCATGACCCCTAATCTTTCTATATTCTGATAACATAAACAATCGATCTACGGTTACCCGTTCCACTCCGTTCATTCATTTATAGACTTCTATTATATCTCCCCTCAGCCGTCTCTGCTGCATCTATGAACAACTCCAACTCCCAGTTAGTAGTGGGGGCTTCCCTTCAGATGTTTCTGCCATTATACCACACCAGGAATTCCTGCCACATGATCAGGTCCTCCCTCATGCTAGCAGTAACCCAAATAAAGTAATGACTTTTGTGAATGCTCCTAGTGGAGTCTTCCAGCCACCTAAAGAAAGACCTGCCTATAGGTATGATCCTGCATGCAAAGTTCAGGTGCCTAGTCAGTGACTGCATCTGTTTAAGGGTGACCTTCTGAGCTGCGCCAACCATCTGCATGGTTGTTTTCAGTGTAGCCAATTTGCTGGCTGGGAGGCACGTCACCATCTCCACAGTGTCAATCTCGATCCCCAAGAAGGATAGCCACTGGGCAGGACTTTCTGTCTTATTCTCTGTGAGTGGTACCCCTAGCTCCGTTACTGTTCACTGAAAGCTTTAAAGGATTTGTCTGCAGGTCTGCCGGTTCCCCTTCAATAGCAGAAAGTCTTCCAGGTAATGTATGATCTTACCCCAGCCAGTCTCCTTCTCTGCTATCCATTGCATGGCGGAACTCAACTCCTCAAAAAACTCACAGGACATGGAGCATCCCATGGGGAGGCACTTATCAAACTAGTAACAGCCCTGGAACCAGAAACTGAGCAAGTGGAAGCTCCCAGGATGATCGGCAACAACCTGAAGGCTGCCTCCACATCCATCTTAGCAAGCCACGCCCCTTTATCCTACTGCCAAACCAAGACAAGGTCCTGGTCCACCGAGGTGTACTTTATGGAACAGACCGACGGGTTCAGCTGGTTGTTAACTGACTTCCCATCCAGGGACAACAGGTGATGTATGAGCCAATACTCCCCTGGTCCTTTCTTTGGAACCAGGTCCAAAGGCGAGATTATCAGATTATGAATAAGCCTGCTCTCAAAGGGTCCTGCTATCCTGCCCAGAGCTTGCTCCTTATCAATTTTCTTCTGCACTGACCCTTGCCTTTCCAAAGCTCATTTCAAGTTACCTGAAGTCAGCGGACTGGTGGGGCCACTGTACGGGATTCTAAAACCATAAATAAAACCCTGTACTACCCAATCTACCTTTTGCCTGTTGTAACTCTGTAACTGCCATTGCAGGGCCCCAATCCTTATGGATGTAGTGACCCGCCCCAAAATACTGCTCTCATCACAGCCGCTGAGGTTTCCCCTCTTATCTCTTCTGGCATCGAGACTAGAGGTGTCCCTCCCCTCGAGCCATGCAGGCATGTCTGTACTTACAGGCATTATTAAATCTTCATGAGCCCCTGTTAAAGAGCCTGAACACTCCCTGCCGTACACTAGGGGTAGACTGGGTTGGCACACTACTCTCCCAGACGCCGAGCCTACTCTCGCTTCAAAAAGGCTGCTGCAGCCCTGCATTTCTCCCAGGCCACCTCGGCATGGGGGTCATGGCCGCTCTATTACTCTTCTGCCTCTGGGTCAGAAGCCTGATTCAGAGGTCAATATCCTTCTGGTCCCAGTTGAGTCCCTTGTTCTCAACCATGTTCCTATAGAACTGCTCATCATACTCCAGCCAGGCGTTATCCTTGTATACTCTATAGGCCTCGCAAATACTGTCCTGATACTTGAAGAGGCCTTGGCACTTTTCAGGATGCATTTCTCCTACAATGCTGGCCAGTATATGGAAAGCTGTGCAACAATTTGCAATTGTTCTCAGTATGCTATCTGCTTTTCTTCTAGCTTACATTTGCTGTGACAGCCCGTACACTCACAGTTAATGTCACTCCACCTGATGGGTATTGCAAAAATGTCCACATATTTGCCCCTCCATATCTTTTCCTTTTGCTCCATGGGCATGTGACTGTCCAATGGGCTGGTCAGGCAGACGTATCCACTGGCCGTGCTTCGGACACCAGTATCCCATCGCCCCCTTGTGTCTCTATCCCCAAGCTCACTGGCCCTCTTTGCAGCTCTGTCTTGGGTACCCTCGCTGTTGGGCTGTCTGCACTGCCCCCTCTGGGGGCACTTGCTGTGCCTTCTGATGTACCTAATGCCCCCGGCACTACAGTTGGGGCCGTGCTGGTGCCTGCAATACTTTGCATCAGTTTTTGCAATAGCCCCAGGATACCTGGCTGTCCACCCATACCTACTCCTGCTCCGGTCCCCCTCACTCCCCATACCTGTGTTGTCACTGTGATGCCCTCTTGCAACGCCTCAGAGTTCTCCCTTATCTGGGGCCCTCATGTTTGTCTGTCTGCCTCTCCTTGCTCTCCCCCCCCCTACATTCACACATACTACCAATCACACCCACCAGCTGTGCCACCCCTGCCGCCCTACCCGGCCCCCAACATTGTCCCACATACTCAGCCACTTGTCCCTGTTCTCCAGATGCTTTTGTGAGGCTGAGTCCCCTGTCCCTGGGCATCACTGATGCTGAGTCTTGCGGTACCTCAAGTGAAGTAAGTAGAGTCTGCACACGCCCCGCTTCATAGACTACGGCCATGGCTCGACTCTGTTCATGAGGTTGCACAGCCTGGGTGCCTCCGTTCCCTTGCCACCAGGTGGCAGCACTGCTACATTTGTGCCACTGTCACTCATGCAGTCGCCCCTCTGTTCATGCTTGGCATCCACACCCGGCCGGGGGTGATGTCCCACCTTGTGCCCCTTCTCCTTATGTCTGTTGTGCTGCTCCTGCTCCAGGTGTTCTGCTTCCAATTCCCTGGGCTTGCCCTGTGCTGCACTGTTCTTGCCATCTTCTCCTTCAGCCTGTCCATCCTCCTCTGCCCCTTGTTCACCTGACCTTCACTCCCACCATCACCAACCTTCCTCTTTGCCTTCTGCCATCCCCCGTTCTCTTTTCCTGCTTGTCTTGGGGTCATCACCTTGCCTGCAATAAGCATGCCCCTGTTACCTGGGTTTACATGATCATGCGCTCTGCAGCAGCTAGCCAGTCCTTTCTTCTGATGCAGCAGAGGGGTTGGTTAAGTGACTTGCCTCTGGGCCCCCGCTGAGCGCTCATTGCACCTGTGCTGTATTACCTGGCCATCCTTTAGTCCCTACAGCACAGATGTTTTTTTTTTTAATATCCTTGTGGCCTGAGGTCCCGCCCCTAGCAAGGGTGCTATTGTCAGGGCTTGCTGTTCATAGTTGTTCCCCTCAGTGCACTCGTCTGTGTTTGTCAATGGAGCATGTGGGCCAGGAAGGGAAGGCCAGGAAGCCAGACCCGAGCAGCCATGCTGGATTGAGACCCTTGAGCAGTTCCCACTCAGAGTAGCCGCCTTCTCTCCCTACTTTGTGCCCCAGCCCTCTGGCCTGCAAGCACTCTGTTTGCTGCGCCAAGCTCCAGGGTATGAACAAGCTGCTGTACTGCTTTCTCACCGCTGTTCACGCTGCTCACTGCTGAATGCCGGCCTCGCATGCTGCCCTTCATTCTTCTGGGCTTGTGGCTTGCAGCTCAGGCACTGAATTGATATTTTGCTGCTTGCAGCTTGGAGCCTTGGAGTCCCTCTATGTGCTGTGTGTCTGCTGGTGCTGCCCATTCCAGTGCAGACTTCCTGTGTTAGAGAGGGCTGGACCAGCAAGCACTGAACCTGCTCATGGACTTCATGTTGCGCTTTTAAAAAAAAACATTTGCTAGGTCAACAGCAAGGCCGGAAAACAAGTTGAGTTGGAGAGAGAAGAAGCTTCCCGATGTCACTTTAATGCATGTATGCATTAAATTGTGAGTTAGTGAGTCACATGGCCATGATCACTGGCCCACCGGTGCATACCTGAATACTTAACAGAGCAATTCACTCCTGATGAGGACTAACAGATACCACCTCGGGGCAGGATAGGAGACTCTGGAAGTTTGGAATCAGCATGGCTGAGGTAGTGGGGAGGGGAATATCCCAAAACTCATCTGCTTAAACACAGATGATAGTCAAGCCAAGGAATTGCAAGCAGAGCTGTTCCAGTCACCAACACCCCAAGCAATCTCATAAAATGAATGAGGCTGGTCCTTATTTGTGATTTATAGCAGATGTAAATTGGCACATTCAAAAATTCTGCCCTGCACATCACCAGCCTATGTGAACTGCATCAAAGATGTGCAAATGCCGGCACCACTCCAGCCACACCCTGAAAGACCCCCAAAATGCCTCCTGGACATACCCCATGCGAAAACATGGAAATTGTGGCCTTTCCAAGATTGTGTTTTCCACGAGGATGTGACCTCTACATTTTCCTGCTGCCACTTCTACTTTTAAAACTCAAATAAGATTTGTAAAACAACCCCCACAACTTTTAGAACATTTGTGTTCCAGTTAGAAAGTCACCTACAGATAGTTGTTGCCTTGTATATCAAGCTTTCCATCAACCAAAACTGTCTTCATTTTTCATGCATTATTGAGGTTGACAAATGTCCCTGATTTCCGGGGATTGTCCCTCATTTTAGAGCCTTGCCCCCATCTCTCACCTGTTTGGCAGCCTCTGACCCCAGCAATAGGGACAGAGGGGGTTGAAAAAAATATTATTTTCAATTTAGTGATTTATAGTAACCTAGTAACATAGTAAATGACGGCAGATAAAGACAAGTATGGTCCATCTAGTCTGCCCAGCACAATGTCAAGAGTAGGTACACCTGCCGCTCCGTGCAGGCCACCCCTCCCCATGTCTTTGCCCAGGGGTGAACCCACCACTCCATGTAGGACGCCCCTATTTGTTGAGGAATTTGATGGTTCAGTTTATTTTGATATTTTCTTGTTGTTGTAAAGGGATCCACTGCCTGTCCTATGCCCTTTTGAACTCCGTCACTGTGTTTGCCCCCACCACTTCCATCGGGAGGGCATTCCAAGTATCCACCACCCTTTCAGTGAAAAAGTATTTCCTGACATTGCCTTTCAATTTACCCCTTGTAGCTTCATGTTATGCCCTCTAGTTTTGCAGCTTCTCCGTCTTTGGAAGAGGTTTATTTGTTCATTATTTTCCTTTAAGTATTTAAAGATCTGAATCATATCTCCCCTGTCCCTCCTCTCCTCCAAAGTGTACATGTTTAGGTCTTGTTCTCATAAGGCTTCTGACGCAGGCTCCAAATCATTTTGGTTGCCTTCCTCTGGACAGTTTCCAGTCTTTTTACATCCTTTGCAAGATATGGTCTCCAAAACTGAACACAGTATTCCAAGTGAGGCCTCACCAGTGACTTGTAAAGTGGCATAAGTAGCTCTTCCTTTCTGCTGGTAATTCCTCTTCGTATGCAGCCCGACATCCTCCTGGCTTTTGCCACCGCCTTGTCGCACTGTTTTGCCACTTTTAGATCTTCGGAAATAATCACTCCAAGGTCTTCCTCCTGATCTGTGCACACCAATCTCTCGCCCCCTATCGTGTTCGTTTCCCTTGGATTTCTGCTACCCAAGTGCATGATTCTGCACTTCTTCGCATTAAATCTTAACTGCCAAGCATCAGACCATTGTTCCAACTTTTGTGGATCGTTCCTCATATTAACCACTCCCTCGAGGGAGTCCACTCTGTTGCAAATTTTCGTGTCATCTGCAAAAAGACAGATTTTTCCATGCAGTTCTTCAGCAATATCACTCACAAATACATTGAACAGTGCCGGGCCCAGGACCGACTCCTGGGGCACCCCGCTAATCACTTTCCTTTCATCCGAGTGAGCTCCATGTACCATCATCTTCTGTCGTCTGTCAGTCAACCAATTTATGATCCAATTTACCATCTTCGAATCTATCCCCAAGCTACTGAGTTTATTGATAAGCCTCCTATGAGGAACAGTATCAAAGGCTTTGCTGAAATCCAGGTAGATGACATCCATCGCATGCCGCTGATCTAGTTCCCTAGTCACCCAGTCAAAGAACTCAATCAGATTTGTTTGGCAAGATCATCCTTCGGTGAAACCATGTTGCCTCGGATCTTACAACCTGTTGGCTTTGAGAGAGTTCACTATTCGCTCTTTCAGGAGCGCCTCCACTACTTTTCCTGCCACTGAGGTAAGGCTCACGGGCCTGTAGTTTGACACGTCTTCCCTGTCACCACTTTTGTGTAGAGGTACGACATCAGCCATTCACCAGTCCTGAAGAACCTCTCCTGTTTCCAAGGATCTGTTGAAAACATCCTTTAACGGCCCTGCAAGAACCTCTCTGAGCTCTTTCAGTATCCTGGGATGTATCTCATCCGGTCCCATAGCCTTGTCCACTTTCAATTTTGCAAGCTGTTCTAACACTTCATCCTCTGTGAATGGTGTGGTATCTACTTCATTCCCATTTTTATATTTGGGAGTCACAGGTGGTCCTTCTCCAGGACTTTCTTTAGTAAAAACAGAGCAGAAGTATTTGTTTAGCAATTTTGCTTTTTCAATGTCACTTTCCCAGCACTTCTGAGTCCTGCAATTCCACCTCTAATCTTCTTCCTTTCCCCAATATACCTGAAGAAAGTTTTGTCACCACACTTCACATCTCTAGCCATCTTTTCCTCTGTCTTTGATTTTTCTATCCTTATTTCTCTCTTTGTCTCTTTGAGTTTGATCCTGTATTCATTTCTGTGTTCTTCTGTTTGCAAGCTTTTGAATTTTGCGAAAGCTGTGTTTTTTGCCTTTGAGCAGCCACTTCTTTGGAAAACCAAATAGGTTTTCTTCTCCTCTTGTTTTTGTTTACTTTTCTTACGTATTTATCCGTTGCCCCTTTTATTGCCACCTTTAGTTTAGTCCATTGCAATTCCACTTCCCTTACCTCCTTCCACCCTGTCAGCAACTCCTTTAGGTACTCGGCCATTTTATTGAAGTCAGTGTTTTTGAAGTTTAGGACTTTGAGCTTGCTATGATTGGTCTGTACCATGGCTTTTATCTCAAACCACACCGTGTGATGATTGCTGCTGCTCACAGGGACACTCACACAGACATTCGACATGCTATAACCATTGGTGAGCACTAAATCCAGCGTTGAGCCCTCCCTGGTTGGTTCCATCGCCACTTGTCTAAGTAATGCATCCTGGAGAGCATCCACATTTTTTTTTGCTTCTTTCCAGATTTGCAGAAGGAGTTATCCAATCCACATCAGGTAGATTAAAGTCACCCAATATGATCGCTTCTCCCTTTGTGGCTATCTTGGCAATATCTATAATCAATTCGTTATCTATCTCTTCAATTTGTGTCGGAGGTCTGTAGACTACAGCAGTATGGATAACAGTGCCATCTCCTCTTTTCAACACAATCCAGAGCGCTTCTTCTTTTCCCCATGCCCCCTGCATTTCAGTAGCTTTAATATTGCTTTTGACATACAAGACTACTCCTCCTCCTCTTCCATTTTCTCTGTCTCTTCTGAATAGATTATAGCCAGCTATGGCTATATCCCAATCATGTGATTCATTAAGCCAAGTTTCTGTAATGGCCACAATGTCCAAATCCATTTCCACCATTAGGGCTTCCAGGTCCGGAACTTTGTTGGCTAAGCTTCGAGCATTAGTGCTCATTGCTTTCCAGGATTTAACTGGCTTGTGTGTATTTTGCATTGCTTTTGTTCTGTCCACATCGTCCCACTTGTTTTTGATGTGTGGTTTAAAAGTGTGGCTGCTTCTGATGTTATTCTGCTTTTGCAGGGGGTGACGTCCAGAGCTTGACCTCCCACATCTGTGTTCACTTTCTGCTCTAAGTACTTCAACATCTTAGTTTGTATTCCTGCTGGCTGAAGAGTCTGGGAGACACTTGACTACCTTCTCTCCATTGAACTGTGCCCCCAAGTTGGTGCCTCTGATGATGGAATCCCCAAGTATTAGCAGTTTGCCATTTGGTGAGGTTTTCTTCGTATTTGGTCCTCTAGCAGGAGATTGGGCATTGTCTGTCTCATTTAAGGGCCCTTCATTTTCTTTGGATTGGGCATCCTATTTAGCCAAGGCAGAGAAGGCATTATTTATTTATTTATTTTATTTATTTAACGTCTCTTCTATACCGCGCCATTCACATCAGTGCAGTGTACATTTAACAGAACCTTATACAATGCAGTCAGGGCTGCATTGTATTTACAGTAACCAGGGACTGTAACTCGTACATAACTGGGGTGACTTTCTACAAATTATGCAGGGATACCTACTGATGCATAAGGTGTCTTTGTGTCACAGGTCGCAATCTACCAGAACCCACTGTGATCCATTTATTCCTGGGGTGTTTGATTCTTTGTTGGAGCGGTGGTGGACTTTGTCCAGTTTGTATCTTAGAAGAGGTGCATTTCATTGCAGTCAATTCCTCCCTCAGTTCCTTGTCCTCATTAGGCAAGGCAGAGGAGGCATCATGCAGGGACCTCTCTTGATGCATAGGATGTCTGTGTGTTACAGGTCTCAATCTATCAGAACCCTCTGTGATCCATTTGTCCCTGGGGTGTTTGATTCTTTGTGGGAGCGGTGGTAGACGTTGTTCAGTTTGTATCCTATAAGAGGTGCGCTTCATTGCAGCCAGTTCCTCCCTCAGTAGGGTCACTTCTTTATGCTTGGCAGCTAGGTCTTCCCTTAGTAGAGTCAGTTCTTTATGCATGGCAGCTGACCTGAAGCACAGAGGACAAGCTCTTAGGTTCCAAATGATTTGTCTTGGAATGAATGTACCACAGTTATTGCACTGAATACACGATATGCTCAATAATCAGGCCTAGAAGAAGAAGAAAGGAGAAGAAAGGAAGAAGAAGAGGTGGGCTGTAACCACTGTTCCCTCTAAGCTGTGCGCGTGTGCGCGCGCACACACCTCGCCGAGCAAGCGCACAAACTTTACAACAGAGCGCACAAAAATTACAGCGCTGATTCTGATAGAAAACAACACATTTAAAAGTTATGATTGTAATTACTAGAAATTTCCCGCTTCATTTAGTAATCGTCTATTTTCATTTAATTTGATTAAAATCAATGTGGTGTACATTCTGTATTCTGACGTGCAGTCAAATTTTAAAGTATATAACTCCGAGTGTCGTTATGTAGCGCACAAAAATTTAACCTTCCTTCAAAAGCTGCACACAGCTGATATTTTATGCGCACACAGCCTACAGAAAATTAGAGGGAACATTGGCTGTAACCCAAGTTAAAGGGATAGGTGGCAACGTATGTGACCACTATATAGGCAATGCAGCCCCTGGGGTGGGTGGGGTGAGGGTAGGGTGGGCAGGAACCTAAGTGTCTCTGGCCAGTAGGCTGTTCCTGAACTGGGGCACCCACAGATATCTGCTCCAAGGCTACACAGGAAAGCAGTCAGTCAGAATATCCCCAAACTTAATGTATAACCACAGTTAAACCTTATATTAGCGATATCCCCAAAAAACAAATAGTTAAACTCTATATTGGTAGCAACAAACCAGCAGAGAGAAGAAAGAAAATTATAATCTTAGCTTCTGGCTTTGTAAGCACTCCACAGCTTCTGCAGACTGCCTTAGACCGGTATGTGTCTAGGTGTAAGATGGTCTAAAAACAGCCCCTCCCTGAGAGCAAACTTTCACCCCCTCCCTGATAGCAAGCTACTCTCCAAGAAGTGCAACAGATTTAACTCTTTGTTATCTGGATACTCAGGTCCCAGTAGTCTGAATATCCACAAACTTTATGTATAACCACAGTTAAACCTTATATTAGCGATATCTCCAAAAACCAAACAGTTAAACTGTATATTGGTAGCAAGAAACCAGCAGAGAGAAGAAAGAAAATTATAATCTTAGCTTTTGGCTTTGTAAGCACTCCACAGCTTTTGTAGTAGCAAAACTGAAAAAATGTGCTTTTAGGTATAGTTTGAGAGTAGATGTCAGTTTTTCGAATTTACATCCATTATCTTTACATTTTGCATAGTATGGGAGAAATGAATCACTGTTACTATTTCTGTGTCAATTTGTCTGCCTGGAAGTGATATTGTTGTTGTCATGGGATGGATGGGAAGGACAGGGATTAATGACTCCTCTTCCCTCCTCCATTCCTTGCTGCTGAAACTCGAAAGTAAGGTGTCCCTTCCTCTCTCTTCTTCCCCCCTCCCTACATACTTCAGATAATCATCCCAGATTTACCTGCAAAACATCTAGTAACCTTAGCCTTAGGAAACCTGGAAGTTAATCTATGTTTAAAGCTAACTCTTTGGGGCTGCTGTCAAAGCAGACCTATGAACAGAAAATAGAAAATAAACACTTCATAATACATGTGACCATGGTTTCGTTACTAGAGCATTTTATCTTTCTTCAATCTGATCTGTAAATGAACTTTTTACCATCTTCTACTCAATTTGTTGTGTGCTTTTTTCAATTGAGTCAATGCCAGGATCAGTTCTGTGTCTTTCACAAACTCACTCATGTTCCTTTTCTGTCTCTAGCAATCTTTACGCTAATTTCTGTTTCTTAGATCAGTGCTT
Source organism: Ichthyophis bannanicus (assembly GCA_033557465.1). Lineage (NCBI taxonomy): Eukaryota > Metazoa > Chordata > Amphibia > Gymnophiona > Ichthyophiidae > Ichthyophis > Ichthyophis bannanicus. The sequence goes on from CM066034.1 coordinate 382,864,957, forward strand.
CTTAACCAGTGTGCCTTGAGAAAGTCTTTGGTGTGCCTTGATGGTGACAGACAAGATGTGGTTAGGCATAGGTTCATGAGGCGCTTGCCTCATGTCAAATGAACAGTACCCCTGAAAATAATCATCTGCTTTCTGCTCCAGCCCCATCTCCTCCCAACTAGAATTGAGAGACCAAGAGAGAACAGGATAAGCTTGAAGCAGATAGAGCAAAAAAGAGCTAGCCTGCCTCTTTATCCACCTCCCCACCCCATCATTCCAGGACAGCCGGAGATCAGTGTGACTGACTGGAGCACACCTTCCAGATCAAAATAGAGTACCTATTCTCCCTGCTCCCAACCTTTTCTCTTCTATCCTAGATGTAGGAAAACAACTTTTATTTTCAAGTTAATGACTGTAATATGAGATCCAGTAGGTGTATGATCATTGAGTAAGCAGGATGCTCTGGAACTCACTGCAAAATCTCTGGCTTGAATCTATCTCCTACAAAGAATTTACATATTGGGAATAGTTTGATACTCACCAGTCCTGAGGCTTTTGTATTGAACCCAAAAATATTTTGTAGTAGCAAAACTGAAAAAATGTGCTTTTAGGTATAGTTTGAGAGTAGATTGCTACAATTTTTTCATGGAGAGAGCCAAATGGACTCCCTTCATCCTCCCTCGAAAACTGAACTATCACTAATAGCACTTCTCCCTCCCATTGATAGGACAGCAGCGCTGTGACTCCTCTGCTGGCTTCAAGCTGGGGTCGGAATTCATGGAGTCCTGCCATTTCACATGACCTTCTGGTCTCATATGTTCAGATGTGCGATTGACTCCAGCAGAATGAGGCACCCACAGGTAAAAACGTCTGCTGGTGGGAGGGACTGAGCAGTGAGAATCATGTAAAATTTGGTTTGTGGTGTGTGTCCTCAGGACTGAACAAACTCAAAAGTGTACCACAAAATCAAAAAAAGTTGAGAAGCACTGTTTTAGATGACCTGCTGTCACGACTTTATTTTTAAACTCTGCTCAATACTCTTCCAGTTTATCAAGCTGTTTACTGTTTCCTATATGACCAGTACATTTTACCTTCCTCAGTTGAAAACACTTATTTTCATTGTACTAGAAACCTCAGTTATTCATGATCTATTCATGCTTACCTTATTTAAGGTCTTGAAGCATACCCATATTCAAAGCACTCCCTTATTAAGACAAAAGCATTTTAAATCCACTTTGAAGCAGATTCCACAAAATCTACACCTGGCCCACGGGCACTGGCACGATTCAATCACAGTTCTGCATCTGCAGGTATAGACATGCCTGTGTCTATGGAATCAGAATCGTGAAGAAGCAACCATAAGAACATAAGAAGTGCCATACTGGGTCAGACCAAGGTTCATCAAGTCCAGGATCCTGTTTCCAACAGTGGCCAATACAGGTCACAAGTACCTGGCTGGTTCCCAAAAAGGCACACAGGTTCCACAATGGATTTCCAAGGTCCTTTTTAATAATGGTTTATGGAACTTTCCTCCAGGAACTTGTCCAAACCTTTTTTAAACCCAGCTACACTAACAGCTTTTACTACATTCACTGGTAATGAATTGCAGAGTTTGATTATGCGTCGAGTGAAAAAATATTTTCTCTTATTAGTCTTAAATGGGTTACATTGTAACTTCATTGTATGTCCCTTTGTCTTTCTACTTTTTGAAGGCGTGAACAACCAATCTACATTTATAGACCTCTATCATATCTTCTCTCAGCCGTCGATTTTCCAGGTTTTATGTTTATATTTATGTTCATGTTTATCTGAGGCTTAATATACCGCCCATAAACAAATGCATCTGAGCGGTTTACAATAAAACATCAAACTGCTGTGAGAAAAGGAAAAGAACACCAATAAAATAGACAGGAGAGGAAAGGCAAAAAGGCTAAGAGGAAAGAGCAGACTAGACAAAAGTTAGAAGGAAAGAGAGAAACTAGACATCTGCGGGGGGTGGGGAAAGGGGCGAGGAGGGTGGGGGAAGGTCAAAGGCAGAGCAGAAGAGGTGAGTTTTTAATCTGGCTTTGAAAGTGTTATAGAAGGGTTCCAAATGAGCTAAGGGGAGTGAGTTCCAGAGCCAGGGACCAAGAAAATAGAAGGGTGGATTCCAGGTGGGCCTTGGATGGGGATGGAAGGGACATGCGATTAGCATGAATGGATCTAAGGGAACGGTGGGGGGTGTGGAGATGAACCAGATCAGCGAGGTAGAGAGGGGTACCGGTGTGGAATAGATTTATGAATAAAAATGAGAAATTTATACTGAATCCGGAAGGGAATCGGGAGCCAATGCAAATGTATGAGAAGGGGGGTGATGTGATCTAAGCAGGAAGTGTGGGTCAGGATACGGGCAGCTGTGTTTTGGACATGTTGAAATCTGCGGAGTTGTGTTTGGGGAAGACCAGCCAGGGAGATGTTGCAGTAGTCCAGATGTGACATAACAAGGGAGAGGAGCAGTGTAGTCATAGAAGGGACAGAGAGAAAAGGGCAGAGTGCACCAAGTTGTCGCAGGTGAAAAAGGCTCCACACTATCCGCCATGCTCTTCAATATCTATCTGCAGCCACTCTGCTCGATAATACATGCTCATAACATCAACTACCACATCTATGCAGGCAACATAATGCTATATGCTCCCATCACAACCTTCCTTCCTAGTATAGGGAAAACCCCCGTGATGACATCATCAGTGGTATCAGATGTTGTAGGAGTGAGAAGCCACTCGCAATGCGTGTATCTTGCACGGGCAAGATACACGCATCGCGAGTGGCTTCTCACTCCTACAACATCTGATACCACTGATGATGTCATCACGGGCAATGATTCACGGGCAAGATACACGGCAATGATTCACGGGCAAGATACACGCATCGCGAGTGGCTTCTCACTCCTACAACATCTGATACCACTGATGATGTCATCACGGGCAATGATTCACGGGCAAGATACACGGCAATGATTCACGGGCAAGATACACGCATCACGAGTGGCTTCTCACTCCTACAACATCTGATACCACTGATGATGTCATCACGGGCAATGATTCACGAGCAAGATACACGGGCAATGATTCACGGGCAAGATACACACATCGCGAGTGGCTTCCACTCCTACAACATCTAATACCACTGATGATGTCATCACGGGGGTTTTCCCTATACTAGGGATATGACAAGGGTGGTCAAGATACTACATCATTTTTGGCCCATTTTAGGGCTACATCCCTGTTTTCGTGAAAAATCACTACAAATCGCTTATTCACGAAAAGCAAATTTCAGAGATCTTATTATGAAAACTATACATAGGCTGGACCGTCCCCTGCATGGACATGATGTCAGAGGACATTTCGCTTGTGGAAACTGTGCTTATTGTTCACTTTCTTTATTGGATTCAGCTTGGACTGATGTCCACACGTCTAAGATCTACACTTCAATCTGGTATACGGACTGCTTCTCAACCCATGTGGTATATTTAATTGTCTGCCTATGTTCATTTTACTACACAATAAGAACGCGATTTCTGAGCATGCCTCAAGATTGCGGACTAAGTCCCTTTCAGCTCCTATGGTGGAGCATTGTTTAGAATACCATCATGATTTCAATTCCCTACATTGGAGGGTGTTGGATTTCATACCTTTGGATCCTAAGGGAGGAGATCGTGAACAACGATTACAACTACGAGAGCAACGATGGATTTATTCATTAAATTCAGTTGCTCCTAGAGATCTGAATTCACAGATTGACTGGTATACTATTGTTTGATTTGGACTCACTGACTTTTTTCGTTGTCCAATAGAGGGTTTCTGTGTTTAGTGGGACTCATCTATTGGTTGCAACGATTGCGGATTTGATTGGTAGCTTGTACCCTTCTGTCAAAACTGACGTCAGACGCCGAAGTTCTTAAGGCAAGGTATTTCCCTGCTCTTTGTTTCATGTTGAAGCTTTGCAATCTGCCAGTAACGGATGGACCTGAAGCAGGGCTGTATGAAGTTTGAAATCAACCCGAAACGTGTGACATGTCGTCGTTTCTATATTCTGGCACGGTTATTCAAGCCAGTGTTGCTTGTCTGCAAAATCTTCAAAAAAAGCTAAGTCAAAAAAAGCTAAGCCTGTTATTTTGTTTTGAGAACGTTCATAAAAAGGAGAGGTCACAGAAGTCTTCTGTGCACTTGGTTGACTAGCTCCGACAAAAAAAGTTACTCAGTAGGGAAAATTTGTTATCAGAATCTTTTTGGGAATGGATCAAAGCCATCATAGGCTGCCTAAGTCAGATACTTTGAGCAATCTCCGATGCCCTTGGTCAGGTTCTGGAGCCACTGGAGGTGGTCATCCTCGAGGCCAGCAGAGATCCCAGTAAGCTCTTTCGTCAAGTCCTGAAGGTACATGCCGATATATAGCTGGTATGCTTGGATTCAGCAGGTAAGTATTGAGTCCTGGTAGCACTTCCTACCAAGGGCATCGAGGGTATGGGCCTCCCTGCCCGGAAGCACTAAAGAATTCATCTTCTGGCTTTTGAGCCGAAGCAGGGTCGACTCCACTACCATGGAGTTATGCGGCAACTGTGGCTTCCTGAAGCCAGGGCCTCGCCGGACTTGGTACAGCACATCGAGTTGACAGCTGACTATGGGCACTGATGCCAACATCTTCCACATGCGGAGGAGAAGTCTCTTCAGGATGGCGGGGATGGTAACCATCAGTACCTCCTTCAGCTGGGAATTGTATTGGAGAATCTCTAGTTCCTCTATGTGAGGATCCTCCTCCGACCCCGTGGAGATTGCCAGTGCCCTTGACATGTCCCACACGAAGTTGAGGAATGAGGTGTCCTCAAGTGGTGACTGAAGTTGAGTTGCCAGAGGGGATGGATCTGACAGGACATGGTGGTATTTGCGGATGTCCGGTGATGTCTCTTCCTCGGACTCCAGTCAGAGTAGTCAGTCGAGGATTTGGCACCGGGCTGGGACTGCAGGACAGGACCCAGGTCGGGGGGGCCAATGGACCATGGTGGCTTTGTGGCTGGAGCCACAAACACTCACAGGTGAGGATCTTGCTCACAAGGAGCAGGACTGTGATCAAGACTTCTACCGAGGATTGACTAAAGGCGGTGGGCTCATGAGGATCTGCTTGGCAACCGGGAAAGTCTTTGATGTCGAGGTCCTGGTGGTCTGGGCAGATGCAGCAGTGGAGCCGGGAATTGGCGCCTGCTGCGTGTCGAGGAAGGCAGACAAACTGCGCTCCAAGGCCACCATCTTGGTTTCTCACTCAGAAGTTGTCACAGCTTTCGACCCGGATGCCAGGGTAACCATCTCTGGTATTTGCAAAGAGAGGGAGTCCTTGTCCAATGCTTATTGTGGAGGCCTCCTAATCCTTCTAGGGGGAACCTTGGCCAGCCGCTCCTGCTCTATCTCCTTGGATCCTCTGCGTGGGCTGCAGGACCTAGCGCGGGGCTTACCCGCTTTGTCTGAGTCTCAAGAGGAGTTCCTCAAGGATTTTTTCTTCTTTTTCCATTCCTGCTCTGGAGAACCACTGTCGGAGGCCCCATGGCTCCGGTCGGTAGCCAAGGGATCACTACGTGACTCCCGGGATTTGAATGGGGCCCTGGAGTGTGGAGTCACCGGGGACTCTGGGGCAGACTCTGACCATTTGAAGATCTCATCATGTTTCTGCTGGCGGAGTTTGATGGCCTTAATGGACATCTTTCAGCAAAGGCTGCAGGCCTCCGAGTCATGGTCAGCACTTAGACACCGAAGGCAGCAATCTTTGAGGGACATATTTTTAGTGCACCGATCAAACTTTGTAAAGCCACTAGCTATCAGGGAAAAAAGTACCCTGGTGAGGTCGAAGACCCAAGGAGCAGCCAGCGGGTGGAAAAAAGACGTGAAGCCACACCAGGAAAAAACTTACAAAAATGGGTCCGAGATGCAATGCCGGGGCAAGCAAGTTCAGAGGCAGGAAAGTTGCAACCGGAGAAAATAAAAAACACTTTACTGAGAAAATAATCACATTTTTCCAGGGAAATCAAACACATGTCTGGTGGGCTCCATGGAAAAAAGGAGACTGAGCAAGATGGCATATTTAGGCGGGAAGGGAACTATGCATGCATGGTGGCATCTCCCAAAGTCTTTCTTTGAAGGCTGGGGAGATGCTTCTGTGGGGCTCTGTCAGTGTCGATGTCACCCATATCTGAGGACTGATTTCTAGCTTGTTCCCGGAGAAATGAAGCTTATAAGGAAAAAACACCCTTCCTACAGTTAAATATGGTGGAGGTTCCATAATGCTGTGGATCTGCTGTACTGCCTCAGGAACTGGAGGCCTGGAATATATTAAAGGAATCATGAAGTCAGAGGACTACCAAGGTATTTTGGAGCAAAATGTGCGACCTTGTGCCAGAAAGCTAATTCTGGGTCGAAGGACATGGGTCATTCAGCAGGACAATGACCCAAAACATACATCCAAAAGTACAAAATAATGGTTAAAGAGGAAAAAATTGGCTGTTTTAAACTGGCCAGCAATGAGTCCTAATCTCAATCCAATCGAGAACCTTTGGAAAGAACTAAAATCTGCCATTGGTAAAACGAATCCTGAGAACATTCATGAGCTGGAACAAATCGCTGTTGAAGAGTGGGAGAAACTACCAGCAGACAGGTGTACAAAACTTGTATCTGGCTACAAGAAACATTTGGAGGCTGTCATCACTGCCAAGAGTTATGCAACCAAATATTAGTGAAGGGCGCCATTAATCCTGTCCAGGTTATATTTTTTGTTTTTCTCAGAAATTGCTACATCTAAGTTGCACAGACATCCTTTTTTGTTGTATAATTTAGAACATACTATTAAAATATTATGATTACATACAGTTGGAATATTTCCAATTATTTTTCAAGATATTGTTCACAACATACCTAAAATGCAAGGGTGCAAAATAATGTTGCCACAACTGTAATTCAAAGAAATAAAACCCATGTTAGCAAAGGCTGTGTATTTGTTGTACAGAGCTCATTTGCTCATTTTTGTTTGAATTGAGATTTATTTTTGCATTAGACAATTGGAACACATAATTCAGGGTAAAGAGCCTATTTGCAGTAATTTATGTTCCAATTGACTGGAAGGTATTTCCCTTCCCCCCTCATCCCCCCTCTCCCAACAGAGAACCTGGTCCTCGGTAATAAGAGTGTGTGCGTGCTGAGTGAAGGAGAGGGAGAAAACCTGAAATAAAATTGTTCTATTATCTGGCCCTTGCAGGGTTAGCCTGCCACTCTAGGGCAAGGGAGAGTTACACAGAAATGGCAGACGATGCTGCGGGGTTTATTGGCATAGAAGCTAAGGAGAAAATGGACTTTTGGGGAATTCTGATGCTTTCAACAAAGTTTGGAGAATATGTATTTCTTTATTTAACAAGGTTCTTATACTGCAATATCCTCAAGTCAAAGCAAAAACACTCATACAGTCAAAGAAGATGACTGCTGTTCCTGCCCAGAAAACAAGGTGGAAGAGAAAGTGCAACCAAACTCTCAAGAAGAAGAGAGTACTGCAAATGATCCTGACATCACAGACGACATCACAGATTGGGAACTAATCTGGAGAAGCTCTGTTGTCTGTAGGAATGTTCTCTAAAGAGAGCATAAGGCAACCACCCAGTCACAAGTGGAGGCTGCAGCTCTTGGGCAGTGACCATGACTGCGCTGAAAGCCCAGAGTTGTTGCACCCCAACTCCAGCCTTTTTGTGAATGAACAGGGCTGTTTAATGAATGAGTGAATAGCTCCTGTATTGATTCATATGTTGTTTTGTCCTTGGGCTGTTCTGTGTTGCCTTTTGGTATCAAGTACGGTGCCCGGTGTGTTTGAGCAAACCCCTTATTTGATGAAGTACAGCCCACTTTGACCTTTATGCTCTGGAGAGGGCTTGGTACTCTGAAAGTAAAAAGTTTATGAGTGGATGCTAATAACAGAGACGTGTTTGATAATTTGAATGACTTATTTGTGGTTTCATATTTTAGTCTGGAACCCAGCTTTATAGAGTGTCCCAAGAATTAAGAACAGCTATCTCCTAGTCAAGTCTGTTTTTTGCTTCTTTTCATTCTCTTTTGAATTTTTGTTTTTTGTTTTTTTATTTTCCCAAAGGTTTAATTTCTATTTCATTTATTTATTTATTATTTATTACAGGCTCTTATATACCGCTCTATTCAGAATCAGCGCGGTTCACAATATAACAACATACCATAACAACAAACTGTTAGGTTTTACAGAGAACAAGGTCAGAGAACTTGGATAAAACATGGGACGTCATTACTGCAACTATTTACAAGAGTATTTACAAGAGTATTTACAAGTATACATAACAGGATTTGTTCTTAGTTTGGGTAGTGATTAAGATTGGTTAGTTGGTCAAGTAATATTGGGGGAAGAGGTGGGATTTGAGTGCCTTTCTGAAAAGGGATAGATCAGTGATAGCACGAATCTCTGGGGGTAGAGCGTTCCAGTACTTAGGGGCATAGAATCTGAAGGCCCTGTTAGATGTCACTGATAGGCATTTTGTCGCTGCTTTAGGGATGATTAGAGTATTTGTTGATATCGTTCTCCTGGATCTGTTGGGTGGGACGGCCTGAATGAGGTCTATTAGAGAGGAGGAGGTGATGCTTTTAGTGGCCTTGAAAGTTAGTAGTAATGTTTTGAACAATATTCTGCCATGTATAGATTGTACCATGTATAGATTGTACCTTACATATTTGAAAAAAAGACACTCTGTTAGTACCATACATTGTTTGAAGCATTTTTACTAGATCTATATATAGAGAATCCTTGACGCAGGCATTGGTCAAAACATGGCAGGCTGGAAAGTTTACACCATCTTTGGAGTCAGCTACCCTCCACTGCACATTATGGACTTTGTGGAGAGAAACTGCCATCGCAAGTGGAGTCTAAGCTGATTTAAGGACAATCACTGTTGACATAATGAGAAACCACCTGATGTTCCAAAAGAGCATGGACTTGAGAGAGAAATGCAAATGGGGGGAACATACACAAACATCATATGATGTACATTCTTCCAGGAGATGCAAAATGCTTTTACAGGGAAGAAAACTTCCTGCCAGACGAGATCTTGATTAGGAAACTGAATCATGCCTATTATGCTCCCTATTAATGGACACGTTTACTGAAATGTTTGCAGTCAGACAGCTAAGTGCCAGTTGCTATTACAAGAGATACTGTGTTGTTTCTTTATTTTCTTGCAGGGAGAAGGCCTCAGATAAGGACACCATAGAAGACTAGTGGACTGTTATTATGAAGTATGAGGATTGCTTTTATGAACTAGATGACCTGCCCAGTCAAGAGGCTTAGAAGAATATAGAAAGAAGGATCATAGACTTTGCCAGAATCATTGCTGTATGTTGGTAAGTTTAATTATTTGCTATATGTGAATCAAGGATAAAGTATACAAGTACGTTTTATCTCAGTATGACAAAATGCATATATCTCAGAAAATTTCCCCATTGGTATTTACACCTGTTTCAAGTCCTGACTTAACTCCTAAATAATTCATCTCTTAGACATGGGGCTTAGAGGACCATTTGATGGTGGAGATGTGATTTCCTCTCCGATTGGCAAATCCATCTCCCTCAGGTACAAAATTGGACTTTTTGAGGAAGGCTCTCTAATAATTAGTGGCTATTGTACATACACTCTTCTAAAATCCACTGCATACATACATGAGAAGTGCAGCAATTTATAAAATCTTGTCCTATAAGTGTATGTATGTAGCGCTACTTATATGTGTATGTTCCCCTGTTATGCTGTTATATGTATTTTATAAAAGACTAAGGGGTAGATTCTGCACTACAAATAGTGGGCTTGTACGTCTGGGTAGGACGTGCAACCCACGTACTGTTGCTGCTCCCGATTCCATCCCCTTTGCTCTCCACACGTACAAGGCATTTGTGCAGGGAGTGCTGGATGAGGGTGGGAGGGGGCAGCATGAAGGCAGAGCGGGGGCGGGCCTAAGTACCTGGACATACAGAGGCCATCTACTTGCACGACTGGCCTATTTCACCTCGAAGGTGGAATAAGTGTAGGTGCCAGTGTGTTTGGGACATGCAGCCCCCCAAACCAACAGGGCCGCTGTGGGAAAGCCCCCACTGCCCGATCCCAGCCTTGGGGGGCTCCCATCGTGGGCTGGATGATGGGATGTTGGGGCCGCTTAGTGCTGGGCCAGTCTGTGTCTCCCACTGGCCATGCCGGTGTCATGGCGACAGGATGCTACTGCACCAGCATAGCAGCCAGAGTGTAGAGAGGGCTGGCCGGGCACAGTGTTTGATGTTCCCCACAGCCTGTACTTTTTTAAAATCACGTGATGTTAGGTATCTTGTTAAAGCAGTTCCTCAACTTTATGATGAGTGAAAAAATTGAATATTGAATTTGCATTAAATTCTACAAGAAACTTGGAGATTTGTGCAAAGAAACATGACAAATTACTGCCAGTATATGGCAATGAATGCATGAGTCGTACTTGAGTTTATGACTGATACAAATGTTTACAAGAGGACCGCCAAAGTGTTGAAAGTGACAAATGTTCTGAAAGGCCATCAACGAGCAGGAATGAAGACAAAGTTGAAGCAGTAGGTGCTGCAATATGCTCAAATCATCATTTGACTATCAGGAAGCTTGCCGGAGGACATGGACATCAGTTTCAGACTGATACAGTCCATTCTTACTGCCAATTTGGGGATGAAATGTGTGTCTGCCCAATTGGTACAGAAACTCCTGTCCCCTGACCAAAAAGAAGTTTGACTATCTGCAACCAGGGAGTTGTTGGAATGCATTGAAAATGACTCAGATTTCATCAAAAAGATTATTACTGGTGTCACAACGCCGCCCTGGTGGTTAAAGGTGGCCAAGGCAGGTCGGACATAAATAAAAGTAAAGTTGGGTTTGGTATGTTTCTCTTTCTAGGGCCCAAGGTTGTATAGCCTCGGTAGCATCCTGTATTACCAAAAATACCCAGAGAACAAAAGGTCATCGAGTGTAGGGAAAAATAAGGCTTTATTTCCCCTGGTTTGCACAAAGGTTCAAAGGATCGGCTTCAAACACCAACAGAAATCTCCTTACATCAGGTTATAAAAATCACAACTCAGATCCTAAACAAAAACTGTTCTTTTCACAGAAAGGTTACAAAAGCAGGCATTCCTATTTACACCGGTTTTAGTGCTCACTGGTTACACAAGCATTCTACGCTTCCCGTGATGCAATAGCTGCAATCCATGTCTTCCTCTGAAAGGGATTCTACCTCTTCCACTTGCATCGGTTCCTCCAGCAAAGTATCTGAGACAAAGTCAACAGTTTCCCGGCAAGCTATAGTTAGGTTTCTCACCCAAATGCTGTATGACCTCCCAGTGTTTGGAGTTTAGCATGGGGCGTCGGCCATGAGCATTTCTACAGTGTGAATCTCTCTCTTTCTTCCCAGGGTTTATATGCACTTCCTGCAAACCTGGCTTACTTAAAAGTTTCTTATTCAATAAAAACTTTTCATACCTTTTCTTTTGAGCAGTGGGACATGTACAGGGAGCTTCTGTCTCTTGCCCTTTCCATAGGCTGTTTCCAATACAATATGGTTTACCTTGTAACTCTTGCTTCTTTCCTGAGGACGAGGCTTGTGGCCTACTCCTAGGGAGATTCTGCCTTGCTCCAGCAATATGGCTTGGGTTCTGCCCACAGCAATCACAATGCAGCTTTTGCGTACCTGAATCTCTTGGACCCTTCTGTAGTCTCTGTCCATTCAGGTTCCTTTGGCTTGTACCTCTTTCCTGCACTCCAGCAGTGTCTGTAGCTTCTGCAGCTCCTGCCGCTCCTTCAGCGTCTGAAGGTTCTGCAGCTTCTCTGCGGCCTTCTCTGCTGCTTCTGGCTTTAAGGCTACTTCTGCCTGTCCAGTCACTTCTGCTCGGCACAGCACTTCTTCCAGAGCTCTCACTGCTCCTACTTCTCCTCCTGCTCCTCCGGTACTCCCTCCAGTCTTCCTGACTTCCTTTAAAAGGAGTTCCTGTCTTCCTGGATTGGAGGCTGGCTGGTTTTAGGTTACACCCTGTAGGGCGTGGATCCTCGGTCTTCCAGAGGTCCCTCTTGCTCCCCCTATCAGGCTCCTGCACATACTGCAGCTTGTACATGTCTTTTTTCAAGTTTAAAACATTTTCTTCTATGCCCTACTGGTCTGCTGCATCACACTGGTGATGAATCATAGGTTTATGGTTATGACCCGGAAACTAAGATGTAATCCTCACACTGGAAGACTCCAAACTCTCCCAAACCCAAGAAAGCCCGTCAGGAGAAGAGAAATGTCAAGGTCATGCTTAACGTTTTCTTTGATTACCATGGTATTGTTCATCATGAATATGCCACTTCCATCGGAAGGGCATTCCAAGCATCCAGCACCCTGTCAGCGAAAATGTATTTCCTGACATTGCCTTTCAGTTTGCTCTCTTGCAGCTTCATGTTATGCCTTCTAGTTTTACAGCATCCCCATCTTTGGAAGAGGTTTGTTTGTTCATTAATACTCTTTCAGTATTTAAAGGTCTGAATCATAACTCCCCTGTCCTTCTCTCCTCCAGAGTGTACATATTTAAGTCTTCGAATCTCTTCTCATACGCAGGCTCCAAACCATTATAAAGAACAAAATTACTGAACATGTAGATAGTCATGGTTTAATGGTAGAAAGCCAACATGGCTTTAGCCAAGGAAGGTCTTGTCTTACTAATCTGTTATGTTTTTTTGAAGATGTGAATAAACAGGTAGACAACGGTGAGTCAGTTAATATGGCATATCTGGATTTTCAGAAAGCCTTTGACAAGGTCCCTCATCAGAGACTCTTGACGAAGTTAAAATGTCATGGGATAGGAGCAGTGTACTATTCTGGATCAGGAACTGGTTAAAAGATAGAAAACAGAGGGTAGGGCTGAATGGCCAATTTTCCCAATGGAGAAAGGTGAATAGTTGAGAACCCCAGGGATCTGTCCTGGGTCTGCTGCTTATTAACATATTCGTAAATGACCTGGAAATGGGAATAACAAGTGAGGTAGTCAAATTTGCAGATGACACAAAATTATTCAAAGTTGTTAAAACGCAAGAGGATTGTGAAAAATTGCAACAGGACCTTGATAAATTGGAAGACAATTAATTAATTAATTGTTCAAATGGCAGATGAACTTTAATGTGGACAAGTGCAAAGTTAGACACCTAGAAAAGAACCCAAACAATGGTGGCACAATGCAAGTTTTCACATTTGGAACCACCAACCAGGAAATAGATATTTAGGCGTCATCGTGGATAACATGTTAAAACCCTTCACCCAATGTGCAATGGTGGCCAAGAAGGCAAAAATATAAAGATTAGAGAACATACAATGAAGCTACAATGTAACCCATTTAAGACTAATAAGAGAAAATATTTTTTCACTCAATGCGCAATCACTGGAGGATGTAGTAAAAGGTGTTAGTGTAGCTGTGTTTAAAAAAAGGTTTAGACAAGTTCCTAGAGGAAAGGTCCATAAACCATTATTAAAGAGGACCCAGGATATCCACTGCTTGACCCAGTACAAGCATTATGGAAGCTGTGTCTTTTGGAGAAACTGCTAGGTACTTGTGACCTAGATTGGCCACTGTTGGAAACAGGATACTGGGCTTGATGGACCTTGGTCTGACCCAGTATGGCATCAAAAGGTTTTTGAGTTGGGCAGACTAATAAGACTAATAAGAGAAAATATTTTTTTACTCAATGCGCAATCACTGGAGGATGTAGTAAAAGGTGTTAGTGTAGCTGTGTTTAAAAAAAGGTTTGGACAAGTTCCTAGAGGAAAGGTCCATAAACCATTATTAAAGAGGACTCAGGTAGTCCACTGCTTGCCCCAATACAAGCATTATGGAACTTGTGTGTCTTTTTGGGAAACGTCCAGGTACTTGTGATCTGGATTGGCTATTGTTGGAAACAGGATACTTGGCTTGAAGGACCTTGGTCTGACCCAGTATGGCATTTCTTATGTTCTTATGGTTGCTTCATCATTTTATTATTATTATTATTATTATTTATTATTTATTTATAATGCCCCAGCTCATGCATCACATCTTGTCCAGCAGTTCTTGGCCAAACACCAAATCAAGCAAGTCCATTAGCCTCTGTACTCACCTGACCTCACATACTGTGACTTTTGCTTATTTTCAAAATTGAAATTACCACTTAAAGGAAGGAGATTCGATGCCTTGGAGACCATTAAGCAAAATTTGACACAGCAGCTTCAGAGCATAACGAAACAGACATTTCAAAATTGTTTCCAGTAGTGGCAGTAACGCTTGAGGAAGTGTGTTTGATCGGAAGGAGATCACTTTGAAGGAGACTGAGTACAATAACTGTCAGTATTATACATCTTGTATTACTGTACAGGTCTTGATACTTTTTGATTATACCTCGAATATGGATGGTGGCAATATAGAGCTGCTGTCCATTTAGTAAAGTAGTTTAAGTTGTGGCACCATAAAAACTGTTCTACGTAATTAATTCACTCACTATTCGGAAAGCTGCCAAATATCACCCCTACCTATATAGTGGTGGCAGTTGGCGCTGTCTAAGTAAATTCAGTGCTGCCATTTCTATGGATAAACAGCACTGAATGTCTATGGACTTTTTAAATGTTGCAGCTTGGGTTTTCAACAAAAGTTGACTACGAGATTTAAATATTCACCCACTTGTTTAAGTAGTTGACTATTTTCTTTCTTACCTCTGTAGCTGCTCCATTGTGGTTAGTATCTTGTGCCCTCCCTTGTGTCCTTTTAAATGAAATGAAGTGTAAGTGAAAACAGAGCTCTTTAATAGTTTAGCTGGAATTACTAAAAGACTCACCCTGACTATGACAGAAAGGAGAGGATAATGGAAGAGTTTTATTTCTTTTCAAAATGAATAAGCAAACATTGTTCAATCCAAATGCATCATGGTAGGGCCGTACCAAGCTATAACTGCGCCCTGTGCAACTTGTAAAACTGGTGCCCCCCCCATGACATCAGACTTTTATCAGTTACATATTTTATTTATTTAAAAGAATTTCTATGCCGCTTATCAAAATCTAAGATGCTTACAAAATAGCATTCATAACAATAAATTAGACAATAATAAACTGAAAACATCATAAAACAAAAAAAAAATGGTCCTACGTTAGTTACAACAGCTCCTTGTAGACTGTTACCTGATAGTGTTTTTACATGGTCGTATTAGACAATAGGCCTGTATAAAGTTAACTAAAGTCATGAGTCTATGCAACCCACAGAACTTTAGTCAATTTTATACAGGTCTATTGTCTAATACGACCATGTAAAAACACTATCAGGTAACAGTCTACAAGGAGCTGTTGTAACTACTGTAGGTGTCATCTTGATACAAAATCTAGCTTATATTTAGGGACAATTGTTGAATCAGGACATCATTTTTGAGAGATAAGTGTTGTTGGTGATGGGATTGCAAGTTTAAGAAGCACACTCATTTTTAGTAAAGTTTATTGAGAAAAGACTGCTAACAGTCATTGATGTGAACGAGCACTATACTGGGGAGACATAGTACCCAGAAGTGATGTGCAATAATCGTTTATCTGAGACCTGAGGCAGACAACAGTGAGTTATTGGACTTTGGAGTATTTATGAATGAATTATGCATTATCTATATATTTAAATTTAGCCAAATGTGATTTCACTATCCACAAAGGCAAAATTAATAAGTAGAAAACTGGTCTTTGGTAAATATTTAGTATAATGTTATAGGGTTTTAAACCAAAGTTCACCAACCAAACTAATAAAGAAGAAATGGAGCACAAATCCAATCGACAACTCAATTTCAAAATTACTTTCCTTGCTTTCTGCACAGCAAAATCATCTATGACACTGTCGTAACTGAGAGTGTCAGCTATTTCATGTTCAATAGACAAAATTGCCAAGTTGGACAAACGTTCGTGGCCCATCGATGACCTAAGATAATTTTTTACAAGCTTCAACTTGCTAAAACTACGTTTACAAGAAGCAACAATGATTGGAATTGTTTAAAAAATTCTAAGCACAATTTCTGTATTAGGATATGTATCTATGAAGGAATATGTTTTGCGCAAGAGACAGGAAGTTCCCTGTTTCACTTTTAACAGTGCGGGCTTTGTGATCGTGCCGGCGGGAGGCTGCAGTTTAGAACAGTCAGGGAACTGAAAGAGAAAGGTCCCGTGGTTGTAGTTGTAATAGTGAGTGCAGACTCCAGTCCACTGGGAGGCAGGAGATCCGGATGCCAAATATAACCAGTCAGCACAGAGGTATAGTTAATTACTGAATCTCCAGCCTCACCAGAAGCTTAATTTATTTCCAGTCCTTTCTTACTATGCCCTCCAGATTTTTGCACCCTGTGCACCAGGCTAGATACAGTCCTGCATCATCGTGTCTGTAGCCCTATTTTCTCCGGAAACAAGCAGGAAGTCAATCCTCACATATGGGTGACGTCGGCACTGACAGAGCCCTGCGGTAACCTCTCCATAGCTTTCAAAGAAAGCCTTTGAGAGCTGCACCACGAATGCATAGTCCCCTTCCTATTTAAGGGTGCCATCTTGCCTCCGCGGAGCCCATCAGATGTGTGTCTGTTCCTGCCAGAAAGGGTTGGTGATTTTTGTCTTTAATTTTTTTCTTTCTCTGGTTGCATACCAGTCCCTTTTCGCCCCTAAGCCCACATGCTCTGGCGTCACATTTTTGGGTTCTTTTTTTTTTCTTTTCTATTTTGATTGGCACGGGTTCATGCCTTTTTCTTAGCTGGGCCAAGTGAGTTTGGCCTCACGGGGCTGACTACCCTGCCATGACCTTGGTCAGTGACTTCAAGTCGTGTTATGCACGACTGCTGCCTTCAATGCCTCGGTCCAGACCATGATCCCTTGGTCTGCACTCTCTGCAAGCAGATGATTTCCAAGGATCTCAAGAGCCGTCAGCAGCAGTGTGAGTCCATCTTCCAGAAGACCAACTTAGCCCCAGAGCTGTCAGCAAGACCATGCTCCAAGACCTCCTCTGGGACCTCAGATCCTCGCAGAGACTGAGCGGCCTCAGAGCACCGAGGCCACAGAGCTTCCAGCTGGCGCTCCACCGACAAGGGTTGCTCAAAGAACTGGAAGCCCTCAAAGCCCTCATTGGGTGACGAGTCAGGAAAAGAGGATAAATCCCATGGGCCCAGGACCCACAGCCCCCGACACAAGGCTGAGGGCGATGGCCAGAATAGACCTTCCAAGTTGCCTCAACAGGACCCATTGACATTGAAGGATTGGTCTTGGATGCCCGAGACCATACTTGTTGAGGATATTCCCTTGATGGAGTCAGTGCCGGGCCAAAGTCCTCAGTGCCTGTGCCAAACACTGCAGAGTCATCTGGCCTCGAGACCAGGATTGGGGTCTTGGAGTGCAGTTTGTCTGCCTTCTTGGCCCAGCAGCAGGCTCTGATGCCTGGTTCCTCTAGGTCATCACTCTCAACCACGGAACCCTCCACCTCGAGGGACTCCTCGGAAGTTGAGCCAATCCCCAAGCGCCATCGGCTTCAAGAGATGCCTCGGCATCGGTCTCAGTCCCGATCCTCAGTGTCACGGTCTTCCCCACTCAGTGCTCTCAGTTCTGAGTGTAGGGCCATTGTAGCACCAGAGACATCAGGGCCAGGGCTCGATCCAGAGACCTGGAGGACTCTCATCTCCTCCATTGCCTCCAAATCAGACTGGGAGACTTAGGACAATGAGTCCCCGGACACCCACTGCAACGGGGGATGTGCCCTCGAACCCGTCTTCCCTGGAGATGCGACGTCAATCTCCATCCAGGGACATGGCTTTCCTCGACTTTGTAAGTGGTATGTCAAAGGCCCTCACCTTCCCCACTGTCAGAGAAGAACCTTCACACAGAGGACCTCAAGAACCTTCAGTACAAGGTTCCCCTGAAGAAGGCATTTATGGTGCCTGTTCCCACCATCTTGGAATGGCTGCTTCACCACATGTGGGAGACCCCCTCTTTAGTGCCCTTAGTGAGCAGTTGGTTAGACATGATGTACCGGGTCTGTTGGAGCCCTGGCTTCCAGAAAGCCCAACTGCCTCATAACTCCATGGTGGTGGAGTCGGCCATGGGTTGGCTCAAGAGCCAGAAAATGCACTCCTCAGTGTCCCCAGGTAGGGAGGCCCACTTCTTGGATGCCATACGCAGAAAATACTTCCAGGATTTGATGCTTGTCAGCTGGATCCAGGCCTACCAGCTGTACATGGGCATGTACTTGAGGGACCTGGTGAAGGAACTCACTGGGTTCTCATCTTGTCCCTTGGAGGAACCCCTCCAGCAGTTCTGGACCCTAGCCTCCACAGTCAGAGAGTGCTCCAAGTTTATCACTCGAGCAGCCTATGATGGCTTCGAGTTGGCAGCTAGCTATAGTCATCTTACCTAGAGCAACAGGTGCAGAATAAGCTTGTCGATGTCCCCTGCCAGGCAGAGAACCTCTTTGGCAAACCCATGATGAGTAAGGCCGCCGATTTGGAGTCCGAGTTCCTGCAAGGGCCAGACTCTCCAAGAAAACTGTTGACCCTTCCCATAGGAAGGCCTAGGGCAGAAAGCCCTCATACCCAAAAAAGAGGAAGGCTTACAGAAACTCCCGAGTACCTGGCCTTCCCAGCTCCCCAAAAGGGTCAGCAGGCCAAGGGACACGGACATGGTCAACATAATCCCAAAGCCCCCAAAACTAGACTAAGCCCCTTGCGCAACCTGGTGGGAGCTTTGACTCCTTGGACATAGCCTCTCTTCCCTCAGGAGGCAAAGCCCTGAAGCACACGGGGGGATGTCTGGTGCTCTACACCCACAGGTGACCCTCCATCACCACCGACACATGGGTCCTTCAGGTGTCCAGGGAAGGTTAAGAACATAAGATATGCCATAAAGGGTCAGACCATGGTCCATCAAGCCCAGTATCCTGTTTCCAACAGTGGCCAATCTAGGTCAAAAGTACCTAGCAGTTTCCCCAAAAAACACAGGTTCCACAATGCACGATACAGAAGCATTATAATATCCTTTTTTTATTCTCCATTCCTTTCCTTATGATACCTAGCATTCTATTTGCTCTCTTGGCTGCCGCTGCACACTGGTTTTAACATTTTATCCACGATGACATGTCAAAACCCTCCTCCCAGTGGTTACCTCCTCCCCTCCAGTAGACGCCCCCAGGACTCCTTTTCACCGGGTCCTGCTCCAGCAAGAACTCACAGGCCTCCTAGCAAGCATGACAGTGGAACCCATCCCTGTTCCCCTTCGGGGTAAGGGGTTCTACTCCCACTGCTCCAGCTGGACACTGTCCAGGTCAAGGCTTTTCTCCCGAGGGACAGGGCCCTGCGTCTCCAGGCATTCACAGTGGATACCCAGTGCCATCGCTCAGCGTCAGCCTGCCACATGCTCTACCTGCTGAGATACATGGCATCAACGGTGCACGTCACCCCGGATGCCTGCTTGCAGATGCCGATGGCCCAGTGTGTCCTCCACTCCCAGTGGTCCCAGGCCACGGAGTGCCAATGAGACAGGGTGACTATCACTGTTCCCTCTAAGCTGTGCGCGTGTGTGCGCGCACACACCTCGCTGAGCGAGCGCACATACTTTACAACAGAGCGCACAAAAATTATGGTTCTGATTCTGATAGAAAACAACACAGAGGTCTTAAAATTTAAAAGTTGTGTATTTACGGTTTTCACAAGTTCTACAATATTTTCTAGTGCAATCAATGTGGTGTACATACTGTATTCTGATGTGTAGTCAAATTTTAAAGTATATAACTCAGAGTTTCGTTATGTGGCGCACAAAAATTTAATCTTCCTTCAAAAGCTGCACAGCTGATATTTTATGCGCACACAGCCTACAGAAAATTAGAGGGAACATTGGTGACTATCACCTGTCCCCTGGCTGACTCTCTTGACTGGTGGCAACACCTTCAGCACCTACTGGCAGGGATGTCTTTCCAGACCCCCACACCCCAGAGGGTCTTCATGATGGATGCCTACAAACTGGGCTGGAGAGCCCACTGCAGCAACCTCTGCACTCAGGGCAGTTGGTCGCAAATGGAGATCCTCCAGCAAATCAACCTCCTAGAGCTCCATGCTGTGGCGTTAGTCCTCCAGGCTTTTCGCCACCACCTACGAGACCAAGTGGTCCTGGTTCAGACCGACAATCAGGTGGCGATGTTTTACATCAACAAGCAGGGGGCACAGGTTCGTCCTTGCTTTGCCAGGAAACGGTGAGCATCTGCTCTTAAGCCAGCAGCAATGGGATGCTCTTGCGGGCAGTATACCTCCCGGGCCAGGACAATGCTCTGGTGGACTGACTCAGCCGCGTCCTCCAGCCACACAAGTGGAGACTGGATTCCAGGGTAGCTGATCAACTATTCCAGTGCTGGGGGCTCCCATGGATGGATTTCTTTGCCAGCCCTGCCAATTCCCAGCTGCCCTGCTTCTGTTCCTGGCAGCTGCACCCTTTCAGGGTGGCAGCAGATGCCTTCCTGATCTTATGGGCAAAGAGCCTCCTCTATGCCTTTCGACCCACACCCCTGATCGCTAAGACCCTCTTCAAGGTCCAAAGCGACAGGGCCACAGTGATCCTGGTAGCTCCATGGTGGGCCAGGCAACCATGGTTTCTCCTGCTCCTTTGCCTGTCCACAGCACCCCTGGTTCCCCTGGAATGCAACCCAGGCCTACTCACGCAGGAAGAGGGCTCTCTCCTGCACCCCAACCTGGGGTCACTGACACTCATGGCCTGGCTGCTGAATGGGTAGCCTTGGCCCCTTCAATCTTTCCAGTGAGGTGAGGTGGTTCTGGTCTCTCACAAGACCTCCACATGCTAGGCGTACGACTTCAAGTGGTAGAGGTCCTTCATCTGATGTGCGGAGAGGTGAATCAACCCCTTCACCTGCTCCATTCAGCTTGTGCTGCAGTACCTGCTTCACCTGTCTCAGGCAGGTTTGAATTCCAACTCCGTTAGGGTGCACCTTAGCGTGCTAGCAGCGCACCACCATCTAATCAAGGGCAAGCCTCTCTCTGCTCAACCACTAGTGGCTCGCTTCCTGAGGGGCCTCCTCCTATCGAGGCCTCTCATCCACCCTCCAGTGGCAGAGTGAGACTTGAATGTTGTGCTCTCAAAGCTCACCGTGCCACTCTTTGAGCCTCCTGGCTTCTGACACCTTAAGTATCTCATTTGGAAGGTGGTGTTCCTTATGGCGCTTATTTCTGCCTGCGGGGTCATTGTGCTTCAAGCATTGATGGCAGACCCACTGCACACTAGGTTCTATAGAAACAGGGTCATGCTCCGCACACACCCCAAGTTCCTGCCCAGGCGGTATCTCTGTTCCACCTTAACAAGCAGGTGGTGCTTCCCACCTTCTTTCCACAACCCCACGCCAGCAGGGTGGAGTCCATTCTCCACACTCTGGACAGTAAGCAGGCACTATTCTTCTATCTGAAGTGCACCTAGGACCACCACCGAGCTTCTCAGCTCTTTGTCTCCTTTGACCCAAGTTGGTTGGGGGCAGCGGTCTCTAAACGTACCCTGTCCAGCTGGGTAACAGACTGCATTGCCTTCATCTATAAGCAGGCTGGTCTTTCACTGGAGTGCTGTGTCACAGCGCACAGCATCTGGGCCTCTATGGAGAACCTGCATTCCGTTCCCTTGTCGGAAATCTGCTGGGTCACCACCTGGTCCTCAGTCCATACCTTTGCAGCTTATTACTGCTTGGAGAGGGAGTCCCACTGGGACAGCGCCTTCGGCCAGGCAGTACTCCATCATTTGGTTGGGGTCTAAGCAACTTCTGCCCTCCGGCCCTTGCTGTGTTCTGGCTACCAGTGAACTGGTTCCTCACGGGACACGTGGATCACCTGTGGGTCTGTTGTCTTCTGTCTCAGTTGCTGCTGCCCACGGCTTACCCTTTTCTGGTCACTCATGGCTTTTTACATGTTTTTCGATAGCCTATAGCTGGGGAGTCCAATATGTGAGGACTGACTTCTTGCTTGTTCCCAGAGAAAGCGTAGTTACTCACATGTAAGAAGTGTTCTCCGGGGACAGCAGAAATCAGTCCTCACAACCTTCCCTCCTCCCCGTGGAGTTGCTTCTTATCATTTTGGCCATCTTGTGCTATGATATCATACTGAGGCAAGATGGCACATTTAGGTGGGAAGGGGACCACACATGTGTGGTGCATCTCCCAAAGGCTTTCTTTTAAAGCTGGGGAGAGGTTAGTGCGCAGTCTCTGTCAGCACTGACGTCACCCATATGTGAGGACTGACAGAGTAATTATGCTTTCTTGCACAGGGAAACATTGACTGATCAATACTGAAAACACTTATATGATATTGAGTGCTGACTGCATAAATATCTTTAAAAAAATGCTGGACTGATATTGGATAAATTTTGCCTGCATAAGTTGATATATTGCCAAAATTTATCCACATATCTTAAAGAAGGGTCAGGTGCAAAGTTTCAGTTTATTTATGTGGAGGCCAATTCTGATCGGAGTATGTCAGGCCCATCCGGATGTCCAGAATCTGGACGGGTCAGATTTTCACCCGATTCTGATCTTGCGGGAGCTGTATGTCCCTGTGGGATCAGAATCGGGTGCAACCAGCCTGGATGGGTAGGCCATGCCCCGATTCTGTCAGGCTGGAAGTCTCTCCAATTCCCTAGATAGCTCAGCCTGGACTCCTATATGGAGCCAGGGTGCAGTGGCGTTCTGTTTCCATGGCACCACAGCTCCATGCAGGAGTCCTGATCTCCCGCACCGCCATCAAACCTGTTTTTCCTGCTGCCCAACCCTCAATCGAGCCTTCCAGGGCTGGGATCGGGCTGTGGGGAACCCCCTGCCCTTCTCACCTCATCTTCTGGTCCCGGTATGGCTGTCCCCTCCATCGGGGGGGACTTATTCCACCTCCAAGGTAGAATAAGTCCCACATCCAGGTCCTCCAGCCCAGACATACAGAGCCATCACCGGAAGGCCCTGTACATCTGGGTTGAGGGTCACGCCTCCAGACCACCCTCTCCCGCCCTCATACAGAACTCCCTGCACATCTCATCAGTATATTCGGAGAGTTATGCGCTCTGAATCAGGTCTAGGGAAATGGCAGATGCTGGACGTCCATGTCGGACGTCTAGCCCCCGCTATTTGGGATCGAAATGACCCCCATAGTGTTGATATCTTTCCAACTTAAATAGCAAGAATAAAAATATATGCTTATCTGTATATTTTTATTCTTGCATTTTCATTGATAGCAAGTTATATGTTACCAACTTAAGGGGGCAATAGTTTGGGGATCCCTGTCATCTCCCTCTCCCCATGATGTAGTATCTCTCAGCATCTCTCGCTCTCTCTTCCTCCCTGCCTCTCCTCTCCCCTTCCTCTGGGTCCAGTATCTCTCTCTCTTCCTGTGGTCTGCATCTTGCCGTCACAACCCCCCTTCCATGAACCATAGTGTCTAACATCTCTCCCTCCTTACCCCCAATTCACATATCTCTGCCACCCAGACACACCAGAACCAGGAGCTTCTGCAAGGCAGAATCAGGGACCTGCAACTACAGGAACCACCACCTCAGAGGAGAGCAGGAATTACAAGATACTATCTACAACCAATGACACTAGAGCCAGGAGTGAGCCAGGAATAATGGGGACTTGCACCGGCATCATAACCAGCTCCAGGTACACTGTGAAAAGTATATCTGGAGGAGAGGGAGGTTCTCACAAATGGGAAATGACCACCAGTAGTAGAGAAGTGACTGATTCAATGTAACAGAGTCAATGACAAAAAGGAGAAGGAGTTATCTGCATGTAACATAGCTCTTTTATTTTACCTCTCTGCCTGGATACTGATGTTATTGAATCAGTGATCCTAAGATTCTAAGTAAACCCTTGGTTCAGAACACAGAATCTGGACTGAATTCAATTATTTTGAGAAGGGAAAAAGTGCAAGTGGAGTTTAAGTGCCTAGATCGCCCAGTGTCCATTCAATAAACCATGTTATTAAACTCTGAAATCAGAGGGTGAAAGATTGTAAAACTCTTGGATTGGTGTGACTACTGTCTGTCACACAGCACAAAGAACCACTGTAGCGACTACACACAGATGGGGAGTTACATTCAGTTTTCCTTTAAGGAAGGTTGCTTTAGTACATTTGTCCAGACCAATAATTATCCAGATGTCAACAAAGACACTTTTTGTTACTTGGAGTTGCTCTGCTAATTACTGGAGCTTAAAACCTTCAAATCATCTATACCCAAAGGTGGTATTTTAGAAGCCCTATTCATTTATTTTTATTTATTTAATGGTATTTATATACCGCCTTATCCTTCAATCAAAGCGGTCACAACACAAGTGGGGGATACATTTAACACATGGGGATTTTGAGACACATACACTAATACTTACAGGGAACATGGGCAATGGAGGGTTAAGTGGCTTGCCCAAGACCACAAGGAGCATCTGTGGTCTTGGGCCCTGCTGCCTGGTTAACTACTGCGACTTCCGGTGTCTGCAGCGATCCCTGGATATTCAATGCTGGTGCCACATATGACCCCGGCATTGAATATCCGGGGTTAAGGGTTGGCGGGCAGGGCACATAGTCTGCCCAACTCAGTATTGGGCCCTTCGACTTTTGCAGTTGCTCTTTTTAGTTTGTTTCTAACCATTTTCCTCATTTGATTATAGCCTCCCTTTTGAAAATTAAATGCTGACCTAGTAGATTTCCTTTGCATGTTCACTCAAGCTATTAACTCAAATTTGATGATATTATGATCACTAGGGGCAAGGGTCCCAATACATTTAATTCTTGTACCAATCCTGTGTTGCACAATGGACTAAGCGGTATGTTTACTAAACCGTCTTAATGTGCGCTTTGTAACGTTAGCGCGTGATAAGGTACCTTATCGCGCAATAATGTCGCATCTGCCGGCGCACAGGTACCTTATCGCGCGATAATGCACGCCACGGCGAAAACGAGCGATGAAGGCGGGCAAAGGCTCCCGGAGGGCGGAGGAAGGCTCCCCAGGGGTGGAGAGAAGGGGTCAATGGGTGGAGAGTAGGAGGGGAGAGGCTCCCCGCACACTAACGCTGTGAAATCCGAGGCAAAAAAATAACGCCAGAGAAACCCTCGCGTTAGAGTCGATTTAAAGGGAAAAGAAACCATTTCCGTCCGCAATGTACAGCAAAACCAGGGAAACCTACAAAAAGTGATAAGTGTGATACATGTGCACGGAACAAAAGGGCAAATAAACAGTGAAAATGACCTCAACAAAATGGAAAAAAAACATAACCAAGCTGGCTAATAGTGATATCAATGGGCAACATCAAAAAACACTCCCAAGAAAGCTCCAAAAAAAAGAAATGAATTTTGGAAGGGTCTACGCTCCGTCCCCATACAAGGTGAATGAGCCCACAGTGAAATTGTCCAGAGCAGGGTTTCCGACCCCATTGGCCAGGTTTCCTATCTCCAGGGACTGCACTGTCTCTGTGACCACAGTGTGGTGCAGTGAACACAGCCAGTGTGTTCAGGAGCAGAAGGTCACTAGTTCAAGTCCCAGCTGGGGCTACTGCCAATCCAGTCTGAATATTTTAACCACTACTAAACCATGAAAGTACAGACGAACCTTTATTGCAGAGAACATAAGCATGGTTCAAACGCCTATATTTTACCCTACAGAGCACAGACACCAGAAACATGTACATTACCTAGAGCACATTCCCCCAAATGCAGCCCTGGAGGGCCACAAATCATTCACGTATATGCTGTATCTAATAAAGATGTGTGTGCTTCATTTCCATGCGCCGCCTCCATGGTATGCAGATGTATCTCATGCATATTCATTAGGGACAGAAGGAAAACATGAACAGTGTTTGGCCCACCAGGACTGGAGTTGTGGACCTCTGCCCTAGAGCAGCAGCCAACAGGAGCAGAAAGAACCACACCCACAGGCTCCATTATTGAAAGCCTCATGGAGAGGCAGGATATTGGGCCTTGCGTACATCTCACAATACTAGTACGTGCATACCTTAGCAATGCCACCCTAAACCTGGGAATATGGTACACATATATCAAAAGGTTGCTATGATTACTGGCAGATAGCAATTCCTAAGTTAAGCACAATATGCTCATTGAGCTGAATCATACCAATATCTCTGATGTCTGTGGAGTGTGTTTCAGGTCTGGTTTCTGACAGTGTTCACCACCCTGGGGAGTGACCCCAACAGTATTGCATACCATAGCCATGCCTGCGCTGTGTGCAGGACTGGTGAGTTGGCCTGGACTGCAAAAGCTCTCTATAGTATCACAATGCTGGCATAGGTGTGGGAGTGTGTGTCTGTCCATCCAGTGTGTGGTGGTTGCAACACCTTACTCAGCCCACACTATTTGCACTGTGTCCAGTGTTAGCTTGCCAATGTGCATAATGAGGAGCAAAGTACTATGGGTATAGCTCGGACAGGGTGGCCTGGGCAGGATGCATGAGCACAGGGCATAGGGCAATGGCTGGGACATTGTAGTGGCCGGCCATCACCTGCACGGACAGGGTGGCCCCTGCAGGTCCTGCTGGGAGGTCACTCTCACCCTGACTGAGCAGTCACCATGGCATGGCTAGGTCCCCCATAGTGCTAATAGCATTTCTTTTAAGTGATATTTATGGGTTGCCTTTTTTGGGGTCCAATCACTAACTATCTGCTTGGTGTGTGTGCTGACATCCCGTTTTTGGGTGCACACATTTCTTCCAGTAATATGCACTATGGACTAGCTAGCAGACTGTTTCTAGTTAGTATGTGTGAGGCTGGAACACCTTGCAGGGTGCAGCGGCTGCAGATTCGCTGTGCTTGCTGCTGGAGAATGTCAGATAGTGGTGGTGGGCAGCTGAACATTTCCAGGCCTCCTGTCTGTCTGCTATCACCGTATGGATGCGTACAGAAATGCATGGACTGCCCTGTATGTTGTCTGTCCCCCAGCTGACCTGAGGTTGATGGTCCTCTCTACCAGCACCATTGCAATGATGTAGAATGTGGATCTGTTGGTGGGAGATCCTGAGCTCCAGAGGGCAGTTTGGGTGGTACTACATAATCCGCGTATGGGTCCAAAGAGCCAGCCTGGCCGGCTGGACCCCCATCCGCCCCCCCCCCCCGGGGTCTGCAGTTGCAGGGTAAAACATCTGTCCCACACCCAGGGGCTGTGAAACGTGCCCAAAATGGTATGTTAGTCCCATTGGTGATATGCGTGTGTGTGGCCCAGCAGTCTAAAACATCTGCCCTACCCCCATTGGCCAGAAAGTCCAAAAAAGTGGGTCCCTAGCACCCCTGCTGGTATGGAATATGCTGCTGTTGCTGTTTTCCAATCCACCCTACCCCCAGGAGTCCTGAGAGCCCATCAAAGTGGGCTGTCACTCACCCTGGTGATATGGTCCTGTGTGTCTAGACCAGGGGTGGGCACCTCCGGTCCTGGAGGGCCGCAGACCAGTCAGGTTTTCGGGATATCCCTAATGAACATGCATGAGATATATATGCATTAGAGATATCCTGCCAACCTGACTGGTTTGTGGCCCTCCAGGGCTGGATTTGGAGACCCCTGCCTTACACCTCTGTCATTTAAGATCGTGAGTGGGCAAGGTACAGATGTCCTAGACATCGAAAGTGTATATAGAATGTGTCACATTCCTCCTCGATTCTCACCACCACCAAAAAGTTGTCTAATAGACAATTTTTTGGTGGTGGTGAGAAGTGAGGAGGACTGTGACAAATTCTATCTAACCTTTTTGATGTCTTGGACATCTGCACCTTGTCCACTCACAATCTTAAATGACAGAGGTGTAAGGCAGGGGTCTCCAGATCCAGCCCTGGAGGGCCACAAACCAGTCAGGTTGGCAGGATATCTCTAATGCATATATATCTCATGCATATTCATTAGAGATATCCCGAAAACCTGACTGGTCTGCGGCCCTCCAGGACCAGGTTTGCCCACCCCTGGTCTAGACAGTTCTATACATTCTCCCTATCCCCAGGAGTCCTGAGAGCCCATCAAAGTGGGCTGTCATTCACCCTGGTGATATGGTCCTGTGTGCCTAGACAGTTCTATACAATCTCCAGGAACAAGCAGGAATGAGTCTTCACATATGGGTATCGTCGGTACCGACGGAGCCTGCACGGGAACGCTCCCCAGCATCCAGAAAGAAAGCTTTTGGGAGCATCCCACAGCGCCTGTGCGCTGCCTTCCTGCCTTTCCCAACCGCCTCTCTCCAGTTCTTCTTTTCCGTGGAACCAGCAGGTCGTGTTCCTGTCACCACAGAAGAAGTTCTTTATTTTTTTCTTTATTTTTCTGTGTCGCGTCTGCCTTCGACGTCAGACCGGTACCGCCGGTCTTTTCTTTTCTTTCTTTCTTCAAAAAACCCCCCAAAAACTTTTATTTCTTCAACTGTGCATTTTCAGTTTGGGCCTTAGGCCTAAATTTTTTCTCCTCTTGGAGAAGCCCGCTTCCGGGTTTAAAAAGTGCACAAAATGTGGCGGTACTATTTCTGTCACCGACACCCATGATTGGTGTCTAAAATGTTTGGGTCCTGACCATTCCATCATGGATTGTGTGTCCTGCACCATGATGTCTAAAAGAGGTTGGCAGAACGGAGCAGCCAAGCTCAGTACCCTGTTTCCCTCTGATGCAGCCTCGGTGGCATCGACGTCTTCCAGGGCTTCTTCTTCCTCCCATAGATCTCAGGTAACCAAACATAAATCTAGCCGGTCCTCAAAGGGCAAATCTCCCTCTAAGCATCGAGATGCCTCCAGGCTTGCCCTCGAGGATTCCGCTGCGGCAAAATTACCCCGGTGGGAAGTTCCGGCTTCCAAAGCATTACCTATGGGGTCACAGGTTGACATCGATGGCGCGGCCTCGATCGATCACCTGTTGCCGTGTTCTGGGGTACCGGTGGCCTCCACTGGTACCGACATCCAGACTCTGGTGACGTCGATGGATCAGAAAATTCTGTCCATACAGCGCAGCCTTACGGCATTTATACAGGCTTCAACGCCTTCAGTACCGCAACAATCTCCGTTGCCGGTACCGACTCCGGCATTGGCACCATTCCCGGTGCCGGTACCGATCGCATCGACATCGGCTTCGGTGTCGGCTGCAACGGTACCCTGTCCTACGATGCCCATCGGTACCGAACCGGTACCGCTTACTCCCGATGTCGATCCCACTCAGTATGCGTATCGGGCTTTACAGGAGCATCTGGACAGGCGGTACTTTGATTCCTCCAAAGACTCTGATGAGTCGGAGGTTTCTGTTGATGCACCGGTGCTTCTTCCTCAGGAGTCTGATTCTCCAAAACGAAGAATGTCTCCTCCAGAGGATTTGTCTTTTCAAGACTTCATTAGGGAAGTGGCTAGAGGTCTCTCCATTACAGTGGCCTCTGAGTCAGAGCCTAGAGCCAAGCAATTAGATATTTTGCAATATCCTAAGGCTCCTAAGGAAGCAGCTACCCTACCTATTCATGAGATTCTCTATGATCTCATGTTGGGCATGTGGGAAACTCCTCTCACCACCTCTCCTCATTCTCGCAGGTTAGACACCATGTACCGTGTCCCTCCCTGTCCTGGTTTTCATAAGACTCAGCTTCCTCACCACTCTATTGTGGTTGAGTCTGCTATGAAGAAAATAAAGAGTGCAAAGAGACACTCATCTAACCCTCCAGGACGTGAATGTAGGACTCTAGATGCTTTTGGCCGAAGGATTTTCCAGGCCAATATGCTTGCTGCCAGAATCAACTCCTATAGTCTCTATATGGGGATGTTTCTAAAAGAAGTCACATATCATCTGCAGACTTTAGCTCCTTTTATTTCAGAAGATAAAAGGCAGGAATTTTTCACTTGGCTCAAACATCCCCAAGATGTTTCCAAATTTTCCAACCGTGCAGCCTTTGACTCTTTTGAGTGTGTAAGCAGAGCCACGGCTTTTGCCATAGGTGCACGCAGAATTGCTTGGTTACAAGCCTCTGATTTGGAACTCTGGGTCCAGGATGAGTTGGGAAACCTTCCTTGTACAGGTGAAAACCTGTTTGGCAGGGATTGGCAAGCAAAGGCCACTCAGATGGATGCTGAGAATTTTGCTTTGGATCGACTTTCAAAGTCTACCTCTGCCCCTGTTAAGAAAAGATAATTCAAAAAGACATCTTTTTCTAAAAAGGGAAGATATTATCCTGCTCATGGGCAGGCATCTTCTGCAGGTCGTTTTGCTGCAAAACGTCAGCAACCACCTAAACAGGCCAAGTCAAAGGCTGCCAAGCCTACCACAGCCCAGCAGCCTCAGCCTCCTCAAGGCCTTTGACTTGCAACTAGAGAACTTAGCCTTTCTAGCTCTGGGAAACCCAGAGCCCCTCACCATTCCAGGAAGGTTGACTCACTTTGCTCCCAGATGGGAGCAAATCACAGCAGAGCAATGGACCCTCTCCATCATAAGGGAAGGGTACAAGCTTCACTTTTTAAACCTTCCTCCTCACACCATGGTGAAACAGTTCAATTCTCCAACATCTCTCCTCAACCTTCTAGGTCAGGAGATTGCTACCCTTCTTGCCCAAGGGGCAATAGAAGAAGTACCTCTTCTTCAACAGGGCTCAGGGTTCTACTCCCCTTATTTTCTTATCCCAAAGAAAACAGGGGGCTACAGACCCATATTAGATCTCAGAGAATTGAACAAGTTTCTATTCAAGGAGAAATTCAAAATGATTTCTCTAGGGGCTCTGCTTCCATACCTTCGGAGTCAGGATTGGCTTTGTTCTCTAGATCTCAAGGATGCGTTCACCCATGTCCTCATCCATCCTACACACAGAAGGTTCCTTCGGTTCCTTTTTCAAGGAAAGCACTACCAATACAGGGTGCTTCCTTTCGGTCTGGCCTCTGCACCAAGGGTGTTCACGAAATGCATGGCAGTAGTAGCTGCATTTCTCCGCACTCTAGGAATATTCGTATTCCCATATCTGGATGACTGGCTCATTCGAGCCTCATCCCAGTCAGAGGCCCAGACTTCTCTAACCTTCACAATGCGTATCCTTCAGTATTTGGGACTAGTAATAAACATCCCAAAATCCAATCTCACCCCTACTCAGTCTCTGGAGTTCATAGGGGCCTTGCTGGATACCACAACTGCAAGGGCCTATCTTCCTCAGGCCCGTTGCCTATGTCTGGTGCAGTTAGCCTCCCAGATTCAGTTAAAGTCCCAATTAGCTGCTCGAGAGATGTTACAACTATTAGGCCACATGGCATCCACCGTACATATGGTTCCATATGCTCGCCTTCACATGAGGGCAGCTCAATGGACTTTGTCCATCCAATGGACTCAGGCATCAGGTTGCCTGTCAGACAAAATAGCAAACTCCAGTCGTCTATTTTGGTGTCTCCAGTGGTGGAAGTCCTCTCAGAACCTGTTGCTGGGGTCCCCTTTTCAGCAACCGTTACCCCAAGCAACTCTCACAACAGATGCTTCTCCAAAGGGTTGGGGAGCTCATCTGCAAGATCTCTCCACCCAGGGCATCTGGTCTCCACAGGAGACTTCTCTGCATATCAATCTCTTGGAACTCAGAGCAATATTCTTAGCTCTCAGAGTGTTCCATTCCCTGCTCAGCTATAGGACAGTCCTTATCCATACGGACAATCAAGTAGCCATGTTCTATGTAAACAAGCAGGGAGGGACTGGCTCTCTGTCGCTTTGCAACAAAGCTTTGCGACTGTGGGCCTTCGCCAGAGAGCATCACATCCATCTTCTGGCAGTATATCTTCCAGGTATTCAAAACTCTTGGGCAGACAGACTCAGTCGAGTTCTGCTCCCACACGAGTGGTCCCTCCACATGGACAAGGTAGCCAGGATTTTTCGAATTTGGGGAACCCCGGACATAGACCTCTTTGCAAGTCCGTGGAATGCCAAACTTCCCCGGTTCTGTTCCAGAATTCCGTGTCAGGGAGTTCAGGCCAAGGATGCCTTCCTCCTTCACTGGGGTCAAGACTTCCTTTATGCCTTTCCACCAATTCCCCTAATTCCCAAAACACTATTCAAGCTTCAGAGAGATCGAGGGACCATGATCCTCATAACACCACATTGGCCACGCCAAGTGTGGTACCCTCTACTTCTGCATCTCTCTCAAGCTCCTTCCCTGGACTTAGGCTCTTCACCAGACCTTCTGTCCCAGGAAGACGGAACATTCGCTCAATTCGCCCTTTCCTTTCTTCCTCAGCCCTGATCACATTGGTCTTATCTCTGGTAATGTCTCGCGTTGACTTTTCTAATTCCCTGTTCCTTGGTCTTCCTCAATATCAGATATCCCGGCTTCAACGTATACAAAACACTGCTGCACGTCTTGTCACCCACTCTTCTCTTCGTGATCATGTCACTCCTATACTTCTCCATCTTCACTGGTTGCCTGTTCCTTTTCGCTTCCAATTTAAGCTGTTAATCTTATTGCACAAAGTTTTTCACACTAGCACCCCTCCTTACTTAGCTGATCTTTTATCTTTTCATTCTCCTAGGTACACTCCCCGCTCTTTTCATCTTAACCGCCTTGCCCTCCCTTCCCCCGCTCATGCCTGCTTACAGCTCACTCGTCTCTCCGCCTTCTACTTCGCTGGTCCCGCTCTTTGGAATTCTCTCCCTTCTTCTCTTCGCCTGGAATCACAATATGTCACCTTTAAACACAACCTCAAGACCCACCTATTTTCCCTTGCATTCAACATCCCCTCTCCTTTTGTATGAATTCCCCCTCTCTCAGTATAGTAAGTTTGCCTTTTGTGTCCTGTCTCGTCTCTGTTCTCTTCATTCTTTCTTTCCTATTTTATAAATTTGTACATTTCTTTTCCTTTCCCGGCTTCGGCCAAATTTTATGTATTTTTTTTTTATTGTACACCGCCTTGATTATTATAGAAAGGCGGTTTTTATCAAATGAATAAACCATAAACCATTGTGGCACCCAAACCCCCAGTGGCTCCATCTCAGGGCTTGGTTGCTGAGGGCCTAGACCTTCAAGATTTTCATCTCTCTCAACAAGTCAGAGATGTTATTCATGCCTCTAGGAAGCCTTCTACTCGACGTTCCTATGCTTTCAAATGGAAAAGATTCACCATTTGGTGTTCAGAGAAGGGTCTAAACCAGGGGTGGGCAAACCTGGTCCTGGAGGGCCGCAGACCAGTCAGGTTTTCGGGATATCTCTAATGAATATGCATGAGATATATATGCATTAGAGATATCCTGCCAACCTGACTGGTTTGTGGCCCTCCAGGGCTGGATCTGGAGACCCCTGCCTTACACCTCTGTCATTTAAGATTGTGAGTGGACAAGGTGCAGATGTCCAAGACATCAAAAAGGTTAGATAGAATTTGTCACAGTCCTCCTCACTTCTCACCACCACCAAAAATTGTCTATTAGACAACTTTTTGGTGGTGGTGAGAATCGAGGAGGAATGTGACACATTCTATATACACTTTCGATGTCTAGGACATCTGTACCTTGCCCACTCACGATCTTAAATGACAGAGGTGTAAGGCAGGGGTCTCCAAATCCAGCCCTGGAGGGCCACAAACCAGTCAGGTTGGCAGGATATCTCTAATGCATATATATCTCATGCATGTTCATTAGGGATATCCCGAAAACCTGACTGGTCTGCGGCCCTCCAGGACCGGAGGTGCCCACCCCTGGTCTAAACCCTCTTGCAATACCTCTGAATTCTCTACTAGAGTATCTCCTGCATCTATCCCATGCAGGCCTGAAAACGAATTCAGTAAGAGTCCATTTGAGTGCTATTGCAGCATCCCTCAAGCCTCTCAATGGACAACCTATCTCCTCTCACCCTCTTATAGCAAGATTCATGAGAGGCCTTCTGTTAACTAAACCTCCCATTAGACCACCTCCAGTGGCATGGGACTTAAACCTAGTTCTTGGCCAGCTTATGAAGCCACCCTTTGAACCTTTAGCCACCACCTCCTTGAAATTTCTTTCTTGGAAAGTTGTTATTCTCATTGCAGTCACCTCAGCACGCCGCATCAGTGAGCTGCAAGCTTTGGTGGCTAATCCACCTTATACAAGGTTCCATCATGATAAGGTAGTCCTCAGGACCAATCCACACTTTATGCCTAAAGTGGTCTCGCCTTTTCATCTGAACCAGGAGGTATATTTACCTGTCTTTTTTCCAGGACCTCATGCATCAAATGCAGGGAGGAATCTTCATACCTTGGATTGTAAGAGAGCTCTCGCTTTCTACTTACAAAGAACACAGCAACATAGAAAGTCTTCTCAGCTCTTTGTTGCTTTTGATCCTTCTCATTTAGGACTTCCAGTCTCTAAGAGAACACTATCCAGCTGGATTGCTCAGTGTATTTCTTTCGCCTACCAGAGTAAGAACATTTCTCTGGAGGGCCATGTCACAGCTCACAATGTGAGAACCATGGCAGCCTCAATGGCTCATCTAAACTCGGTGTCCATCGACCAGATCTGTCGAGCGGCCACTTGGGCCTCGGTTCACACCTTCACAGCCCATTACTGTTTGGACAAGGACTCCAGCCGGGATGCCTCGTTTGGTCAGGCTGTCCTCAAACACCTGTTCCATTCCTAATCAACTCCTACCCACCTACCCTGGTTGGATGCCAGAGATCCATGGGGAGGAAGTGGAGCCCTCTGCAAGGGCACACAACCATGGGGTCTCTCCCTGGCATCTGCAGCTAGGGAGTCCCCATATGTGAAGACTCATTCCTGCTTGTTCCTGGAGATAGCACAGTTACTTACCTGTAACAGGTGATCTCTGGGAACAGCAGGAATAAGTCTTCACAACCCACCCACCTCCCCTAGGAGTTGTATCTCTCTATCTATCTTTCCTTTCCTCTCTCTCTCTTTGTCTCAGCTTTAAAACTCAAACTGGAGAGAGGCGGTTGGGAAAGGCGGGAAGGCAGCGCGCAGGCACTGTGGGATGCTCCCAAAAGCTTTCTTTCTGGACGCTGGGGAGCGTTCCCGCGCAGGCTCCGTCGGTACAGACGATACCCATATGTGAAGACTTATTCCTGCTATTCCCAGAGATCACCTGTTACAGGTAAGTAACTGTGCTTTCTCCCTATCCCCAGGAGCCCTGAGAGCCCATCAAAGTGGGCTATCACTCACCCTGGTAATATGGTCCTGTGTGCCTAGACAGTTCTATACATTCTCCCTATCCCCAGGAGCCCTGAGAGCCCATCAAAGTGGGCTGTCACTCACCCTGGTGATATGGTCCTGTGTGCCTAGACAGTTGAATACATTCTCCCTATCCCCAGGAGCCCTGAGAGCCCATCAAAGTGGCCTGTCACTCACCCTGGTGATATGGTCCTGTGTGCCTAGACAGTTGAATACATTCTCCCTATCCCCAGGAGCCCTGAGAGCCCATCAAAGTGGCCTGTCACTCACCCTGGTGATATGGTCCTGTGTGCCTAGACAGTTCTATACATTCTCCCTATCCCCAGGAGCCCCGAGAGCCCATCAAAGTGGGCTGTCACTCACCCTGGTGTATGGTCCTGTGTGCCTAGACAGTTCTATACATTCTCCCTATCCCCAGGAGTCCTGAGAGCCCATCAAAGTGGGCTGTCACTCACCCTGGTGATATGGTCCTGTGTGCCTAGACAGTTGAATACATTCTCCCTATCCCCAGGAGTCCTGAGAGCCCATCAAAGTGGGCTATCACTCACCCTGGTGATATGGTCCTGTGTGCCTAAACAGTTCAATACATTCTCCCTATCCCCAGGAGTCCTGAGACCTGCGTAAGGTGTACTGTCAGTCACCCTGTTGCTATGGTGTATGGAGCTGATGATGTGTGCTAGGACACCCAACCCCCAGGGGGCCAGAGACCTGATTGCAATGGTGGGTATGTCATTCAGATATTGTGTTAGGTTATGGCAGGTAGGTTGCACATCTCCCCTAGTCTGTGAGGTCAGCACGTCAGCACACACGTCTTTGATGTATCCAGATGGTATGCTAGGTGCAGATGTGGATGTGTGTAACAGCACCCCACCCCCATGAGCTATGAGATCTGATTACAA
The DNA here is from genome assembly GCA_033557465.1 of Ichthyophis bannanicus. Classification (NCBI taxonomy): domain Eukaryota; kingdom Metazoa; phylum Chordata; class Amphibia; order Gymnophiona; family Ichthyophiidae; genus Ichthyophis; species Ichthyophis bannanicus. Next base: position 382,901,052 of record CM066034.1, read on the forward strand.
AGGCCTGTAACAGAGCCATGTCCCCAGAACTGTATGCTGAGTCAGGTCACACATCTGGCCACTTGCTACGAATCCCACACCTTGTTGCAGATGAACATTACTGATGGTGTTGGAAGGATACATGCACCTGTTGTGGTTGCACAGCACAGACAGAAACCCTGACATGAGCACAGGTGGAAATAGCCTATTCTGGTGCAATGGCCCCTGCCCCTGGTGTTGGCAACCACACCTGCCATAAGCATACAAGGCCCAGGTCATAGGAACATAACAACATAAGATAGCCCATACTGGGTCACACCCTCGTCCTTCACGCCCAGTATGCTCTTTGCAACAGTGGCCAAACTAGGTTATACGTACCTAGCAGTATCCCCAAGAGAGACACATTACACAATGCTTGTAGTGGGTCAAGCATTGCTATCCTGGGCCTCGTAGAAACCCAAATGTCATGGTAGTGGCCCCTGGCAAGGTGAATAGGGCCACCCACACAATGTTCCATGTATGGACACAGCACCCATGTTTGTTAGGATATCATGTTGCCAGTGGGGTTGGGTCCGAGGATGTGCGTAGATCATGACAACACAAATGTGTTCACCAGACCACATACGGGGTTAGGGGGGTTACCCTGGACACCATCATTGGCAATCCAAATGTGGCATGGTCATGCAATGTCATGCAAGGGGGCCACAGGGGACTGGAATGATGTGTTCAGGGTGCCACTCAACTGCACATAGGTGTCAATGCACACATGTCCAGAGACACAGCTACGCATGCAGGTGGCATTGGGAACAGGTAATCACCTGGAACAAGCAGGAAGTAGTCCTCACATGTGGGTATCATCGGTACCGACGGAGCCTGCGTGGGAACGCTCTCCAGTGTCCAATAGGAAAGCTATTGGAAGCACCCCACAGCGCCTGTGTGGTGCCATCTTGCCTTTCCCAAATGGCTCTCTCCAGTTCATTGTTTTCCACAGAGCCAGCAGGTCATTGTTCCTGTCATTGCTGAAAAACAGCTATTGTAGTGCCACTCCTGTGGCAGTGTCTGCCTGTTTTTCTTTACTGGTACCACTGGTCTTGTAATTTTATTTTCAAAAAGGTCAGATTCCCTCACACAAACAAACCTTTTTAACAAAAGAGCCAAAATCCCCTTTGTAGGTCTCCCCCCGGTTTGGCATTAGGCCCTAATCCCTCCTCCATCATGGAAAAGCACTCCTCGGCTGCAGAAAATATGCTGATAATGTGCCGGTACCTTCTCAGTCACTGACAACCATGATTGGTGTCACAAATGCTAATGGCCAGATCAATGCATGTCTGAATGTTTGGCCTGTGGGATGTTATCCAAGAGTGGTTGGCAGAACAGAGCAGCCAAGCTCGGTACCCTCTTTCCCTCCAACGTGGCCTCGGTGGCAGCCATGTCGTCAAGGGCTTCCTCTTCCTCCCGTGGATCTCAGGTAACCAAACACAAATCTGTCCGTTCCTCAAAGGGTAGATCCCCCTCCAAATATCGGACTACCACTGGCATTGCCCTTGAGGAGCACGCGCCGGGCAAACAGCCCCAGTGGGAGTCCCTGGCCTCCAAAGCCACTTTGGGACTCCATGAAGTTCTGGAGGCCTCAACCTGGTCCGAACACCTGGTGCTATGCTCTGGGGTCCTGGCTTTGGCCAGTACTCATACACAGACATCGGCAGTGTTGATTGACCAGAGGATCATGGCCATCAAACGCTGTTTGGCAGCTCTCCTTGCGGCATCAAAGACCTTGGTTCCACCCCAGACCCTGCAAAGTCCAGCACCGGTATGTGCAGCAATTGCAGAACCGGCATCGGCAACTGCACCATTGGTGCTGATGAGTACCGGTATCCACACACTGGTACCGTGTCACTCCGATACTGAGGCCAATTGGTACCGATACCTCACTTTACCTGAGCCTCCGTAGAGAAGATACATCCAATCTCCTGAGGGGTCTGATGACTCTGACAGCTCAGAGGGTAACGATGTACCTCTCCAGGACAAGCCTGCCTCTCCCAAGAGGAGATTGTCCCCTCCTCAGGATATGTCCTTCCTGGATCTCCACACACATGTAGTCAAGGGCCTCTCCATTTCATTAGTAACTCAATGTGAGCACAGGCCACGGGAGCCAGAGATTCACCAATATCACCAAACTCCAAAGGAGGCAGACATCCTGCCAATACATCAGATCTTAAGGAATTCTCTTTTGAGAATGTGGAAGATTCCTCTTACCACCTCTCCACATTCTCACATGTGCCTACTATGTATCGTGTACCTCCGTCCCCTGGTTTGTAGAAAGGACACCTCCCTGATCACTCCATCATGGTGGAGTCTGCTATAAGGAGAATTAAACGTTACAAACAACATACCACCAACCCTCCTGGTAGGGAGTGTAAGACATTAGATGCCTTTGGTCGCTGTGTCGTCCAAACATCCATGCTTTCAGGCAGGACAGGTTCCTATATCATGTACATGGGAATATTCCTGACGGAGGTCACACGAGATCTACAACTGGTAAGTCCACATCTCCCAGATCACAGAGGTCACGACTATGTAGCACCTGTCAAGCATGCCCAGAACATTTCAAAAGTTGTGAACAGAGCAGCTTTTGACTGTTTTTCATGCATAGGCAGAGTCTCTGCCATTGCTATTGGGGCAAGGAAACTTGGCTGGCTGCAAGCCTCTCACCTGGAACACTGGGTACAGGATAAACTGGCCAACACCCCCTGTAGTGGTGAAAACGTGTTTGGAAGAACTGGCAGGACAATTCTACCTTGACAAGGCTTTCAAATATTGTAGATCCTGCAAAGATGAGAGCCTTAGAAAAGCGCTTCCTCTCCAAAAAGAAAGGATACTATCAGTCCTATGCTCAGCAAGGACAACCTGCAGTACAAGCTGCTACAAAGGGTCAACAATCTACTAAGCAGAGAAAGCTGAGAGCTACTCTGCCTCAGCAGACCCAGCAGCCTCAGCCCCCACAGGGCCTTTGACTCCGTGATGGAGTACCTGCCCTTCCTGGCCCTCCAGGGAAAGCAACCATCAACAATCCCAGGAAGATTAGGTCACCTCATCCACAGATGGAGGCAAATAACATCAGAACCCTGGACTCTGTCCATCATAGAAGAGGGTACAGGCGGTCATTCACATAACCTGCCGCCTCCTACGATAGTAAGGACATTCAGTTCGCAAACGTCCTCCCAACTGAATCCAGAGGTAAAACATCTCTTACCTCAAGGAGCAATGGAAGAGGTACCTCATCTTCAACAGGGTTCTGGGTTCTCCCCCCCCCCCCCTATTTCCTCATACCAACGAAAAAAGGAGGTCACAGACACATCTTAGATTTCAGAGAACTGAACAAGTTCCTGTTCCAACAGACATTCAAAATGATTTCTCTAGGAAACATACTTCCTGACCTACACAGGCAGAACTGCCTTTGTTCTCTAGATCACAAGGATGCGTACACCCATCTTCTCTGCCAACAAGCACAGCGAACGTTCCTTTGGTTCCTCCATCAAGGAAACCACTATCAAAACAAAGTTTTCCCTTCAGCCTTGCCTCAGCACCCAGAGTATTCACAAAGTGCATGTCTGTGGTAGCCGGTTTTGTCCGTACCAGGGGAATATTTTTCTGCCCCTACTTGGACGATTGCCTCATCCAGGCACAGTCACAAACACATGCCCAGGCCTCTCTCTCATACACAATGCGTGGACTCCAATATCTAGGCCCTGTCAGAGATCTCCAGGAATCCTTTCTGACTCCCACGCAATCGCTGGAGTTCATAGGAGCAAGGCTAGATACCAGACTGCCAAAGACCTACCTGACTCAGCCTCGCTGTCCTCGCATTGTGCAACTTGTTTCGACAGCACTACAAAAGACTCACCTCTCGGCTCGAGAGATGCGTCAGCTGTTGGGTCACATGGCATCTACGGTGCATGTGGTCCCCTATGCTTGTCTCCACATGAGACCAGCCCAATGGGCCCTCTCTTCCCAGTGGACGCAAGCAACAGGCTGTCTCTCAGATGTGATAGTAAACTCAAACCGCCATACCCTGTCTCTGGACTGGTGGCGGTCAGCACAAAACCTGTTGGAGGGGTCACCTTTCCTGCAAACCCCTCCTCAGATCACATTAACAACAGATGCCTCCAAAGTGGGGTGGGCTGCACATCTACTGGACACCTCCACCGAAGCCACCTGTAATTGTCAGGAGAGTCATTTCCACATCAATCTGTTTGAGCTCTGAGCAATTTGCCTGGCTCTTCATGTATTCCATTCCCTTCTACAGGCCTATAGAATACTACTTTACGCAATCAGGTAGCCATGGTCTATGTTAACAAACAAGGAGGAACAGGCTCTCTGTCCCTTTGCAACGAAGCTCTTCAACTGTGGTCGTTTGCCAGAGAGCAGCAGATCCATCTCCTGCCAGTCTATCTCCCTGGCAATCAGAACTCTTGGCCATACAAACTCAGTCGTGTTCTGCTTCCGCACAAATGGTCTCTACACATGGACCAACTCTGTAGAGTATTGCAACTCTGGGGAACTCAAGATTCAGACCTCTTTGCAAGTCCATCATATGCCAAACCTACCCGGTTCTGTTCACGAATCCCAGCTCAGGGCTGCCAAGCGAGGGATGCTGTCCTCCTCAACTGGGGGCAGGAATGCCTATATGCCTTTCCTCCCATTCCCTGGATTGCCAAGACCCTATTCCAACTCCTGAGGGACAGAGGCAACATGATCCTCATAGCCCCACGCTGGCAACACCAGGTGTGATACCCTCTGCTTCTACATCTGTCCCAGGTTCCACCCCTGTACGTAGGGTCAGCTCCAGACTTACTGTCGCAGGAGGAGGGGAATGTATGGCATACAAACCCCCCGTCTCTGCACCTCAGAGCCTGGCTACTGAAGGCTGTAACTGCTTTGGCCCTCCCCTCACTCAGGAAGTGCATGATGTCCGTTATGCTTCCAGGAAACCTTCCACAAGGCAGTCCTATGCCGTCAGGTGGATGTGACATTTCATTTGGTGATAACAAAAGGCCTTCAACCCTCTTGTCATCCGTATATAAACATGTTTTGGACGAACTCCATTACTTATCAAACAATGGTCTCCAAACTGAGTCAGTCAGAGTCCATTTAAGTGCCATTGCTGCTCCTTCTGAACCCATCAATGGACAACCCATTTCATCCCATCCTCTCATATCCAGAATCATGAGAGGCCTGCATCTACTGAAACCTCCCCTTAGACCACCTCCAGAGGCATGGGATCCCAATCTGCTTCTAGGCCAGCATATGCTGCCGCCTCCTGAGCCCTTAGACACCACTTCCTTAAAGTCTCTGACCTTGAAAGTAAAATACCTTCTTGCAATCACATCAGCAAGTCGTATCAGTGAATTTCAAGCTCCAGTGGCTGATCCACCTTACACACTGTTTCACCATGATAAGGTAATCCGAAGGACACATCCACACTTCATGCCTAAGGTGGATTCCTCCTTTCATTTGAAACAAGAGGTTTAGTTACCTGTAGTCTTTCAACAGCCTCATGCTTCAAATGCAGAGGAGACTCTTCATACCTTGGACTGTAAAAGAGCTGTGGCTTTCATCTGAAGAGGACCCAGCAACACAGAAGGTCCTCTCAGCTATTCAGAGTCTCTGATCCTTCGCATTTGGGTACAGCAGTTTCCAAAAGATCTCTATCCAACTGGATTGCTCAATGTATTACCTTTTATCTATCATAGCTAACACCTTTCACTGGCGGCCCATGTTCCCGCTCACAATGTGAGAGTCATGGCAGCCTCTCGGGCTCACCTCCATTCCGTCTATATTAACGACATTTGTGGAGCAGCTACCTAGTCCTCGGTTCACGGCCCACTACTGCTTGGATAAAGGCTCCTGCAGGCATGCTATGGTTGGTCTGGCTGCTCTCCAACACCTCTTCCATACGTAATCCACTCCTAGCCGCCTCTCTTACAGGATGCCAGAGATCCATGGGAGGAAGTGGAAGCCCTCCACAGGCCCTCACCACTCTGGGGATCCTTCCCTGACATCTACATCTAGGGTGTCCTCACATGTGACGACTACGTCCTGCTTGTTCCTGGTGATAGCATAGTTGATCACCTTTAACAGGTGATCTCCAGGAACAGCAGGATGAGGTCATCACAACCCACCCATCTCCCCTAGCGGGTTGTCTCTCTCTCTCTCTCTTTCTCTATCTATCTCTCTCTCTCTCTTTGTGTCAGCTTTAAACTCAACTGGAGAGAGGCAGTTGTGAAAGGCAGGAAGGCAGCATGCACGCACTGTGGGATGCTCCCAAAAGCTTTCCTATAGGATGCTGGGGAGCGTTCCCACACAGGCTCAGTTGGTACCGACGCTACCCACATGTGAAGACTTATTCCTGGTGTTCCCGGAGATTACCTGTTACAGGTGAGTAACTATGCTGTACATGACACACACAGCAGTGGAGCAGGAGCAGCAAGATGCTGGCCACACAGATGTTTGTTTATGTTGCCCACCCACCAGAGGTAAGCAGTCACTGATGCCCCCACACATTGTTTTCACATCCACAGGTACAGGATCTCCGGAAGAAAGGGCGAGAGTTGCGGCTCCATCACAATGATTACCTTGCCCACCTCCAGAGGGCGGCGCAGTCAGAGCGTGACGGTGCGTATTGGCAACCTTGCTGCCCAGTAACAAATGTCACATTGGCCCACCAGCCTGTGTGGTGCCTGCATATGTACATGTGTTATGTGACACACATGATAATGTGCTGATGACTGTCATCTTCCACAGAGGGTGATGACAATGATGAAGAGGCCACCACATCTGCCTATGCTCTGAGGCGCCCCACTGCCCACCATGCTACAGAGGTGGAGGTGGTGGTGGTGGAGGAGGAAGCTGAGGTGGAGGCCGAGGAGGAGGATGAAGAGCCGGCGGACAGTGCAGCGGAGGAAGGGACTGATGGGGGCATGGAAGGGGCGGGTGGCGGGGTGGCAGGGGAGGGAGAGGGTGTGGCTAATGTGGGTGTGGGGGGAGGGGTGGAGGAGGGTGTGGTGGGTGGGTGGGAGGTGGCAGGGGGGGAGGAGGGGGATGTGTGGGTGTGGGAGAGTGATGGGGAACACAGTGCAGCACAGGGCACTGTGGGCTCCCGCCAGCCACACCATGTCGCTCCACCATCCAGGGCCACACACAGGTCACATGCACATGCCACCACCCAGACCCCTGGCACTATGTGTGTGTGTGGTGGCAGGTGTGTGCAGGACCTGTATGTGGCCCTGGATGCCTTGGAGCGGCGTGTGCATCTCCTAGTGCACTCACACCAGTGGCTGGCAGGAGCCATTCAGCAGGTGGCCGCTGAGGTGGAGCGGCTGCCCTGTCGGCGGCCATCCCCTGAAGGGCATCACAGGAGTCATTGATGGCGCCTGTGATGTCCACAAATGTGCCCTGTGCTGTCCTGTGTTCCATCACTGGGCATGCAGCATGCAGGGAGAGGGTGTGGCTGATGTGGGGGCGGGGGAGGGGTGGAGGAGGGTGTATAGGGTGGGTGGGGGTGGCAGGGGGGAGGAGGGGGGTGTTTGGGGGGGGGAGGGTGATGGGTATTGTCCCTATCCATACCATTGTTTTATATTCTGTCTTTTTGTACAATATACACACTGTTTCATAACTTGAAATGGTCACGTGTCTCCCTTAGCAACACACTATGGATGCAAGCATGGGATATGTGTGTAGACAGGTATGTGTTGTAAAGGTAGACATGGGTATCATGCGTGGACTGGCTCCACATGCAGTCATGGGGGCTGACCATGTGTGTAGGTGTGTGAGACCAGGGTGGACCCTGAGATGTTGCAATGTAGAGGACGTCCCAGGATACTGAGGCATGTGCATGCTGTGTGCAATATGTGGGAACCATTTCTGATGCAACGTGCCTGTGTGCCAATAGTAGAACTTGCAAACCAGTACATCTGTGCTGGCAGGGTAAGATGTACTGATGAGCCCAGGAGCTACTCAGGGGTAAAGCTGTTGAGTGTGTCCTGGGACAATACATGTCACAGGGATGGTTGGTGAGTAACCGTATACGTTTGTGGGGGGGCAGGCACATAGGCAGTGTTGCAGGCAGGGACAATGGTCACACATGTGCGTCCAATGTAGGGGGTATGACAGGATGTAAACTGTGATGGCTCCCAACACTGGACATGTAGCTCCAGGACATTCCCCCTGTGCAACCCAGGAGGATATGTAAACTGCCACACTGCAGCCCAGGAGCTGGGATCTGACACAGTGCATGGCACACATGGCATGTGATGGTGTCTGTGCAGTGATACCTGCCAGTACAGACACCCCACCATCGAGGGGCCTGTGTGCGGGACACAACATGCATTTGCACACTACCTAGGGGAACACAGGGACACACATTGGAAAATACACGTATGTACTGGTTAACAGCTGTTTATTAGACCCACAGTCACCTCCTGCATGGCCGCCCGCGCCTCCCACGGCACACCACCCCCCGTGGTACTGCACCTTGTCCTGGTGCCTCAGGTGACGGTGCTGGTGCTGGTACTGATGCTAGTGCTTGCTGCCGCATTAGGCCCACAATGTCCTCCATGGCATCCGCAATGCGGGCAAGCGCCCCCGACCGCATCTCCTCCCGGATCATCCTCAGCTCCCTGGTATTTTCTCCCATAGCCATGTATAGACGCTGGAGTGCCTGATGAGTGCCTGTGGGTGGGAAAGAGGGTGATATGTGAGATTCCTCTCCAGTACCAACTGTCACACATACACATGTCACGCATATCCCAGAAGAGCAGTCTGCAGAACAGTCATGCCTGCCAAACCTACCAATGTTTAGATCTGCGTCTCCCATGAGCCATGCCCATGTCTGGAAGGGGTCTGGATGAGGGGTCCTGAGAAACACAGATCTCACACATGGCACATTGCCACAGTTTAATATGTCAATGCCAGGTCTGCACACTGCTTGTCTGGGATAGGTCAGATGATCTGAGGGGGCCTAAGACACACATACACATATCTGGAGTGCCCCCATTTCTATAATGCTGGTGCACACTGCAGATTATGTTGTCAAATGATACTGCGTGACAATACCCATGATGAGGTCTCTGTCACATAGGGTGTCTGGGTGACCTGCGATCATTGCTCTTCTCTTTGGGCTTATGTGGGATATATGGGCAAGCACAGTGTGCATGTGTGTGAGCCCCTCACAAATGCTGACACCTGACAAGTCATGCTACAGGAGGTAGAATCACAGAGGACATAAGACAACCCCCCAAAATCAGAACGCTATGCTATGTGGGCAATATGCAATCATTTTGTGGATGTTAGCACAACCCCGTCGGGATCGTGGGGTATGCTGTTACCCTCCTTCTGCATTGCGCCGTGCTGCAGCAGTGTGTGTCCGCAGCTCTCTTCAATGATTGGGTCCATTTCTGGTGGAGGGGTTTCATCTGGCGCTGGTGCATGAATGGGGTGGTGTCTTGTGATCACCTCAGAGCCCTCTGTGGCAGTGACATCTGGGGTGTGGTCCTCTGGCTGAGGCTGCACGTGTGTGCTTGGGGTCCCGTTACCATTACTGGTGCTGCCCCCAGACATTGTGGGCTGGGGCTCTGGCACATCCTCAGCCAATTGCACCTCCTCCTCCTCAGCTGGGGCCATGGTTGTGTAGTCACCTGGGTTGTGGAAGACTATACATAGCACAGATTGGTTTGCATGGTTCAACTACATACAACTGTTTAACACATCCACCCCACAATCAATGTGTGTTTGGCCGTGGCCTGTACATGTGCTACATAGCTACCACTACAGCTCCTGCTACCACTATTAGGCATATATAGGCCAGTACCTAGCAGACACATCGATGTGTACATCAGGGGTCCTCAAACTATGGGACGAGGGCCACATGTTGGCCGCCAAGGACATGTATGCAGCCCGACGGGTGTTTTTGCCGCCACTGCCAGTCCTCAGGGGCAGCTCTACCCAGGACCGCAGCATTCATTGAGCAGCAGCCCAGCTAGGTTAATACCTTACAAACCTGCTGCTGCTGCTGCCGCTGTGGCAGCGGCATAATCAAGCATCCCACGGGGCTCCCCCTGCTCTGCAGTGTCCTCCATGCAGCCTCAGTGTTGGCTGTCAGAGCCACGCAAACAGAAAGAGCTTCTCCTCTTGTGGCTCTGTTAATCCCGCCATGGGGTTAATGGTATTTTCCATCAGGCCCGTGGTGGGATTGACATGGCCGTGAGAAAGGGATACTCTCCCTTCACGCGGCTCTGACAAGCCCACACTGAAGCCGCATGGAGGACGCTGCAGAGCGGGGGGGGGGGGGGACCCCACGGAATGCTTGATTCTGCTGCTGCCACGGTGGAAGCAGCAGCAGTAGCCGTGTTTGGTTTATTTCATACCCTATCTGCCCTGATGGGGGGGAGGAGGTTTGGAGTGGCAATTGGCTATGGGGGGGAGAGGTAAGACTGGAAGTGTGCTGATGTGGGGGAGGGGGTTAGGATAGGTCATGGCCTATGGGTGGTGGTAAGATTGGAAGTGGGATGATGGGGGCCTAGGATAGGGCTCGAAATGTGCTGTTGGGGGTGCTAAGATTGCAAATGGGCTGATGGTGGGGCTAGGAGAGGGCTATCAATAAGCTTTCGCGGGGGCTGGGGTTTGGAAATGCACTTCTGGAGGGACTTGGATAGGACTGGAAATGGATGTGGAGCTAGGACTGGTACTGGGCTGATGTTGGGCCAGGGATAGGATTGGAAATGGGCTGATGGGGGGCTAGGACTGGAAATGGGCTGATGCACGGACTAGAGGGGAGCGGATGCTGGGTGTGGCTGGAAATAGACGGGAGGTGAGGTTGGGCGAGGATCAGAATGGGATGGAGCTGGGCAAAATGGTGAGGGAAATGGTGAGGGAAAAAAACTTTTTGAGGGAGGTAAGAGATATCTACAATTGGACGGATAGTGGGAGAGTAAGTGGGGATTGAGGATGGGGGTCTAACATTTGAGTGGATGACCTAGGAATGCGGAAAGAGCACAAGGAGAAAGATTACTATGTTAAAGCAGATGTAGACAGAGAATGGAAACAATACTAGACGTGGGACGAAAGGACAAATGGCTTTAAGTCTCTCCTCAAAACATATCTTTTTTGTCAGGCCTTTGATCTCCCCACTCCCTCGCCTGCTGCTGCTCCACCGTCCCTTGCACTTCCTCCCATTTCCTCCCCATAGAGCTGTTTAATCGCGCACGCATACAGGTCTCCACCCCCATCTTGGGGCTCCTACCTCTCCCTATATACCCACCTGTTGTGCCGACTGTCCTTGGTTTGCCGTCTATCGTTTACCCCCCGTCTATTGTCTCTTATGTTGTTATTGACCTACTACCTTATCTGCTGTCCTTTCTTTTCTTTCTGTAACTATTTGACTGCTTTCCTATCTACTTAATGGCGTTCCTTTCTACCTTTCTTTTCTGCAGTCATAATATTTTGTATTGTACACCGCCCTAATACCTTGGTGAGGGGCGGTATATCAAATATGTCAAATAAAGATAAAGATAAAAATGGGGAGTTAGCAGAAGACCCAAAGAAACCAGACTAACGTGGCTAGAGCAATTGCCACTGGAAAAACAAAACCAAAATGGTAGGAAACATTCTCTGTTTTTTGTATTTTTGCAGTGTTCGTTGGGGTTTGTTCATAGTGTTTATTTCAACTATATTCTGGCCCTCCAATGGTCTGAGGGACAGTGAACTGGCCCCCTGTTTAGAATGTTTGAGGACCCCTGGTATGCATTATCCCACAGAAGGACCATCCCTGCTCAGCAGTGCTTAGATTAGACACAGACATAACATGTACAGGTCTGAGAGTGGGCTTGTAGCAGACATGTAGCCACATGTGCAGGGCAGATATAACAAGGGATGATGCTAATGAAACATGTGGTTGGAGGGCAGCAAAACACAGAGTAAGAGGGGCGGAATGGGGGACAGCACACTCATGAGCCAAAGGCAGAGGGTGGGAGATGATCCAGGGGAGCAGGTATGAGGAGGTGTTAATAAGAAGCCTGATGCATATCCAAAGGGCAGGTACTCAATGGGTTGGGAGCAGCAAGGTGTGATTTGGGTACCTACCTGCCTGGGGATGGGCAGTGTCCAGTGCCTCTGGCAGTCCATACAGGTATATTGGCCCTAGCCGCTCCGCCAACTCCTGCTCCAGGGGTGTTAGGGAGGGTGTAAAGGGGCGTCCCCCTCCAGTGCCCATGGCATGCTGCCGCTCTGCCACCATGTGTGCACGCACACCCCTCTTTATGTCGTTGAACCTCTTCCTGAGGCTGTCGAGGTCTCTGCTTGGGCCCCCTGCTTGTGCAACTGCCTCCTGAACCTCCTCCCACACCTGGGTGCGTGTTGCAACAGTGGTGGTGTTGCTTAGTCGTCCGTATAGGACATCATAATTTTCAAGAACAGACGCCAGCAGGATGTGGTTTTCCTGCGGTGTGAATTTCTGAGCCCTCTTCCGTTGCAGAGCTGGCACCGGTATGCGCCTATGTTTTGTAGTGAGAGGACCCTGTGTGGGCTGGGCCGATGGGCCTGCAGCCTCCACCACACTCCCTTCCATATCTGTCTCCTCCCCAACAGGTGGCCCCACCTCCCTCACCCTCTCCCTCTCCCTGTCCCTCTCCCTCTCCACTCCTGCCCTGTCCTGTGGCTCCATCTCCCTGTCCTCTTCCTCCCTGTCAGACATTCCTTCTCTTGCCCTTCTCAGCTCCACCTCACACCTCCCTCCTCTTCCTGCTATCTGCTCTTTACCTCACCTCCTTTCTCACTCACCTGCTCCTTGCCTCCCCTCCTCTCTGTATCCCCTGCTGTACCTCACACCTATCCTCCACAACCCAGCCTCTACCACTCTGACCCATAACACACTAACTTAGCTCTACTAGACACCTGCTTCTCTTTCTCTCTCTCACTGACACCACGCACCTTCTCTCTCCCTCGCCTACCAACAACCCCTCAACGTGCAGCACATGTACAGGTTTATTTATAGGATTTTTTATGTTGCGCGTGCGCAGTTGCGTGAGCACGTTGGCTGCGCAGTTGCGCATGCACAGTTGGCCATGCGTATTGCGCGTGCGCTGCCCAGAAGCGGGAAATGCATGCTTGCGCGTTGCACAGTCAACTATGCAGTGCACATGCTGCCGCCGTGCACACTGCGCATGCGCAGTTGGCTGTGCGCATTGCGCATGCGCCACACAGATGCAGGAAGTGGGTGCGTGCGTACATTTGCACGTGAGACGTGGCGCATGCGCAGTGCTGCATGTGCGCGGGGCATACGCCATGCGCACAGCCAACTGCGCATGTGCAGCCGTCACGCTCGCGCACCTGCACACGCGCAACACGCGCTATGTAAAAAAAAAAATAGTCCTGAGACCATGTTGCACGTTGAGGGGTTTTTTGTAGGCGAGGGAGAGAGAAGGTGTGCTTTGGCAGTGACGGAAGGAGCGAGTCTGAATCAGGTGTATTGTGGAGCGTGACTGGGTTTGTGATTGTTGTTGGTTGTATTGTGTGGCTGTGTTTCTGTGTGGTGTGTAAGGTGTGTGTCTTGGTTAGGGAAGTGTTGTCTGTGTTTGACTGATTTTGAGGAGCAGGGCGGGTGGAGGTTATGGCAGCCTTTGTGTTTGCTGCAGCTGCAGCGCGAGGTGGGCAGGTGGTGCGGTTGCGTGACAGGGGAGATGGTGTCTATGGGGCTGAGGCACAGGGCATGGGTGTAGTCCCGCAGCAAATCATACCTGCAGCTGTGGGGGCAGGGCAGGCAGGGGCTGTGCACGCACAGCACAGGAGGCGTGCTGAGGTGCAGGCTTGCCAGCCACGCCTCTACAGGCCCAGGGCCCAGCTCCAGGGCATGCGAGAGGACCAGGTCATCTCCCTGTACAGACTGAGCACAGGGGCTATTAGGGAGCTCTATGAGGATCTAAGACCTGACCTCGAGCCCCTGACTGATCGGTCACATGCCATACCGGGTTTGGTCAAGCTCTTTGCTGCCCTACATTTCTTTGCCTCTGGCTGTTTCCAGTCATCTGTGGCCGCAGTGGGTGGCATGAGCCGCCCCACCTTCTCACGCTGTCTCCACCAAGTACTGCGTGCCATGGTCAGCCGGGTGCGGAATTATATTGCCATTCCACACACTAGGCAACAGTTTTGGACCCTGAACCAGGCCTTTGAGGCATTAGCCGGGATACCACACGTGATGGGAGCTATTGATTGCACACGTTTCCCTGGTCCCGCCTAGAGACAGGGAGGTAGTGTTCCGCAACCGCAAACACTATCATTCCCTGAATGTTCAGGTTGTATGTGATGCAAATATGCATATTCTGAATGTGGTCCCCAGGTTTGCAGGGTCCACCCATGATGCCTATATCCTGCATCACTCGGCACTATTCCAACAATTTGAGGCAGGACAGTATGAGGACTGCATATTGCTGGGTGGGTGTTTACCATTTCTGACATGCACGTGGTGCTCATGTGACTAGGCGTATGTGCAAATGTGTGTCTTGGAGTAGATCACTCATTGTGTGTGTGTGTCATCTGCCTGTGTGGGATATAGGGGGAAGGGGGGGTTGGCCTCCAAATGCGCCCTGCTATGGTGCTGTGTGATGCTGGTTGATTGGATGCGAGCATTTGTGTGGTTGTTATATTTTTATTTTTATTTTATTTATTTATTTATTTATTTACATTCTCTTATATTCCGCGCTATTCTGCATCAGTGCGGTTTACATTGAACAAACTGAAATTACATTGAACAGGGCATTATAACTTGGAGATAACTATTTTACAGGGAACATGGGCTATGGAGGGTTAAGTGGCTTGCCCAAGACCACAAGGAGCACCTGTCAGACTAGAAACCCCAGTCCTTCCGGCCCAACATATTATGTTGTCGCCAATCCATACAGCTACCCCTTGTCTGGTGTTTCTTAGGTTCCCACACTCAATCTGTAATAGGGTAGACACCCAGGAAACTGTAAAAAACATGAGGAGTGATCTAGCTAAGCTTGATGAATGGTCTTAAATTGGCCAGCTGGGATGTCATGGTAGGAAATGTGAGGTCAGGCTTTTGGGCTGAAGCAATCCAAGGGAGCACTATTGTATAGGGGGTGAAGTACTCTTGTCCACTACAGAAGAGTGGGACCTAGGTGTGGTTGTGTCTGCTGATGTCAAAGTAGCTAAACAGGTTGAAAAGGCAAGGGAAAAAGCTAGAAGGCTGGCTGGGTGCATACGGAGATGAATGGCTAGCATAAAACAGGAAGGGAGAATGCCTCTCTATATGTCTTTTGTGAGACCTCATTTGGAGTATAGTGTGCAATTCTGGAGACTGCACCTTCAAAAGGATGTGCACAGGATGGGGTCGGAGCAGAGGGTGGCTACTAAAATGATTAGTGGTCTTCATTATACAGCATATGAAGACAGACCGAAGGATCTTAGGATGTACGCCTTGGGGAAAGGAGGGATAGAGGTGATATGATGGAGATGTAGAAATACCTCCATGACATATATGTTGAGGGAGAGAGCCTCTGCAAATTGTAAGCAAGTTCAGCTATGAGGGAACATGGGATGAGGGTGGAGGGAGATAGATTCAGGGGTGATATGCCACCATATTTGTTTACTGAATAGGTGGTGGATCCATGGAATACTACAGTGTAGGTGGTAGAGAGGAGGACAGTAACTGCATTCCAAACAGCATAGGACAAACACAGAGGATCTATAAAGGTAAAAAGGGGACTGTTGTACCTGTTGATATAGACGGACAGACTAATATAGGCCATGTGGTCCTTTTGTGTCATCATATTTCAATGTTGCAATGCTGCATAGTTGTGATGTCATATGTTTCTTTCAGAATGTGTTATGCATTTGTTTTGCACATATGTACCTGTGTCCATTTGAGGGGACATGAGCTCCTGCTTTAACTTACCTCATTTCTTTCTACAGGTGATGCAGGATATGGGTGTCGCCCCTGGTTGCTGACCCCTGTGCGTCAACCACGGACACGTGCAGAGCGGAGGTACAATGAGGCCCATGCCACCAGCCGCTCTGTCACAGAGCGCACTTTTGGCGTTTTGAAGAGTCGCTTCAGGTGTCTGGATAGGACAGGGGGCGCCTTACAATATACTCCACAGACTGTGGCAGAGATCATCATAGCCTGTTGCATCCTGCACAACATTGCTCTCAGGCACAATATCCCTGCAGAGATTAATGAGGGTCTGGAGGATGATCCGACGTGCCCCCCTGTACGTGCCCGTGAGGGCACAGCAATCAGGAAGCAGGTGATTGCACAGCTCTTCTCATGTACGTACTGCATATGTTCCCACATTTGTTGCTATATGTGTGTAGTGCTAATACAGGTTAACATGTGTAGACCAATATCAGTAGGATGCAACACTGCACTGATATGTAACAGACACTGGCTGGCCATCCCAACGTCAAATATAAGCATGACTGGGAACCAAACGATGTGGGCAGGGCAGAACAGAGGGCTGAGGTGGATGATGTGTGTGGGTGGTTTTAGGCTTGTGGGAGGTTTTGGGGTGACATTCGTGGTTTGTGGATGATTGTGATAGCGGCTGCTGTGCAACCATAGTTAGTTTGTGTTATGCTTTGGGTGCAGCAAGGTGAGAGGCATGTGGTGTGGGTTTCATAGTGGGAGAGAGGAACATGTTTGGGGCCACTTGTCCAGCGTGTTTTTCATTTGGTATTTTGGTGCGTGTTTTTCATTTGGTATTTTGAGCTGATTGTGTGTATGGTATGCTCTTGTAAGCTGGATGTGTGGGTCTGTAATTTTTGTATAGTACTACATGTGCTATGTAGCACTATATACATGCTCAGTACTATCTGTCATAATGGTAATTGAAATCCTTACGGGGAGTTAGTGGAACAACACAGTGTGGCAGACTGTATAAGTCATCGCGTAGCCCTAACATGGATGCGGTGAAGGATAGGGAAACTGTGCATTGTCCAGCCAGGGTTTTTTTTTTTTTCCATTGCAGAATAGACATGCAGTGCAGTGTTGCATATGTACACACAAACAGAGGTGATTCAGGCAATGTCAACAAGGTGTAGGTTACAGTAGGCAAGCAGAGAGATCAATGTGGGGGTGGATTGTGTTTTAGGGGTGTTTTCAGGGAAATATTTCAATTTTTTTCATCAAATTGTTTTAAGCAAATCTAGCTGATGACATGTCGACATAAACCCATGACTCAACTACAGGCTGTATAAGAGCATAGAGGAGGAGAGTGCATGCCAAAGACACCAACTACATTGCATACCCTAGAGAAGGAACGTAATGGGCACATACACAAAGAGGCTCTGATGGGAGGGGGGTTATTAGGTGCACATATAGGCTATCCATGCTTTGCCATTATCACTTTCACACAGTGGGCTGACATGCAGCCATCAAGGTCAGGTCAAAAGCAGACATTGGGGTGTGGTTTAGCGGACATAACGCAGACATTGAGATATATGTTTAGCAACTCAGTAGCACACAGCTGTTAATGTTAGTCAAGGTATGAGATATACACACCAGGAAATGTGTTTGGACAGAGGATCCCGGAGGTGTCCCTGCATATTTCCATGTGTTACAGCAATTGACAGCGGGGTAGCAGACGACATTGGGACACCAGTACACACAGTGAAGGGGCATTGGGAGCAACATGGGGACCCAGGATCATACTGCAGCCTTGGAGTGAGTGGGGAACATGGTAGGGAGAAAACACTTATGTTCACCAGTGTGTGCGACAATAGGGAGGTGAGGGAGGGGACAGACAGAGTACGGACCCCTGTAGTTTGGCAAAGACATGTCCTTGATGCCTCTCACATGGGAGAGATCTGTACAGTTGTGATGGTGAACAGTGAGTCTGTAAAGGATGTTGGGGGGTGTGGAAGCTGGGGACAGGAAGGTGCAGTGTGTGTTGCACAGCTAGAACATGACATATGTATGTTTCCCTTGTGTTTCCCAATGCACAGGACATAGTTGTTGAAGCTCCTGGTGCTGTGGTGCCTTGGCAGGGGACTGTACATCAGCCAACATGCTGTGGTCTGGGGTAGGTGGACCTACAGCTATATTGTCTGTGCCAGCAGTCAGGGGAACACATGTCCTCGGTGATCTTTCCTATTGTCCAGATGTTGTGGTTCACCTCTTTTCCCTGCACCTCCCTAAACCATATTTTGCTGTTGACACACATATCCCCATGTGTTCCTGTCCAGTATGTCTTCAGCAACACTGTCTCTGGGACATGTCCAACAGAGCTGCATGTGTGTGGAGGTTGTAGGTTTATGGGTGGTGGCCTACACATGCACCCTTCCCTGACATTGTACCATCAGTCAAACACCAGGGTATCATTGCATTTCATAGGGCCTTTATGTGTACAAATCTCCACTTGTGGACATACAGGCCATATGCTACTGCTGGCATGCTGCCCTTAGCATACTGCGTGTGTGTGTTCTTGTGTTGGCTGTGTGATGATACAGTGTTCAGGCTTTTTACATTATCATGTGTTGTGAGGGGTCTGTACACCTGGGGGGCGGTGGTGACTGTGCTATCTCTACCTTACTGGTGTTTACCGTGTAACCATTGTGGACATGTGTTGTGTGTTGGGAACAGAACTGTGTCTTGTGTTCTGACATACCACTGTTGACCTGCTTTTTGTATCACAGATATTGGCGTGACATGGTGACATAGAGATTCTACATATTTCGCTGACATTGTGTCCCTTCACTGTGACCTGTTATGGCCTTTGAGTGGCTCAGAGGATCCAAGACATACACCTGATGCAAGCACAAGGTAGTTTGCACCTTTGTTCTTTTGGTAATGACATCAGCCTTTACATGTTAATGATTTACTGTTTGTGTCATATACATTTCATGTTGGCTCTCTGTTCACGAACGCTGATGCACATAGGATGGAGCTCTGAAACGCCTGTGTCACATGGGCATGGACAGAACCATTTCCATGTGACACCCGTGTGTATGCTTCCAATTCAAAATGTCCCCAACATGCAATGTTTATTGTGTTGTGATCATGTCAGGTTTGCCTGTGTGTCCCTTTTATTATGTGTTTCTTAATGATTGACTCTGCAATTTGTGCTGATGTTGCAAGGCGCATACCAATACAATATTTCTCCTCTTCTGACACAGGGCAGAGAACAAACCAGACACATCTATTACAGTGCATGTGGCATCGCCATCACCCACCTGTTGGGGGACACAACACCATGGAACTTTCCCTGGAAAATGGTGCCATAGGATGTTTGACCTCTGCGAGTGCGACACATGCCTAGGATGGACAGTATTATTTTTGGATTGCTACTTTGCCCATGACAGACCTTTTCAAACACACTGTTGCTGCCGTGCTCTGGTTGGGAGTCGTGCTCATCGCAGGAGACACACAGGACCTTTCATGTACTGTGGCATATTGGGATGTGACACTTGACTATGCATGCCCAGGGTTGCAAGGATAGTCTTAACCTGACGTGTTGGATTGCAGATACGCTTTGGACTTTGCACACTGTGTACTGGTCCCCACGTGTGAATCAGGGACTGCCATTGTCACTGTATGTTGCACTTTCCTCCACAGTTGTTTCTTTTGGCCACGTGTGTGACATGGAACACAGGATATGCTCATCTGTTTGTTTCAACACAAGCATACAGCCATACGTGTGGCATAGGGGTAGCGATGGAGAGGTCCTGTTGTCTATGTCCACCTACTCTCCACCTGGACATGATACAGGTTTTGCCACAACACCGCTTTAATGCACACCAGCATCCTGGATTGATGTTTTCAATCACCAAGGGTCTTTGCGTGCATGTGTGGCATCACTGAATCATGATGAAATATCAATGGTGCATGTGCATATGACTGACTATGTTGGCGAAACACAGCACGTGGCAATATGGCTTCTGTGTGGTTTACTGTAACATGTTTGTCCTTAATTTCCCTCTCTATATACTGTTTCTTGTGTTTGTTTACTGTACAGACGTGACGCTCTGCATTGATTTACAAACCTTGCATTGCATGTCTGCACAGTCCTATTTATCCCCTGAGGTAACGACACTCACATTGCCACGTTATATTTGGAGTGTCGCAGTATGAGTGTCCGTTGTCTTCCTTCAATTGTGCATTCCATGTACGGTGATATATGTGTACAGACACTGTCTACACACCAACCGGTGCAGGGGGACCTCCTGCATGGTGTTATCTCTGCATGTTTCTGCAGGTTGTTTTCATTTGAATTCTGTCTGTGTCCATGTGCCTCTGCTACCTGTTAACATATCCTCATTGTGCATTTGATGATTGTTTAGGGTTACATTGTTGTAGCTTGGATTCCTATATCAGGCATTATGTGATAGCTGTAACATTATTTTCAATCTGTGGTTCTAAAGTTACAACGTTTCAACAACATATGCTGTTTTCATTTGTGTGTGCCTCCTGTGTTGCCAGATAGATATATTTTAGGGAACAGATCATGATTGAATGTGTGTTGGTCCCTCATCATGCACCGCCTACTGTCTACATGCGCTCATATGTGAGTAACACATTTGAGGCATGCGGCAGCATGTGGGGGGTGGGGGCCTAATGCATAGTGCTGCACATTATGTCTCCTGTCCTTCATTTGTAGACGGGCCAGTGACCTTTCTGTCTTTCACCTTGGATCCACTCACATTGATATTATGATGGCGGGATCTACACTATCTGTGAAGATTGAACCCAAATAAACATATGTGTTTGATATACATTTGTCTCTGCTGCTGCTTGATCATGGGTGACAAACATGCAATACAATGTGTGCCTTTGAGTCAGTTCTGACTCCTTGTGACCCAGAGACTCCAGGGTTTTCTTGTCAGTGTCAATGGAAGTAGATTGTCAGGTCTTTCTTCCAAGGTAATCTCTAATACCTGAAGACTGGAGGATCGCCAATGTAACACCAACTTTTTAAAAAGGTTTCCAGGGGTGATCCTGTAAACTACAGATCAGTGAGCCTGACGTCAGTACAGTGAAAAATGGTAGAAACCATCATAAAGAATAAAATTACTCAGCATGTAGATAGTCACAACCTAATGGGAGACAGCCAACATGGCTTTAGACAAGGAAGATCTTGTCTTACTACTCTGTTATGTTTTTTTGAAGGAGTGAATAAACAGGTGGACAAAGGTGAGTCGGTTGATATTGTGTATCTGGACTTTCAGAAAGCCTTTGACAAAGTCCCTCATGAGAGACTTTTGGCAAAACTAAAGAGTCATGGGATAGGAGGCAGTGTACTATTGTGGATCAGGAACTGGTTAAAAGATAGAAAGCAGAGGGTAGGGCTAAATGGCCAATTTTCCCAATGGAGAAAGGTGAATAGTGGTGTACCCCAGGGATCTGTGCTGGGTCCGCTGCTTTTTGACATATTAATAAATGACCTGGAAAGTGGAATAACGAGTGAGGTTATCAAATTTGCAGATGACACAAAACTAGTTAAAGTTGTTAAAACCCAAGAGGATTGTGGAAAATTGCAAGAGGATCTTGATAAATTGGAAGACTGGGCATCAAAATGGCAGATGAAATTTAATGTGGACAAGTGCAAGGTTATGCACCTAGGGAAGAACAACCCAAACTATGGTTACACGATGCAAGGCTCCACATTAGGAACCACCACCCAGGAAAAAGATTTAGGCGTCATTGTGGATACCATGTTAAAACCCTCGGCCCATTGTGCAGCGGCGGCCAAGAGAGCAAATAGAATGCTAGGTATGATAAGGAAAGGAATGGAAAATAAAACAAAAAGATATTATAATGCCTCCTATATCGTTCCATGGTGAGACCGCACCTTGAATATTGTGTGCAGTTCTGGTCGCCGTATCTTAAAAAGGATATAGCGTTTTTAGAAAAGGTTACAGAGAAGAGCCACCAAAATGGTGAAAGGGGGATGGAAGGATACTCCTATGAAGACAGGCTACAAAGGGTAGGAGCTCTTGTAACCTGGAAAAGAGACGAGCTGAGGGGAGATATGATAGAAGTACTATAAAATTAATGAACGGAGTGGAACGGGTAAAAGTGAAGATCGATTGTTTACTGGTTAATCAGAAATATAGAAAGACTAGGGGAACATGCAATGAATCACAGGGTAAACTATTGGAAGACTAATAAAATAAACATATTTTTTCACTGCCAACGTGTAATCAAACTCTGGGAATTTGGTTACCGGAGGATGTAGTAAAGGCTATTAGTG